>JALMGJ010000001.1:121817866-122417866 GCA_023362775.1 Charina bottae
AAATACTTTGACTTCTTTTCAGTGGAGAGGGCAAATCATCTGTTTGCATATGCCTTCATTCTTCTCTGCTATCTAGCCAAGCTGTACCTGAGAGTTTTCTACTGAAATACAAGTGGTTAAATGTCTGGAGAGCCAAGATTTACAACTAAACTCTAATATGAAGACTAACATCATTACAGTGAGAAAGCTGCTTTAGACAGAAGATATAAAGAAATTGGGGGCTTTTGGTGGGAATGGCGGACTGAACAGCTGTACCCGCGGGCTAAGCGGGTGGAGCTGACAACGCAGCAACTTTTTTCGGGCTCAGGCAGGTTTTTCTGAAGTTCTCAGGATAAAGGAGAATGCCTGGAATCATCCCATTTGTCCTCCGGACGGCTGCTTGTAGCCAAAAGATCGCAAACAGCATTTCGCATTCGACTGGTAAGAGCTTTTAGCTGGGAGGCGGGGCCGTCATCATTTTCCAAGCCACGCTGTAGCCTTAAAGGGACACTAAGACCGGCCACCTCATTTCTAAATCACCAATTTATATATTTTTTTAAGTATGCGTACCCTAAGAGAGGCTTTCTACAGCAAGGAGAAGCTGGCTCTCTTGGTGCTTATCGTTATTTTTGGGATTACTTCTTTAAAATTCTTTTTTAAGTTTTTGACTTTGATTTCCTTGCAAATATAAAGGAGGATTGAGAGTAACAATTGTTTTCCTGTTATTATTTTTGTATTAAATTCGAAGATATTAGCACTGCCCAGAGTCTGCCACGGTAGAGATGGGCGGGGATAAATCCAAATAATAAATAAATAAATAATAAAATAAATTGTCCTACACGTTGAATAAGCTGATTTGAACCTTCAGCTTTCTGTTTCTACTTTCCCTTGGGAACTGTCTGCTTATCCCACTTTCGCTTGTGTAAATACTTTTCAGAACTTTTCTATACCTTCGATTTTCACTGGTTAAGCTCCTAGGGGGTGCCATAATCTACTGTGTGAGACATGGAAGATTTTTAACAGATTTTTTCTGACTTCCACCAAGATTTTAAACAGATTTCTTCTGACTTCTGCCAAGCTTTTATGAAAGATATTCAGGACATCGTGGAAAATATGAGATCTAAAATGTGCCATCAGGTTGGGGATATGGTGGATGAAAGCAAGGAATTCAACAGTGATAGAAACTTTTCTTCTAAGAGTGAGATTGGGATTTCTATTGAGATGCTGGATGAAGATTGGATAGTGGAGTTGGAGAAATTTAAGGGAGAGAGAGATCTGCAAACAATAAGTGAAATTGACTTCCTGGTGGAATGCCATGAAAAAGAAGGGGTCATTATGTATGGGAGTTTTTTTGAGGAGAAGCTGGAATTTTTGAGGGGGGCAGTTGGGCTGTAGTTGGGCTGTTTGATTTTCCCAAGAGAAAAGCTCTGTGCACATTGTGGGGATATGTAAATGCTATGGTTTATTTTAAAGTGGGTTAAGGGTTAAAGAATGTTTATCTGGTTTGCTTTAAGGGTTTGACTGATGTTAACTATTAAGTATAATGGCAGACAATTTATGTGCTTTTCAATTTGATTTTTATTATAGTAGACAGAAATGTATAGAATAGTAGTAGGAAGGGAATAATTAAATATGTGTTATCTTTTGGAGGGGAAAGTTGTTTAGGAGGTCTATATGATTTTTTTTTAATATAAGGGGGAGGATTAACTGTACTTAGTGATTTTTATTATGTGCTAAAGTGGAATGACTTATAGAAATAATGTAGTTTTGGTTTAATATAGAGTAAGAGAATGATTATGGATATCTTTGTATATCCTTGCTGTTAAAAGTCGGAAGCCGCATCTTTTTGTAATTATGAAAAAATCTTTTCCCTTGTGTTTTCACACCTTTTTAGTTTCTTTTTCTTTTTTGTAGTTTTTTGTTTTTTTGTAGCTTTTATCTTTGTCTTGAAACTTAATAAAAATTTATATATAAAAAAAGAAGATATAAAGAAATTGGAGGGGAAATAACTGGGATAGGAATTGTGTGTGTCACAGTTTGACTATGCTCCCTAAGCTAAGCTGATAATGGTTTTCTATTATCAGTTGAGTCACCTTCTAGAAAGGAGAGAGGTTCCATTGTGTCCTTTCCTTGGGTAGCAAAATGTTATACCAAGGATCACTGATAGAGATGCTTTCAGCCTTCTCCATAGGTCTGGTGGACTCAGACCTATCAAATCTTCTCTTCACATCAGGAAGATCCTCCTCTTCTCCACACCAGGCTGGCCAGCCCAAATGGAAAGAGATCCCTTCAAGCACCAGATAGAAAAATGATAATCTAGACAAAGCATTTTAAAGTTTAGGATGGTGATTATAGGGGTCTTGATTCTTTTCAGGTACAATTATTGGATTCATAGGCATTCTTAATTCTTGCTTTTTATATATTAAAGGAAATCCACTACTGGATACTGTACATTTATTTATTTAAAGAACTTATATGACTACCTATCTCACACAATCATCCTAGGCAGCTCACAGCAAACAATAAAAACAACAGCATAAAAACACACCATACCCATACACACAGGCTCAAATTATCCTATTTCAGACACATTATGCGAAGACCCTGCTGTAATGCTGGGAAAAGTGGAAGGAAAGAAAAGAAGGCAACCAGCAGCCAGGTGGATGGTTACAGTGATGATGTTGGAAGACCTGAAGCAGATCATCAAGGAGAAAATCTATCTATGTGGTCGCTAAGAGTCAACAAAGACTTGATGGCACATAATCAATCAATCAACCCATAGCCATGTGGTTCATACATCTTTGAACATGCCTTCGTTCTAAATGTGGAAACGTTTCGCTCCTTATCCAAGGAGCTTCTTCAGTCTGAGCAAAGTTGGTAAGGGAATCCTAAATATGTTTCTAGGTAGCTGTGTGACCTTACACCTGGGGGCATGGTTATATTGAGATGTTATTTTAAGTCCTTTTATTATTTAAAGGAAGATCGTTAAGATCACCATGCTGCTGTTGAGCTTGTGAAATGGTCTTAATCTTCCTAGGCACAGAAGACAGAGCCGGGAGAAAGATGGGAGAAAGATTGTGAAAAAGATTGGAAAATCTTTCTCCCATCTTTCTCCCGGCTCTGTCTTCTGTGCCTAGGAAGATTAAGACCATTTCACAAGCTCAACAGCAGCATGGTGATCTTAACGATCTTCCTTTAAATAATAAAAGGACTTAAAATAACATCTCAATATAACCATGCCCCCAGGTGTAAGGTCACACAGCTACCTAGAAACATATTTAGGATTCCCTTACCAACTTTGCTCAGACTGAAGAAGCTCCTTGGATAAGGAGCGAAACGTTTCCACAGAGAAAATAGAAATCCAGTTGACATGATTCAAGCTACAGACAATTCCACCTGGATGACTGAGAACCTTCATAGACATACTTCGTTCTAAAATTCATCATTCATTGCACACAAACTTTATCCCTGAACTATTTAAATTAAAATAGAAATGGAAATGAGTGGAATTAAAAGACAATTGATAAAAATATATGAAGAGAAAAATACAGAAAGGACAGTTCAGATGGCATAAGAAAACTAAAAGCAATGGCTTTAACATTAATCCTAGTGTCACGTCTCTAAGAATTAAAAAGCAACCACCACTGCTTTACCAAGCTAAAGCAACTCTGAAATTTATATATCTACAATTTTAATCACAGATTCTAAGCTGAACAATAAACAAGCTTAAGAGAGAAGCATAGATTAGAACCAGTAGTAAAATCAAATGTTGCAATTTAAACTTCTATTTAAGTGAACTGAAGTTTAAAAAAGATATTGCATAATTAGTCAGCATCTCTGTATGTGGAATTAAGGAAAATCAATGGCCCATGCTAACATTATCGAAAGGTAGATCGCAACCTAACGATTTTTCTCTCCCATTTTTTGGCACAATTACACCAGCTATGCATGGACTCAGTTTGATTATGACTATTATGTGGAACACAAGCATTACACCAATGTGTTCCACAACAAAACAATGAAATACAGAAATAACATATGCATGTTTAGCTGTTCAGGCATCTACAGTATAGTCACAAATCAGATTTCTCAGATACTGTATATCCACGTACCTGTTTTTCTTTCAATGAATTGCTCGAAAAGCTCTGATGTGATATTTCTTAGTGTAATAATGATATCACACCTTCCCCTCAGATAGCAAAGCTGTCTTCCCTGCTTCAAATCTCCTTAAGTGTTGGGACTACAACTATCAGAATTCCCACTGAACAAGGAATTCTAGGAACAAAAGACCCAGTCATTGGAGAAGGTTGTCCTAGCGCAGAGCTTTCCAAACTGTGTGTCGGGACACGTTAGTGTGTCGGCTGCAGTGTCTGGGTGTGTCGCGGCTGCTGATGCCTCTGAGCCCTGCCAGGATTCCGCGCAGGTCCTAGTGCCTGCCTTGTGCCTGGCTGCCTCCAAACCTGCTGTGATTCTGCACAGGTCCTAGTGCCTGCCTTGTGCCCTGCTGTAAGAGTGTGTCGCAAAATGATGCCCTGCTGTAAGAGTGTGTCACCAACATGAAAAGTTTGGAAAGCTCTGTCCTAGAGTATAAAGCATTGCTGCAGAACTGGGTGAATGTTAAGGGACTGATGGCATGTGACTAAGTTTACCCTCCTTTCCTAGTAAGTAGCTAAAAGGTTACAGAAATAGCTACTATTAATAACTGGCGTCATATTGATTGACCTAATTTAAGAGATCAAGATATGAAAAAATTCAAAAGGTTACAGTACTATTAGTGTAATCCAATTTCATAGGAGTTCATAGTTCTATTAGCTTAAGCATTTTTTTAATTAAGAATTTTAATTATAATAGTAAAATCTAATACAAACTAAAAGGAAGAGAAGAGAAGAAAAGAGAAGAGAAGAGAAGAGAAGAGAAGAGAAGAGAAGAGAAAGAACAAAAGGTACAAGGAAAAAGAAAAAAAGAGAATAAAGTAAGAATAAAGAAAAAGAAAAGAAATATATAAAGAAGTGACTTCCAACCTTCATCACAAGTATAAACAACTTTAGTGACTCTTCACCCCCTCTAAGGTTACAAACATTTATCTCTTCATCCTATATCCCATCTCTTATCTATAAACAAACCCATAAAGCATAATCTTTTCAGTCCTGGTGTTGGCAGAAAGTCCTTAAAGGGTTGCCAGAAGTAACAACATATCTTGTTTTAACCTTGATCAAATAAACCAACTTTATATTCCCTCCTTTTACTTCTAACAGTCTTAATCTTTAGTTCATTCAAATATTGCCATAGGATTCGATTTCTCTTCATTTCTTCTTTGTCCCATCGCATAGACTTCTTCAAGGCTTTAACAAACCTCTTTTGTAAATCCAATAGGAAAAAATTAACCAGGTCACCCTCCTGGTTTATCATTTGTATTTCCCTTTTGAATTTTAAAACATCTTTTTTCAAGTCATTCTCTTGACCAGTCAGTTGTAAATCTATTTTCAATACCATCTCTATATTGTCAGATAAAATTTGTTATACATCTGACATTTCTTCAATCTTCATCTTTTGGACATAGTCTATCCATAGAATCATTACTGACATTGTTGATATTGTGGCTACTAATTTCTGACTCCATTCTTCAAAAGTCTCCTTCAGGATTTTCATTGTTATAACATTTTGCATTTTATAGGCTTGTATTTTTTCCTCTACCTAAAATCTTTAGTCCCTTCTAATGTCCAATTTTTAAATAATGAAATTACATATCTCTGTTATGTCTTCCAAAAACCAAAACAGATCTCTTTCCCATGAGAACCTTTTTGTTCTTTATAATTAATTCCAAAATTTTATTATAAAAGTTTCAATATTCCAAATTTATCTGGACCCTTAGTCCATTTATCACTTTCTAAAATCAAAATTTATTTAGCTTTTTGCTCTTTATTTCAGATTCTTTAAATTCTTAAGCTTATAATTATTATTATTTTATTCAGAGGTGAAGATAAACTCACCCGATGAAGACTTTTCAATCTTGTCATTCCAAAGGTGTCTAATAGGTTTAAAATGGTTAATAGCTAATTTCCAAAAGCGATTAGTGTCCTTTAAAAGGCTCTGCCATAGTTGTGAGTAAAATAGCTAATCCCTTCGTCTCCCGGCGCTCAAACCCACAGAAGATCACTGTCCTGC
Source organism: Charina bottae (assembly GCA_023362775.1). Lineage (NCBI taxonomy): Eukaryota > Metazoa > Chordata > Lepidosauria > Squamata > Charinaidae > Charina > Charina bottae. The sequence continues at coordinate 121,824,011 of JALMGJ010000001.1, forward strand.
AGTCTCCTTGCATGGCGCAACTGTCCAGAACACATGTGGGTGATCTCCTATCCTCTCCTTATCTGGAAAGGTTCCAAGGAACCAGTCTACTCACCGGTTCCTTGGTCTTTGCCGCGGTCATCAGCTTCGCTTTTGCAGAGCTGTCTTCGGTTGGCCATACCTCACCCGGAAGTCAGCTTCAGCATTTTTTGAAGCACAAGTTTGTTCTGCTTGCATCAGTATGTGAGTTTTCTTGGAAAGCATTGGCATGACATTTTGTAGCAAAAACAATAAGGGGTCTTGTGCCATCTTAAAGATGAGCATTATTAACCTTTTCATTGTGAGGGACTTATTGTTAGAAACAAAGGGGCCAGTAAATGAATTAGCTTCCTCCACCTACCCCCATGCAGTGTCGGCAATCCTCATTATACCTGTGTGAGCTACAGTTTTATATTATTTTGAAAGAAAAACCAGACTTGAAGATCCATCATCCTGGTGGCATGAATGTTGATATGATTACTTATCAGAGTTCATTACAGTTTGGTACCTTGCTTATAGCACTTATTTTGTCCATTATTAAAAAATTAAGGATAAAACTAAAAGGCATCCAGATATATCACTGTGCAAATAATTATTTCTATGTTCTAGCCTTCCAGCTTTTTCACTTTGGTAAAACCAACTCATGGATTCCTGGATTCTTATCTCTGTTTCTGACCACCACTCTGTGGCATTTACACACATTAAGCTTTAACAGTCTGGAGAGCCAATCCTCTCTCTGCCTTTTTTGAATAGCAATTTGCAACCTTTTTCATTTGACTGACTTTTATCCCTCTCCTCTTTCTCATTCAGTAGCTGTGAAATGCCTGCTGAGTATCAACTTCATTATGCATGTGGTTTTACTCGCATTTCCCCTATACATGGCTGGAAGGTATTTACATAGCTATATGATCTTCCATGGGTTCTAGAGCTTACACAACCCCTGTTAAACCTACTTCTCTAGCACACGAGATATAGTATCCCTATACTGTAGATCTATACTGTAGATGTAACTTTCCTTACACCACTCAGGATTAAATCAGTGACAACCTGTTGAGACAGCAGATCTTCAAAATGACGTTTATATTATTCCTCAACTGATGGTTTGAAGCCAACATCAGGTGACCTCACTGACTCACTGTGCTCTGTTTCTTCAACCATCTGTGCTGGTTTAACTTCCTAACAGCTAAACCACCAGGGAATTAAATCATTAAACGAATGGTAATCTCAACACATTAGAGGGGACCAGGCTGGAGAAGATGTGGGCAATCTTTGGTGGCTGAGAACTACACTGTAAATTATGGTGGTGACCACCATACTGGGAGAGGCAAAGATACAAAGTGGGCAGGAATTTTTTCCCTGGGCAGTTGGTGGGGTGTTCAGGGACATTTTATTTCCTTTTAAAAAAACATATTAAATCTATATTAGGGGCTATGCTACAGTTTTCATATGCTTCCTGCCATTTTTCAGCAACAATGAACAAAGGTAGTTCTACATAACAAATTCTTCATTTGGCTCTGAAATCACAGGTTGCTCAACCCAAAGTGTCACACTATATGTGAAATAATGATTTTGACTGTCAAAACACTAATCTGTGCTTCTTTTTATTTAACATATTTACAACCCTCCAAGTTGGCTTGCAACAATTCAAAACTAAAATTCAGCAATTGGCTTTATGGAGCCCTAAGCAGTTTCACAGAGAACTCTACTGAATGTATCAGTTGCCCAATTTCCTTTAGGCCTGGCATTTTATCTGCTCTGTCACTGCTTGGGCTCCCTTCAGATGCCATCGCTCCAAGGCAAATGTGACAGACTACGATAAAAAGATGGGAAGAGGGTCAGGGTGGCTCCCGGTATTTTTTCACTGCAGTTATCCAAGCACTCTGAGGAAAATTTTAGCAGGCAACTCTTAAAGGGCAGCACTTACTACAGTCATAGGGACATCTGCATGTGACATTTACTCTGCTGGCAATGATTTATCCCTTCAGAAAGATGGCCTTAGTCACATCCTACAATGACAACTAAATCACCAACTGGAAAATGTTAATGACTCAGCCCAGCATACTACTGTTTTTCAAACTCTTTACCAGCCTTTGCCCTATACCTGGAAAAAGATGGGAAACATGGTTTTGGGAAACAAGCATAATTTATATTTCACCCTTTTGTTAAGAACATAAGAAAAGCCCTGCTGGATCAAGCCTAAGGCCTATCTCACAAGTCAACAAGATGACATTGCTATATGTAATATGTGGAACCGCAAACGTTAAATTAACATTATTTCTCTTTTTAAAAGGCTGATAGATGACAAATCCCATGGCATTTTGGTTTCTTTGCATGAGATCTATGAGATTTCAGGAATGAATGTCTTCAGAGATTTTGAGTAGGAACACCAGAATCTCATGACATTTGGCTTTCAAACACAGGTTTTCAGCATTTTCATTGAGAAACCACAACATCATAGGGGTGACACCGTCAAAATTTCATATTATTTTATTCCCTTGAAAGTTATGGGCCATTTTTTTTAATGAGATCACACAATGGTACCCCATGTCTGAAAAGGCTGCCACCTTGTCCAGCCTTCTGGACTATCTAGTAGTTCTATCTAAAATGATATTTGTACAGATGATAATAATCTGTACAAATTATAATAATCTGTTAGGTAAAGCATCATTAGCATAAGTGATAAATGATAACTCAATTTAAATAAATGTGTAGGATTTTCCAAAGCTGTATTGTTGCATTAGCAAATGGCATGGTATTGAGATGCTGTGCATAATAGAGAAAGGGATTTGGCATGCCTAATCATCATAATACAATGATGTAGATTTTCAGTTCATATCTGCAGATAAAACCCAACATGTCAAAGCTTGTTATTTCCAAGTATTATCCAAAACAAAACTGGATATTAGAATTGGATGCCTACTGGATTAGAATGATGTAGGTAAAATGAAAACATTGTGCTCAATATATTGATGTCTAGCAGACAGAATGGAAAGATCTGTTCTTATATCACAATTTTACATAGCCTGTGTTAGTCATCTCTGAAGTGTATATGCATAGTGCCTTCATCTTAGAAGCTGGCTTTTAAAATCTAAATGAGTTTGCCCAATTTCCTTTAGGCCTGGCATTTTATATGCTTATTCAACTCTAGCTATTAGACAGCATGCAGTCAAGACACACACATATATGACCTGATAATTTATCAGGACTCCTATCTGACACCTAACAGAAACAAATTGAACTTTATCAGCAAGCCTAAATCATCTAAATTTTACATTTTAAAAGTTTCAAATTTAAATTTTGAATTCTGCCCAGTTTCTAAAAAAAAAGGAGGGGATCATTTCAACTTTGTTGTTGTTGTTCAGTTGTTTAGTCGTGTCCGACTCTTCGTGACCTCATGGACCATAGCACGCCAGGCCTTTCTGTCCTCCACTGTCTCCTGGAGTTTACTCAAATTCATGTTCATTACATCGGTGATGCTATCTAACCATCTCATCCTCTGTCGTCCCCTTGCCTTCAGTCTTTCCCAGCATCAGGGTCTTTTCCAGGGAGTCCTCTCTTCTCATTAGGTGGCCAAATACACAGCCTTTATACAATAAGCTTTTTATCAAAGAAAAGACAAGACTTGAAATTCAAACTGCATATTCTCATTGCAATTATTTTCTAACAAGATGGAAAAACAAGAAAAAGATAATGGGAGATAGCAGCCTCACTCACACATAATGGATTTTCCACCTTATCTGGAAGGGTGTGGAAGATCTCATGTTGATATTAGATTATGCACAGTTCTTATTATATTTATCCTGGACAAACTATGGACAAGTTAGCCATGAGTAAATCATAAATTGCTAGTCTGAGTTGCTTCAACAAATCGTATTTAAAATTAACCATACATTCAAAGAAAATGAACATATGGTAGACGTAGACATAATGGTAATCCACAGTTGACTCAGAAGAATTTTGTCAATGTGTATTGCCCAGCCTGGCATCCCACTGAAGCTAGCAAGAGTCTTGAGAGGGTCTAACCTTGTCAAGCAGCTATGCCAGCTATCCTTGTAACCCAAAATACCCAGGAAGAACAGACAGCAAACTACAAATCAGTGGCACTCCAGAAAAACAGGTAAAAAAAGATTATTTTTAAAAAGAGTTTTGAAAGTTTGGGTTTAAAAATGGTTTTTGAAATTTTGGATTTTGAAGTCTAAGCAACACTGCTTTGGTTCAGCCAATATCTCAATAGTCTCTTTGCTATGCATTAGACCAGGGGTCCCCAACCTGTGGGCCGCGGCCCACTAGTGGGCCACAGCCTGTTAGGAAGTGTGCTGCGGGACTCCTGCCTGCAAACCCTGCCCCCCGGTGCGCACGTTTGCCTTCCACCTGCAAACCCCACCCCTGGTGTGCACGATTGGCTCCTGCCTGCAAACCCCACCCCCCGATGCATGATTGGATCCTGCCTGCAAACCCCGCCCCCTCGGTCTGTGGAAAAATTGTCTTCCATGACTGGTCCCTGGTGCCAAAAATGTTGGGGACCGCTGCATTAGACAGTTTGGAGTCTTGTTGTGTTGTTCTCTCCTCAACCCTGTTAGGTGGTGATGGGGGGGAAATGTTTCAAAAATTATTGTAGTAAAAACCCTTGAAGATAGCCAACTGAAACTTAGCAGGAGTAAACTTCATTAAAAGCTTTACCATCTCTGCTATCCATTCCATTCTGCCTTAAAATGAAGCAGCTTCAGTTGTTGAAAAAATTCCCATTTATAGCCAATGAGGGATTTTTTTAAAAAATAAAAGGTTAAATCATCTCAAAGTGAACTGTTTTGTAACTGAATCTTGAATAAAAACTCAAATCGAATTATGTTCTTTTAGAATCAAATCAGAACTAAATCACACCTTACTACGTGAATTGCAATACTTTTAGTCTTGATCTGAGCATCCTCACATCTAGTCAAGTTGGGTAGAAATGGGAAGAAGACACTAGACCAGGGCTTTCCAAAGTTTTTCCCGTGGCGACACACCAACCGCCGTTGGTGTGTTGCCGCGGGAAAACCCGGAAGTGCCATCCTTGCGGCAGCACGCAAAAACCCGGAAGCGCTGCTGCCGCTTTCGGGTTTTGCACGCTGCAGTTGGTGTGTTGCCGCGGGAAAACCCGGAAGCGCTGATGATGATCAGCGCTTCCGGCTTGTGTGGCGACACACCAGACTCTGTGTGGCGACACACTTTTGTATCACGACACACAGTTTGGAAAGCTCTGCACTAGACGTTATAGATATATTGTCTCAAAGTTGGGTTTAAGGTCTGTTATAACATTTACAACTCATTTGCTTCTCAAAGCAACTTGAACCTCTTCATAAAGAGTATATATTAAGTCATTCAGTATTTATCTTGATAATTGTCTAAAGAGGATCTTACATAATTTCCATAAAGGTACCCTATCCTACCCAATAAGAGTCTGAACTTAGATGATTTAGTCATCATAAAATTCCCCATTCAAAATTCTTAGGTATTTGGATAAATGACTTTCCATTTGGGATTCATCATTATCATGAGATGCCCTGGGAGCTGACTATGCAAGCATGTGCAACTGAAACAGATGTTGCAATTACTAGGCATCTCCCAAGGGGCCAGGTTTCATGCAATCGTCCTCCTAACTTTCAAGACCCAAGAGACTGGACAAGCTCTTATGAACAAGAGCTGCAGGCATCAGTGACCTTCTCAGAGCCAAACAACAAATTTTGTTATTTCCAGTATGTCGGCTCCCTGCAAAGCCAGATGGTTCACTCCACTGCACAAAGTCATCAACATCCCATGTGTAGTCCAGCAGCATGTGAGAGATGCAACTGTTTTCTAACACTCCATTAGCACTCCAAACTTAATGAAAATGGAAGGTGCTAATGAAGCCAAGAAGTAAAAGCCACCTCTAGCTTAAAAAGGGCAATTCAGCTGGAAGAGTAGCAGAAAGTGGAATAGTCATACCTGCCAATGCATTAACAGTGATGCTACTATAACAAACCCTGTTTTCTGTAAAAAGTTATTTATCCTCAGCATGCTATTTCTTTCCCCTGACTGATGCACAAACAGTGCTCCTTTAAATAACGAAGAGAGCAAATGGCACACATATAAAGGCAAAGGAAATTCAGTCCAGGAGGTAAACAGAAACCCAGAGGCTAACCCATTAGGACAATTATAAATTAATGACCTAACAGGCTCTAGCCGACCCACAAGTTATCAATGTACCTAATGCATGTTTGCTCCTAACTAGAGATAGAGTGCTTTCACTAAATAATGGTCAAGCCTCACAAATTAACAACATCACAGCAGATAAAGGATCAGGCCATTGCCCCCATTAGCTTCAGCTGAGTCAGTTTAAAAACCATTTCTGGCTTCTATGAGCTATGGATTTAGCAGTGTGCATTCAAGAGCCAGCACATCAACAAAAGACATACCCCAGCTTTTACCAGATTGCACTGCCTCATATTGCAGGGACTGGGTTAAAAAAAAAGGCATATAGAATATATTATTTATTTATTATTATATTTAAGGCCCACCTTTTCTCTAAGAAAATGACCATTTTTTCCTTATTGATTTTATCTTAAAAATAGCCCTATGAGATAGATTAAGCTGCCAGACATTAACTGGTAGATAGTAGGTTCTTCCTTACAGCCATGTTAATGTGCTCTTCTCCCATCCTTGAGTAAGAGGAAAGTATGTTTATATAAATAGTGCTATCCCCACAGTCTCCTTTTACTGCATCTCAGCAATGAGGCCAGTCAGAGTTACTGCCTTCACACAATGAATATAAGGAAATATGAAAGAAAAACCACATTCATGACAGAACACCTTAGACCAACTTCTTTGCTTCAGTAGCCGGCTGCCGATGAGATGGAAGCAACTTTGTGAGGACATGTTTTCTAAACCAGGTAGTGGAGCATCTTTTGGTCATGGCAAGCAGGTTATGTGGATGAGCCCAGTAACGCAGGGAAATAAAAGGCTGAGAGAAGGGACTTCAACTTGAGTTTCTCCTATCATAGTCCTAAATTTTAACCAGTAAACTAGTTCCCTCCCATAGAAGTTAGTTAGCTCTCTGTAGGAAAATAGAACTCTTTTTTGCTGGAAGAACAACATTTGTTTCTCATGCCTATTGTTGCAGTTGTAAAGATTGGGTGGCGGGGACTTCATATAAGCCTTCTCCATGAGAAGATCTGCTTTTTGCTCAAGCCTGTAAAGCAGAGCTTTCCAAACTGTGTGTCGCGACACAAAAGTGTGTCACCACACACAGTCTGGTGTGTCGCCACACAACCCGGAAGCGCTGATCATCATCAGCGCTTCCGGGTTTTCCCGCGGCGACACACCAACGGCGGCGCGCAAAACCCGAAAGTGGCAGCAGCGCTTCCGGGTTTTTGCGCGCTGCCGCAATGGCGGCACTTCCGGGTTTTCCCGCGGCGACACACCAACAGCGGTTGGTGTGTCGCCGTGAGAAAACTTTGGAAAGCCCTGCTGTAAAGATTGGAAATTAGTTTGCCTCTCCCTGGTAAGAGGATCTGCACCTTTATTATGCTGTCATTCTGTGAAGAGTATGTAAGAAGACATGTCAATGTGGCTGGGTTCACATATCACAGTATGCTAAAACCAAATAGAACATACTAGAGGTGTCTAGTAGAAGTCTCAATAACATCATGTGCTTCATGACACCATTGTGTAAGTAATGCAATTTTTAATTTATATTTCATTTATATCATTGCCCATCTCACTCAAAGAGCGACTCTGGGCGGTTTACAATAAAACAAGAATAAATAATCGTTAAAATACAATAAAAGAATATTCTTCAAAAAAATATAGTCCAAGACATACTGTAGATGTTAAAAAGTTCATAATTTATGGGAGCATCTTCAGGGTGCTAACCCCAGGGTTGGTCACCCCTCCTCACACTCCACACAAGATGGCAGAGCCAGGTCTTCACCCCTTTCCAGAATATATATAATTTGCATCAGTAGCATCATGATGTGAACAACCTACATATGATAATTCACAGCATTTGTTGTGCCCCTCCCCCTGCAGGTACCCATGGGTCATATTGGGTTTGAACCCAGCCAGCGTACATATGATTTGTTTTTCCTTCATTTTGTATCAGCACAATGTGTAAATTTAGCCACCATTTAGTGTAATATGTGAACAAGGGCAGTAAGGCTTATGCAACAAACCGTAGCTAAACAAATCATTGTTTTGTGTGATATATGAACTCAACCAATGAATTCCAGCACCTCAGCAGCCACTATATCACCTCCCTACATAGCATTTCCTGTTCCCCACATTGTTTTCTTCACAGTAACTATCTACCAATAAGTTTATATAGAGAACATTGTCCAAATAGTTTAAATTAATTACACCTAACATGAGCACTAATTAGAGGAGGAGAAATATTATTTATGTAGTCATTTTACATTTAGTAACTGTGGTAGCAGTGCAAAAGGAGAAGTGAGGAATATGGTGATATTTAGCTACCCACAGAATGGATGTGGTCTGACAATTATCACATTGCATAATTTATTATGGAAACGGTGTCAGCAACGTATGTGAATTTTTTATATTCTGTTGGTACAAGGAAGGTAAAAAGCCCCAGGAGGAAAAAGCCATGTGCGCTCTGGTAAAATTCCTTCCCAGGGTTGTCAAACAGCAGCTAACATGGTAACAGTGGAAATAGATGAAAGTTCTAACCAAGAGCATCTGGAGGCTTCCTGGAGAACCAGATTTTACCTTTTCCTGCTGGATCAGGCAGGAGATGCATCTCCCCTGTCATTTAAAGGGCCAATCAGAGCCACGTAAGCTTCTGCATCCATACCCATCCCCCTGACCCAAGTACCTGCCTCCTTTTGAGGTTCTTGATTGGCTACAAGGGAGTAGCAATTGCGCAGCTGCACACACACTCTCTCTCTTTTCTTAGCATACAGCCCATGCCTACAAATAAAATCCTTAGCCCATGCAGATTGGACTTTATATTTCTATGGTACAAAGAATACTCCCCTGTAAGGCTATGGGTGTTTCTGTGTGTGAGCGTTTTATAATATAATTTGGATTATATTGCTTGATTTTGAAAATGTGGTTTAGTTCTGAAGAATTTATAATTTTGTGCTCAGGGTATATGACTGCTAATGTTCCAAAAAAATAAGAACGAGAAATGATTGAAATCATCATCAACTCTGTTTTTAGTATGGTAATATCCTGATAATCCTTGTTATGGAAACAACGTATTTCAGCTATTTACTACTTTCATATAATAGTATGTATGTGTAAAGAAGATGTATATACCAATAACTGCATCAGCATCATATATTAAAAAGCAGTGCACCATTGTTTTCCAAAGCTGCACTAAGGCCTTGAAAAGTAATAAATAACAACAATGGCATACAAACATTTAAGTAATGACAAAGTATTAAAATCATTAATAATTTATTATTGTTGTAAACCTCCCAGAGTCGTCATGTACGAGTTGGGCGGTCAAGGAGTTCAATCAATCAATCAATCAATCAATCAATCAAAAATAAAAGTTGTTTCTCGGGACGTTGTCTGAATTGACAATGCAAGACATATGGATTAATATCTCAGTCATATTTTGATCTTCAAAACCACATCTGTCAGCCTTATCGTATCACTTGAATCTGCTGCCCTCACCCTTAATTATCAGCTAGTGTAATGTACAGACATTTTGAAAAAGTTGCCAAGAGCTTCCTTGAAGTTTTCCACATCAATTGTGTAATAACATCCTAAGAGATGTCTTAAATAAAACGACCTAGAGATCTACCTACCACTAGCTAGACCCTCAGTAGTTCCCCCCGTTTATCCTTTATTTATTTATTTATTTATTCATTCATTCATACATACATACATACATACATACATAAGCAGCTCTCAGACACAAAAACATATTGGATCAAATTCCCCAAAATGTGGAATAACTTCCTTTCTTCCTTGCCCTCATTCTTATTTTAGGCAGAGCAGTATATACAATGCCAGTACAACTGGGTGAGACAATGATTTCACTATGGTAATGCATTGGAAATCACGGGGGGGGGGGGGAGAAATGTGATGAGTATCTGTTACATATTTTTTGTATTTATCTAGAAAATACAGTTTAATTTTTGAAAGCCAAGACAAACACCACCAGAATATTTACAGGAGATTCAGAGTATGTCAGACTACTGCTGCTTAGAATATGAAAATGTTATTTAATGGGGAAAAGTAATCAGCTCCTGACATGAAAAGAGGATAAGGTGCCTTATCTGTCCAATTATCATCCCAAAGCATAGCTATGGAGCATACATAGGCTTGAATAAGAGAGAATCAAATCTCACCTAAAATGAGCATGATATCATACATTTTCCATACACCCATGCTGTAATGATTAATTCACTTACAAAAAGCTATTTACAATGAATAGATAATCTTTCAATATAACTTCTCTACCCTGAGTGAAGAAATTCTTTATACTATTAAATGCCTACTGCACTGAAATCTCTGCATCACAAAAACATTTAATGCAGTGCCAAGACCAAACTACATGTTTGTGAAATGCCATGCTACATCTCTCTCTTGGTTCTGCTATATTAAACAGTATGTTTTGTCTTGGACTGTTTCATACTTTTAGCTGACTTCAGTAGATGGGAGAGCTATAGATAAATGTTAGAAGACAGAAAATACAAACCTAAGTAACATGCATTTACTTGACTTCACTTTAATACTCACCCCAATTTAGAAGATAAAGTTGAATTTAAAAGTCAATTTTCACAGAAGATACTAAGCTTACTCAGTTAATGTTCACAGTGCTCACTTTAGATATGGCACAACCAAAAGCGATTTTGCTAAAGAGCATTTTTTTTTTGTTTATTCGTTCAGTCGCTTCTGACTCTTCATGACTTCATGGACCAGCCCACGCCAGAGCTTCCTGTCGGCCATCACCATCCCCAGCTCCCCCACGGTTGAGTCTGTCACCTCCAGAATACCATCCATCCATCTTGCCCTTGGTCAGCCCCTCTTCCTTTTGCCTTCCACTTTCCCTAGCATCAGCTTCTTCTCCAGGGTATCCTGTCTTCTAAAGAGCATTGATGTGAGTTATTTCGTAACAACTTCATTGCAGATGACCAGGCCATAATGTTAGATAAAATAAAAATAGATTACAAATGACAGAGTCAACTAGCAATTTGCTACAAATGAGGTATCATAGTCTTTCCCCCTTTAACTTTCTGAAAAGAACATAATAAATGAACCAAAACTGCTAACGATGAAGGCTTTGCATCTCTTAAAATGAACTGGACAAAAGCCATTGCAATTGTAACAAACTCCCCACCGGACAAGCAAATCAACATCTGCCTGGAAAAAGCACCAGGCAAGGAGACTTACAGAAAGGCTCCCCAGATCAGTCAAAAGGAAAAGAACGAGTGAGAAACTGAGTTCTGAACTGCATTTCTTTTCAGTGATTTTTGGAAAAGGAAACCAAAAAGGGTAAGGAAAAGAGGAACAAGACAGAAAGCTGTGAAAAATCATTACTCCTTAAAAATTTCTGCAATACTATATAGTCAGTGACCTTCACAGTACTATCAGTTAAATGATATTTTCTTCAACTGTAGCTGATTTCACTGTTGAGCAGGGGCAGACAGCACAAGATTATACAACTAAATCATTCTTGTAAATATTTAATATCATTGCTTCTCTCCCCCCTTTTTTTATAACAAACCACTATCAAAGGCAAAGCACACAGTCAAAAACACATTTATTTATTCAATCCTGCAAAAAGCTCAGTGCTCATGCATTTTATCTATCTAGTTCACCAAATGACTTTGACACTTGAAAGCCCTTGTGATCAAAACAGTCTGAAGGCAGGCAATTTTGCAGCCATTTGAGAACTGATTTCATGCACTGATCAACATCTACCAAACTTGCCTGATGGAACAGCACAAGTTTCAGCTGGTGGATGGAGAGCAAAACACCTGAAGGAGAAAATTAGTAAAAAGGTCACACTGGTTTAAATCTTAGGCAGGAATAAGGATAACACAATGTCATTAGTCATTCCCTTGGACACCAACAAATCATGTTAAAAAGAATAATTATTTGGGAAAAGGTGCAATATTTGATTTAAAAATAATACCTCCTCAACACAACAACGACTGTAGAAATTTATTTGTAAAATCCAAGAGAAAGAAGAAAAGTTATCTAGTTTGGCCCACTATATTTAAACAAAAAAGTGCTTGCCTTATTTTTAAAACTATCCTTGATGGAACTTCCTTATCAGGATCACAGCCCAACTCATGGATCTTGGCCTCTCATAACTTTCCTGTTAATGTCACATTTACTTATAAGGCCTTGCTCTTTCCTCTAAATAGGAAGAGGTACTTACATACAGATTCCAGTTAATCTCCTAAGCAGCAAACATGCATGTCCAGAACTGTTTGGCAGTAGAAATGTTGCATTAAAGTCAATAAAACCATATGTATCTATAACTTCCCTTCTCCTTTCACATTAACCCAGCTGGAGGAGATTATGCTAAACAAGTCCATGACAGCTTCTGTCTTAATGCAGAGAAGAGTCATGTTTTTAATTATTCTAGATTAGACTTTTTCTTCCTTTATAAAGGTAAAGTACCTTGAGCCGCACTTGACTCCTGGTTACTTCAAGGACACCATCATGTAGTGTTCTTGGCAACCCCAAGGAAGTGGCTTCCCATAATCATCTTCTGGGTTTTTTGTTTTTTAAATTTCTCAATCTAGCCTCAGCCCTGGGATTTCCAGACAGTCTCCCACTCAAGCACTATCCATGTCCAATTTATATTTGAAAGTAATGTTCATGTTCACTCAACCATTTTCTTGAAAATTACACATTTTCATATTTTCAATTTTTAAACAGATCTCTGGTATCAATAAAACCTGATGTCAAACATCTGTCATGAACTTGAATTACATCCAATCAGGATTACAAAAGATGTACCAAATGTTTACAAAAGGCAATAGTTTCACTGTTTAAGAATACTTCAGCAACCTTCTTTTATGCAGCTTGCTTCCTTCTTTTATCTGAATACTGTTTGGTACCTAAAGGAATCAAGGCTGTGGGCTATCAGCCTAGATGCACTCTCCAAACACAAAGTGATTGGTTCTGTTCTGTTCTGCAACATGAAGTCATCCTATTTTAATCTGACCTGATTGGCTTTTCACATAAAACGTCAGCTTGTCAAAATTACAGAGTAGCTATTACTATTCTTCTGAGGTGGGGGGGAGCTTCTAGCTTTTTATTCACTACTTCAAAATGATGCTTCTTTCTAGGAAGCAGGTCAAAGCCCTTTGGAGGAAACTTTTGGTCCCCGCAAGAGTTGAGAAATGATTTGCACCGAGCAATTTACTTTTATTTAAGCAGACTTGCCTTGCATTATATATATTTAGTTTTAGTTTTATAAGTACTATTTTAATAAATGTACAATTTTTATTTCAGCAAGGAAAACGTATGCTTATTTTAAACTAACAAAAAAGTGAATTGTCTGCATGAATATTAGTTACCTCATGGACTTGCATAGGAACATCTTCAATATCATATGCAAGAAAAGTTAAATCGATTTTTCTTCCATTTCTGGACCTCTTCAAATTTGTCATTAAAGTGTGCATACAAAAAATGCATCCATTAGGTAAATAGCATACAAAAAGTCATATTATAATGCTTACCAAAATGTATATATTAGGGGGAAATAATATACCCACACAGATCTAAAATGTTACATGAGTGAATATATGTATGAGTGAATGGTCCTTCATATAAAAGTATGTAAAACATGCCCAAAATATGCATGGATATGCATGAAAACCTCTCCAAAAGAAGTGGCAATATAGTGAACTTGTGGTTGAAAACAGGGGTGACAATTACAGAAAGCAAAAAAGATTGGTCCATCTGTGTGCTGCAAGGTTTCCTAACTGTAACTGGGAGAGACCAGAGCCAGGGGGCAGCAGATGCTTTGAATGGACTTGGTTGGGGAATTTCTCTTCTCAATACAGCATCTGGGTGGCTAATTAGAAAGGGGAGGATTCCTATAGCTGCCTTGAAGGAAGGGCCATTCTTGCAGCAGGACCATTTCATTAGTGTACTGGGATATTAATAAGTATTCATGTGATCTATAATGAGGTTCCTGTCCTTTTTGGTGGGGCTGCTCTAACAATTCATTTTGCTCAAGGATACACTGAGGCAGTATGAATTTATTTACTTTACTAATGTAAAATGTTCCACTAATGTACAGTAATGTACTAACATGCAGGGTGATTTCACCCTGTATGTCAAAATGTATTTCCATTTCACAACAGTCAACTGTGTGTGTTCATAAAATGATGCAAAGGGCATTTGAAATGAATTGCAGCATTTACAATCTTATTTGTGATGGGCAATGTTAGCAAAATGGCATACAAGTACTGTAACTATGTCTATGAAGGTTCTCAGTCATCCAGGTGGAACAGTCTGTGGCTTGAATCATGTCAACTGGATTTCTATTTTCTTAGTGGAAACGTTTCACTCCTTATCCAAGGAGCTTCTTCAGTCTGAGTAAAGTTAGTAAGGGAATCCTTAAATATGTTTCTAGGCTGGCTGTGTGACCTTGCACCTGGGGCTAGGTCATGGTTATTTCTGAGATGTTTGTTTCTAAGTCCCTTTATCATCTAAAGGAGGATCGTTAAGATTACCCTGCTGCTGTTGAGCTTGTGAAATGGTCTTAATCTTCCTAGGCACAGAAGACAAAGCAGGAAGGAAGATAGGGGAAAGGTTATGCCTGAGGCCCCCACCTCTATTCAAGGAAGGATTTTCCAAGTTGGCATGAATGGATTCCTTGACCCCTCTCTCAAACCACCTATCTTCTCTGTCTAAAATGTGAACATTAATGTCTTCAAATGAGTGTCCTTTTTCCTTTAGATGAAGATAAACTGCTGACTCTGGTCCTGTGGTGTTACTTCTCCTGTGTTGGGCCATCCTCCTGTACAAAGGTTGTTTGGTTTCTCCAATGTAGAGTTCAGAGCACTCCTCACTGCACTGGATTGCATACACTACATTGCTTTCCTTGTGTTTTGGAGTTTGATCTTTGGGGTGTACAAGCCTCTGTCTCAGTGTGTTGGTGGGTTTGAAATATACAGGTATGTGGTGTTTGCCAAATATCCGTTTGATCTTTTCAGACACGCCAGCCATGTAAGGAATGACCAGGTTCTTCCGTTTACTCTGAGTCTCAGCCCTATCTGTCGCTGTTTTAGGTCTGGTAGACTTAGATTTGGTGAAGGCCCAATTTGGATATCCACAGGCCTGCAGAGCTGTTCTCAGATGCTGCTTTTCATTCTTTTTGGAATCCATGGAGGTGGGGATGGTTTCTGCTCTGTGTGACAATGTCCTGATGACTCCTAGTTTGTGCTGCAGTGGATGGTGGGAGTCAAACATCAGGTATTGATCTGTGTGTGTGGGTTTCCTGTAGATCCCTATTTCTAGTTTGCCACCGGTCCCAATGAGGACTTCACAGTCTAGGAATGCCAGTCTGTTGTCCTTGGTGTCTTCTCTGGTGAAGCTAATGTTGGCATCTATAGTGTTTATATGGTCCGTGAAGGCCTGTACTTCCTGGGCCTTGATTTTGACCCAGGTGTCATCCACATACCTAAACCAGTGGGTGGGCACAGTTCCCTGGAATGTGTTGAGTGCTTTCTTCTCCACTTCTTCCATGTATAAATTGGCCACAATGGGTGACACAGGAGAACCCATGGCACAGCCGTGTTTTTGTCTGTAAAAGTCACCTCTGTATGTGAAATAAGTGGTGTTAAGACACAGGTCCAGAAGATGGCAGATCTGGTTTGGGTTGAGATGGCTTCTCCTTTCCAGGGTGCTGTCCTCTTCTAGTCTCTTCCTGACAGCGGATAGAGCATGAGTGGTGGGGATGCTGGTGAAAAGGGAGGACACATCAAAGGAGACCATAGTTTCATCTATATCCAGTTTCAGGATCTTTGCTTTGGAAACAAATTCTTCCGAATTATGGATGTGGTGTTCAGAGTGTCCAACTAGAGGTGCTAGTATGGTAGAGAGGTGTTTGGCAATGTTGTATGTTACCGAATTGATGCTGCTGACTATGGGTCGGAGGGGTGTTCCTTCCTTGTGGATCTTAGGAAGTCCGTAGATGCAGGGGATGGCTTCTCCAGGATCCTGAAACTGGATACAGATGAAACTATGGTCTCCTTTGATGTGTCCTCCCTTTTCACCAGCATCCCCACCACTCATGCTCTATCCGCTGTCAGGAAGAGACTAGAAGAGGACAGCACCCTGGAAAGGAGAAGCCATCTCAACCCAAACCAGATCTGCCATCTTCTGGACCTGTGTCTTAACACCACTTATTTCACATACAGAGGTGACTTTTACAGACAAAAACACGGCTGTGCCATGGGTTCTCCTGTGTCACCCATTGTGGCCAATTTATACATGGAAGAAGTGGAGAAGAAAGCACTCAACACATTCCAGGGAACTGTGCCCACCCACTGGTTTAGGTATGTGGATGACACCTGGGTCAAAATCAAGGCCCAGGAAGTACAGGCCTTCACGGACCATATAAACACTATAGATGCCAACATTAGCTTCACCAGAGAAGACACCAAGGACAACAGACTGGCATTCCTAGACTGTGAAGTCCTCATTGGGACCGGTGGCAAGCTAGAAATAGGGATCTACAGGAAACCCACACACACAGATCAATACCTGATGTTTGACTCCCACCATCCACTGCAGCACAAACTAGGAGTCATCAGGACATTGTCACACAGAGCAGAAACCATCCCCACCTCCATGGATTCCAAAAAGAATGAAAAGCAGCATCTGAGAACAGCTCTGCAGGCCTGTGGATATCCAAATTGGGCCTTCACCAAATCTAAGTCTACCAGACCTAAAACAGTGACAGATAGGGCTGAGACTCAGAGTAAACGGAAGAACCTGGTCATTCCTTACATGGCTGGCGTGTCTGAAAAGATCAAACGGATATTTGGCAAACACCACATACCTGTATATTTCAAACCCACCAACACACTGAGACAGAGGCTTGTACACCCCAAAGATCAAACTCCAAAACACAAGGAAAGCAATGTAGTGTATGCAATCCAGTGCAGTGAGGAGTGCTCTGAACTCTACATTGGAGAAACCAAACAACCTTTGTACAGGAGGATGGCCCAACACAGGAGAAGTAACACCACAGGACCAGAGTCAGCAGTTTATCTTCATCTAAAGGAAAAAGGACACTCATTTGAAGACATTAATGTTCACATTTTAGACAGAGAAGATAGGTGGTTTGAGAGAGGGGTCAAGGAATCCATTCATGCCAACTTGGAAAATCCTTCCTTGAATAGAGGTGGGGGCCTCAGGCATAACCTTTCCCCTATCTTCCTTCCTGCTTTGTCTTCTGTGCCTAGGAAGATTAAGACCATTTCACAAGCTCAACAGCAGCAGGGTAATCTTAACGATCCTCCTTTAGATGATAAAGGGACTTAGAAACAAACATCTCAGAAATAACCATGACCTAGCCCCAGGTGCAAGGTCACACAGCCAGCCTAGAAACATATTTAAGGATTCCCTTACTAACTTTACTCAGACTGAAGAAGCTCCTTGGATAAGGAGTGAAACGTTTCCACTAAGAAAATAGAAATCCAGTTGACATGATTCAAGCCACAGAAGTACTGTAACTGAAATCTATTCTGTGATTCAGAATGCTCCACTTCAATAAGCAAGACTTTAGTGCTGTTCATAAGAACATGAACAATATTTCACAGTAACGATGACCAATACAATAATTATTAAATTATGTATGCCTTATATTTGGCAAAACCAACATGTTGAAGATATTTACATTAATTTGGCACCCTGAATTGTATATCTTTACCTTATTTTTTAAAAAAAGCTCAAAAAGGCTAAACTCCTCGGACATTATGCCTATTCCCCCTGTAAGAATTCATTTATAACTAACTTGCTGCCTTGTGCATTGTCCCTTGCCATTACAAAACAACCATTACACAGTTTCTTTTGAAATAAATGTTAATTTCTGATTATTAAGTCTTAGGCTTAGCATTTAAGTTTGCAAAATTATTTAAGTAAACTTAAGGGAAATATTTTTTAAAAAAAATTGTTCACCACTCAGATTTCCTTCTGGTAGATGGGTAGCCAGAAGTTTACATAAAAATACATAAAATAAATTCGGCTAGGATCAGAATATCTAATACTGGTTGAAAAACATACCAATTGTACAACATATCATTTTTCCTCTCTAGATTTACTGTTCCCTCCAAGTGAGAAGCAAGACCTTTTTTTCATAGTTGGGGCAGGTTCTACTGTTATCATAAGATCCAAAAACAACAGTGCATATTGGGTGTTGGAGGGTGTTGGCATGTGTGATTGGCTAGTTTTGTTCCCTTCTTGCCCTGGTACATATTTTAAAAGACCTTGAATTAAAATTTAATGGCCTGTCCCAGCACATTCAAAAAATTTCACACAGACCTAGCCAAATTTCTATAATCTCTATTCCAAAATCTTACAAAACACCATCATGTTTGTTTTTTTTAATTCTTAGACTTACAAGGCAAGCCCAGACTATGGCATACTCTTTTATCTGCATTCACAGGTCTGGAAAATAACTGTTCACAGTTAGATTTCCAGCATAATAAAATGAATCCAAAACTTCACAGGTCTCGCTCCCTATGACACATTAATAAAGCAAGATTTTTTGAGTGATACTTGATCTAAGCACATTTGAATGCTTACACTGTTATTTAAAACAGTGTAGAATATGACAAAGTATAGCTGAATTCATTCACAGAGACATACATGCAAACACAGGCAAACATGAATTCACATCATTTATACAGAAAGAAAGAAAGAAAGAAAGAAAGAAAGAAAGAAAGAAAGAAAGAAAGAAAGAAAGAAAGAAAGAAAGAAAGAAAGAAAGAAAGAAAGAAAAAAAGAAAAAAAGAAAAGAAAAGAAAAGAAAAGAAAAGAAAAGAAAAGAAAAGAAAAGAAAAAAGAAAAGAAAGCTCACTGAAAACACCAGCTGACTATAAATAAGTGAGAGCAATAAGAAAAGCTTTCAGGCATTTGTTGATTGAGACAATGCTATTCTTGTGTTCTATTGTTAAATTCAAAACATTTGTGAAAGAGAACACTTGTCCCTCCCTCCTATGTACCCATGCACACCACCTGCTGAAAGTGCCAGCTGGCAAATTACTTTTACCTGGAACAGAAGTTATTTGCATGCTATGGCCTAAGGGAGAAAATGTGGGGGGTCTAAAAATGTTGATTTTGGGGGTAAATATCATCATGTTTTGGAAAGGATCTCCAACTCCCAATTGTTTAACATTTACAGCAGCAAAATTCCTCTCCTCCACTCTCAAATTATACTTCTAAAAATAAAAAAGGTGATTTATAGCAAAAAGACTATGGGCTTGTAGTCAGCTCTGGGACTCAAAACAATTTTAGGGAATTAGAGTTCTATCCTTGGACTCAGATTCTTTCACAAAGTATATGTCTAGTTGATCTAGTACAACCAAAACAGAACCCAGAAGCCCAAGATTTGCCCATTTGTGGCATACATGTAAGCATATCTACATAGCAAAGAAGAAAAGAAGATGATACACTTCAATTCTATGCTTTAAATATATCTCTGCATATGGAAGGAGAGGATTGATTTTTGCTCCAAATTTGTCAGTCTCTCAAAATTTAGGAACAGGATGCATGTCATACTCATCATATTATGGTATTTTACTCTGTTTTCTCATTCAAAACTTATTCTTCAACACATATTTTATAAACACCAGCAAATCCAATTGTCTATTCCCTTGTATCAGAACTATACAGATTTCATCAATGAAAATATGATTAGACAGCTTTCTGAAACAGGAGCTCAAGTATTAACCTGAAAACATGTTACAATGGTTGCATTTCCCCTTTTCTTTAATTTGGAATTCGCTGTCCCAGACACCACAGTGTGGCAACTGTTAGCAAATGCGGCTGACTTTTTAAACAGTGTACAAATTCTCAAAGGCAACAGCTTTGTTTGGAATTGGAACTGTTCTATTAAGTGAGCAGGCCCTGAATATAGAAGGAACACCACAGACGTTTGCTTGATATGCAGCATGCAGTTTTCATACAAAGCTTTTCATTAACTCATTACAAGGGGAAAGAGAGCAAACCTTTAATAGGGAATGGCACGCAAAGGGAAGAGAGACTTCTCCCCTTCTTCTCCACTGCATTCAAGGTCAAAAGTCCAGCGGTCACTGACCACTACTATGACAGACATACACACGCATGACAGAGAGAAAATGTGGCTTAAAAAACCAACCCAAACCTTATTTTATAATCTCTGTTATATCTAATTTATTTTCCTGGTTTGTTAACATTATGCAAGAATAATATTTTTTTGGATGAAATAGAGCATTCTGACTTAATAGAAGCCAGGACCTTCATGTCAAACAGATGCACTGAGGGATGGAAGAAATGGGCAGAGGGAAAATCTTATTCCTGGAGATCATTCAATAGATCTCATGTTCTTGATTCAGTATCTGTTGCTGTTCTATTCACCAACATTATTCAGTTCAACTTCACAGGGAAATTCTTCATTCCCCAAAATCATTACAGGACTAAACTCTCAGTAAATCACTATTCCTATATTACTAAATGAATAAATCCTTATATTAAACAAAAGATTTCAATCATTTGCAGAGTTTTGCACGTAAGGAACATTGAACAAGCTTTCATTAAATATCTACATATACTTGGGCTTTGCACAACCCTGTGTAATACAACTCATGCACATTGTGTGATGCTACTCCTGTAGTTCTCTGCATTGTACATAAAAGATCCTCAACAAACTTTTATACGATATATTCACAAGTCAAAACTGGCATGAAATTAATAAACAAAGAATATTATCAATCATCTCTCATAATGGAACCAATAGATTGTCTTAAATCTTCTACTGGGTGACCAAACAAAAGAAGACATTAATTTATGCAATGCATCATTAACTACTGGAATACACTGGATGTGAAGGTGATCTGCTGCGACATCTGGTCGAAATTCACTGCCACATGATTTAATGATTACAGCTAAAAGGGATGGATTTTGCTGAAAGAAATATAACCTCCATAGTAGACTGATGTTGCAGCTGCACAAATTTGCAGTTAATTAATGAATTACAAACATGCATCTATGAAAATATACTTTGCAACCCTCCAGGAGTTAATATGTGTGCAGTATTACAAAGCAGAAAAATAAACTAAGCTAAACTTCCCAGATCTGTATAAATTTAGCAGTTCAGTGGCACTCCTCCAAATATAATTTGTTTACTTTTCATCTTGGCCAAGGTTTGACTAGGAGTTGCACTCAAAATGTTTAAGCCTCGAACAGGCAAAAGAAGTATGATTATAAGGTAGCAATTATCAATCGGTTTTTAAAGTCTGGAGAGAATTTACACTGGGTTTTTTTCTTCCCCCAAAAGAAAAAAATCAACATAACCCTAGGGGATTTCTGAAGGCCGGAAAAATGGGGCTGGTGTTGCATGCAAGTCACAGGTTGTCCAGTCATCCAACAGTGATATAGGCAATGTAAATGACTGTGAGGAAGGATAAGGTTAACAAAAATGTAGTCCTCATTCAATCCCACAGCATTCACTTCCTTCTGTCTGTGGTAGCTGTCATGTTCTATCAGTTAAGCCCAAAGTAGCAGACATTCTAGCTGCCTTTACTTCTTCTGTATTTCTCACAGGTACATGATTTTCTTTGTACACTGCCTCTTCAGCCATCAGGAATACAAACTAAATCAGTGGCTTCTGGGGAAGAAATGGCGAACTGAAGAGCGGAGCCAATGACCATGGTGGAATGAAGAACTGGCAAGTAGACCGGTTCTTCGTAATTCCTCTCCAGACAAGGAGAGGACTTGAGATTGCCCACAAGTGCTGCAGACAGGTGCTCCTCATGAGAAGACCCCAAGACAGCAGTCTTCGGTGGGTTTAGAGCTCTGGGAGATGAGGGAATAGCCATCTTGCTCAAACCGTGGTTGGCGCCTTCAAAAGGACACTGGGTTTGCATACTATCCTTTTCTAATCACTTTCTGAAATTGCTTGTTAACTGCTTTTCAGCTATTAGGAACCTTTGGATTGACATGTTTTACAGCACCGGGTGAGTTTCTTTCAATCCTTACAAGTTTAAAGACTTAAAAAAAATTGGAAAGAAGAACAGACTCCACCAATAGAAGAATGGATTTTCAAAACAATGGAATTAGCACAAATGGACAGATTAACGAACTTAGTAAAAGATAAAGAAATTGGAAATTATGAATCAACATGGAAACCCTTTTTAAATTTCATACAAAAGGATTACAATATAAAATTATTTTTGTAAGATAGATAAAAATAATGACAAAAGAAAAAGTTGAAAATGAAATTAATAAATGAGATAAATTACAAATATAAAGACAAAATATTAAAAAGGAAGAAAAAATATAAAGAAAATAGTATTATTGAATAAAAGTTATAAAAGTTTCTTCTTAAAAGAAATAGGAAGTCACTTTATTTTGTATGTAACTTTGAATGTTCTTATAGTTTTGTATTTTGTGTTTTGTGTAAGTATGTTATGTATGTGCTGTAAATCTTTGTAAATGTAACTATCGATGTGATGTGTAAATATTTTAAATAATAAAATTTACTTATAAAAAAAAAAAGGAACAAGTTTTACCTGACAAGATTGAGACTGGTCTGAAAGTGGATTTAAAAATGACAGGCCAAGAATAATATGGGAAAAGATGCTACACTGGACATACAAAAGAAACTGGCTGATGTCTTAATAAGTAAAAGAGTTATACAAATAAAAAACCAAGAGAGTGACCTGGATAATTTTTCTATATTGGATTTACAAAAGAGGCTTGTTAAAGCTTTGAAGAATTTTGTGAGAAGGGATAAAGAAAAAATGAAAAGAAATCAAGTTCTATGACGTTATTTGAAGGGACTAAAGATCAAGATCATTAAAAGTAAAAGGAATGAATATAAAGTTGGTTTATTTGATCAAGGTTAAAATAGATATGTCGTTATCTCTGGTAACCCTTAATGGACTTTAGCTGACATCAGGACTGAAATGACAAGGCTTTAAGGATTTGTTTATAGATAAGAGATGGGATATGGGAAGAAGAGATCATTTGTTGTATTTTAAGAGAAGGTGATAAGTTACTAAAATTGTTTATACTTGTGATGAAGGGGGAAGTCATTTCTTTATATATTTCTTTTCTTTTTCTTTACTATATTCTTATTTTTTTTCTTTTTTTTCTGTTTTTTTTTCTTTTCTGCACCTAATTTTTCTTTTTATTCTTTTATTTTGTTTTATTTTGTATTGGTTTTTATTGTTGCAGTTGTAATTTTTAATCAAATTACTATTTAAAAAAAGGAATATAAACTAAATCCAGGACAGTTTTGCAAGGATGCAACTTTTTAGAACAAGATCTGCCGTGGCAGGGACAGCAGTGATGAATGCAATCTGCTAGCATTCCAACTTTCCAATTTTGGGAGTGGCAATGTACCTATCTTAATGTATATGCTTTCACATTTGTCTTTTTAGATTTTATCAAAGATAACAATACTGAAAACTACCTCCAGATAGATGATGTAATAAGTGGCATATAAATACTTAATAAATAAAAGGTATGTTCCTGATATTGGAAAAATGTACATAACAAAGACTAACAAGGAAAGTTGTATTTTAAAAATATCTAAGTGAATTTTCATTGCTCCTTGTATTAGAGAAAGATACATATGAACATTCCTTTTGTTAAGAAAAGTTGGATATAAAACTGAATCCAGATGTTTAAATAGATTTTAAAAAGCCGTTAAAAAAACACAGTAGACTGGAATATTGTTCTACTAATGAAGACAGTGCAGTAGAACACCTGCCACCTTCCGTATGATATGACCACATAAAGCAATATTTGCCCACCACCACTGTTAGAATCTGAATCACAATATGACTAAATTTCATCCTTTATAGATGCAGAATGCTACTGGACTCACAGTCTCAGCTGATCTAGAGTTCTGCAACTGAAAAAGGTGGTGATGGAAATCTACCAGGTGGTGGGAGTCTTAAATAAAAGCAGAAACATTGCTTAATGCTGCAAAAATCAGAGGGCTGGTTTAGAGCTTCTCTACTGCAAACATTTGTGCTGTTCCTGCCTCAGATCCAGCCTACACAGCATATAGTTACACTTCAACGTTATCAGTCTCTCCCATGAAAGGCTACAATGAGCCTTAAAGCATGTTTCATTGGGCTTCATATTTTTGCAGGGCTGTCTGATGGGTGTGATAAGCAGTCTATTTCAGTTCCTGATGACATTATTATAATCACTTTGCTGAATTACCATAAAGCCCAGGAAATAAGCTATTAACCAGCATCAGTCCTCCCAAACATTATCACAGAGCACTGTGCATTCACAGAACAGCATAAACTGTCAAAATTAGAGTCCATTTAAAACAGCAGCTGTTCCTTCTTTTCTAAGCAAGCTCTCAATGTAAAAACCTCACTCTGCACTGGTCTCCTTTTAATGCAGCTTTCAACAATTAAAAAGAAACAGCCAATCTTTTCTAAAATGACATATTTTAAATGGAAATTTCTTCCTCACCAAGTTGTATGCCTTCAATAACCACCAAGTGTGAAGAAAAACATTTAAGTCAAACAAACTTCCCCAATAGATGATTTTTTGGTCCACTTGTGGCTTAAGATAATGTAACTAAACAATTAGGCCTCACTGTTTGCCTTTGACTTCTTTTTTCATAATAAATTATCCTTCTGCTATCTTGCCTCTGAGCATTTACCCTGTTTATCGATTTACATCATAACTCAGTTGTAATACATTACAACTAGGATTAGATTGAAATATCTGGCACAAACACTTTCAGTCCACTGAGGTGGTGGGGTCAACCAAACTCGTTCTCTGAGATTATGCTTACAGACACATTTATTTTGAGGAATAAAGTGGGTCCTGTCTTCACATTATATATTTAATTCACATTATTTTGTTATAATTAACTATAATAGTCCAGTTGGATTGATCTGCAGAGGCTAAAGAAAATCTATCAATGTTCAGTTGGGGTATTAGGCATATATTTAGTCAATCACATAATTTTAGTTTATTTTTCCTTTGCTACCACTGTTCAAGCAACAGCTGCCCTCAGCAGCATTTCCTTTGCAATTTTCAAGAGAATGACTCTTTGGGACAATCTAAGTGATGGCACAGTGCTGTTTCCAGGAGCTCTGGAGGAAAATATATCCATTGGCCTCTGGACCTACTTTGCTTTCCCCCCAAGAATGTCCATAGGAATAATCCTATACTGAGATGAGCAATATTCCAACAGAGCATTCAGTCCACATTTACAGTGGAAACATTTACAGCGGTAGGCACTAAAGGCAACTAAATAGCTAGCCAAGGGGGTGCAAAGGTTTTATTTCTGATAAAACTGAAAGGAAAGGGTGATAGATGACAGAATACACACACACAAACACATTTTTCAACTTTGACAAGAGCTTCCTCCCAAAATTACAGAAATCCTTCCTAACAATCCTTTGATAATGGGAAGGGGGTACTGAGCCTGCCTTAGGCATAACTTATTATGCCTAAATTTATTATAGTTTTACTTCTTTTAGATGCACTAGAAATTAATTAGAGGCTTTCAAATGCTCTCACTGACAAAGGGGGGACAAGTGCTAACTGTGAAAAAGAGCATGTGCTGTTGGTGATTCCTCCATGAAACGCCTTTCCCGGTGAAGACACCCAACTACTGGGAAGTCAACTTTTGATGTCCACATTGTAGAGAAGGGCAGCTCTATTTTCTTGGCCCCTGAGCTGTGAATTTTACCCCTTGCATATGGGTTTAATGCAGCTTGCTGCTTGCTGCTTTAAAACGTTTCTCATTTTTATTTTATTATCCTACACTGGATAACTGCACACCAAACCATTTACAGTGTTTCTTGTAAAGAAATCGCTATGCGACAGGGAAAGGAGCAGTGTCGCTTTAAGAGTCAACAGTAAATTAACTTGCCCCAAAGAGTGGAATAATTAGCTGTTAGTAGCTTATTAAAAGAATGGCAAAGGCCAAGCAGCCATCTGGGATCTCCAGTTTCCTCTGATTGTTATTATGTCAAGATCAGCAAGCTGTATTACTTTTCATGTCACTGGGCTTGCCCTTACTTTACATGTACATTTTAATGAAAGATATACCACTTTAAAGTTAGGAATTCATCAGACACACTATTAGTCCAGCTTTTACAAAATGAACAGCCTGGTTCTCTACTTCCACACCACTAAATGCTTTAAGTGAGAGTGAGACACTCACGCGTGCATGCACGCGTGCGTACACACACACACACACACACACAGGGTGAGGGAGAGAGAGATCAATTAAATATTCACTTTGTGTCAAGTGAAACCTGAGCCCCATCACAAACAGTGCACTCTAATAATACATCAGAGGACACTATTTCTGCTTCTGTTTACACACAATGCAGCCATAATGCCTGTGACTCCCAGAGGAATCATTCTTCTTAATGAAAATTAAAACCAAGTCAGACTCAGATGCTTATTCACATATAAAGAGGAATGGTTTTAACATAAAAGAGATACATTAGCGTTGTGTTCGCTCAAATTACTTAGTATAATCCCTAACATATTGTTATGCTCTCTTCTCTCACACATTATACGTAGAATATGAGCCTCTTAACCATACACAGAAATACATTTTATACTAAGATTTAAGAATACCGTCCCATTTAACTATGCTATTAAATATATAAAGAAAGCTTTCCTGAATTAAAGACAAAATTTTCTCACCCAAAAGAATATTTTAGCTATTCTACATAAACATCTTAGAAGTCTACAATTCAATAGGATTGAATTAAGACTTTTTATAAGACTTTTCTTCTTGATTTTGCAAGTTAGAAGGGAAAGCAACAATAGGAATAATAAGACAATGAACTTTGGTTAGGCAGCTAAGTAATAAATGCACTAGAAATGCTGTGTATTGATCTTACAGTGCCTTACACCCATGACTAAGTTCGTAAGCTGTCTCCAATTTCCCCTTCTTGCCAGCAGCTCACTGCACCCCATCTTAGACATATTCACAAAAGTGAATTCTCTGACCATCCAAAATTCACAAGGCAGCAAAAGTTAGATGAAATGGTAAAGTCTTCCACTCACAGTCTTCAGTATCTAAAATAAATTAATTAACTAGGCCTTTCTCAATCCGGCATTCTCCGGATAGGTTGTATTCCAAAACGTTTAACAGAGATCGTTCATATGTGATGTCAGTCTTGACTAAAACCTATAAACTGTTGGTTAAGCAAATGAAACTTAAGTAGATATTCATGCAATGTGTTAATTCTTCTTTGAATACATAATATTTTGAAAATCAAGTAGGGTTGCCCTATTTTTTGCTGCTGGAAAAAGAATAATTATGAGCAATGATAATGTCATATCACTGCAGAGCAGGTTGTATATTTTACGTATATATAGACAGCCCAATCTGTCTATATGAGAAATGAGCCCAATTTTCTTTTTTTCAAATAAAATGTTCCCTGGCACCCTGTGGGGAGGCATTGTCCTGGTTCCCTGCCCTTTGCAGAAAAGTCATCATACTGGTCAGCCATCCAATGAGCTAAGCAGCAGCAACAGCACACTGTTCTCCTATTCCATATGGCTTAAAATGCAGCTACAATGTTTCCCAAGTACATATTGGGAGCTGGCAAAATCCCCAGCAGAGAGCCAGCCGTCTGATGCAAACTAGACTTTCATTCACACCATTGAACCAATGAGAATTTGCTGTGGGGTTGAATAAAGGGGAAGCACCCATCTGAGACTGTTCTGCAACCTACAAACACTTCCCCTATGCTATCAGCTACCTTCCACTACAGTTCCCTACAGCTGCATATGAAGATGACAGGCAGCTAAACACAGACATTACGCGGAGATCACCCAGCTCAGCTGCCATGCAGGCAAGCAGTACCGTGATGACCAGTCAGATTAAGGGAATGAGTCATGATTTCACAGTTGTAGAAATATTCAGTTCATATTATAGCTACAATGAATAACTTCCACTTGGTCTGGCTAAGAATATAAACCAAGCTGTTCAAAAATATATTCAGAATATTCTGACTTTCTTTCTGAAGTCAAACTCTCTATGGGAGTTGCCCATCCCTCTCACTCCTACATTCAACCTCCTGATCTCTAAAACTCTCTTGCTGCCTTTTATACAAGACTGACTTAATTATTGCCTTAAAAAAACCTACATTTCCACACAGTAGCATGATCTGTCTTTCTCGGGCTGTCATCAGCCCAGATATAGAAGGATGAAAGATTAATTCTCCCACACATCCCTTCCCCATATCTGGAGCACTCCTCTGACTTGGTGCTTCATCTAATACAGGAAAAAATATCACATGGCTTCTAATCCATGATGATTTCTCCTGTGTTCATTCATAAGTCAATTTCCTCTCTTTTCTACATTAATTGCTTATTTTTAAATAACACTGTTATTCAGACTGAAAACTGCATCACAGCAAAATCCAAAGAACAGCTGCATCTCAATCCACACATGGATTTGGAATACTATCTGTTCAACTTCAGATTGCAGACTGAACACAGTCTTGGTAATCCTACACCCAACTAACTTTTGTATACATAGATGCACACAGGCAAACTAACCAGCTCTCTAATAGTCATAGCTTACTGCAGGATAAATGTCTAATAGTCTTTCAGGTCACAGATGCCATTTATGTGTAGTAAGAGGATATAGAAATTTATTTTAACAAGCCTCCTTCAGAACCTGCCTTCACTTTTTATATTTCAATGATAGGAAAGCAACATGTTTTTTTTTTATTTTTTAGAAAGACACACATTTCAAAATGGAGTTTCAAGTAATTAAAAGCTATAGCACCCATTTGAAATTACAAATCAACAACTTAACCATTTTAGTTGAAGCTCGTATTGCAGATGTAACAGTGCTATTTCTCTTTGTAATTAGACACTATTACAGCACATTCTTTTAATTATTAGTCACTGATAGTTTGCTTAAATATTTGTGTAAACTCTTGGCTACAAAGCTAATCATATTCACAAGATTTTTAAAACCCAGTGGTGTGGGTAGTAAGAGGATATAGAAATTTATTTAGCTCACACTAAGCATGTAAAAAGAGATCAGTGATTTCTCCTTGGCCACCCTCCATTCAGCATTATTCACCTTGCTTCCATAGCTGAACATACATTTCAGTGACATAAACCTAACTTACTTCTAAGAAAAGGTCCTTCCAAGTGGTGTGTGCACATGTGTATAATGGACTTGAGTGTAATGCTATAGTTTTCAGTTCTCTTCGTACCTTTTAATGACATTCTACTTTCAAACGTATGAAAATAGACATCTCTAACAAATTTACACATTTTTTTTCTACAGGTCAAGAGCAACAAAGCCATTTTTTCTCTTTTTTTAGAAAAAAATATATATGCATGTAACAAGATTAAGTTGTGACCTAAACATTCATAGAATTAAGTGCTCTTTCACACATTATAGTGCAGAAAATTTAAATGAACAGAACAGTTAGGAAATGGAAGAGATTGTTGGTGGTTGTTGGACATTTGTATGTGTGTTGTGCATTGTATGTGTGTTGTGTGGTCTGGAAATGCTGTATAAACCCAGGCATAACAGGAGGAAAAATCTGAGTTTGAGGTCCCATCAGGAGCAAGCAGGATCTGAAAGAGAGATCTGCAGAGCAGATTGGCTGGTGGAAAAGACGGAGCATTTGGAACAGACAGACCAGACATTATTGAGGACAGCTTGAGAAAGATGCTGGGATTCCAAGAAGCTCAGGAGTTATTTTTCCCTCTTTCTCTTCTTCAACAAATGGAAATGCTGAAGCTGTTTAACAGAGTAAGCATATCAAAGTAATAAGGAACACCTTTGTGAATTAGGGATAGGGAGGAGGAGATAGTAAAAAAAAACTGTAAAAACCTCCATATGGAAAAGTTGTATGGTCTGTTAAGGAGTACATTAGAAACAACCACAAATTATTTACCTACATGTACTGTAAGAAATAAGCATTACTTTAATTTAGAGGACAACAGTGTGTCTGTGTCTGGAAAGTTAATTTTTATTGTCATGGCCAGATCTCCAACATATGATGGCAGTGGTCACTGGAACTTGGAGTGGATCTAGGCACAAGACAAGTTGCCAGTATTTGAGCAAGAGAAGTAATTTGGTTACTTCTCTTGCTCAAACTTCTCAAATTACAAAAATGGCTCCAGAACTCTGAAGTCTGTTTAGGAATTACTGTGATATTAGAAGCAGGCCTGTATAGTTGATCATACACACATGGGTCCATCTGACAAACAGAAGAGAAATCAGAAACTCTTGCAGATACAGTATGGAAGGGCTGAAGGTGGAGAGAATCCCCCAGTTAAACCTAAGATAAGGGAAAGGGAATCTATTTATTCATGTATTAAATCTGTAGACCACCCGCCTCCCGGCAGAATTTAAGGAGACATCCTCTGAGCTCTGGTTAAAAATATTTCCACTAACGTTAAAGCAACAAGAAGATAGACGGATGCTGAAGAAAAGCTGATACACACCTCAGAATAGAGCATAAAAGATTAGAAAGGGGGACTCCTCTTTTCTCTTCCTGGGTCCTTGGCTTCCCTCCTCAGGGGGTTTCTTGCTTTTCCACTACCTTCTGAGTACAAGCACACCTGCATGGTTTAATATCCAGGTCTGTTCCTAACACTGCAATAATTTTCTGAATAGACTTTAGAGTTCTGGGCCCAAATTCTTTCCTTTACTTTCCCAAATTATTTCTCTTCTTCATGCACTAACAATTTATCTTGTGCCTGGATCTCCTCCTAATTTTCTTAATGAGAGAATCTCTGTAATACATATATTAGCTGCATTCTGTTTCATAACTGTAGATGCATCCACCTACCCCCCCCCCCGAAAAAAGGTGAAGCAACTTTCAAACGGCAAAGACAAATAGACTCCCACATTCAGATCTTCTGTTTGTGTGCCCAAAAGGATTTGGTAATTGTGCTACTGTCGGCAGAGAAGAATGGAAAAGTAATATGCATATAAAGACATGTCTAAGTATCTAAATATATAAATATTCATAAATATATGAAAAACACAATAGTATTTGATATTCTCATAAATTAAAATAATATTTTTAAATGGCTTAATAAACCAGAATACAAAGCATGCTCGTAATTGCTCCTGCTTTGCTTCTTTCTTTAAGAGATAGCTGCTCCAAGGAGTGAGGGCCACCATGGAAAAGCTCTGCCTTTGGGCCCCCACCCATCTCATCTCCCATAAGAGGGAACATCAAGCATCCCCAAGTGAGGTGAGTGCACAGGGTGTCCTGGTTGTACCTGAAGGAGGCTGTCTTCTACTCAAAAGCAACATTATTTTTATGCTTTTATTCACTATCATGGGGTAAGACTACAAGAATGTAGGCTTCCTAGTGAGTTTATGAACTGGGGACTTCCCATTATGCCACACTAGCTCTCCACGGAGGCTTCTTGTCTCCTACCATTAAATGTTACCTTGCTCAAAGAGAAATCCATATTATTTCCTCAGGGGGGACAATAGCTCTGTTTACATTGAACGATTCCCACAGTATCATACAATCAAATGTACACGAGCCTGCAAGTGGAACCAGACACAGACTATAGGGTACAAAAGGGAACTGAAGCTAACAGGCAGCCAAAGCTAGAGTCACCATTAAAACAGATGAACAAAAACACCCTAAGAATGAGGACATTTATACTGCAATATAACAGGAAGGTCAATTATTGTTTCTTTAACTAAAGGCTGTCCAGAAAACAAATTAAATGGCAAAACGTGACTACACATTCACTCAAGCACAACAGCAAATTTGAAGTCTATTACTTATGCTCTAATTTTTGCCATCATGTATGGGGAAGGGTGTAGAATAGAATCTACATAATGCTTATTTAACTCTATTTATTCCCCCCCCCCAAAAAAAAAACAACACCCTGCCACTTCAGTGCAACTTCAGAGCCTGTCTCCTGGTTATGTTAACTGTGGTTTTTTTATGATTCCTGGCTGCTGTGTATTTTATGTTTTTATTCTTTGTACTATATGTGTTTCATTTATTTTATTGTAAGCTACCCAGAGTCATGTCAATCAAATAAGTAAACAATAAAACCCTATCATTTTTTATTTGGCTGCTTATTCATTTGCACTGGTCTTATATGGTCTGGAACTTCACAAAGACACATTCTTTCTTTCTCCTTATTTTTAGCTTCTGCCACTGTTAACTAACTATAGCCAAGTATGCTTTGTCTTCCAATGTACTTAATCATTTCTCATGTTTTGCAGCAGACTTTTGATTGTTGAAGCAAACCATCACTAAGAGGGCAGCATGTAGTGATGGACTAAGTAAATATACTTTGGCAGGAAGTCTTCAGGAACAGTCTGAAATCCTCTGAATGCCAATCATGGTGCAATTTTAAATGTAGATGTATCTTCTTATAGCGTAACCATTTTTCCCAAGGCAGCAACGGTAACCTGTCTGCCATTCGTTACAAGGAATCAACTACTGGCCATAAATGCAAACACAGAATTTTAAATGCAAGTTCATGTCACATATCCGCTACCAATGTAAATAAGGACTGATACTTCAAAGGAGGAGGAGGAAGGAAAGGGACTAAAGAGGAACATTTTTCTGTAAGTTCTACATATTTTCTAATAATCCACATTTGTTTATTTCTCCTATCTTATACATTTGCTAACTTGAGACAAACATCTTACAGCCTAAATCATTGATTATTGGTAGCATATCACTAGAATTTAAGAAATGCAATTTAAAATTCTTGAAAAAGAGTTGCAAAAGAGTCTCTCTAATCAATCAGCTGTCCAGGTGCCCTAGAAGAGCCAATAAATGTGTTACACTGTGTAGGAATTATTTATCTCCTTTCCACACTTACCTTTGCAGCAACAGATTTTTGTATTGAGAATTAGGCACATGCCACTTCTTTTCTATGAACATGCTTGAAACATTGGTATTCGACAAAGAACAGAAAGACTGGGAAAGTATACAGAATTTTATGTGGAACATCTACATTCTATGACGTTCATGCTGAACAGAAACAATACATACTTCCTGCTCCACACAGAATAGCTTTCATGGCCAGTTAAGTCTTTGATTTGGGTCATATACAGTATGTATTCACTAGATTTCATATATCATACTGGCAGAACATACTGCATTCCAAACAGCTTATTTATTTGGCAACGAATGTTGAAAAATCAACAATCCCTTTGGATTTAAATTAATTTGAATATTTATTGAATAGTTTGAACTGTTTATCCATTTGGCACCGTAATGTGTGTAAGTTGCCTTCATACCTCACCTGATGTGCTTGAGGGAGACGGGCATTCAAGAGAACATGTCTGCATTCTGCAGAGTCAGTATTTTCACTTCCACTAGATTCATACAACATAAATACTTCCATGCATTTCCAATATGAACAGTTATTTGAGTCTGAGTGTACTGATGTTTCTTTTGTCTCATTTTAATTTTAAGATAATGTCTGCATCTCTTTTTTCATAGACATTATATGTATCTAGCTAATTTAGATTTGTACACTGTTACAGAATAAAGTGAGTATCTCTTGAGCCAGGATGCTCTCACAGTTAACCTAATGCATATTTAACCACAATTTCATCAGTGCAATATCCTGTTCATTACACAAGACAGACCCTGGCTGTTTGCCTAACACACTTACTGAGTAAGTTGACCGTCTAGCAGACTGCCTACTGTAAGCTGCATTATTGTTGCTACAATAAAAATGAGAAGTTACAGGTATCAAAGTGCCTGAAACAGTGGCAACTTAGCGGAGGCTGACCCATATCTCTTCCTCACTGCAAAATTCTACAATTTCCTACCTTTTCCTTCCATTGCCAAATGCCATATGGTAAGAGTTTATAAATCATAGGCTGTATGTCTTACAAATAGCAAGGAAACTATTGTTTTGTTTTTAAAATAAAAGCATTTGTGTGGACTACAAATACATTTAGAAGGTAACATCTCAACGTTTTACATACGTATATGTCAATAACCAGAAACATTATTTTCAAAGGAAAAGTATCTATACCTTTACTTCTACCTATATGGTATGAAGTTGTATGTCCACATAAGCACAGGTACGGAGAAGTGTCCACCAGAGAGAAGGCAAGAGAAAAGAACAGAAGGAAAGACATAATAAAAAATAAACAAAAAAATCAGATCACACTGCACATCACTTGAACATAAACCAATGAACACAACACAAAAGAAATAACACTCAAAAGCACACATATTAAAACAAAAAAAAGTAGAATCACAAACCACACACACTGCAGATTAAAATATAATCTTAAACTCTTTAACTCCAATTTTATATGGAGAAAGGCCAAGTTCTCATAGCAGGCATGTTAAAAATCCAGCAAAACACATCAAATTGACCACAAAGAAAACAATGGTTAAAACAAAGGAAAAAGAGACCACTATTCTCTGGAAATATATTTTCCACCTACCCATAATGGTGTAGGATGAATAGCTTGTGTAGTTGTACTGGATGCATAAAGGCACACTGAATTTTTATATTATATTCCCACTGTATATAATATGCTTTTAAAGATACAATTATTTACACACAGACATTAGCATGTTACACTATATAAATTTGATGAAGTTATGGAAAGAATTAGCTGAAAAGAAAAATATAGGTGCTCAACAGAATAATATGAATAAAGAGAAATGGAAGAAATGTCAGAGGTTCCTAGCCTAGTGACTAGATAGAAGGAACATGAAGAAACACAGGTATGATTGAAGGTAGTCTGAGGACCCAAGATTGCCTTCAAACTGAATGGACTGCATCTTGCAACTTGCCAACTAGAACATCAAACTAGTTTGGTTTATGCATAATGCTGTCCCAATGTAGCCTTATTATTTATTTATTATTAGATCTGCCTACTCTAGCTTAGCTTGAAAACCACACTATTATGCTTATTTAACAAATCCAGGTTTTAAAATGCTGGCTTAATGCAGTAGGTATGCAGTATGTCCTACTGGCCAGCACCATTCATCAATTTTCCAAAGTAGCTGTGCTGTGAATTCACTTCTCCTTTTCATTTCTTATTATGACTGCAGCAAATATTTTTTCATTGTGATGACTATTTGACTTACAGAAGAGTGTTCTGCAAAAATATTTCATAGCAAAGGGTGCAAGAATCAGGCATTTGTGTCACCCTACTGTGACATAAACACTGCTGATTTCATCCTACCTTTTCCTTTCCAGACTCACTATTTCTAAAAAGGCTAGACTCAATCTTGGCTGGCTTCAGCTAACAATAACATTGTAAAGGGGTTTATCAGCCCCCAAACTGTGCCATCTGTCAAAACATGGATAACCTGCCATATGACATATGGAATATCTCTACTTGTTCTAATGCAGCTAAAGAGGAACACTTGTGCTCCATTCTGACTTTTATACATTGCCTCTTAATGTTGTGATCCCAACTCAGCTGCCGGTTTCCTTAATCCCCTGGCCTTCTGCTTGATGGGATGAAGATACACACCCACTTATTATTATTGTTGTTGTTATTGTTGTTGTTATTATTATTATTATTAAAATGTATATGCCACCCGAGTCCCAGCAACATTTCTGTCTAAATCTTTCATAATCAGACGTGGAATACTCCAATAACTCTCCTATCATTTTTTATGATCAGCATCACACCAATGTACCTGTTCTGTGACTTTCAAACAATGCATCATAACATTGAACCCAAACTCAATAAGCATGACTCCTGTTTTAGAGTTAGCTCTTTCTGCAGACCAGCCCTGGGTTATACCAAAGTATACTGTATACGTTGAAAACTGTATCCTGAACATACTCAATGCTGCAAAGTGACAGCAGAGTGACTGTTAGCTATAAATTTGGCCTTCCAGGTCCTAATTCCATGCCATGAAAACTGTCATTATGATCTTATATATCACTGACCAATTTTGAAGGCCAGATTTACCAACAAGTCACTCTACTAGGTTTCAAACCATGAGGAGAATGTTTCCATGTGAAGAGAAGGAAAATTTTACATTTCTCCTCCAATGTTCCTTTTATATGTATATATTCATTCACTCTCGGTACATTGGACTTTGAATTATGAGAATTATTTTCTGTAGAGTTGGCAGTCTGGCAAATGAGTGATACAAATGCAAGAGTTTGGAGAAAATATAATGCATCTTGTTTGCTTTCCATAAGGGTTGCTATTGAAGCTTTAACTGGTTGCTGAAGAAGGCAGGAAAGAAAAGACTTACCTTGTTCACCCATCATCAGGTGTGAAAGGCCTTTGAGAAACAGAAATAAAGTATATAAGATAGAATAAAGCAGAAAGAAAAGGACAAACACAGGAAGACATATGTACCTTTGATTTATATAGCTCAATAATTTTGGAGATACCACATACTTCATCAAATGGAAGTATGGCTGTTATATTCCTTGCATGCATGCACACATACACACGTGCCCAGAGCTTCCTCTATCATATGAGAAAGTCTGGGCTGCGGGGGAAAAGTGAGATACACATTCCATCACTGTCGGTGAGAAAACCTCCACTGATTTTAAGAAATATATCCATAATTAGTTGTTTGTGTCAATCACAAGCCCTTGAAAGGAAAGCAAGACAACTAATATAATGGTTTTGAAGACAATCCTCTTCATTTTATTATATATATATATATATATATATATATATATATATATATATATATATTATAAAGGTGACATGCCAAAATTCTAGTGCATATTCTTCATTAAGAGCTTATCATCCACCATCAACCTCAAATCACCACTGCAGATCTTCAACCAATTATTATTCATTTTTTAGCAGGTCAGGATATCAGATTAAGCCACCAGATTTTACAACCAATACTACCGTTTAGATTTATTTATTTATTTAATTTTTATCCCGCCTTTATCGTTTTTCTAAATAATTCAAGGTGGTGAACGTACCTAATACTCCTTCCTCCTCCTATTTTCCCCACAACCACCACCCTGTGAGGTGAGTTGGGCTGAGAGAGAGCGACCGGCCCAAGGTCACCCAGCCGGCTTTCATGCCTAAGGCGGAACTACAACTCTCAGTCTCCTGGTTTCTAGCCCAGCACCTTAACCACTAGAGTGTGAATCCTCCTAAATAAATGCTTTGGAACACATGGGAGCACATGCAAAGCCTCTCTTTTGAAATAATTAGCACAGGCACATTTTTCCCTATGTTCATGAGAGCAGTTTCTGAAGGAGCATGGGAAAAAACATAGCTGCTTTAAAGATTTGAGGTGTTTTCTATGGATTCATGGATGTTCCAAAGCATCTCTTTCAAAAGATTTGTACAACACTAGTAGTGTAGTCATCTTTTCTTATTTCTTTGCCTCTAGAAACCTACATCCAGATCATTCTAAGTAAGTAAATATTCATCCAAAAGAACTCTCAAATTGGTGGGTATTTATACATGTACACATATGCAAGATTAAGAATCACTAAGAATTGTATGTTTATGTTTGTGTGTCTGTATTAGAGAATGGAGGGAGAAAGAATTATCAGAAACTACAGTGAGAAGTTCTTTTCCCTTGACTATAAATGCAACAGCTTTGCTTTGATTAAGATATGTTCCCAATTTTTTGTTTGTTTAGATAAACTATAAGACATGATTGAATGCTGTATTTTTACTTCATCTGGTATATCAGTATACAATTAAATTTAAGGTTGATGCTGTCACTGAAGCCTAAAAAAAAGTAATGAAAATAATGATGGTTCAGTAGTGTAAAAGCAATTAGGTCCTGGAATATATACAAACTACAAATGAAAAAAAGAAATCTAAAGCAATGAAAAACCAATGTGTCTGGTCACTTGGATACATGATCAAGATATTTTAAAATGTATTCTAAATCTTATCAATTATCAATTTGTGCCTGTTGCTTTGCAAATGTTGGTTTATTGTTTGGGATATATGGGACTGAGTGGATGTTTTTAACTTTTGATAATATTGTATATTTACCAGCTGTTGTTGCTATTAAAACTCAATTAAACATCCAGAGGAGAACAATCCAGATGCTAAGGATCTGGAAGGAAAAAACTGTGAAGTGCAGTTGGAGGTTCTGAGTATGTTTAGCCTGAAGAAGAGAAGACTGCAGGGAAACATGACAATTGTCTTCAAGTATCTGATGGCTGTCATGTAAAAAAACAGGGCAGAAGTGCTCAGAGGTATGTTCAACCATGGAACTGTTCAACCATGGAACTGTTCAACTATGGAACTGTTCAACTATGGAACTGTTCAACCATGGAACTGTTCAACCATGGAACAGATGTGTGTTTAAACACAGGTTGGGTGGTCATCTCTTGAAGATGCTGCAGTAATGGGTTTCTACACTGGGCAGAGGGTTAGACTGGATTATCTCCAATGTATCTTCCATTCTATAATTCCATGAAAAGTTGATCTGTGATTACAACTTTATTTTAATGTTTTATTTTAATGTTATAAAAACAACATTTCTTACGCTTTATACATGATGCATCCATTATGTGAAAACTTATCCTACAGTATGTCTGCACTGCATGGGACTTAGTATGTTTTTGACATTAGTGCTATATTCAATAAGCCCTACAAATAGGATTCCCAGTAGTGCCTCTTTATAATCCTAGTATTCGTTTTTTTAAGCTTGTCTGATAAATTCAGCTAACTCATTATATTTTGCAGATGATTGCTATTCAAATCACCAATTAACTGTAATGATGTACTTTTTCATGTCTGGAGTCTTCTGGTCAGAAAGCAACACAGATACGTTAATAATAAATAATTTCAAAATATGTGATCTAATGTGAGGTTTTGTTCATCCAGTTCTTGTCTGTTACTATGCCTCAGTATTAATATACTTTGGGATCTAGGCAATTGTTTTTCAACAACAAAAGAGAATTTCACAATGCTGATGATAAAACTTCAGACATCCCATTTCATTTATTGCACGCTTTCTCCTTTACATTTGTGTATGTGTGATTATGTGATTTTAGAACAAGTGCTGATGTTTTGTGTTTGCATGGAACAAATCAGAAATGATATTGATAATAATAGCAGAAAATGACATATTTATTGATTATATCCAGAGATGCTCTCTGCAGAAGCTTTCATCAGCTGGATGGAGAAGATTATTTCTGATAGTCCCCCATCATCCCTCACCTTTCCGAGACAACTAGGAAAAACTTTAGAATAAAATGGAAGGCGAAGTAGGGGGCTGCACAGGAAGACTTGTAAAAAAATTAGCTAATGCCTACTTCTGGCTACTTATTTATTATAGAGAAATGATCCACTGTAGGAGGTGGAAAAAATCAATACTCAAGAAATCTGTCCCCTTCAACCATGGGGGCTTTTTTTTTTTTACACCATTTTACACCATCATGGAGCAATGTAGGAGTTTCTCTGGAAGATATTTCTGATCATTTTAAAGGAAGGCATCTGATAATTTAATGAATGAATCATAGTTGACATGATTCTTGGTTATTTTGTACGCAGAAACCTGTTTCTCAGTTTTAAAAAAGGCAAATGTGAAATGACACATAGGCTGATCAAGCTTTATACGTTCTAAATGGCTATGACAAAAATGGCTGTATAGAATGACTTAATAACCATCTGAAGTTTTAACCACTTCATTTTAATTTGAAAAGAACTACTATGTTAAGGCCAATTCATATTCTTCAAAGCAGATGCATCCTTCTGCATAATGTTATGTTTGGGGGCAGGGCACCCTAAACTTCAGGGTTTTATGTTCTACATGATTTCCTCTTATTCGTATTTTTTTTAAAAAAAGAAAAGCTTTGGAAGTCATCTATTTTCTATGCTCTTTTTTGTTTCTTACTTTACTTTACTTCACTTTTTCTTTTTCTTCTTTTTCTATCTTGTATTTCTATTTCTTTTTCTATTTCAAACTTTAAATATGTATTTTAAAACTTAATAAAACTTATGTAAAAAAGAAAAGCTAGATGTAGTCATGTTAGATCTCAAAGCACTACTTTCAGGAATTAAAGCTGTCTCTTTTTAAATATAAATATACAGTTCCACTTTCCATATTAAAGAATTACAGATTGCTAATTGCACAAAGTGCTTAAGGACCAACCTTTGGATCTGCATGAA
The DNA here is from genome assembly GCA_023362775.1 of Charina bottae. NCBI lineage: Eukaryota > Metazoa > Chordata > Lepidosauria > Squamata > Charinaidae > Charina > Charina bottae. Next base: position 121,864,284 of record JALMGJ010000001.1, read on the forward strand.
CTCAGGCTCTTAGAAGGACTTTTCAAAAAGTAGCTTCAGAGCACAATTATATGAAAGAGTAATGTACTGAAACAGTGGCCCTGTTCTTTAAGGACTTATAGAGGGCATTTTTGTGGATTGGGTAGTTAAAATAGGAACCTTGGAACTACTATCTTTTTTGTCACTGTTAATTATGGCCAGGCTCTTAGCACTTACAGAGCAGGAAATTAAAGCCACTAAACATAAAGGAGTAGAAGTGCATTTAAAAAGCCAGCTTAAAATGACAACTGATTGAGGCTGTGAAGGATGATAGAGTCTTTTTGTTCTTCTTAATTATAGCTTGTCTTGTTGTACTCAGCCCATGCTATGTTGGGTGGAGGGCTTTTTTATGTCAGCTAGAACAAAAAGACTGTGTCAGCATGATGGAAGACATACTGTATGGTTCCATTTAGTTCCAGAGACTACTGTTTCTACCTATGAATGACAGCAGGGAAGAATTATGGGACATAACTAACAGCACAGTGAGAACTGGATCTTCTGCTACTGTGTTGTTGGTTTCTATTCAGTGATGGAACTGGGTCCAGTCAGTGAGGGAGGGGAGAAGAGATAAACTCTTGAGTTACCTGAATTACCTGGCAGAGAACCTAGATTAAAATTAGATTTTCAAAACAGCTTCACAGAATTTCCTTCTAGATAAAAATGAGGAAATACATGGCAGAGAGAAATGCTCTTAAGGAATCTGGGTTTCTTTGCCTTTGCACATATAAGAACATAGCATCTAGCATTTATGATGTTCACTTGGCAAAACAGTAGTTGTGTTAGAAGACAAACTTATCTGAATCATTAATGACATATGAACACATGGGAGCTAAGGGTATACTGTATGTATATGACCCTGAATGAGGGCCAGCCAGGAGCTAAGCTTGAGAATCACTTCCAATCCAGGTACAGGTAACAATTTTGCTATTCAGTTTTTTCCCATATCTTGAGACATTCTTAAGTAAATCTCTGTCAACTTCAGAGGAAAAATAATTTCATGTAGATAAATATGGGTTAAATACCTTCCTTGAGGAGCCTGGAGTATGAAAGACTCAAGAGAATCCAATTACCCTTTCTGTTCTTGGTATATATGCACCTCATAGATAACTACAGCAAGTTTCTGAGGATAGAAACTGGATAAATACCATCATGGGTATATTAGTAAGAAACCTTACATAGCGGATAACGTGCAACCAAGGGCTGAAGGCACAACATTTGACAGTCTGTATCTTGTTATATCTAATGTCCTCCAAGCAGAACAGCTTTCCCAACTAACAGTTGGGAAAGCTGGTCAAGTTGCTGGCATCTGGAATCCATTCTTGAAGCACTTGGTGTCCAAAGACATCATGTGCAAAGAAATCCAGGATCATGGGTGAATGTGATATGCCTGGGACGAAGGAGGTAATAGTTCCTCCTGGGGGTGGTAAGCCCCGTAATACCCTCCTTTTTTAAGATCTTCCCACCCGCCGGATTCTTATCTATTTATTATTATATTGTATTTTTAAGTGTATAGGTTTTTTAATATTAATATTAATGTTGTAAACCGCCCAGAGTCTACTGTTGTGGAGATGGGCAGTGATAAATTCAAATAATAAATAATAAATAAATAAAATCTCACTCTGACCAGTTCTATAAGTAGAATTCAGGTGAAGACTGCATCCTGTCCAGAGTAACTTCTGCAACCTTTTTCATGAGCAAGGTTGAAAATAGGTGCATTTTTTATTAATTTTTATTAAGATGTTTGAAAAACATCGTCCTAGAATATACAATGCTTCAAAATACTAGGCAGCTTCGACCAAGTACTCCTGTGAAGCTTCCATCCATTCCAGAAAGGTTAATGGATGAATCCCCCAAATCCTCACTGAAATGTTATTCAACAAATTTATACTACTTCTTCCTTCACCATGAGAAAGAGAGCTCTAATAATTTGAAAGGCGATTTGGATCTAGTGGTCAGGACTCCTATGGCTGGCCCACAGAACTGGCAAACAGAATCATGGCAAATTGAAGTATTTTTCATTGCCATTCACAGCCATTCCCTAAATGAAGAAAAAAGGATTTTGAAACTCCCTGAACAGAAATGGGGCTAACCATATCCAAGCTTTGCTTCACCTAAAATACCCTCTCCTAATTATTCATAAAATTTTCAAGAAGCTGTGGTGTCTCGTGTCCTTTTCTTATTAAATGATCCACTTTCAGTTCTAACCAACTTTACTTATTGCCAGATAATTTCCTCCCAAATCTTAAGACTCCCAAAAAGGATATCCCTTTGTGGTGGAAAATGGAAGACAATACATTTTCTTAGTACAATCTGATGAACAATTTGTGGCACTTTTTTTTTATGAGGCACCGTGATAGGGTTGTTAAGAACCAAATTGAAGTAGTTTTATCTATATTCTTTGCCTCTCTCCAAGTTTCTGGATGTCTTTGCCAAGCAGCAACCTTCAAATTTGCCTTGACATTTTACTTAGGTCAGATTCATCAGCCAAAATAGTCTAGAGGTGGAAAAAAACCCCACCAATATAGAGGTTCCTAACAATAACAACACAGAAGGAAAATTCTCTATAGGTACTCACGGTCTAATTTCATTTAGGGTTCTATATTTTTTAAAGAAATCAGCAACAATTCATTTCAAATTTTAATGCAGACTTTTAAAAATGGGTGCCTTCCACGTCAGCTGAGAATTCGGTGGGTTGCAAACTGAACACATCTGGAGGATACCAAGTCTGTTTTAAATAAATAAAGATGCCATGAATAGAATTGTGAATAGGATCACTAGAGATCTGGCCATGACAATAAAAATTAAGCCACTATTATAAAGCTGTGCTGATCCCTAATACTACTATATTGAACTGCACCATTACCTAAAGTATACTTGAGTGTCCAAAATGAATTAAATAAAGTCTCAAGCTGATCTTCAAAAGAAGAAGGGATATTGCAACTGATCAGCCCTCTTGTGGGCTCCCTGGCAACTGGAATATCAGTCCAAAAAATTAAAATGACTGGCATGAAAATGAAGAATTCGCTCCAATCAAGTTTCATTTCACACTATTTTGGCAGCCCTTGATTACAGAAACCCTGGGGATACCCATTTGGCTACAACCAATGCTAGACCATTCACAAGGAGCTTGTATTACTGAACAATGGTTTTGGCCTGTCTACTTGATTAGTTAATCAATGAAGCTAATTTATTTAGTTATTAGATTTTATATAGCTCTGACTATCAAAAACTCAGTATGTGTCCTGCAGCTGGATTCTACCCTTGGATCATTGCTACTGCACTGTTAGTAGCACTGCCAGTTTTAAATCAAACTATGATTTTTACATATGAAATTAACCAGTGAGCTTAAATATGTATATGTAAAAAAAGAGTCCTGTAGCATCTTAAAGACTATGAAATGTATTATGATATACGTGTTCATGGAATGAAGTGTATCAATGTAGAGGCAATGATAAAACGGATGTCATAGGTGATGGAATTTCTCTTTTAGAGTTATGCCATGCTGCATCACATCATCTCCTCTATCAGTATTATCTGTACTTGTGCTATGAACCTCTATTTCCTTATTTCTTGTTCATAAAGAATGTAAGTAAAAGAAGGAAAATCAAATAGCCTAAGAAGAGCAGAAAATGGAAGCTAAATATCATTTCTTGACTTAAGCAAAATGATTACAGAGGTGTTTATATATTTGTTTGATTGAATTTAAAAAGCCCTTTATAAGAGTCCCAAATCAGAGACAGGGAGCATGCAGAAATGACAATAACACTGAACAGTAAGAGATAATAACAATGATTGAACTCAAAACAAATTATTCAATTAAAAGTTAACGTAAAAGCCTCAGGGGGAGAAAGATTTAAAAAGAAAAAAAAAAGAATAATCTGTAGCCTCTCTCTCTTGGAAGGAAAGTCCAAAGTTTAGGCATTATTAAGAGAAGACAGAAAGAGAAAGCGAGTGTGTAATTTATTTCTCCAATTGATATTATACAGACAAGGGCCTGCTTTGGAGTTCTTAATTCAAGGGCAAGATAATATAATAGATGGTTGCAAGCATGAAAGATGTAGTATGGATATTAGATAATTTGGTTCCGGCCCACTGAAGAACATGAGATGAGAATAAAGTAGGGGTTCTTGTTGAAGTCAAACTAGGCATAACACAAAGATACTTCTAAACACTTCTTTATGTATGGTGCCTACTAGAAAGGGAAGCCACAGCAGGTAGGCATTCTCCACTGTATGTAAATACAGATCTAGTTGATAGCAATTCTTTCACCAACCTCCATGCTGTGGTCTCCAGATGGAAAAGCAGCAGCTCTTCCAGTTTGTATCAGTACCATCTGCACGGCCTGCTAAATTATTACCCGTTGAACTTGAACACTACAACAAAGGATCTAATACCTGTGTTTACCTTTGTCCTTTATTTCCCAGCTCGTTTTCGGTTGTATTGTTTAGACAGTTAACCCAAGGGCAAGAACTCACTTTCTTCTGTTCTGGGAATCTTTTCAGTTGAATACAAGGTAAAAAATGGTCTAAATAAGTCAAGAAATAAATATTTTTCTCACTAAAAGTTTTATTATTTATTTATTTATTTATTTATTTATCACATTTATATCCCGCCCATCTCCCTCACAAGGAGGGACCCTGGGCGGTTAGTTGCTTGACCTGCTTGTGTCATGATCAAGGTATGCCAGCGGTGATGGACTGTCACAGTTAAGATGGGCCAGTAGAATCAGGACAGCCACTGTCCCAACCTATGTAGACACTGGATTTAAAACATAACACTGTGCATGAAGCAAGCACTTTCAGATCAGAAGATCATAAATGCAAGAGCGATGGATCATGATACCAGAGATTGCAATCCCTGGGCCACATCCCACAAGAGATAAAGGTCCTTGCTACTAACAGCCTCTCATGGTACTAATGCTGCTGATAACTAGAGGCACTGTGGAGAGAATGGAAATGTGACAGAATATTAATGCAGGGTAGAAAATTGTCTCCATAGCAATCTCCATTCTCTAGCACAGAGACAAGGCCTGAGAAGGATAGTACAGGTAGTCCTCGACTTACGATCATTCATTTAACGACCATTCAAAGGTACGACGGTGCTGGAAAAAGTGACTTACGACCAGTCCTTGCACTTATGACTGTCTCAGCATCCCCATGGTCACATGATCAAGATTTGGGTGCTTGGCAACATGGTTGCAGCATCCTTGGGTCATATGATCACCATTTGTGACCTTCCTAGGGGGCTTCCAACAAGCAAAGTCAATGGGGGAAGCCGGATTTGCTTAATGACCATGTGATTCACTTAATGACCACTGTGATTTGCTTCACGACCATGGCAAAAAAGGTCGTGAAATCAGGCACGACTCGCTTAATGACCACATTGCTTAGCGACAGAAGTTCCGGTCCCAATTGTGGTCATAAGTTGAGGACTACCTGTAATGCAGAATGAAATATAAGGCTGACTATCAGGAGTGTCTCAAATTAAGCTATCAGTTCCCTGGTATCTGTCCAGGGTCCTGAAGAAATGTCTCTGGTTGTTCTTGCTATTTGAGTAGACCTCTGGCACTGTGCTCTGGGCCACATTATAAACTGCTTGTGCCTTTAGATTCCTTTGGTTTAACTCTTATCAGGACTGATCCTAAGTCCTTCATCCTTTTCCTGCCAAATTCCTGACCTTGAACAGAAGCTAAAACCATTAAAATGGAGTTGTAATTTTAAACAGAAATACAGCAGAAAAAATATTGGTTACTTTCTTTATTCAATTTGTATATTTTCTTTCCCTCCATAGGTTGTTTAAGGCTATGAGCAGATTAAAAATTACAAAATAATCTAAATCAGTTAAAGCCTAGTTAAGAACTAGAATTATAAACCCAACTCAAAATGTCTGGTGGAAGAAGAAACCATTAGCATTCCATCCCCACAATTCCATGCTCAACACTGCAGCCCTCTGAGACTGATTTTCAATTCTTTTTTAAAACCTGGGCTAAAGCTATACTGTGTAAAACATCTAATTTGGAGTCCCTACTTTTATCTCCTGTCTGTTGAATGATAAAGCTTCCCATGTCACAGGAAAAATAGAGCAATCAGGCTGGCACTGTGCAACATGGCCACTGACTTCAGTGAAAGATAAATCAAAGCTATGAAATTAGGGTTATACAGTAGAATGGAAGAGTGGAATCAGCACAGGAATTGGGAAGTCAGTGTTCATTTTGGATGAATATTTCCTTGAAGTGGAGAAATCAATTAAGTATATTTAGCCTATCTTCATTCAATACATTATAACCAACACAGATGCACCATGACCAATTTCTGGGCACCGATTATTATGTTTTGACTTCTCAATATCTTACTTCTTATATCAGTTTACATTTCATCAAGTTCTTGAATAGTTCTATGTTGCAATTGGTAATAGAAAAACACCAAGTGTTGACTTTGGGGGCAACACATGATTTGAAATGCAATAGAAAGTGACAGTGAATCCATATTATTTTTAATTTATATTGCAGTTGCTGTACAGAGTGCTTTGTCACTTTATTGTGTGCATTCCAAGAAAATTCATACTACAACACATTTGTGTATACCATAATGTTTTTATCTAGTACAGCTGACAACAATGCCTGTCAATTGACTGAAATATGGGTTTCAGACTTCCACAACTCAAATTCCTCCTCATTCTCACCCCTGTCCTTGGAAGACAGCTTCCCACACTCTGGCAAGCCAAACACTCACCTGGAACATGACTGGCATCTGATGAAGCAATTTCATAGGAAGCAGGAAAAAGGGGGAAGAAAAGAGAGAGAGAAAGAAAGAGAAAACATATTAGACACCCACATGCACACACGCCAGCAGCTTAGCTTCTTTGCATGGAAATCAATTACATGCAAAAACAGAATTTTTCTTTAAAAAATCATCCATCCTCAGCCATCTGCCCACCCATGCAAGGGAAAAGGGCTTGGATCCCCCTCCTCTGTGCATGTAGAAATCAATCAGATGTCGTATCTGTCTGGAGAGAGAAAGAAGTTCCAGAATCAGATAGATCCAACACGGAGACCTGCAAGAATATTGGTTAGAATATTCTGTGATGTTTATTTCACAAATAGATTTTAAAAGGAAAAAAACAAGACTGTCCTCACAGCAACACAGTTCTATTTTCATAAATTCAAGAACATATAAGTAACGTAGGAGAAAAAGGCAAATTGTTTCCCCTACTCAAAGGCTTCATGTGAATTTATGACCAGTTATTGGATTTCCAGACTCCAAGAACTAGCAAACAAAACAAAAACAAAACTAATACTGTCAAGGCTTTATGCCCAGTTTCTTGTGAACATCCTTCATTGCAGACATTATGGAAATTTTACTGAAATTTTCTGTGCATCCCCTTTCCCATTACTAAATGGAAAAATGCACACTTTGCATTAAGGACCACACATTTGTATCATAGCATTTCATTTAACAGAAATGGCAGGCAAATTAATCAGGGTGAAGAAATTCCACGATTTCCTGTCATCTGATTCCTAAATCAATTTCACTATATGTGTACATCCTTTATTCTTACCCCTTGAAAATCAGAAACACAGTAATCTTATAAACTTAGCCAACTATTCATTCATCTAATCTATTCTTAAATTACAATAGAGCATGCCAGGTTTTTATTCCTATATTGTCACTGAAAGCTAACACCATTAAAAAAAACCTGGCAGATCCATAATGCAAACACACATTCTACAAGTTATGTATACCATCCATAAACATCACTGAATTACCCACAATGACCATTCAAGACAGAAGAGAGTGAGTTCTCAACAAAATTGGTTGATTCCTGGAGAGATCCTCTCAGCTATCTTACTTGAAAAGGGGAGTGGTGGATTAGTCTACTGGATCATCTTCCAGATGATACTGTGAACATTCTACAGTATTCAAGAATCCTGACTGTCCAAGGAAATCCACAATATTTTTTTTAATGCAACTCATGGGGAGGTAGGAAGATTTGAACTGGGTACATGGTGCTAAGAGATAACTTAACCTTCCTCACTATGCTCTAAATCTGAATCCCCTCTCAAGCGTCTACTTGCTGCATAGGACAGAATATACAACTGGCTGTAGGGAACTATTTCTGCCTAAATAATATACTTTCCTTTCTTTGTCATACCATTTGTGGTTTCTATTTTCAACTTTTTTTTTCCCTAGTGCCCAGATGGCAAACTCAGATACATGTGCTTAGGTAGCAAAGAGTGCAACAGCTTGCAGTTTTCTCTCTAATATTAGGTATATTTGCAATGTTGCTTGTACAAAATAAGTCACTGTACTTTCAAATGTGCAGTTTTGGGTGTGCTTACACAACCTTAAACATAGTAGTCTTATTTCTGAAAATCCATGTACAAAAATAGCAAGGATAGCCAGTCCAAATACTACTGGCTTATACCAAAAACTAGAGCTGTTCATATTAAGGAGCCAAGTCATGGTAATCAGCATTAGAATCAGATCTCCAAGAACTAACTGATCTCTATTAATGGCAGCTGCTACAGCATTTTTCAGTAACCTATATTGGCTCTCCATATTTTCTTGACATACTCAGAAAGCCATAGCTTTAAAAAACAAAATCTGTCTTGAAGCTGCAAGTACCTTTTGTGTTGATCTGGCAACCCCTCCCCAACTCCTTTTTGCCATCTCCAAAGCCTCCATAATGTCATTGAATTTCAGCAGCACAATTGTCTGGCACAACTGAACACAGTTTAAACAAAGGAAAACCCAACAAAGCCCCCTAAATATGGAAAATCCTGGCCCCTGCCCAAACGTTTAACACAATCCCATCCATGTTACATCATCACTCTGCTCTTTGCTGCCCTCTCCCCCTCCCTCCCCCGAAATTACAATTCCTGGCTAGTAAAAAGCAATGGATTAAATGAGATTTCTTCAAGGTGATTTCTGGAACTATATTTGAATCATGTATATTATTTAGTCCAAAAATGCTAGTGTCTGTATCAGAGCACCACTAGCATAAAGAGATTAGTGCTGCTTTGAATCATCAGTTAAAAGTCAGTCTGCTACTTTAAAACCCTGACCCTCTCTAGCAATCTTTTAACTAAAAAAGGGATAAAACAAAACTTGAACAATGTAAATAGACAAACAGTCTGTGATCATTGACAAGTAAAGGTTTTGGACTAATTCCTTTATTATGGGGCAACAATATTAGAGACAATAGTACCACTAGGTGTGGACTTCTACTTAAAAATGAGTTAAATTTTTAAGAGATTCTGTTTGGAACATAACAGTGGTAGAGGAAAAGTACTCAACTCTTTCTGCAACTATTGCTGTTCTGCTCCAAACAGATCTTTAGAAACTGAGAGAGAAAGCTACCGCCACCCAAAGGGTGAGTTAAACCTTTTGCTCAACCTCCCCTGCTATTTCTCCACTCCAAATCCCCTCCTTATGAAACTGCCATTCTTCATTCTTCGCAAGCGTGAAGAGGGCCTCTTAAATATACTTGTGCATACTTAGCCCCTTACTTCCCAAGGCTAGCCCTGACATCAGCCCACCCAATTTCTCTTCTCCGTGATGCAGAGACCAACAAAAGTTAGAATGTACTCATGCATGGGTTCATATGCATTTATTCAAGGTAAAGGTTATCCTCTTATCTAGCTTAGTGCTCTTCAAAAACAGCATGAGAAGTCTCTTGACAAAAAAAATGCCTAGATTTCCTTTGTCCCAGACACAAGAGCCCATTTACCAAGGCTTTGTGGAGTGCGGAGCTGCAAGCCAAGGTTGTTTGCTTTTGCTCTTTGATGCTAATAGCAGAATTGAAATAAGGATCAGCAGGGTGACTGCCTTTGTCAGGTACAGTGCAAGCCACTTGGGTAAGGTAGAAATGGAAACAGGGAAGATCAACGGAGATAAAAAGGAGCAAATGATATTGTAGCTCAGATCACTGTCATGCCTGTAGTACGAAATGTCTGGGGCATTTTATTTTAAATATTTCATGTGAATTTTGTCACTGATGAATAACGATGCGCTGTCATTTAGGGGGGGGAAAAGAAGGAAGGCTTTTGTTCAGCTGGTATAAACAAAGTGTTACACAGGACAGGGCAAAGCTAAGTTGGACATCAGTCCTCTTAACACAAAAGAGAACGCATGGTTCTTCAGTATCTTTTCTTAAAGAATAGCATACATATTTTAATGCAGTATATTTAAGCCCCATTCCTTTATTATGCGCATTGGTTAACGAAACAGAGAATCCCAGAGTCTAGTTTTATGAACAGCCGTCAGATGGGAACAACCCCAGAATGAAAAGGAGATGCTGAACTAATACTGAAAGGCTTCTTCTCCAGTTACTGGGCCACTTGATCGCTTTAACTACACCTCCCTTGGTGGGGATCAGATTCCTTACTCCCTTTGTGGATTTCAGTGAGAAATATTTTGACAAAAATATTTTGAAAATATTTATTTTGAAATCAGTGGCATGAAGGGGAATGATAACAAGAAATATTGTGAAGCAAAGTAAGGTTTTTCTATCAAGTGCCACACCTACACATTCAGCTGCTAGTTAACCAACTCTGACAAATTTTATTTATTTATTTGTTGAATTCCTATAACTGCCCATCTCCCCCTCAAGGAGGGACTCTGGGCGGTTCACAACACAATATCAACAAAATACAATAAAAACAGTAATAAAAATACAATACAATAAAATTACAATAAAATTACAGTAAAATCCAAGAGGTGGGTGGTTCTAAAGTGACGTTGAATATATTTAAAATATTTTAGATATTTAAGGTGGTACTAGGGGATCAAATTTTCAACTCACCTTTCCAATTCCTACCCTTTTCCTTCTGTTTCTCTGCACATAGTTTAGAGAGCTCTTTCTAGACAAACTGTGTATTATGCATAGGCTGACCATACATCCCGTTTTGAACGGGACAGTCCCGTTTTTTAGCATTTTTCAACCATCCCGTCGTTTTGATAAAAATCTCAATTTTGTCCCATTTTTTAAACCTGGCGGGAATGGCGCGGAAGGAGGCAGCCCGGAAGAGGAAGCCCTCCCGCCTATCAGTGCATGGCAAAGGAGGGCGCACCGGGGGTAGGGTTTGCAGGCAGGAGCCAATCACGTGGACCAGGGGCGGGGTTTGCAGGAGGGAGCCAATCGCGCGGACCAGGGGGTGGGGACCCCTGTGTTTTTCATGAATACGGAATATTACATAAAGCCCCATCCCGTTCTGCCATCCCAATGTCCTGTTTTTGTCTTAAAGAAATATGGTCAGCCTAATTATGCATCTCATGAGAGGATGTTCACTCTTATTTGGACACAACGCTCGAGTTCACAAATTATATTGTAGTATAAAACCATGTGTGAGTTGGAGAAAGGAAAGGAAAGGAAAGGAAAGGAAAGGAAAGGAAAGGAAAGGAAAGGAAAGGAAAGGAAAGGAAAGGAAAGGAAAGGAAAGGAAAGGAAAGGAAGTGTTTGGTTTGGTTTTGACTTAAAGGGTTGTGTGAACCCAGACACCATGGCTTTAAAACCATAGAGCATAGCTTTGTTTGTATAAATCTAGCCAACTGTGGTTGACCAGACTGTCCCTAGCCCCACCCCCCAAAAAAGCTACTGCAAGAAACTTCTTCTATAACAGCACCTAGAAAGCTGCATGGGGATAGCCATCAGGAGACAAGGGTGACTCTTTCCCTTTTACAATAATTCATGTTTAAGCAAGTTACTGTTTGATGTGATGTGTGAATTAGACAAACATGTTTCCCAGTCTGATATTGTCAGCAAAATGTCTCTTTTCCAACGTTGAGCCAAATTTGTCCTTGCGGCCATCAACATATATCTTAATAAATTGTGATTTTTAAAAATTTAATTGTTCTACAATTCCTAGTAGAAAAAACTGAGGTTTCAACTTAGTTTATAATTTTTTTTTAATAATACTGTATTTCTTTTCAGTAGTTTCATTTTTTTTATATGACTACCACATATAATAAAACGTTCCTTCTGTATCACATTTCCAGCATTTTTATTATATGATTTATCTATTTTTGTGATTATTGATGGAGATACTGTATATAACATCTATAAAACATTTTATACCAATTTTCTCTTAAATTATACCACAGGGTAAATTTTATTGAGTTTCTCCATAAGTTCTCACATTGTTGTATTGTAATTGTTTCCATACTGCCAGTACAGGAAATAATAACTGTGAGGTCCCTCCAAAAGGAGTGATTGAGGCTTCACCACAAGCTTTCATTGACAAATGGAAATGCTATGCTCCCATATGCTCCAAGAGTTATCCAACAGCTTTTCAATACAGGACCATTTGAGAGTAAAGAATCATTTAAGTAGAGAAAAAGGCTTCCCCGCCCCCCAACTCATGATGCTGTGCTTTCGATGCCTATATGGATGAACAAAGGTGTAATCTGAGAAAGAAAAAAAAATTAGATTCTGGAAACTAACAGTGTTTCGGGGAGCTGGCTGCTCTCTCTGGAAACCCAATGGGACAGCATTGGACAACAGGTGTGCCCCCAACTATGCTTAACCTGTACATTCATTAAAATATAATAGTATGCTAATAAGCATTGCCTTTGCCAAGGAAATTAGGAGCCAAGCATTCCTTATTTCCTGGCTTCTCCATATGTGGTTGCCATAAAAATCAGCACTGGCATCAAGAGTCTTTAGATGATGCAGAGGACCTTTGTGATTAACTGCACTGCATGTTGTGGCCTCTGACTTCATGAGCTACTACATGCAGGCTATAATATTTAGACCACAGTAGTTTTCTATAAAGGGAATAAATGCTCAAATCTTCACAGCACTTTGCTGGTGAAAGTTTCATTGACTTGTGCTGATGGAGTACTCAGAAGCAGGCTGTGAATTATTAAAACAAAGGATCTTATGTTCTGTGATCGTTTCCCTTCCTGAAGCAAGCAAAAAATAAATTACAGCTCCTTAAGTGTAACTAAGCTGTAACAAAAAATACATCTTTCAGTTTGTAGCACACACTCACTTAGAGGTAGTTGGATCAATGAAAATCAGAATAAGCAGAGCCAGGCATAGTAGTGCTCAGTGCTTTTGAACATTTTCCTTAAAGCTAAGTGTATTTTTTTAAAAAAATCTGTAAAGTAAATATGTACTTGCCCCTTGCAAAGGCTGGGGAGACATTGAGAGCAGAAAAGAATGTGGCCTTCTTTGGTCAAACCAGAACAAACTGGCCAGATGCAGATGTTCAAGCAGAACTCAGCGCATCATTATTCCATAGGGAGACTTCTATCGAAGAATTAAAGGGTTGCCATTGTTACTTGCCAGATCCATAGGTCACTCTGAAGTTCCAATATAAACTGTAATATTATTAAACCTGTCATTGTGCTCTATAGCCCTGCATCAGGAACATAGTGGGGAGCTGTCATCTGGGTGATCTAATGCATATAAAAGGTGTATATCAGAGTCCTATACAGTACATACTGTTGTTTTGTTTTCTAAGCCCTGCCTCATTCTGATCCAAACTACAGCAAGATATTTCACCTCTCATGGCTGGCATGCAAAAGCCAGCCCTGCCATTCACAATCACAAAGCATTTTTCACCGCTGGCTTGGATTGTTCTGACAGTTTTGCCTTTTTGTCACATCATCTTGTCATCACTCTCCTCATCTTCCTTAGAACAGCTTCTCACTTTTCAGCATGAGGAGTTGGGGTCAAGATATAACAAGGAGCATTGCAATGAAAGAACACCCCTTCCTTATCTTCACAACACAAAAAGATCCAGAACTTTGCTTAAAGATCCAACAGCTACCCTAGAGGCAACAAGACCAAATTATCAAGATCATGCATAAACATGGTTATTGTTTCATCTGATATACAATCTGCCTTACTAGTCAAAGAGCTTCTCTCTCCAACTTTAAAGAAGTAGCTATGAAAAACCTTGAAATTTGTGCAAACTAAGATATTTGAAATCATTTAATGCCAAAGGCACCTTGCCTTATTTGTTCTTTGCTGTCACTCCAATTGAAGAGAATATTTGTAGCTCAGGGTTGAACTGTGGAGTCCTTGGTGCTCTCTGAGCCTTGTTGTTTTCTTGCAGACGTTTCATTGCCCAACTAGGCCACATCCTCAGTGCAAAAAGGGAATGGTGTTTGCTCTCAGTTTATATACAGTGGTTTGCCCTGCTTGTGTTGGTGGAGGTGTTGTTCTCTCCTTCCTAGTTCCTTGATTGGGCTGCTGTTTGCTACTTGGTTGATTGACTGAGTTAATAGTTCCTTGATTAGGGTATATTGTGCTGTTTGATTGTTCCTCTGGTGCTAATCCTGGTGTTAATCTTTGCATATCTGGGTGTTGATTGCTGGCAAGGAGGTGTTCTGGTCTTTCGGCTTTTCTATTGTCTCTTATGGATGGTATGTAAATGTTGTTTATGTGCCTGTTGATGGCTGACTTGTCAGAGTGCCAAGCTTCCAGGAATTCCCTAGCATTCTTGGATTTGGCCTGGTCTAGGATGCTCACAGTTTCCCAGCTGAAAGTATGGTTGAGTCTGTCCATGTGTTGTGAGATTAAGGAGTTTTCATTGTGTCTTCTGACTGCTAGTTGGTGTTCGTGGATACGCTCTGCTAGGCTTCTGCCTGTCTCTCCTACATAGTGGCTTCTACAATCCTTACACTGTATGTTGTAGATGAGTCCTGTTTTTTATTCTTGGACTACTGGGTCTTTTAGATTACTTAGGATGTTCTGAAGGGCTTTGGTTGGTTTATGTGCTACGGTGATGCCATGTGGTTGTAACAGTCTGTTGGTAGTTTCCGAGATGTTTCTGATGTATGGCAGTGTAATCCTTTTCATAGCTTCTGTTGGTTTTGCTGTGGTAGGTTGAGTGATAAAGTTGTGTCGATATCCATTTTGCTGGAAGATGCTATATAAGTGGCCTGTTTCCTTTTTCTGGTGTTCTGGGTTGCTGCAGTGCGTTAGTGCTCGTCTGAATAATGTTCTTACACAACTTCTCTTGTGGGAGGTTGGGTTGTTGCTTTGGTAATGGAGTACTTGGTTAGTGTAGGTTGATTTCCAGTAGACTTGTGTTTCTGGCTTGCCATCATTTCCTCTACTGATAAGTATATCCAAGAAAGGTAGTGTGTTGTTGTTTTCTTCTTCCTTTGTAAATTTTATTCCTTTGAAGATGTTGTTGATGGTTTCATATGTTTCCTCCAGTTGTTCCTTTTTTATTATGACGGTCTCATCTACATACCGGATCCATACTTTGGGTTGTATGCGTGGGAGTGCTATCCTTTCTAGACGTTGCATTACAATCTCTGCTATGAGTCCTGAGAGTGGTGATCCCATAGGTGTTCCCATAGCTGTCACTAGCAGGAATGTCCTGTCATGGGGCTGATGTAGAATTTTAGCTCATTCTGATAACCAAAGAGTAATATAAGATTCACATTCTCTGCCTCTTTCCCACTGAATGGGAAAAAGAGATGGCTAAACATTTCCCTAATGCAAATTGTTTTTAAAAAGATAAGACCCATCTTATCAAATATGTAAGTAAGTAAGTGGTAAAATACAAATATTAAGTTGCACTTTAAAAAGAAACTTTCTAAACCACAAATATCCCTAACCAACCCTTAAGTAGAATCATAGTTATTAAAGTGTTGCTTCAAAATAGTTCATCCATTGATACAATGCAAATTATAATAGTCCTGTAACTACAAGATGCTGAATAATCTGCATTTCAAAGCAAATTGACCTGGTACATATTCTCCAAATGAATATGCAAATTATAACAGTTATCCATCTAATTTAATACATCCCCTAATCATGCAATGCAGTTCTCATCTCAAAAAGAATGTATCAAAAGACATATCGAAATGTATAAATTAGGATGAAACAGTTAAAAATGCATACTTCATGGAAAAATATGATTGCAATGTATATTTCAAAAGTATGTAAACAGTTTTTTAAAAAAGGATTGCAGATTAGTAAAGGAACAGGACAGAACAGGCTTACAAATGAGCATATGCTCATTTCATAATTTCATCTAGCGGGGTCCAGGAGGCGAGCCTTCTCTGCGATAGCGCCCGCCTTGTGGAATATCTTGACCCCGGAGGTGAGGCTGGCTCCCTCGCTCCCAGCCTTCCGGAAGACTCTTAAGACCTGGTTCTGCCACCTTGCCTGGGACGGGGGAGGTAATAGTTCCTCCTGGGAGTGGCTGGCCCCATAGTGTCCTCCTTTTTATATGAGATTTTACCATCCCTTGGATTTTTATCTATTATTTATTATACTGGTTAGACTGTAACTTATGTTTACTGGTTTTTAATTGTTGATTTTGTTGTAAACCGCCCAGAATCCCCCGTTGGGGAAGATGGGTAGTGATAAATTTGAATAATAAATAAATAAATAAATAAATAAATAAATAAATAAATAAATAAAATATGCCCAGAGTCCCCCTTTTCTGGGGGAGATGGGCAGTGGCTAAATTTGATAAATAAATAAATAAATAAATAAATAAATAAATAAATAAGCAAGCAAAACAGACACAGGCTGGAAACAGACTGATGTGTTCAACCCTACACGTACTGTCTGGAGGGCCAACATGATGCAGTGATTAAGGAGTTGGGACTAAGACTAGGAGGCCTAGGTTCAGATCCACTCTCAGCCATGGAAACTTAGAAAGGGCTGTTCTGTGGGGAAAATGAAGGAGAATGCGCTATGTGTATCACCTTGAGCTCCTGGAGGAAAGATGAGATATAAGTCTAACAAATGAATAAAAAGTTATTTAAGAGTAATAAACACATTTTCCTTTTTGATTCAAAAGTAACTGTAGCCTTATGCAGGAATTTGTATGCAACACATATACAACTGAAAGAAGAAGAAATATATACACACATTTAGGCCCTGTTCCCAGTGTCCCCATACCCTTTCTTAGGACTGACTGCTAAATAAATTGTGATTCTCTAAAATATGTGGAAGGAATGTTTTTGTACCAGTGAGAATATGTGAAAATTAGGTGGTTAACTTTAGTGCCTCCCTCAAAATGACCACCAAGGAATGCTTGCCTATCTACAAAGCAGGTGCCATGGTTTGATGTGGTTCACTAAATCTCCAGATACTAGAAGGTAAGCTGGAAATGTTACTCCACTTCATTCCCACTAACTCCCCAGGAGGTTCTCTATCAACAACCTACTTTGTTCTTTTTCTAAGCGTGCTTACTAACAAAACACTGGGCCATATTAATCACCATTTTAAATTTCTAATAATTCCTTTAGGGTGCAGATGTTGCCAAAAACGAGTGCTTGTTTAGCAACATGCCACCCTCCCATTTACTTATTTAAATTACATAATTCGGACAAGAGCCTACCATACTTCCTATCCTCGCTGTAAAGCAAATAGATCTATGGGGATGCTGAATATAGGGCTTGCATGTGAGCACACATCTTCTCAGTGGAGGTCTAAAACTATTGCAGGCTAACATATGTATATGGTTTGTGTTCTATGGCAATGCAAAAGGCAAAGCACAGAAACCTCATTCCAGTATGAGTATCAATATCCAATATTTTGCTATCCCAAGAAACAAAAAATTCCCACCTAGTGGAAAACCCAAGTGAGCAAGATTTGTTCACAACACAGCAAGGTTCCGAATTCCCCCCATCTATTTCCCGTCTTTATTAAAGCATAGTAACCCAGTAGTCCGGCAAAATTTTAAGAAATGGACCAGCTTTCTTGAATACCCAGTTTAACTCCAGCAGTAATCTATCAAAAATCTATTTGTTAGGAAACTCATTAAGATAGCATATGTACAATGACTTCAGCTAAACTATAGCACTATAAAAAGTACAAAGAGCAAGATTCAGGATTGCTGACTAGAGTCCATGTGATGTCTGTCCCTAAAAATTGAAAGAATAACCTCACCCCCTCCACCTCAAGCAGTACAGCTGCATTATTTGCAACTCTGCATTCACTCAAACTAGGGTGGGGCCAGTGGATCTAATTAATTAATTAGGATTTAAAAATGCCTGACTCCCAACTCTGGGCACTTTACACTATAAAAACATGGCCAAAGGTCAGGCATTAGGGTCTAAGAATACCTGTGAGAACATCTCTGGGAATAGCAGGCTGATGAGGCTAACAAAGGTGAGATGTTCTTGAGAAACAGTCATAAGTATTTGAGAATGGTAGCAGGGCTACCATCTCTAATAGCAAGAGAGAAGTATGGGCTACAACTTTCATTACTTCTGACCATTCATCAGCCAGATTTGAGTTAACATAAACTGTCATCCATTAACATCTGATGGACAATCCATTTTTTGGAGTGCAGGACTTAACATGTCATTTATAGGCCAATCATACTTCTCAGCCCAAAAGAGGGGTGTATCTTTGCAATTTAGAATTAACTTAAGGATTGCCCAAAAATTAAACCCAAGCTTCCCCCACAAATGCCAAGCAAATTTCAACTTTTGATTTTTAATTTCCATAACCCAGATATTATATTAACACTTTTGAGAAATCCCAGGGGCTTTCCAAAACATTTTGGGTTGAGAATGTATGTTGTCACATCAGAAATAACTGCATATCTTTATTGCACAGCATGTGCATGTTTCAAGGAGACACACCTGTTTAATTTCTAGCAAATGTACTTAAAGAAAACATAAAATGGAACATTGATTCTGGAGAAGATCATGTCCTTATTTGGCAACAAGCATTGAGGGATAAGTGAAGTTCAATGTAAGGGTACGGGAAGGGAAATATAAGAACCCATGTACACAAAAAATAATGAGATGAAAATTTAAGCACAGATTAAATTTATTTGCTCAGCAGACATATCTGGAAAAAAAAACCTGAAGTCAACTGTTCACATCATTTTGAGAGAAAAGAGAAATATATGAACAAACTTCAGATTCAAGAAGTAGATACATTATTTCATTAAATAATGAATATACATTAAATTTGTATTTTGCTTTCCAGTAAAAATACTACTCAAAGACAATTATGAAAATTAAAATACAAAATTATAATTCAAATATGAAAAGATCATTTACATTATCAGTATGAAATAAATCACCTCCCCCAGATCAAAAGATCAACGCCTACTTCAGTAAATGCCCAGTTTACCATTTAAAAAAAAACCAAAATACCTTTATGGACCAATGGAAAGACAATGGAAATGATACTAGTCTGGTTTCTTTTAGTGAGAATCATTATCAAGAAGCCCACCTCTCGTGGACCTGACTAATATACTTCCATGAGAGAAGGGAGGGCAGGTCCTCATGGGATAAAGAGTTTTTTTTATACCCAATCCCAAGTCATCCGGGGAAGGGAAAGCCGCATTGCAGCCAAGGACTCCAACGTGCTCCCAGAGATCTCTCTCATATCCACCAGGTTCCCTGTCCTATCTACCTTTTTAAAATATTCTATAAATGAATGAATGTAGTACATGCTCCAAAACAACAGCCTTTGGCTCATATTTGCAGAAATGCTTCTGCACATTAGAATATTCTTGAAACCTGACAAATTTCCCACTTGAAAACTAGCTTACCACAAGCAGCCAATTTAATATATAACTCCATTATGTGTGCATGTGCCCATAATATGTTTTCAAAATTTCAAATATATCCCCAGCCCCAAACGGTTATTAGGGCTTTATAGGTCATAATCAGCACCTGAATGTTGCCACGTGATCAGACCAAGTCAATTCAGTTCCATTACATTCTTCCCCTTTCTCTTAGTTTCACAAGTTTCCTTTCTTTAATTTATCAATGAATGCCTATTTACTTCTTTTACATTCTAAGTCACAGCATTCCATAAACCACAGTCACTATAAGATGGGCTTTGGGAAATAGAAGTTTTTACATAATGCTTTTTAGTCAAATAGGCAAGTTTAAAAGCCTTAGTTGTACCTATTCCGCATTCAGTATTCTCTGCCAACAGTAAGGCCAGTACCAATAAATTTTGACACATTTGGGCCAGTATAACGTAAGTGCAATCAAAGCTAAATTTTACCTCTAGCAGGCTGCTTTATGCAGCTAGGATGTCTAACCTACAGACTACCTTGCAAGCCAAACTACCTCTTACCCACATTGCACTAAGAGCTATGTGAAGTATACTGACCCACATTCAAGTGGCAGAAGGAAGTTAACAGAATAAAACTAGTTAATGTGAGGTTTTATTTTATGAATGGACAAATGAAAAATAAAGATAGAAGAGTACTTACACATCTCCAGAACACAGGAAAACAATTAAAGGCAAATGCAATAATAAAGGGAAAGAGATTGACATAAAATTACATAAAAATGCAAGCAAAGAGAAGAAAAACCTCAATCGGTTGAAAATATGGTGATATATGAAATTATGTTTCCAACCAGAAAGTGGACAAAATAAGTTATAAGAACTGTATAATAGACATAGAAGATTAAAGAAATTTAGCTAGAAATGAAATATAGTAGGAATTCAAGTAGAAATTTAACATGACACAAGGTTTGAAAATGTCAGAAGCAGGAATCTTGGCAACCTTACAAGCACAAAACCTCATGTGATATTGCCTCAATCTTTCAAGATTTTGGTATTTTTGTGAGAGCTCTCAGGAGATGTCAGTGATTATATGGAAGAGCTCATGAGTTTTCAGCATTTTAATAAGAGACTTTACTTGCATAAGCATTATTAGCAAGCAGGCATACAGTATAAAATAGGGCTATTGGGGAAATTTGTTCTTAACTGTACAACTGATTAGCAGTAAACTGTTGAAACCTCCCCAGTTCTAACATCAATCTCTCTTCATTAAAGGGGTAAATTAACCCTTTTAAAGAATAAAGGCACTGATTTTTCATGTAATACCTGTTTGTTTCCAGATAATTGGTTCGGATAGTGGTTGATTATGCAGTAGTAGAATACTATCATACTTGGAGCTTTTGGTCTAGAAAACACAACCTATTTCTCCAGTTGGAGTATGGTTGTACATTAAAAATGCAAGATTAACTTTCTTGAGAAACATCTGGATTCATAGCTTTATTCATGCCTTAAAGTACACTTAGTCAAAGGGGTAGCATATTTGGCCCCTCCTCCAAAGTTGGGTCATTTCTTCTATCTGTTCCATTACCATCTCCACATACATCACTTCTACAGCAGGGAATATTTTATAATTTATATTTATTTTATTTATTTATATTTCAAATTTAGTCACCGCCCATCTCACTCAAAGAGCGACTCTGGGTGGTTTACAACAAAACAAGAATAAATAATCGTTAAAATACAATAAAAGTATATTTTTAAATAAAAAATGTAGTCCAAGACATAGATGTTAAAAAGTTCTTAATTTATGGGAGCATCTTCAGGGTGCTAACCCCAGGGTTGGTCACCCCTCCTCACACCCCACACAAGATGGCAGAGCCAGGTCTTCACCCCTTTCCAGAATATATATAATTTGCATCAGTAGCATCATGATGTGAACAACCTACATATGATAATTCACAGCATTTGTTGTGCCCCTCCCCCTGCAGGTACCCATGGGTCATATTGGGTTTGAACCCAGCCAGCGTACATATGATTTGTTTTTCCTTCATTTTGTATCAGCACAATGTGTAAATTTAGCCACCATTTAGTGTAATATGTGAACAAGGGCAGTAAGGCTTATGCAACATACCGTAGCTAAACAAATCATGGTTTTGTGTGATATATGAACTCAACCAACGAATTCCAGCACCTCAGCAGCCACTACATCACCTCCCTACATAGCATTTCCTGTTCCCCACATTGTTTTCTTCACAGTAACTATCTACCAATAAGTTTATATAGAGAACATTGTCCAAATAGTTTAAATTAATTACACCTAACATGAGCACTAATTAGAGGAGGAGAAATATTATTATTTATGTAGTCATTTTACGTTTAGTTACTGTGGCAGCAGTGCAAAAGGAGAAGTGAGGAATATGGTGATATTTAGCTACCCACAGAATGGATGTGGTCTGACACTTATCACATTGCATAATTTATTATGAAAACGATGTCAGCAAGGTATGTGAAGTTTTTATATTAATTGTAGAAGCTCCTCGCCTAATTTAGAGACCTGATTATATAGGATTCTGAATTGCACTGGAGTATTAGAAACACTTCTTACCTACTCTTGTCCATGCAACTGGCAAGATCAAGTAAGCAAGAACGACACAGATTTCATTTCATTAAGATATCTCTAATGCTACTCTGGGGAAAAAACAGAACCTTAGAAATTGTAATAAGAATTTGTCAGCCTCAGTTCCAGTGAGTTAATTAAGGCGGAGCCTCTTTGAGGCACTTTTGCCCAGAACTCTCACCACCTAGGCTGAGTTCCCATTTCTGAGATAATCCTTCAGCTGACTCACTCTTAGCTTTCCCACAATCACTCACTTCCCCACACAAAAACACCTGCATACTTTAAGATGT
Organism: Charina bottae; assembly: GCA_023362775.1. NCBI lineage: Eukaryota > Metazoa > Chordata > Lepidosauria > Squamata > Charinaidae > Charina > Charina bottae. The sequence continues at coordinate 121,886,670 of JALMGJ010000001.1, forward strand.
ACATTAAGAACAGGACAACAATGGGGGAGAAGGGCAACCAACTTTGAAAGGAGAGCAAAATCCACAGTAAATGCTATGTGCATACATGAGCAGCACCTAAACAATGCTTCTGTTTAGCATCCTTATTGCCAAGAAATGTTTCTATTGTGCTAAAATATAATTGTCTGGAAAAAATATATAGAAAAGTGAGCTCATCTGATTTTAAGTAAAGGTAAAGGTTCCCCCCGCACATATGTGCAGTCGTGTCCTACTCTAGGGGCCAGTGCTCATCTCCGTTTGTTAGCCGAAGAGCCAGCGTTGTCTGAAGACGCTTCCACGGTCATGTGGCCAGCATGACGCACGTGGAATGCTGTTACCTACCCACCGAAGTGGTACCTATTCATCTACTTGCATTGGCATGCTTTCGAATAGCTAGGTTGGCAAGAGCTGGGGCGAGTGCGGGAGCTCACTCTGTCACGCGGGACTAAGGATTCAAACCTCCAAACTTGCAACCTTCTGATCGACAAGCCTGGCATCTTACCCGCTGAGCCACCATGCCCCTTCTGATTTTATGCCCCATCTGATTTTACATTGGTAATAATTATTTATTTATATCCCTCTATTTTCCATTTGCACTGTAAATAGTTTACAACAGGATGTACATTAACATTCAATTGGATCCATTCTACAGCTGTTTCTCAGAATCAATCCACAGAGCAAGCAAAGCAGTTCAACAGTACATTTCCATTGCTATTCCTTGTTTCAAACCTACTCACTCCATTTCAAACATACTTCCCATCATCTCCAAACCTCAGCAATTCCCAACCATTAACAATTTTGTCTGCAAAATTGCAGCAAATATGTCTGCAATGAAGGATGGTGGGAGGGCAGTGCAATTCCACTGAAAAGCAACACTGCTGCCACTGGACAGCAGCAGATCTCAGAAAATCACACTGCTTCCCTAGGTTGGATTATCAATCATTACAAACGACAAAACTGGAACCAAAAGGTAAGAGAGAAAGTGCAAAAAATACAGCAACTCTAAACAGATGGACACTGTGGAATATCATAAAAACAGAGTCACTTTTTCCCTGGATTCTGACCAATTGGAATAGTGATGGTGTGCAGGTCTTCTCTTCTCTTGGGTATTCAAGGACTGTTCACTGGATGTACATCCTCACTGTCTTCCACAAATATTTTGCTCTGTAGTAACTCTGAAGTTCCAATTGCTTGCCACAATCTCAACTTTTAAATACTTCCCTAGTTTAAAAAGTGCATACTCAACCAATTTGGACAGCTAGATCCACAAAGTAAGCTGAGAGTAGGCATCAATACCATGATTTCAAAGAATGCATTAGTTCCTTCTCCTAAGTGCTCACCTTATCATTCTGTCTCAGATACCCAGCCTCTCCAACACAAAGAGGAAGTGATTTATATTATTAAAGTAATTCTCCTAGTGAAATTAATTAGGTGTCTCTGCTCACTCACATAACATGCTGCAGATCAGTTCACCTGAAGTTCAACACTTCCAGTTCCTCATGAAATTGACACTCCAGTTCAGGGTTGCAGGATTTCATCTTGTTAATTTTACAATCCAGAACTGTAATCATCCTCCCTATATATCTCACATAGTATTTCTGTTTATACTTTCTCCATTCAAGAAACTCCGAATTCCACATATTACTATACTTTCAGTTACCACAGGATGTAACTTCCAATATAAAATGCATACTTTTTGTATGTATGTGTATGAGAAAGAGAGAGAACATGCTATCTAACAATAGCAAATTTTATTTATTTATTTATTTTTCAAATTTATCACTGCCCATCTCCCCCTACGGGAAATTATAATAACTTGGGTACAGACTGAAGGAGATTGCCTTTTTATCTGATACTTACAACTATTATTATTAGAATGAATTGTGCTTACACGGCACTCTGCAGCCTACAAGCACTTTGCAGCCACTAATTACTTCATCTTGTGTTGGTGGCCATCTGGATCACCATCAAATTAAGATATGTTTGGAAAACAGTATCAAAACATGCAAAAATAAATTTGTTCTCTGGAGAATGCATGGAAGAATAAGAGAGATTTCATTGGGTCCGATTCACCCAAATCTTTTGTGGATTTCTACCAAAAACATCCATGAGTGTGGCCATATTTTAACATCCCACTAAATCATAGTTTCACTTGACTAGGATGACCAGAGTGGGCCTCAGCTCACATGCTCTCCAGCATGGCTATGAAGCATTTGTTAATCACAGTTTAGTGTCTATCCTGAACCCTATTATGTGGTTAAATGACATTAGAAGCAGAACGTTCCAAATTCTTCCTCATGACTTAGCTAGGGGAGAAGGTGAAACTGCAGCTTGCTTCCAATCCTCCATTGTTTAGTATGACATATGACCCCAATACATTTCTCTATGAAGATGGTAAATTATCATCCTGAAGCAATCATGTTAGAATTTCAAAAATCTAGCTCCTTATTTTTCATTTGTAGCCAGATGCAGAATTGGGAGCTTGGCCCATGACAGAGCATTTACACAATAATTCGACTACTATTAATTTCTACCAACAGTGAAGTGACAAAGAACCACCACAAATTGGATTTGGAAATAAAGCCATGGAAAAGGCTGTATGTATTGTTACAGAAAAGTAATATCAATAACCACAACAGGTCTCATATTGCTCTGTTTACTTTTTGTTTATGGCTCTTATTACTATGACTTAAGTGCAACCCAAGCTTTTGGGATCAAAGCCAGAAACCTTAATGCATCCCATGTCATTTCACCCTCAACCTGTAACAACAGGGCAAAAATCAGAGGAACCCAGTGGCTGTTTACCTCTGCTGAATTTTAACAAACAGCAATTCATATTCACTCATCAAGAAGATGGAAGTAGAAGCAAATATTATGGTCATGTTCATTTGTTTTTTGATTACAAAATATATGTAAATTAAGAACAGCCATCAAGCTCTGGAAAAGTGCCAGAACAGTTATTAGTGTCATGAAATTGAGGGAAGGTGATAACAGGGCACTGTGTGCCTGCAAGAAAAAGTCAAGCAGCTGTCATCAAGCCCATCTGGAGCAGGAAGCCACGGTCATGCCAGAGGGTCAGGTGGAAGATAAGTCCTACAATAACCTGGCTTCTTCTTTTCCTTTAATGGAGCACAGAGAAATCTGTTCACTCCGCAGTCAAAAGTGTGATAATTACAGAGTAACAAGCTCCACTGTCATTCCGGAGGCAGCATCCCCAGGAAATCTTGCTCTGTAATCAAGGAAAGAGGTGCAATCAGGCCCCTATTCAGGCTTTGTTTAGAAACAGCCCCTGTGGGAGGAAGGAGGCTTTGAGATGTTGCTTTGTGAAGCTGGTAGTGAGGTCGCCTATAGGGTTCGGCTACTGCCAGAGGAGTTCAATGCAAGCTCTTGGCAGAATTTTCACTCAGCCCCACCTGTAAAACCCAGGAAAGCCATAGGAAGGACGCCTTGTTTGGGATGCATGTATCTCCTCAAACCATGCAAAATAGAAATATCTCTTCCAAGCGTTGATCTGACAGAGGATATAAGTGTCATTCTCCATGCTTCAGCCATGTAGCTGTCAAGACTAAAAGTGTAACTTGAGAAGTGCAGGATTGATCTACTGTACATCAGGGTAGACTAACTGGTGCTCTCCCAATGTTCTGAATTACAATTTCCACAGTTGTAACTTGCTGGAGCTGAAATGTAAAACAACTGAAGGGCACCAGTTCTCCAACTCCTAGCTTAGAGCATTGTTTGGAAAATGGTAGTCCTTGAAATATTTGCGCACACGGCCGGAAACAGGCTAATTTAAAAATCAACGTTAATGGATCTGCCAGTGTCATGGGGCATCTAAGAAAATGCCCTGAACAGGGTAACATGGCAGAACATCTCTGTCACAATTAAACAAGAGCATGAACTCATCCCAACAGTTCCTACAGTATGTGAACAGTAGTAGGGCTCTGGAAGCACTCTTGCTCTTGTGTGACCATCCTGGGAACCTGAGTCCCCACTGGCATCAGACTGATCTTAGAAAACGAGAGTTATTGAGATGTTGGTAGAAAATGGGGTGGGAGGGACACAAAGGATTCTTTTATTACAACTATTTCCTCTACAAGTTCTTGGAGCATCTCCAGAGGAAACAGAATGGAAGAGTTTGTGTTTGATGTCAGTTGAGGGCTGGCCTCACTGTTAGCCTGAATGAGTCAGCTGCTTTGGGTAGCAGAATTTGGATGTCATAAAAAGATAGCAGTGTTAATTATTTACTTAGTTATTATTTTATTATTACTGCCAGAAATGGTAGCTGGTGGATTTTCTGTCTCATTTGTCAAAATAATTTTGCCAGCTCTGAGTAATCTATGTACCTTGTGTGGGTGGTATCACTTGCTGTGGTGCCTTAGGCAGCACGCTGTCTTGGGCCAATCCTGTGTCAGCTGCATAACTATAATCAGCCAGTGGAAGTGTTTTCTGTTGAAAACAGAATACACAAGCCTTCTTGGGTTTTGCGTAAATTCCCAAGATAATTTGGATTCTGTGAGCACGTTTACAGCACAGATTTAAAAGTGGGTTTTTTTTAGACTTAAAAGGTTTAATATTTCCTCTCATCAAGGAATAGTAATTTTATGAGTAAAACTGGGAAACTCAACTAGAACTCCAGCATTTTCACCAGACAATTCCCAGAATTCTTTAGTGAAGCCAGGGCAGTTAACCAGAAATCTGTGCAATTCTCCCACAGTTCTTGGAGTGGGGCTTTTCATTAGCATTGGCAGTAGCATAACACACACAATTTTTCCTTTTTTTGTTTGTTTGCTCCCACAGTAAGCACAGTTTTTTTGTCAGCCAGGCCATCATTTTAATCCTCCAGAATGTCATGGGCTTATTGTTAGTGTGGAGTAGAAGATGGAAGATATTTGGAGAAAAAAAATATTTGGAGAAAAATCTGAAAAGGGTCTTAAGGAGGAGCTGAGAAAAAGGAGAAAAAAATCTCTGGTTCTGTCAGAACCGAATCTGATAAACATTCACTTGTCTAATGCTATCTATAGTATTTCGTTTGATTTTGCTCAAGTTTTTTCTCTTGTACCTTAGATAGGAGTTTGGGGAAGGGATTTTGGTGACTGCTTTGGAATAGAAGTTTAGACGTTTTGTAGCTGAGTGTCTCTTTGATTTGGTTGTTTGGTTTTTAAGTGAGTTATTAGTTTTATTGGAGAGAATTTGGTTTTTACTTTGCCTATAGGAAGTTGTTTATGGGGGAGGGATGACTGATTAGCAACTCTTGGGGTAGGAGGAGGTTCAATAGGACTGGTGCCCTTTCTTGCAGGAGAGAGACAATGCTTGGGCATCAGTCTCTCTAATTAGCCAAAGGCAGCCATGGAGGCCATGGAGCCCTGGAGAAGATGCTGATGCTAGGGAAAGTGGAAGGCAAAAGGAAGAGGGGCCAACCAAGGGCAAGATGGATGGATGATATTCTGGAGGTGACGGACTCGACCTTGGGGGAGCTGGGGATGGTGACGGCCGACAGGAAGCTCTGGCGTGGGCTGGTCCATGAAGTCACGAAGAGTCGGAAGCGACTGAACGAATAAACAAAAAATGCTTATTTCTGGACCATCCACTTAAGCAAATAGGTTTTGAAAACAATACTTGAGCTTACATGTTTAATCTGCATATTCACATGGCCAGGTTGCAAAGCTTGGCGTTGTTGGGCGGCTGTTGAGAAATCTGTTCCTCGTGATGGCCCACTGCCAATCTGTTCTTTAACTTACCATTGTATTCTGGATGACAATGAAGACCAGATACCCACCTGTCATCTAGATACCATATAACCTCTACTACTCCTAGCAATTATTATTCATTTTTCTATATGAACAGGTGATGACAGCAGCAAAGGACCAGTAATGCTTGCTGTCATTTCCATTTCTGTGCAACAATGGAAGAGATAGAAGAGGGAAGCGGCTTAGGAATTACTATTGGTGCTTCACCAGGAAAAAATCATTCAGAGGGCTCTTCAAGACTTGGAACTGTCTACAAGGATGAGGCTTTCAATCGGTCACCATTACATGGTGTATAATATCAAGTATTGTGTGAAAGCTTTTCGAAAACCTTTGTATCTGTGTTGTACCTTGTAGAATTTCACCAAGTATTTCTATACTTGGGGAGGGAGGAAACTAAATGCTTTTTTTGTTTTTTCCAAGATGGCAACCGGAAGCCAACACCGGCTGCTGGGTTGAATGGGCCCTTGTATTGGTACCTGGAGACCCCCTCCTCACCCACTTTGCAGGATGATGGTCTTGGGGTGGAGGCCTGGGGGTGCCCCGACCCCCATAGTCGATGCGTTGTGGGCTGGATGAGGTAAGCGGAGCCCCGTGGAGCTTCCCGGAGCTTCCTCAAGCGCTGTGAAGACCCCCTGGGGTGGCCTTAAAGGCCTGGGGAGACCGAGTCCAGAGAGTGGAAGGCAGCCCAGAGAGCCCAGTCGGAGCCCCACAGAGCTCCCTAGAGCAGCTGAGTTGTGGCGGCACGGTGTGACTGCTGAGCGACGCAGACGGCTGTGGTGAGGTTTGGAGGTGCACAAGAGAGGTGCACCATGAAGAACCCCTGTGGTGGCCCAGGGGACCCAGTACAAAGTGCGGAGGGTGGCCTAGTGAGCCGGACAGACCCCCATGGAGCTCCCCAGAGTGGCGGAGCTGCGGAGCAGTGGAACTGTGGCTGGGCGGTGCGGGCAGCTGTAATGAGGCCGGGAGGTGCAGCACAGCTGCCAGGTGCTGTAAAGAACTCTGGGGGAGGCCCAGAAGACTTGTCCTGGAGCCCCCCAGAGCAGCGGAGGCATCACGTGGTAGCCAGGTGGCATGGCAAACTCAGGAGATGCAGCGAATACTTGGGTGGCCCAGCAGATCCAGTATGGAATCCAGACGGATCCCCCTGGAACAGCAGAGGTGCAGTACAGCAACTGAGCAGCACAGCAGTCCCTTACGATGGCCCAGTGGACTCAGTGGGCTATGTATAAGCCTCCCGCGAGCCTCCACTCCACAGGAATAAGGAGCCAAACATCACGGCAGACGAGACCCCGTGAAGTCCTGAGTGGACGAGTGAGCCCCCTAGAGCGAAGAGCGGAGTGCCCTGTTGGGGTCCCTTCAGTGTGATGAGTGGGATACTCCCTCCCTGGTGTGAGAGGTGGGGAGGGAGCCTGAGAGTGGGTGAGGTATGCATGTGGGGATCCTCTCTCCTTGAGTGAGAGTCAGGTAGGAGAAGCGAGTGAGTTGCCCCCTACCGGCTAGTGAGAGAGGCGGGTGAAGGGGGTGTGGTAGATGTGGAGGTGATGGTTGGGTTCCTGCAGCGCTGAGAGCAGGAGCTGAAGTGCTGGAAAACTCACCACCACCCTGTGTATGCTAGGTGGATGTCTGTTGTATGATTGGAGGGACCCCTAACCAGGGAACCTGGGGGGCTGGGATTGCGGGGAAATAGAAATAGGAACTCTGGGGGATTTAGAGTGGGTTGTCCCATTCAGGTGATGATGGGACAGGGGTGTCATGGCGGGAGTCAGAGGGCAGGCCATCTTTGGGTAAGACACCCCCAGGGTTTAGTGCCGGTGGCGTGTTCCAGCCCTCTGTACTCAGACCCGGGCCCTGCACAGCAGACCCATGGAGGCCCTGGCTTTTGGCTGCAGCTTCTTAACACCAGGTTGGTTAATAACAAGGCCCCCCTTATACGCGATCTGATCATCAAGGAGGGGGCAGACCTGGTGTGTATTACCGAGACCTGGCTGGGCCCTGAAGGGTGGTACCCCTTTCAGAAACGTGCCCAGCTGGGTTCATGGTTTGGCACCAGCCGAGACTCCAGGGTAGGGGAGGTGGGGTGGCTGTTGTCATCTGGGAATCTCTAGTGGCCTTCAGGAGCACTGCTCCACAAGTAGCCAGTTGTGAGACCCTGTCTTTGAAGTTGGGTTCCCAAGAACAGTTGGGATTGTTGCTATTGTACCAGCCTCCCTGCCACATAGCAGCCTCCCTGCCTGAGCTGCTGGAGGCCATCTCAGGGTTGGCAGTGGAGTTTCCCAGACTTATGGTTCTGGGGAACTTCAACCTGCCATCCCTGGAGCATGGCTTGGAGGTGGCTCGGGAGTTCATGACCACCATGGTGGCCATGGGTCTGTGTCAGATTATTTGGGACCCAACTCAAGAGAGTGGCCTCACACCAGATTTGGTTTTCTTGTCAGAGCAGTGGCAATGTAATCTGAGGGGAGAGCTACATCTGTCCCCCTTCTCATGGTCAGATCATGCCCTGGTGACCTTGAGATTCTCCTATGCCACCCCCCTCTGCAGGGAGGCAGGACCCATTCGATTGGTCCACCCTCGGGGACTGATGGACCTGATGGGGTTTCAGAGGGAGCTGGGAGTTATACCAGAGGATCTGCTGCATGGTCCAGCGGAGGCCCTGGCTGCTGCCTGGAATAGGGAGGCAGCAGGGGCCTTGGACAGGATCACACCTGTGCGACCTCTCTTGTCCCATCGAACCTGACACTCACCGTGGTTTACAGAGGAGTTGAAAGTTCTGAAGATTAAGAGATGTCTAGAGCTCCGCTGGAGGAAGACAAAGACCGAACCCGACCGAAAACAAGCTAGAGCCCCTATTAAGGCCTATCTTGTGGCAGTAAGAATGGCAAAACATCAATATTTCTTTGCTCTTATTGCATCCACAGAATGCCATCCAACGGCCCTGTTTAAGATCGCCCAATCCCTTTTGGGGAAGGGGGATCTAGTAACCCACCTAAAGGGCCATGCAGAGGAGTTTTCTGGGCATCTGGAGGATAAAATCGCTCAGATTTATTCCACGTTGGATGCCAAGCATGCAGCATGGCCTTTGGAGATGCCTGGAGGGTGTACTTACCTGGTTATCTGGGAACAGTTTGACCCTGTTGAACCCGAGGAAGTGGACAGGGTTCTCCGGACTGTAAATGCCACCACTTGTCAATTAGATCCTTGTCCCTCCTGGCTGGTGAAGGCAGCTCGGGAGGTGACGTGTGGGTGGGTCCAGGCAATGGTGAATTCATCCTTGAGGGAGGGAGTGTTTCCGGCTGCCTTTAAAGAGGCGCTGGTGCACCCACTCCTTAAGAAAGCATCACTGGATCCCACCATGCTGGATAATTTTCGTCCAGTCTCCCACCTTCCCTTTTTAGGGATGGTGGTAGAGAGAGTGGTGGCGTTGCAGCTCCAGAGGGTCCTGGATGAAAAGGATTATCTGGACCCTTTTCAGTTGGGTTTCAGGCCGGGGTATGGGACGGAAACAGCTTTGGTTGCATTTTGATCTCTGGCGGGAGCAGGATGGGGGCAGTGCATCCATCCTTGCTCTTCTTGACCTCTCAGTGGCTTTCGATACCATCGACCATGGTATCCTTTTGGGTCGGCTCAGGGAGTTGGGGGTGGGTGGTGCGGTTTTGCACTGGTTCACCTCCTTCCTCCAGGGCCAGTCCCAATCGGTGTTGATAGGGAGCAAGAGATTTGTTTTATTTATATTTTATACTGTATCTGTATACTGTATCTGCTTTTAATGATATTTTAATGTTTTATTTCAATTAAAACTGCCCAGAGTCGTTGCAATACGAGTTGGGCGGTAAAAAAATATGATAAATAAATAAATAAAATAAAAGATTTCATTATGCACTTTACTAACTGGAACTTCATTTTGCATTAATGAATCTGTAATACTGTAAATGGAACTATGTAACTTTACTATTGGCGGGGCTGGCTAAGTATTTATTTATATATATCCTTCCCTTGTCCACAGAATAAATGAGCTTCTTGCGGTTTTGCCATCTGCAGACACAGGTATCAATCAATAGCAAAGTAATGGCTTGAACTCAGTTGAGAGAACTAATCATTTAAAAAAAACCTGTGCACTGCATTTAGCTATTAAAACAGGAACTATTGATTGAGTCCCATCAACTCCCAGCAAAAGCCAGTGCCCAGCTGCAAACTGGCACAGAAATCCAAGGGATGAGAAATGGTGTGAAACTATTTAATGCCTCAAGGAGGATGAAAAAGTGTCAAGGACTGGTTGGAAATGAAAGACATCCCTGCCCCTGAAAACAGGATACTCGCTGGCACACCAAAATCTAAAACAAATGAGTGATGCAAGAAGTTAGGAGGAACAGAAGACAAGGTGCTAAAATTAACTGGGTTAAGTGATTTCTAATTGAGTTGCTACAGCTACCGTAATTCCCAGTCTATCTGGGAACTGTTTAAGCTCTTGTCCAATAAATCTAGATACAGTAGCATCAAGTTGAGGAAGTCTACTAGAGGAATTGAGAATTATTTCACAAGAGTCATTTATTAGTAGAACTCAAACTCGATTTGGTTTCTCCCACTGGTACCTTCTGTAGCGTTTGTTTTGTGTAGAGTAGAGGTGAATTCTTTTTCCTTGTTCTCGAACAACCTGCAGCAAAGCCAAAGTGAGGACATAACCATGATTCATAACTGGATTAGACTTCTGAAGGACTTAGCTTTCCCTGGAAATTACAGTACATAGGAGATAACGTGGAAGATACAGTATGTGAAAAGAAAGGAAGCAGTTTTTAACCATATAATCAAACACTAAAATACCAAAAGCAAACAAGAGCAAATTACACAGCAAATTAAATTTATGTTCTTAATGTTTGTTTCATACATTTACAAAGACTCTCACCCAGTCCAAGAAAATATAGTCATTCTTCCATCTTCAACCTGGCTGAACAGTTAAAGACAACTCAACAATATGTTACTCAAAAACACTATGGCAGAATTTCAGCTAAACATTTAGGATCTGAACGCTCTTATTAATACACATTATACTTACTGTACTCTTTTTGTTTCTGAGCCACATAAAGCATTCAAAGAGTGTCTGGTCTTTGCTTTAACTATTACAGCTTATCTTAGATAGAGGAATATGTCAAAGATGAGCTGCTTATTTCTTTAATTAACAATTTGCCCCATTTTTCATTTTCAGAAAAGATAATGACTATTTTTCCAGGATGACAACCCCACAGGAAGAAGTCTTACCTTCAGAACAGAGTTTCCCAACATATCCAGTGGCTGAGCAATCACACTGTGGTTTACCATTCAGAAGAAAGCAAGTTCCACCATTCTCACAAGGATTCTCTGTACATAACCCTTCCATGTCCAGGCGGACTCCTTGGTGGCCCAGAAGTTGAGGTTCTGAATTGCCGTATTTCAGGTCCATGATAAATCCTTTAAATGGTGGCTCACCCAGGACACTGTCAAGGGTTAAGGCTGCAGGACGGATATCTGATGGGACACCTCCCAAAAAGAGGTCACTGACAATATTCATATACTGGCGCTGTGGACGCACCTCACCAGGCTTGGCTTTACCATCAAGAATCAGAACTGTCCGGAGATGGTTGCGACTAACCATCAAAAAATGTAAATTGCTGTCATTGACCTGCTTTTCTGTAACAACTGTGGCCTCAGCACAGTCCACACTGAACCGCAGCTGAATGCGTCCATCCATCAGGGATAAACAGAGAAAGTCGCAGACACCACCATCATCAAAGTAGAGGAGGAGCCCAGCTGAGATGTTTGTCTTCAGTTGGAAGCTTAGGTCACTTCTTGTGCTTGCATCCCAGCGGAGGTAACGGGCCCACTGATTTGGGAGGCCCATAAACTCAAGGCCAAGACAGAGGCTGAGAAAGGAACCCAACAATAAGGTCACCTTCAAGGTGAAAGAGGCAGAGTGGAGAGTGAAGTCCATTTTTGAAAGTAGCTTTTATTTTTTCCTCTGGGAGAACAAAAAAATATTAAAGCCACCCACGGTAGAGAGAATAGATCTTTAACAGTCACTGCAGCCGTTAAATTCCACAAGAGAGAAAATTCTCAATTGGAGAGGTAAGATCTTACCTGTCCCTAAAAATACAGAGACCTTTATCTTAGGAGGTAAGGAAATATTGTGAGGATTTTCCAGGGGAAGCAATTTTGTAAGGGTTGGATTTCCACTTGTGGCCTTGTATTGCTGACCCTAGATATTTTCAGTGAAAGGGAGAAGCAGTAGACAGCCTCCAAACTATAGTTTCTTAGAAGCAGTGGTGATGGCACCAAAACATGGATAGCAGCAACCTCATCCAGTCAGAGACTCCATGGATAGAAATGTTGAAGTCTATCTGCATTGTGTCCAGAAGATGATCCCGCGCCCAATTCCTCACTTGTTGGCAACTGGGTCCTAAAGAAACAATGGGAGAAAGAAGGATTAGAAGAATTAGCTTTACTCATCACAAATCTATTCATCTTGTCATCCAAACATTTTACAGGGCTGACTAGAACACATATATTTGTCCAACTGTGTTTACTATGTATTTCCTACTTTTCTATTTAAAAATATACTAGCTAGAGCAGAGCTTTCCAAACTTTTCATGTTGGTGACACACTTTTTAGACATGCATCATTTCGAGACACACTCTTACAGCAGGGCATCATTTTGTGACACACTCTTACAGCAGGGCACAAGGCAGGCACTAGGACCTGCGTGGAATCACAGCAGGTTTGGAGGCAGCAGGGCACAAGGCAGGCACTAGGACCTGCGCAGAATCCTGGCAGGGCTCGGAGGCAGCAGCAGCCGCGACACACCCAGACACTGCACCCGACACACTAACGTGTCCCGACACACAGTTTGGAAAGCTCTGAGCTAGAGCAATATTCAACTTAATCATAAAACCATATAATTTAGCAATAAAAAGTGCAGTTCTAACTAACAAAAACATATTGCAACCAGTACAAAACAAAGGATAAAAACCTTATCACAGCAAGCCTAAGATACAGTATGTTACAAATTAACCTGGCAGTTATAAATAGGTCTGGATTCACATATTGTACTAAATTATGGTCATTTAACCAATTATCTATTGGCTGAGTTTGCACAATGCATTTGTAAAGAATTTTAAAGACTTTTTTGCATACAGTTAAAAAGAAAAACAAACAAATATAGCAAAACATAAATGCAAACATGAAACATGAGCATATACAGCACAGCTTTCCAAACTGTGTGTCGCGACACTTTAGTGTGTCGCAACACAGAGTTTAGTGTGTTGCGAAGTTGCGGCACGGTGGCGCGCGCGGCGGTGGCACGGTGGCGCGCGCGGCGGCAGTGGCGCGCCATCAGCGCTTCCACGTTTTAGTGAGGCCGCCGCCATGCATGCCGCCGCGCACCCCCCACGCTGCCGGTGCCGCCATTGGTGTGTCGCCAATGGCGGCACTTTGGAAAGCACTGATATACTGTATATAAAATAATCAGAAAAGTAAAACTGATGTGAGTTAAAACAAGTTATAGCCTGTAAAACACTTCTGACTCAAAAATAAACTGAACTATGTAAAGACTTTAAATTAAGGCTTTAATAAATGTATGTGCTTTTATGGAAGAAGACACTTTGCTGCATGTTTATCAACCACTTGGGCATATTCAGGGAATGCACTCTAAGTAACAAGGTAAAGCAAAGACTGTCTGTTTTAGCTTTTCCTTTTATTGCATTTAATTTGGTTTTTCTGTGTGTGTGTGTGTTTTTTAAGAACCACTAGAACTCCAGCAACATTCACTATAACGAAGCCACTCATAGTATAATTTGGTATCCCAGTTCATCCCATGAAATACTGTATATAATATTGCATGCTTCCAGGCATCTCTTGTTTCAAGCAAAAGTGTTAAATGTAAAGAACATGATTCATGAGGACAGTCCAATCAGATCTAAGGGGGGAAAAGCAAATTTCTATGTTGTAAGGCATCATGATCTGAGGCACCCCCTTTTCCATTTTCTATATGAATCTCCAGTGCATAAATTGCGTAAGCTCCAGTGTGGAAGTTGTACGTGAGGGAAAATACAGCAATAAGCCTCAGGCTTACCCCCCCTTTCCATATTCTACATAAAAGTTCCTAGGGAGTTATATGCATAAGAAATAGCCCCATTCATATATAAAGAGGTGGTAGAGGGATTGTGCAGTCCATACTGAAGATTATTAGCATAATATGGGAAGACAGATCAGCCTGAGGCAACCATGCTCTGAACAAATTTCACACAATGGCCCTGTCCTTACTTGAGCCTAGCCATGACATAAACGGGTCCTGGAAGCATCTCTGGAAGCCACAAGTTGTATAAAATCCATTAGGCTGTGTCCCCATGTATTTATCTATTTGCTTGCTTCTGGGACCTATAGGCAGGGATGGAACTAGGGTCTGTGTCACACGGGGCAAACATGGATTCTGTGCGCCCCCCCGGGTTATTTTGTCATTTTGGCACCCCCCCGGGCGTCATTTTGGCGCACCCCCCAGCGCGGCGCCCGGGGCACATGCCCCGCTTGCCCCCCCCCCCAGTTGTGGCCCTGCCTATAGGCCACTGCAGTCTAACAGAAAGGAAGCCAGGTGACTGGCAGTGACGGAATAGAGCAACGGGGCAAGATAGGGACTGACAACAGGAACAGCATATTTCATGTTAGGATAGTTTTCTGTAGACTCAAGGTCAGGTGGAAAGCACTCCAACTTGGCAGCAGGGAAATGGTCTTGGCTTGATATTAAGGTTAGGTTAATTAACTAAGGATTTTTATCACCTGAAACTGATTTGTAAATGTTCTGTAAGATTCACAGGGGATTGGGGAATAAGAAAAAATACACAGTAGTGTGACAGCCTCCCAGGGAGGGCTCAAGAAACTTTGCTATGTAAGATGCCTATTCTATTCTGTGTATAGGAGCAAACTGAGCTAAGGCAGACATTTTATAAAGCAAACTGATCACTGAACATTCAGATGTACAGTGTTTCTTCCCTTTCATACTATAGGTAAAGGTAAAGGTTCCCCCCGCACATTTGTGCAGTCGTGTCCGACTCTAGGGGCTGGTGCTCATCTCCCTTTCTTAGCCAAAGAGCCAGCGTTGTCCGAAGATGCTTCCGTGGTCATGTGTCCGGTATGACACACATGAAACGCTGTTACCTTCCCACCGAAGTGGTACCTATTAATCTACTTGCATTTGCATGCTTTGAATTGCTAGGTTGGCAAGAGCTGGGGCGAGTGCGGGAGCTCACTCCGTCATACGGGGCTACGGTCTCGAACCTCCGAACTTGCGACCTTCCGATCGATAAGCCTGGCGTCTTAACCGCTGAGCCACCACACCACCATACTATATCATCATATAAAATGCACTCTACTTCTAATAACAGGCCCCAAATCTCATCAGGCTGGTCTATCTTCAGGAAGGCAAGACAGTGCTAGAGGAAAATTTTGAGTTATCAGTCTATGTCATTACTGCTGATGTGCAATTGATGTGGGTAAGGGTCAGGGTGGTAAGCTAGATCAAACTGGAATACATAAATATCTCCAGCTGCTACATAGTCCCTCTAACAAACACAAAGCAAGCCAGTTGAAAAAAAAAGAATTAAAGTCAATGATGAAGCCATCCAAAAGCAAAAGATGATGTGAACATTCATTGCCTAACAGAAAACAATCACTGGAGCAACCTGTATGGAGCTTGTTAACTTAAATACTATAAACACAAATGCAATCAAGTTAAAACCAGAGGGAGAGTAATTCATTTTAATTGTTAACTGAGATTCAGAGGAATGCAAGGGAAGAAGCTGGAGGCACCAAGAAATCCTTACTATTTGGAGCCTAGTAAAGAGACAGACCAGTTTTGTGTAATAGTTAAAGGATAGAAACCAGGAGACCCTGAATTGTAGTCTCACCTTAGGGCAGAGCTTTCCAAACTGTGTGTCGGGACACGTTAGTGTGTCAGCTGCAGTGTCTGGGTGTGTTGCGACTGCTGCTGCCTCCAAGCCCTGCCAGGATTCCACACAGGTCCTAGTGCCTGCCTTGTGCCTTGCTGCCTCCAAACCTGCTGTGATTCCACACAGGTCCTAGTGCCTGCCTTGTGCCCTGCTGTAAGAGTGTGTTGTGAAATGATGCCCTGCTGTAAGAGTGTGTCGCAAAATGATGCATGTCTAAAAAGTGTGTCACCAACATGAAAAGTTTGGAAAGCTCTGCCTTAGGGACTAAGCCAATTGGGCGACTTTGGGCCAGTCACTCTCTCTCAGCCCTAGGAAGAAGGCAATGGCAAACCACTTCTGAAATCTTGCCAAGAGAACTGCAGGGACTTATCCATGTAATCACCAGTAGTCAAGACTGACTCAATGTTGTGTGTGCATGCGCTCACACACACACACACACACACACACACACAGAGTAGAACATCCATTCTATTTGCCTTTCTCATACTAAAAGTACCTAGTAAGTTACTTACAAAATAGAAAGACAAAGGGAGACTAGAGAAAGGGCTCAAGCACGGAATAATTGATAAGAATGGAGATATACATTGGAAATTAGCAAGCAACGTGCTCTCTCCAAATGCCCCTCAGAATGTGCACTGATACCATAATCCAGTAGTGGATAAGGGATTATTTTTAAAATGTGTCTTAAATCAAAAATAAAACAAGCTAAGTCTCTCTGAGGGTAGAGCAAATACAATGTGTCTGATAAACACTTTTGCTTGCAGGAGAAAAAGCAGGGCTCATGCAGACATCTTGAAATCAATGTGAAGAAAAAGAAAACTGGGGATGGGGAAGTTTTACACTGTTCCCCTGAATATGAGTCATTAGTTTAAAAGATGACACATGAAAATTCCTGTACCTAATTGGCCATTTTGCTTCTTAGCCACTGAAGAAACACTGGAAAAGTCAAATCCCCCAACAGAGCTCATGCCAGTTCATTATATCCTTGGAAGTCTATCACAGTAGCAAGAAAGGTCATGTTGCTCTTGAACACAAGGGCTTGTGGAACAGGTACCGGTTGGGTGAGTAAAGGCACCATTGATTTGGAAGAAACTATTTTGAAACCATTTAGACTGTCTGGCAAATTATGATCCTTTTGCTATACAGTACATGGATGCTGATGTTTTGATTTCACAGACATGAGTTGGACTGAAGAGATTAAGAACTTGACTTCTGATTGCATAGAAGGTAAGTTGAATGTAAACTAAAACTAAGGTTGTAATGGTGGCCAAATGACCTATTAAACACAGATGGCAAGTAAACAGGCAATAGAACAGGTATAATGCTATGAATATTTGGGAGTAATCTTTCATACCTCAAGTTTATGGAGGGCACAATGGTCATATGCAGTAAATAATGCTCAAAACATTTCCTCTGCCATTTTGAGATTGTATTGCACACCACCAAATTTCTTCAGCACTAAAAGTTTTAAAAAGCAACCATTTTACCTCTTTTGTTTATGGGATGCAGACATGTGATTATTCTTATTCTTTATATAAAGAACCAGAGGTTGTTAAAATAAATTTCTACAAGTCCTTTTTGCTGGTCTTATATGCGTCCCAAATATGGTGCTTCACTTGGAGTAAGCCATACCTCTGTAGAGGCCAAGGCCTGGATTATCATGTTTATTTTCTGTTTAAATTGCTTTTCAGTAGTCCAGCTAGACTTACATTAATTCTTTCCATTCAACCTGATGGTTTCTTTTTATGAGTAAATTGGCCAAATTTGGCCTCTCTTCTAGTTGTTCAAAGTCTCTGGGAGAAACTGAAGCAACAATTCATGATGTAGACCAATACAGGGCTAAATGGCTGATGATATGTGGCTGACCAGCTAGGCCCCCATTGAACTCCACTTTCTTATCTTTATTCTCTGGAGTCTCAGAAATTTCCATTGGTATGCTTTGAAGCACTACCAACAGCAGTAATGGAAGAACATTTTCCAGAAAATTGTCAGATTTCTTATACTATATGAAATTGGAAATTGGGTTTCTCTACAAAGCAAAAGTGTTTTGGCAAATTGCATCTTTTACAAAGCAAAGCAAAGCATTCTCATGATGACGTGAATGCCAGGTGGCTGGACAACAGAGAAGCCTTGACGTTGTTTACGTCCTCATGAGATAAGGAGCGAGAAGGTACCATTATTATGGCTAGCAATGGAAATCTTCCCATGAGAGATATCCTCCTGATGTCCTTCCGTGGGAAGCCTTGCCCATGCCCAAGCCCCCCCTGAGCAAGGAGGAGGGGGAACTCATGCTGTGTGCTTTGAGGCCTAGTGTGCGTGTCACAGCTAACTTCCAGCCAATCAGAATGCTAGAAGGTCTGAATATACAACCATGCAAAATGGTGTTCTAAGTCTTCTTGATTTCTAGTGTCTCTTAGCCATGTAGTTCTTCACGTGTTCACTTCCTGTGGACTGGGCAGAGTGAGCTATGCCTGGCTTTGGGTATAGGCCATGGCAGGAACTCTGGCCCTGGGATCAATACACGGAACTCTGCTTATAAGTTCTAGTTTTGTTTTTCCTTTTACAATGATGTATCCTGTATATTCATCTTTTTCATATTTGCGATAATGTGATTGTATCTGCATTATTGCCTTATGCCTATCAGTAAACACTGTTGGCCCTAACAAGCTGCATGTTTGTCTGTTTATTCTCAAGCCTCAGTTTTTCCCCTTTAAGCCAGCATATACCCTATCAGGTTATGGGCCCAGAGAGAAATTTGCGTTTTCTTTGCTGCGTTGGACGTTGGAGTTTGTTTTTAGAGGCTGATTTTGGAGTAAACATGTTTTCTTTGAGTGGTCAGCAATGGCTGAACAGTGTCTGGTCAGTCTGCCATTTGGGGCTTTAGATGTCACAAACTATCTGACCTGGTGTGTGGAGATGGAATCATTCTTTTTGCAAGAAGAACAGTTGTGGCAGTAAGTGGCAAATCCACTTCCAGGGGATCCCTAGAGGATTCGGAGAGAATCTCTCTGAAGAAGTGCAAGCATGTTTGGACTGTGCTTATGGCATTTTTGCTTTTGGGACTCAACTCCTCTGAATGGAATTATTTCAGCAACTCAGGGACTGAGAAATGGGTGCTGAGAGCTGTTGGAGCCTTTGATACACAGTGGAGCTCTGTTGCCCTTGGTGGTCTATTAAGACAGCTTTATGGTTTGAAGCTGCAACCAGTGAGACTATGATGACCCACCTTGGTGAGTTCAAGACTTTGTTTGCTGCAGTTTTGAGTTCAAAACTTTGTTAGCTGCATTTGAACGAGAAGGCTTGTTTTTCTGGCACTGTGAAAAAGTATGCATGATTTTTGTCAAGCCTGGAGCTACTGGTCACTTCCAGGAGCCTTGCCGAACAGAGTGTTCCAGCTGCAGTAAAACCTGGTATGGAATTTACATTTGCCGTGGTGTGCTGCTTCTCAGAAACTTTCTACAAGGCTGTTCCCTGCCCCGATGTCCAGCGGATGCAATAGGCCTGATTTACGAAGGGAGGGGACGCCAGATACCAGGAGTCAGCTGAACAACAAATCCAAGTTTTCTGCTCTACCGGCTGCTGTGTGTAAGCATTTCTACAGAGACTCTGTTTTTGAATTGGTCGCTGTAAAGTTTGTAAACATGGACGGTTATTGTTACAAATTTCAGCCTTGAGTTCAGCTAGTAATTTTAGCTGATATTTCTGTGTAAGAAATGTGTATGTGTACACTTGTTGTTTTTCTCTCCTCAGTGTTCCAGCCCTGGTCAAGTCTGACTGTACTTGTTGCTGGATGTTTCATTGCGATATGAAACTGCTTGTGTTGAGACTGAGTGTGTTAGAGACAAACCTGTAAAATCAAGTGTGTGAGATGCTGTGGAGATTGTGTGGACAGGACATTGTGTGTTTAATGTTCCCCACATCATAAATGCATCCATAAAGTTTTCACAAAGTACTGGGGTATCCTGGGATGGGAGAGTGTGTCTCAGATAGCCAAATGCATTCTGAGTTAGAACCCAGAAAATGTGTAAAAGTTTCTTGATTGTGTAAACTGTGTGTAAACAATCTAAAATCAAGACTGTGTCTGTTGCTAGGCAAAGTGACAGAGTGTTAACTAGACCATTTCAGTTGGTTCATAGAGATCTAGTTAGCCCCCATGTCCCAAGTAATGGTGGGGTGTGAGTTTCATGTTCCTTCTGGTTGATGATCATACCTGCTTGTGTTGTTGCTACTTGTTGAAGTCTAAAGCGAAGGTCTGTGCTCGCTTTGAAGTGTATGTAGCAATAGTAGGATGAAAATAAGGTCGGTTTCAGTCAGATTGTAGTGGAGTGTTCCTGAGCCATTTGTTTCAGAATTGGCTTTGTAGGAAAGTATTCTCCCAAAGACTTGCCAATGTTGGAATTCTTGCTGAGTGTTGGTGTTGTGAATACCATTACAAATAGCCTGCTGTTAGTTGCTCAGGTGCCACCCCATGTCTGGGGAGAGGCTGCCTTGATTGCAGTGTGTGTTTCTAACTAACCAGGTAGTAGAATTCAACTGTGAAAAGAAATTGTTTTTCTTTGGTATGGCAAGCGCCCTTCACTGAAGTACCTGCATGTCTGTGAAACATCTGCGTGTGTTCACAACCCCAGGTCACAGAGAAGGAAGAACCAAGGAAGCAGAGTGCTTCAGGTTGTTGGTTGTTGATTAAAATCCAAGGCTTATCGGTGTTTCATTAAGCCATGGTCAAATCCAAATCTCCAGAAGTGCTTTATGTTTAAGCAGCCTACTGGTTGGAAAGGTTACATGCTAAGGTTGCAGAAGTGTTGCTGCATTGCTAGTGTAAACCCACTGTCCATGGTTCAGTAGATGGGCAAAAACCAGTTCAGGTTTCTTCTGTTCCCCAGTCTCCGAGTGTGAAAAGGGCCCCTCAGGTGAAGGAGTGGAAATTTCACCTGAGCAGTTGCAGGGCCTGGAGGGGGAGTCAGGTATTAGGGAAAAGAGATAGTGATGGAGGAAGTACAGTGGTCATTCCTCATGGGTCCTCTTATTCCAGGGTGTGAAGCCTGACAGATTTGTGATTTAGCAGGTGACAGTGTGTCAAGTTGCCTGAAAGAAAACCCAGTCTTTGCTAGATGTGTTGCTCCTGCCTTTGAGAGGCAAGGAGAGCGTTGGAACACAGCTGTGGATAGTCAGTTTGAGTTTTGGTGAAGTGTTGACAGTAACCAACCTATCCTTTGCTTTAGTAAGCTGTAGGTTCCAGATGAGTGTTCAGAAAGACATTTCTTCCTGATAATACTCTGCAGTGTAAAGCCAGTGTTGCCCAGGGATTTATTTCACAAAAGAAAGAGTTTGTGAACTGTGGATCTAGTGTATGCACCCACAGCTAGGCCAGAATGTTGACGTGTGGTGCGTTTTCTGGTTGCGTAGCGTGAAACAGGTGTCCATTTACATATTGTGATGTTGGCACAGCATATTTGAATGTAGATCTCCCTGAAACAATGTGTGTAAGGCAAGCGTTGTGGCTCTACATGTGTGACAAGTTCCCAAACAATTCATTGACTTAACAGGGTGCTTTATGGATTTTAAAGCAGGCCAGTCATTGATAGCATGGTGCAGATGCTAACTGGGATGTGAGAACAGTCCCGTGCTGTTTTCTATGTGTACATAAGAAAGTGTAGAAGTGTGTAGGACTTCGTACTTATGTGAGTTGTTTTTCTGCTTAGAAACTGAAGTTTTCCACCTTGTATAAGAATTTGTCAGTCAGCTGAGGTAGTAAGTGCCAGCTGAGGAAGTTCAGCACAAATTCAAACATTTCTCTTGGTGTTGAAGTTACAAGAGCCCAGAACAGAGATAGTTCTTGAGAGTGTCAAATGACTGAGTGTTACAGAGTGTCATTTGTGTAAAGGGAAGCTTATCCTTAATTTATTGTACAGTATATCACTCTACAGTAATGCAGTGGACATGCCCTGAGTTAGTTTTGCCCAGGTAGGGTACCAAGCTTGCAAAATGATTTGGCCCTCCATGTGAGCTTGCAAATGGGTGAAAAAAAAGGTCCTGCGGGGAAAAAAAATAAAAAAAAATCCTGCGGCAGGATTGGAATTCCTTATCTATGCTGGCTGCGATTTTTGCAAAGGAGGGGACAGAACATTTGCGGGCAATGTTTGTCTGTTTCTCTTTGCCTGTGGTTCTATTACTGCATAATTTGTATTATTATGTATTTGTATGTATCTGAATAAAACATTGCATGAAATGTATATTGTGCATTATACATATGTGTAACAAGTGTTTTTAAACCATTTTCTAGTGTTGATACTATTGGTTGTAAAAACTGTAACTTGAATAGTGTGATTAGTACATGTATTAACCTTTGTTGTTTCTGTTTCTGTACAAATGTATTTTAAAGCTTTGAACAACTTCCATCATTGTTTGCATTGTGTCGAAATCCAATGTGGAGGGGTGTCAGATTTCTTATACTATATGAAATTGGAAATTGGGTTTCTCTACAAAGCAAAAGTGTTTTGGCAAATTGCATCTTTTACAAAGCAAAGCAAAGCATTCTCATGATGACGTGAATGCCAGGTGGCTGGACAACAGAGAAGCCTTGACGTTGTTTACGTCCTCATGAGATAAGGAGCGAGAAGGTACCATTATTATGGCTAGCAATGGAAATCTTCCCATGAGAGATATCCTCCTGATGTCCTTCCGTGGGAAGCCTTGCCCATGCCCAAGCCCCCCCTGAGCAAGGAGGAGGGGGAACTCATGCTGTGTGCTTTGAGGCCTAGTGTGCGTGTCACAGCTAACTTCCAGCCAATCAGAATGCTAGAAGGTCTGAATATACAACCATGCAAAATGGTGTTCTAAGTCTTCTTGATTTCTAGTGTCTCTTAGCCATGTAGTTCTTCACGTGTTCACTTCCTGTGGACTGGGCAGAGTGAGCTATGCCTGGCTTTGGGTATAGGCCATGGCAGGAACTCTGGCCCTGGGATCAATACACGGAACTCTGCTTATAAGTTCTAGTTTTGTTTTTCCTTTTACAATGATGTATCCTGTATATTCATCTTTTTCATATTTGCGATAATGTGATTGTATCTGCATTATTGCCTTATGCCTATCAGTAAACACTGTTGGCCCTAACAAGCTGCATGTTTGTCTGTTTATTCTCAAGCCTCAGTTTTTCCCCTTTAAGCCAGCATATACCCTATCAAAAATAACAATAAACAACCTTGTCTGCCCTTACAGGTTTGGTCAAGTAGAATTTTTAGCCTGTGACTTTCTCCCTTTCTCATTGTTCTCACTACAATGACAGTAGATCTACTGAACTCTCTGGGGGCACCTACGACTTTTTAATGTATTTTATTTGTTAGCAGATAAAAATGTCCATCACACCTAAAAAAAGGTAAAGGTTCCCCCCGCACATTTGTGCAGTCGTGTCCGACTCTAGGGGCCGGTGCTCATCTCCGTTGGTTAGCCGAAGAGCCAGCGTTGTCCGAAGATGCTTCCACGGTCATGTGGCTGGCATGACCCACGCGGAACACTGTTACACCTACACTGTTGGTAAATTTTCTGCCACAGTTTACTTTCAAAAGTTAATGATTGCTTTGGTTTATTTATTTTGCGGACTGAATGTGTACACATGTGACCATAACAACATTAAATGAAAGATTAAGAAAATTAAATGATTTTTTTTAAATGGTGTGACAATCTTGGAAAATCGTGGTTTATGTCTAATTAGTGAGAAAGATACAGCATGGATCACATTCTGTCCCAGAATCTTAAGTGAATAGAGATGGTGGATCCTGCCAATTATCTGGGCAATTCTCTGCCAGCAGGGGATATCAAGAGCCTACTTTCTGAAATAAAACTGTGTCTTTCTCTATAGAGCCAAAAGTGATTGTAATGATTCACTGCTATCATCGCTGATAGCAATGAATCTAAATAACTTCTCTTCAATGCTGAATAGCTCTTGTTGTAGCCCTAAAGCAACAGAGCGTTGAACTGTGCTGTTTTGCATATTCTTCCTTCCCTTGCATGTAATGGCTCCTAAAGAACTCAAACTTTGCAGAACATTGCAGAATATTGGAAGAAAAAATCAACAATTTTAGTATTAATATGAATATAGGAGTTGTGGCAGAAAAAATGCATATACCTGAATGTATTTCACAACACAGGGAAGCTGTCTTCTGATTCTTCAATATCAGTCTATCAGTCTTGCCCATGGATTAATTCTATTGGTTTTAAAGCAAGAAGAATTGCTCCACTTTTTGTCTTTGGAAATTATTTTAAAAGATAGAAGAATCTACAAGGTACTCAATAATAGGCTACAGAAACAGAATTGCAGCTTCCAAATCATGAGAGATTAATAGTCCCACTTTATTCTGCACCAGTCAGACTTTATCTGAAACAGTATTTATACCTCTGAACACCAAATTTTAAGAAACATCAAGCTAAATTTAAAAATGTTTAGTAGAAGGCAACAAGGGTAAATTCTTTAAATACCTATAGTCAGGGATAGAACTAGGGTCTGTGTCACCCGGGGCAAACATGGATTCTGCACCCCCCCCATGGGTTATTTTGTCATTTTGGTGCCCCCCAGGCATCATTTTGGCACACACCCCCAGTGCAGCGCCCAGGGCACATGCCCCGCTTGCCCCCCCCCCCATTGCGGCCCTGCCTATAGTTATCATATGAGCAAAAAAAATGGTAAGGGCAGTTCAACTTTAAAACTAATTACATAACAGGATGGAATGTTTTCCCTATTACTTCAAACAGAGGCTGGAAAGCTACCAAGAACCATTCTTCTCTGGATGTCCTACATCAAGCAGAGGGTTGAAGTAAAAGACCAAAAAGGCCTCTTTAGCTCTATGGATCAGTTGGACTCTAGAAGCATACCTAAAACCGATGGAAATCCATAAATATATTTAAAAGGTAAGTTTTCCAATCCAAGAGGAACATTTTCTAGTTTCAACTTCAGTTAAGTATTTCTCAGCGATTCATACATCAACCAAATTTTAGTGATCTCCACTTGATTATCATCACTCCAATACAGACTTAGAAATCTCTTGGGAGATGGTTTTTTACAAGCTGCCTTTTGAATTAAAATGAGTAGTGGTAACTTTTATCCTATACATTTCTAGGAAAAGACAGTAGGTACTTAGCCACTAAAAGTACCAATTGATTGATTATATTCTTGCATGGGGCAAAAAATGAAGAAATATAAGCAGATATTATAAAAATTTTAGAATGGGCTATTGTTGTAAATTTAAATCTATCAAAACAGAAAAGCAAACTTAAAAGTCAAGAAATATGTTTATGTGAAAGGCTAATTGAAAATTACATACATACCAGCAGTATACAGGCCATCTCAAATATGCCTTTATTTAAAAAAATGACATTTTGAATGTTCTAGGAATGGTGAACTTCACAGAAAAAAATTGTATCAACTCGCACATACATCAAATTTACAAGCTTTATTAAAAAGATATTGCACAGTGAACAGCAAATACAAGTCTAGAGGAGAACTTTGAAAAATGAATGCAGTTAATCCAAATAGGTTCTCTACTAAAATATGTTGAAAATAATAGACCAATCAAATTGTCAGCCATGCAACAGAGGAATTAGGGCAAATTAGGGCTTTGATCTAAGAATATGGCTATAAAATGCCTGTGTGTTCATTTACTGAAGAACATTTATTGCAGGAACTGATCATAACCCTGTAATATCTGCTGCTAAGAAAGCAGTGATAGATGTGGCTTCAGAACTCAATTTCTAGCTCCAGCTACTGGAATTAGCTGCTGAATATAAGCCAGAGAAAATGTGTTCGCAGCAACAGCATTATACAATGCAGCTGGCAATTCTGATAGAAAATATTAATATACATATGATTTTAAACAGTTTTCAAACTGCCCATCATTCACAATTACCAGAGCAAAGTATAAAATAAGATCAAGAAATGGTAATGTGATAAAACTAAAATAAAACTCAGTTATAAAACAATTAAAAAGCCAACAAAATACAAAAGAATAAACTAATCAGGTAAAAATGTAGGCAAATTAAATAAAAGTTTTTCCATATATTGCATATATGGCTGAGTAATCCAAGAGATGGGCAGAATTGTCCATGAGCTATGTCAACTTGATATGTCCAATTCCAGATAAATAAAAAGATTTTTAATAAGACATGAATTTATAGAAGTTTCCCCAAAGAAAACTTACATGCTGCTCAAAATAATCAAATGTAATTTCACATTGCCACAAGTAATCAAATATATTGCGAAGACTAGCCAGGTCCCTACATTCCTGCTTTATATATAGCGAGCAGTTTTATGAGCCCCAAGGAGGGCACATATAACACCATTGCCCCATGAGCTGCATTGGGTGCCAGTCTGCTTCCGGGTCCAATTCAAGGTGTTGGTTATCACCTTTAAAGCCCTACATGGCATGGGTCCAGGTTACCTGAGGAACCGCCTCACCCCCGTTACATCGACCCATCCCACCCGGTCAGGCAGAAAGGGCATGCTATGGACCCTGTCCATGAAGGTCTGCCGATTGGCAGGGTCCAGGAGGAGGGCCTTCTCTGCCATAGCACCCACCCTTTGGAACAACTTACCCCCAGAGGTAAGACAGGCCCCCACTCTCCCGGCCTTCCGGAAGGGGGTGAAGACATGGCTATGCTACTGTACCTTGCCTGGGATGGGAGGGGGGATAGCCATTCATGGGGGTGGCTGGCTATCGTGCCAAAATAACAGCATATGCCCATCTTGAATTTTTATATTTTATATTTTTATATTTTATACTTTTGTATTTTTAGACTAGTAATTGTTTTGTGTGTATATATATATATATACACACACACACACACTTTGAGATTTTATTGTAATATTTTTAATAATTGTTATTTTATTGGTTGTAAGCTGCTATGTAAGCCATAGTGTACGAGATGGGTGGCTGAGAAATTTGATAAATAAATAAATATTATCAATTTAAAAGAACGCTTACGTTACTTAAACGTTCAGTATACTTTTTGGTTCCTACACACCATATAATTTTAACAGAATGATAGGTATAAAAAATAAATAAATTCTACTTCCTATTTTTACCAATATTCTTGTCCAAAGGGCCAACCCAGTCATAAGCTACAAGGAGCCTCATGGCTCAGTGGGTGAATCAAAAGGAGTAACATTCACCCACCATGCCACCACAGGTGCAACTACACTTCCAATTGACCACTCCTGCCTGCCCAGCTTACAATGAAGTGCCCCTTCTGGTTTTGCTCTTGTGGCATTTGCAGGCATTTGTGGTGGGGCTCTTACAGTACTCTCTAGAGAATCCACCCATGCCTTGCACACTCAAAATAACTAATTTTTTACAGTTTAAAGCTATTTCAAATGGTACTATATCTGCAACATTTGCATCAAAATGATATCATTTTGATGATATCAATACAGACATACAGACAACTGTTGTGATCCCTGGATCTTGCCATGCAATGGCTGGTGGCAATGGCTGATCATGAGCACTCATGCCAGTAGTGTGATAGCTTAACTAGAGACTTCTAGATAAGGCCTCTCAGTTTCCTAGGGTTCTTGTAGAATCTTATTAAGGCACCATTCCACATAACAAATGATGTATGATTATTAGCTAATAGCTATGGCTCAGCGGTTAAGACTCCAGGCTTGTCGATCGGAAGGTTGCAAGATTAGCGGTTCGAGACCCGAGCGCTGTGTGACAGAGTGAGCTCCCGCACTCGCCCCAGCTCTTGCCAACCTAGCAATTTGAAAGCATGCAAATGCAAGTAGATAAATAGGTACCACTTCGGTGGGATGGTAACGGTGTTCCGTGCTTGTCATGCCAGCCACATGACCGCAGAAGCGTCTTCGGACAGTGCTGGCTCTTCGGCTAAGAAACGGAGATGAGCACCGCCCCCTAGAGTCGGACATGACTGTGCAGGGGAAATCTTTACCTTTACCTACCTATAAGCTATCTATGTAATAATTACATAATATTTAATATTTACATAAACACCAGCAGGAATAAATAAATATTTGTAGGCATGTATTATTCCATAATCACTAAATGGACAGACTGGAAAGAGAACATCTGCTTTCTGTACATAGTGGTTCCAATTTACATTTGAGTTTGCAGATTTACTTTACCGTAAATAAAAACAAACTCAGCTCACACTATGAATTAACATAGCGTACACTTTGATCCTGAGTGAGACTGGAAAATACAATTCTCTAGAGTATCCAAGTCTGATATCCAATATGAATATCAGATGTACTAGAAACATGTCCCAGAATTCTTCGTCATGTAAGGGTCATCACAGGTGCAAAAAAAATGGAATATAGGTCCCACATTACCCTCTTCTATGCTAAAGAGTTACAGTATGTCTTGTTTTCTAGGATCTGTGGCATCTACTGTAGAATATGCATGACATTGTTCTAGATGACGAGAAGATTCACAAGCTTGAACTGTAATCCAAGACAATAAAAGAAAAACTTCGAAGGAAAGTGAAACTCAATTAATAATGTAAGCAATTATCATGGATTTGTTCAATCATATTTAAAATCAGAAAATTATAGATTTCAATAACTATAATTGTAGTATATATGCATATTTGGTTAAGTTAAAACAAACGTAAGTCCCAGAGTTAGAAGAACACACACTTAACAATATATTAGACAATGTTACAGTTAAGACAGCGCCTTCTTGCTCATAGAAAGATAAATAGAAAGGGTCATTTATATCATTGATTTTAAACCAATGATCTTTACAGGAATCCAAATTGACGCATCATGTAAAATCACGTAAGTAAAGTAATAAGAGAAAGTAAAGGAGATTTACTCTCCATCCTACAGCTTATGAAAAGAACAGCAACCAGATGTGTCATTCCTGGACACTAGAACAGGAAATTAGAGTTAGGGTTAGAAATCAGGGTTAGAGCCGCTACCTAGTGGCGGTAAGGGTGGTGAAGAGGCAGTACTTCTCTGCCCTTATTGCGTCCGCAGATAGCCACCCCACGGCCCTATTTCAGATTACATGAGCCCTCCTGGAGAAGGGAGGCTCATTCTCAGCTGGATGCTGGCCTTGTTGCAGGTCTGGTAGAGATGCCTAGGGAGGAGTCTTGCCCTGTTATCTGGGAATGGTTTGAACCTGTTGGACCCGAGGAAGTGGACAGGGTCCTCAGGTCTGTGAGCTCAGCCACCTGCTCTTTAGATCCATGCCCCTCCTGGCTGGTTAAAGTGGCCCAGGGGATGCTATGTGAGTGGGTTCTAGCGATGGTTAATTCTTCCTTGAGTGAGGGGGTTGTTCCTTCACCTCTTAAGAAAGCTTTGGTTCACCCCATTCTCAGGAAGCCACCTCTGAACCCCACTATACTGGATAATTTTTGTCCAGTATCTAACCTCCCCTTTTGGGGGAAGGTGATTGAGATGGTGGTAGCTCAGCAGCTTCAGAGGACCTTGGAAGAAGGAGATTATCTGGATTCCTTTTAGTTGGGATTCAGACCCAGGTATGGATGGAAACAGCATTGGTCGCGCTTTTGGTTGATCTCTGGCATGGGTGGGATGGGGGTTGTGCATCCACCCTTGCCCTACTTGACCTCTTTGCACCTTTCAATACCATCAACCATGGTATCCTTCTGGATTGGGTCAGAGGATTGGGGGTGGGCAGCACGGTGTTGTGCTGGTTTGCCTCCTTTCTTCGGGGCTGATTCCAGTCATTTTTTTTTGGGGAGAAGAGATCCCGCCCTTGGCTTCTACTATGTGGGGTGCCGCAGAGTTCGGTGCTCTCCCCTGTCCTATTTAACATCTATATGAGACCACTGGGTGAGCACCATCCGTCACCTAACCCTAACCCTAACCCCAATTATACATCTCTGCCCCTGGCAAATTAAGCGATGTTGTGAACATCTTATCCTGGTGCCTGGAGGCTGTGGGGGTCTGGATGGGGAAAAACAGGCTTCAACTGAACCCTGGCAAGACTGAGTGGCTTTGGGTTTGGGGGCCTTCCAGTTCTAGGACTATGCCATCTTTGGTACTGGAAGGGGTGGCACTGCCCCAGACAGACCCAGTGTGCAATCTGGAGGTCCTCCTGGACTCATGACTCCTGCTCAAAGAGCAGGTGGCAGTTGTGGCTAGGAGGGCTTTTGCACAGCTTCATGTTGTGCACCAGTTACGCCCTTTTCTGGATTGGGAAGCCCTCCGAACAGTCACTCATGCCCTGGTCATCTCCTATATAGACTATTGCAATGCGTTCCTGGATTGGGGGGCTCTGCTCGCTGTCACTCATGCCCTGGACACCAATTGGACTTCTGTAATGTGCTCTACATGGGGCTGCACTTGAAGAGTATCCGGAAGCTTCAGCTAGTGCAAAATGCAGTGGCGCATGCAATTATGTGTGTCCCTAGAATGGCACATGTTACACCTCTGCATTGGTTGCCAGTTTGCTTCCAGGTCCAATTCAAGGTGCTGGTTTTGACCTTAAAAGCCCTTCGTGGCATGGGGCCAGGTTATCTCCCCGATTATATCTGCCTGTCCCACCAGATCTGGCAGAGAAGGCATGCTGCAGGTCCTGTCTGTCAGGGAACTCCTGGCGGGTCCCAGGAGGTGGGCCTTCTCTTCCGTGGCACCCACCTTATGGAATCTTCTCCCCCCAGAAGTGAGGTTAGCTCCATCCCTCTTAAGATTCCACTGGTCCCTCAAAACCTGGCTTTGCCTTCAGACCTGAGAGTGCCAGGGGACCGTGGAGATCTTGCAATGGCTCCCTTTCTGTGACTAACATCATCCTCTCCTGTTTTTGTGTTTTTTATAGTTCTTAATAATGAATGTTTTATATATTTATTGTTTTTTAATTAAGTGTTGTACTCTGCTCACTTTTCTGTGAGATGGGCAGCTATACAAATTTAATGAATGAATAAATAAATAAATAAATAAAATTACAAGCACTTGATTTTAGCTACAATAAATAGTTAGCCTAGATAATACCAAGAGTTGACTCAAAACAATTCACACTATACTCCATATATAGTGGCATAGTAATTGAGGTTTCACTTCAATTACCTATCAGACAAACTTACAAGAAGCTTTTCTGCCTAATATTTATCCTTCTGATCTGCCAATTTCCCAAAACTACTCACCTCTTGGTTTGACTGCCCTCTTTTTTACTAGCTCTAAAAGGACCTATGGATGATCTATGGAGGAGAGTGGATATGTGGATCTTCCCATCCAACCTTATGGTTATATGGCAAGATAGGACTTGCCAGGTATATAGCATATATGACACAGACCTTTATAAGACATTTTTTTCTTCCTTCACTATAAGATTTAATTCCCAGAATTCTCTGGAAAGAATGCATATTCAATAGTGTAAAATATGGTGTCTATTACCAACAAGCATCTACCTTATCCTATTTTTTGACCATGAAAAAAGTAGTAATACTATTAACAATCATGTTAGATGCTATGTCTGGGAACAACATATGGCTTAGACTGCAATATATGAAAAAAAAATCTAAGTTTCTTGTAGCAGTAGGCAACCCAAGGCCCATGAGCCAGATGCAGCCCCCAGACAGCTATCACAAATTGGACCATTGAACTTCAGTACCAAACTGAGAATTTGATTTTTAGCATGTATTTTAAAAATATAGGTCATCACTTTTTCACTATTTCACTATTCCACTATTCCACTCACCTCTGCTTTCAGGTACATCAAGAAATATGCAGGTAATGAGACTAACAACATCTTGATCATCTTTAAGGGCCAGTTTGATACAGCTCTAAGTAGTTGCAATATATTGTCTACTATGCAATTCTCATAGTCTCTATTGTGACACAGAGTATTCTGCCTAGTTCTGGAAGTTGCATTGTAAGAAAATTGACAAACTGGAGTATATCCAGGGAGGGTGTCCAGAATGGTATGGGATCTGGAAATCTTCAGAAACAGTTGAAAGAGCTAGGTATATTTTGTCAGGAGAACACAGGATGGGACAGATGTAACTGTTCCCAAATATCCAAAGAACCTTGTTGCAAAAAATGGAGCAGAATAATACATAGGTCAAGAATGAATGGATAGAAATTGCATGGAAGGAGAAGTTTCTGATAGGAACAACTATACAACATTGGAACAAATTATCTTGGTAAGTAGAGTATACTATATTTCACTAGATTTATTTAAAGAGCCTGACAGCTATTTGAGATGCTGAAGTACTATAATCTGTTGCAAATCTTGCACTAAGAACAGACTTAAGAGTGCAGGGTTAGGTCCATTCTAATTCTAGGGATGGACCTAGTTTTCTCCAACTAGGAATTCTAGGAATGGACCTAAATTTTCTCCAAGATGATTAATCTACATCTTCAATCCAGATTTATTCCTCATTACACAATGTACACATTAACTCACACACGATTCTTTTGTTGGTGTTTTATCTGTTCTTACGAATGTCTGGATTTCTTTGATACATGTTTACCCATATTCTCTTCCATATTAATTAATCCCATTTGTTCTCAAAATATTATTCAGATGAGAATTCTCTCCCATGAGCATGTCTATTAAATGTCTATTTCAGTGCTTTCCAAACTGCCGCCGTTGGCAACACACCAACGGCGGCAGAGGCGGCAGCGCGGGGGCGCATGCAGCGGTGGGGCATACACGGCGGCAGGGGCGTGATGCGGGGGGCGCGGCGGCCTCCGCTAAAACACAGAAGTGCTGATGGCGCGCCGCTGCCATCATTGCTGCCACCGCCTCCATGCACACCATCACCGCGTGTACCCCCACGCCGCCGCCATGCACGTCCGCACCGCCATTTCCGGGTTGTGTTGCGACACACTAAACTGTGTGTTGCAACACACTAAAGTGTTGCGACACAGTTTGGAAAGCTATGGTCTATTTCAATAAACTGCATTGTGACATTAAGAGAAATATAATAGTCTGATGGCTAACTATATTTATCTGAGTAGTATGAACAGTAGGTCATTGCCTAAAGAACAGATGAGCAATACAAGAATTACAATTTGAAGTGAAAATTGGACTTTGAAGAACCAGGATAGAAAGAGTATTGATGCTTTTGAACTTGGGTGTTGGAGAAGACTCTTGGGAATACCAGGGTCAGCCAGGAAAACAAACAAATGGATCATCAAACAAATCAGTCTAGAAGTCTCACTTGAGGCACAAATGACCAGGCTCAAATTATCCTATTTTAGACACATTATGCAAAGACCTAGCTCTCTGGAGAAGGCCCTAATGCTGGGAAAGGTAGAGAGAAAGAGAAGAAGAGGACGAGCAGCAGCAAGGTAGATGGATTCAGTTACTGTACAGTGGCAATGATTTGGAAGACCTGAAAGACCAGGTTAGGGACAGATTGTCATGGAGATAATCAATCTATGTGGTCGCTAAGAGTCAACAATAACTTGGTGGCACATAATCAATCAATAGATGATAGTTTTCCCATCCCTGCTATAAAAATGCACACAGATCAAACCTTTTAAATATTGTTGGTAAAACCCAACCTGTAGTTCAAAGTTACACAGTTCAGCTACACGTTTATGATGTTATTAAGACTCAAGATTTAGATTTGGTATCAATCTGTGGTGTTTATGGCAGTTTGCTCAGGGATGCTACATTTAAATGCAGCCAGGAAAACAGGATAAAAGCAAGCAATATGGGGAATCTAATGTTGAGTAAGTGGTTTTAGCTCCTTTGTCCCACAGACCCCCTGGGCATGGAAGGGGGGATGGGACTTATCTTCCCATTTCAATGGGGTCTAGTGAAAGCAAAACAAAAGCCAAAGGCCTAACCTATCTTCTAAAAAAACATACATATACACTGTTTATTTTTGAAAGATCAAGCCTGCAGGGCAACTACCTGATTGTAAGGTTCCCCATCGGAACCTTCCACCCAGACACGTACGCCAGGCAATACACATTGAGATATCAGCTACGGGAGACAGAGAGGAGGAATGCACCCAGACAGAGGCTGATAGTTAACACCTGTCAATATCAAGCAACACATTCATCCACGGGCAAGACAGAAGAGACACCAAAAAGGAAACTAACAGCACTGGCAATACACATTGAACTAAGGGGGGGAACCTCATAAAAATAAATCGTTTGGCAGAAAGGGGCATTCAGATCTTCACCGATGTTAGGGCTTGTATGCTTCCTTATTAAAGTTCATTCTGCATAACCTGGCATGAGGAGCTTTTATTGGGACATAGCACCTGGAACCATCACAGAAAGATATGAATCAACAACACCAGTCGATTTTTCCCGGAAACAACCCCGCAACTGCGGCAAATTTTCGGTTGAGAATCGACACCAACACAACGAAGCAAGTAATGTTGGGCGACAACTCCTCAGAGAGACCCATCACCCCAACCCGGAGTGCAGCAACCTCATCCCAAGGGGCTTCAGCGATCCCGAAAGAGGAAAAGACGGTGACAGTCGCACCCAAAGGGAGTCGGAGAAAGCGTGAGTCGCCGACAAACGAAACCCACAAAAATGAGGTAACCACACCACGGGAACGGGCGCCAAAAACCCAGGCGGAGTGGTCTTTTGGAATCGGAGGTGGGTTGGAAGCTAAAGTTGGAAAACGCACCACGAAACGCATCACCCAGTCCCAGCGCATGGGTGCCATCAAGGAAAAGATGTCCCGGCTGGACCATGACCTGGAGACAGTGAGCCAACAGTTGGGGTCAATGAAAATAGTGATGGACAGAATTTCACAAAAACTAGAGGGACCAACCGAGAGGCAGAGAACAACGAGCCTAACTGTTTCCGAGCTGGAGGGCGAATCCACAGATGACAGCGAGGAAGAAGAGGAGGAATCCGAGCCAGAGAACCATGACCAACCTCAATCCATTCCACCCCAGTGTTGAATCGGGACTTCCACCGTCATAAGCAAACTATCAGGGGTAAGCAAATTGAAGATGAGGTTTGACTGGGACCCAAAGAAACTTGCTTGTTTTATGACACATGTGAGGGGATTTATGGGGGAATTTGAGGATACGTTTCCAAATGAGGATGCTAAAGTAAGATATGTGTCCAGTTTCTTAGAAGGGGAGGCTGCAGACTGGCTAGTGGTCATGCATGACTCCAGAGCTAAGGAATTGCAAAACTTTGGAGCATTTATGTATGCACTACGCAAACGATTTGAGGACACTTTGTCTAAAATGTCTGCCAAAGTACAATAACAGAATCTCAGACAAGGGAACAAAACCGTGGCAGAATATGCCATGGAGTTCAAGAAGATCTTAAGTAAATTACCTGATTGGCCGGAAACATTTCAAATTGAATATTTCCAATATGGCCTAAGACAAGATCTTGTGGAACTGGCGCTGGGGAGGGGAGATCCCGAAACTCTAGATGAGTGGATACAATTAGCGGGAAAAGTGGAAAACACCAAACTACAAATACAAACTATTAGACATTTCCACACCCTGCGGAGGAGACCGGGAAACCATACGCCTCCCATATGACGAGAAACCAAACAGAGGGCTTGGGAAGAAGAAAAGGAACAATGAACCAAGGATGGATTATGTTTCCGATGCGGGAAGGAAGGACATCGCATCAACAATTGCCCACAATCTACAGCACCCACCAGAAAACCGGTGGAGAATAGGGGAGACAAAGCAGCGCTCACAAAACGCAAGGGAGCGGCAGTGGTCATGGAGGAGCAGAGAGCTCAGTACTTCCAAGACGAAGAAAGCGACTCCTCAGACATTGAATTATTGCCGGCAGAAAATGCCAACTGCCTGCCCTAAAGTGCGCTGAGGCACAGGCAAAGGGGGACCTGTAAATCATTACACTGAACCCATCAAAGTAAAAATTGGAACACATGAAGAGACTTTATGTTTCATTGTAGCACCCGTTGCTCACCAACCAATGGTATTTGGGTTGAAGTGGCTATGGGAGCGAAACCCATTGATTGATTGGGTCTCAGGGGAACTGCAATTTGCAGATGGCAACTACAAGGAATTACCAATGAAAGGACTAAACATGGAAAATGCACTAGAAATGAGGAGGTGGGAATCCCCGAACATTACAAACTGGTAAACTCAGTTTTCAATGAAATGGAATCTGATCAATCACCATCCCACCGCCCCACGGACTGTGCCATTGAAATCATACCCGGGACAACTTTCCCTAAAGCAAAAATTTACTCCATGACCCATAAAGAGCTACAGGAGTTAAGCAAATTCATTGATAAAAATCTAAAACGAGGCTTCATCGAACCATCCACCTCCCCATTGGCAGCACCAGTACTGTTTCGTAAAAAGAAGGATGGCTCATTAAGACTGTGCACAGACTATCGCGGCTTAAACGCCATATCTGTATCTAATCAATACCCCTTACCACTAATGGATGACATGCTGGCACAGTTGGAAAAGGGTAAAATCTTTACAAAATTGGACTTACATGAGGCATATTTTAGAGTACGCATTCGGGAGGGGGACGAATGGAAAATGGCTTTCAAATGTCAATTGGGTTGCTTTCAATACCGTGTGATGCCGTTCGGGCTTTCAGGCGGGCCTGGAGTGTTCATGGCACAAATTAATGAGGTTCTCCACGAATATTTATACAAAGGAGTCATATATTTAGATGACATCCTGATTTATAGCAAGACTCTGGAGGAACACGTGAAATTAGTGCGGTAAGTGCTAGAACAACTATTGAAAGCCCAGTTGTATGTGAAACTATCCAAGTGCAAGTTTCACAAAGACAAAATTGACTTCCTTGGATACCGAATATCCAACCAGGGGATCGAGATGGATCCTGCTAAGGTCAAAGACGTCCTGGGGTGGGAACCCCCCAAAACCCGTAGACAGCTACAATCATTTTTGGGGTTTGCAAATTTCTACCACCAATTCATCCCCAATTCATCCCCAATTTTGCTCAAATCGCCTTACCCCTGACTGATTTATTAAAAACAGGGAAACAAGGGGAAGCGGTAGCAATGAAAAAGCCAGGAGCGAAAATTAAATGGACTCCGGAGTGTCAAATAGCTTTCCAACAGCTCAAGGAGCTTTTCACTGAAGAGCCTATTTTAAAACACCCTGATCCAGAGAAACCTTTCATTGTGCAAACAGATGCCTCGAACATGGCACTGGGCTCTGTACTGTTGCAAAAAGATGATGAAAACAAACTAAGACCATGTGCATATATATCACGAAAATTCTCTGAGACAGAGAAAAAATGGCACATGTGGGAGAAAGAGGCATTTGCTGTTTGCCATGCGCTCGCCACCTGGAGACATTTACTGGAAGGATACCCCCACCCCTTCATAGTATGGACAGATCACAAAAACTTGGAGGCTTTGCATGAGCAAAGTAAGGTATTTTGGAGGAGCGGCATGTAAGGTTCCCCATCAGAACCTTGCACCCAGATATGT
Source organism: Charina bottae (assembly GCA_023362775.1). Classification (NCBI taxonomy): domain Eukaryota; kingdom Metazoa; phylum Chordata; class Lepidosauria; order Squamata; family Charinaidae; genus Charina; species Charina bottae. The sequence continues at coordinate 121,923,765 of JALMGJ010000001.1, forward strand.
ACGCCAGGCAATACACATCGAGATATAGGCTACGGGAGACAGAGAGGAGGAATGCACCCAGACGGAGGCTGATCGTTAACACCTGTCAATATCAAGCAACACATTCATCCACGGGCAAGACGGAAGAGGCGCCAAGAAGGAAACTGACAGCACTGGCAATACACATTTAACTAAGGGGGGAGCCTCATAAAAATAAATTGTTTGGCAGAAAGGGACATTCAGATCTTCACCGATGTTAGGGCTTGTATGCTTCCTTGTTAAAGTTCATTCCGCATAACCTGGCGTGAGGAGCTTTTATTGGGACATAGCACCCAGAACCATCACACTGATTCAGAACTATACCTGTAGGATTCTACCAACAAAATCAGTAGGATTCTGTCCATTTCTACTAATGATCCCTTCTCATCTTAGCATTCTACTGCCAGTGTTCAGCCATGTTTATTGATATACACAATCCTGCTATGAAGTCTTAAAAAAAAGAAACTGAATAGACGTATGAAATTAACATATGAAAATATGAATTGCATAACCACCAGTTTAATCCATATTATTAGTATTATTTTAAAGTTGGGAGTGTCTTACAACTAAATTATCTGTAACTGCTTTGGTATCTTTTGTGAATGGAATGAAGCAACCTAATTATTGTTGTATATAGTTCCATATGATTTTATGCTATTTATTATCATACTGGGTCTGTTTAAAAAACATTTAACAGAAACGAAAGAAAGACAAATTTCCATCCTCTGCTGTACCAAAACAAATTGAAATAAAATTTTCAGGTAAATCAAACTGATAGGTATTTTTCATCAACTCCTATTATCACATGACCTCAGAACATGCTTTGCAAACTGAGTCTCTCTTTTCTTAAAACCATTTAAATGTATGAACCATCTATGCCCTTTTCAGCATCTTTCTGCAGTTATATAGTCACCATGTGCCATGTTTTCCATGAATACTGAAGTAGCATTCAATATGTATTTAATATATTTAGCTTACTTTAATTTGCTTGAGCAGCAGCAGAATCATCTTGATTAATCAGCCAGGTCATGATGAACCATCTGCAGGGAAAGGTCAAGTGAAGATAAAAATTCACAAGAAATTTCTGTATCTTGATACAAGTTTATACACCCTCCCTTTCTGGATGTATATTCCTTAACCACCAGGAAAGCACTGAACAGAATCCATGCACTGATCTGACAGCTCTGCATTCTTTGCTTAGGAAACCGACTGCTTGAAACACCCACTTGCTCTATTCAAACTTCCCACTCATGGGCATGAGCATGAAAATAATAGTTCAAGGAAAGCTGGGGAAAAGTGTAATGAATGACTGCAAGAATACCACCAGTGGAGACTTCTGCACCTCAATTGCTGGTGGTCAGAAGGAGTTCAACACCAAGAAATCAAAATAGGGCCCCACCTTTGCTGCAGAATAATCCACCAATGCTTATTCACACTGTGCATGGAGAACAACATGTAAGAGTGACATCAACTGATTGCCAGCTAATTTCCCACTGGTATACGTTTTTATGAGGCATTAATATCTTTGCAAATTTCTAGCCCATAGCTTTCCAAACTGTGTGTCGCGACACAATACTGTGTCGCCTGCGGGGCTGTGTGTTGCGTCAAAACCCAGAAGCGCTGATGGCGCGGCAGCAGGCCATCAGCGCTTCCAGGTTTCTGCACGGCACACCAGGACACCACTGCTGCCACCGCTGCAGCGCGCGAAAATCCAAAAGTGCCACAGCGGCGGCGCGCAAAAACCCGGAAGCGCCACCGCAACTGCCACAGCACGCGAAAACCCAAAAGCGCCACAGCGGCGGCGCTTCCAGGTTTTTGCACACCGCCACCACTGCGGCGCTTCTGGGTTTTTGCGCGCTGCCATACTGGCGGCACTTCCGGGTTTCCTCGCACGGCGCCGTTGGTGTGTCGCCACGGGAAAAGTTTGGAAAGCCCTGGTCTAGCCACATGACAGACTGCTCCAAGTCAGAGAGGAAGTGAGTTGCTGTGCTGACAAGCAGATATCTACAATTTGCTCAACAAATTCTACAATTTCAGTCTTGGTTTGCCACTCCTCCATCCATCCATACGTACATACATATTCTCCTGATAATTTCTTTAAGAGTGTGTGTGTGTGTATCTCTCTCTCTTGTGTGTCATTTTAAGCATTTCCACATGCAGAAGGAATAATAGTACTATTCAATGGAAGTAGAGGAAATAATATCAGCTTCTCACACATAACTTTGCTAAGAAGGAAACCAATTCTCTTTAGCAGCCAAGGACCTCAGCAAGTAATTCAGAGAATTACAGTAGAGTAGTCTTTAGCCTGTGAGTCACACTTGACTCCTGGCAACCACATGGACAAATCCATGCACTTTTCTAGACAGCACTTTTGTACTTTGGACCATTGAAAATGGGCAATTAAATGTGCTATACAGTGTGGATAATTACGGTGGGTCTATCTCAAGCACTTTTAGCACTTTTAGCTACTACACTAAACTAAGAAAGTTTGGTTCTGTTTTCATGACAATATACTGTAGCAACAAAACACCAACACCAGATCTGTCCCCCTCCTCCAAGCAGTGGTTTGCCATTGCCTTCTTCCTAGGGCTGAGAAAGAAAAATCAAAACCCAAGTACAAAGCAAAAATAGTAATCTTCCCCTTCCCGGTGTTGTTTATTCCCTTTTATAAAGTCACTTTCAGACAGGCTTTAAAATAATCTCTACAGCCTGGAGTGTATTCTGCTGTATGTGCTGCTACTCACTGATGGCATTGTGGCCCTGATGCACATGCCTAGACAGACATCTTGAACCTAGCTCAAAAAACTACTGGAGTGGTTAGCAGACTAGCTGCCACATTTAGCACAAACTCTTTTAAGTTCCATATCTTTATTTTCTTCATTTTTCCTATTCTGACCATTTGCACTGGTTGAGTCACATGAAAAAAATAACAGTGGCCTCCATGTGGGAAATTTGAAAGGGGCATTTCAAATTTGAAATTTGAAATTTGAATTTTGAAATTTGAAAGGAACATTGAAAGGGGCGTGGTGGCTCAGCAGGTAAGACGCCAGGCTTGTCGATCGGAAGATCGCAAGTTTGGAGGTTTGAATCCCTAGCCCTGCATGCGGAGTGAGCTCCCGCACTAGCTCCAGCTCTTGCCAACCTAGCAATTCGAAAGCATGCAAATGCAAGTAGATTAATAGGTACCACTTCGGTGGGTAGGTAACAGCGTTCTGCGCGCGTCATGCGGCCACATGACCGTGGAAGCGTCTTCGGACAACGCTGGCTCTTCAGCTAACAAACGGAGATGAGCACCGGCCCCTAGAGTCGGACACGACTGTACAAATGTGCGGGGGGAACCTTTACCTTTACCTACCATGTGGGGACCTGAGCAAAATGACAAGCTACTCCAGTTCATACAGCCGCAAGGCTGTGGCAGCATAGCAGACACTTCAAAAACAATCAGGCTAGAAACTTACTTAGCTGTTGAAGAAATGTTAATATTTTACAATTATGATGATCATCCTTCAAGGTTAGGCTGACCATACGTCCCGTTTTGAAAGGGACAGTCCCGTTTTTTTACCTTTTCCGGACCGTACTGTCTTTTCCTTCAAAAACTCAATTTTGTCCTGTTTTTTAAGGGATGGAGTGCGTCCATGTGCGCGCGTGCCAGTGTGCATACGTGCGCACGCACGTGCCAGCGCACACACGTGCGCACGTTAGGGTCCCGTTTCCGTCTCAGGGAAATATGGTGAGCCTGTTCAAGGTCTCTTGAGACTATTAAATGGATTCAGTTCAAAACCTGAGCTCTTTGGATCTGTCTGGGGAAAGGAGAGCTTTCCCAGGCCGTGCATGCCCAGCCTGCCCCATCACACACAATTTTCTGCATTATCCCCTAACCTCCTTGCCTGAAGAAGCTATATACAGTCAGTGTGACCTTTAACCAGCCTACCTACCCAGAGCTCAGCATGACTGCAATTTACAGACCATTTCTGCTCTACAGCTTTCTTAACACAAAGGGGGGGAGAAAAATCAAAACCCAAAGCAAAAATAGTGACAAAGGACAGAAAATAACCCTGCAGAGCAATCATGTCTTGGGCTGCTCCAATGGCTCTTTCTGCCCTCTTGCAGGACACAGATAGGACTCCCAATGTGTTAATTACTCCTATTGCTATAAACTCTGTGCTAACAAGGGCTGCTTAGAGGAGGGAGGCAGATCTGTTGGTGTTTTGTTGCTATATTGTCATGAATACTGAACCAAACCTTCTCAGTTAAGTGTAGTAGCTAAAGGTGCTAAAAGTGCTTGAGATAGACCCACCTTAAATTATCCACACTGTATAGCACATTTTATTGCCCAGAGAAACATGTTATTTCCAATGGTCCAAAGTACAATCAAACAAACAAGGATGAGCAAATTGTGGGCAAAGACATTTGGGGACCAATGATAGGCTGCTGCCTCCCAACTAAGCTACAAAATCTGTAGACATCCGATTTTTTAAAAAAGCTAATCTCTTACTCTGAGATCCCAAGGTAGCATTTTGGAGCCTCTACATCCATCCTGATTTTCTTACTTGTTTACTTTTAAAAAGAACCTAGATGTGATGGAATGTGCCCCTGAAGAGGAGGGTGATGTTATGGAGCTAGGAGCTGAGGGGGGAGAGAGCGCATTCCAGGCTGATAAGCGCACTAAGAGCATGGAAAGTGGGGGGGGGGGCGAGGAAGAGAGTTAGACTGGCTCCGCCCTAAATTCCCAAGGTATTTTCCCCTTAGCTCAGTTAGAAACATTGAGTTTGGCAAGATTCTGTGTATGGTAGAAACAATAAAGAACTGGAGTTGAATTGCGACTCAGCGTTGTTCCTTTGCCATTAACCTGACACTAGAAGACATCATGATTCAAAGCAAAACTCCAGCCTTCTCTTTTAATTTTTTTTCAAAAATGTTTCCCAGTCCTGACATGAGCTCCAGAGTTATTCCTTGATAATACAAGTAGATAAAAATAGCTAGAGCCAAGGATCATATCATATTCCCGTCTCACTCCTTTTCCTTCTGAGCCACCTAGAAGATGATGTGTTTCAAAGTAAGCTGCCTCGTATCAGACTTCGATCAAGTCCAGCTCTAATAGAATCGACATGCTGTTGTACAAACTAGTCTTCCCCACTGACTCAGCTTGAGCCAAGGTACAGTTAGAATATGTGAAACATCGTCTTATACCAGAACCAGCAGTTCTTCTCTTTATGTTACTGATTCCCAGAGAGTTAATGCCCACTCTTCTTTGTCAAATAATTTATAATTTGCTAAGGATTTATGGTTGTCAATCCCACACTGAGCTACAACTCAAAAAAAATAATCTATCGCAACATCAGAACAGCCCTTTTACTTAGTGCTACTTTTTTATGTAGACAGTAAATGATCAGAGGAAGACTCTGTCCCCCTTAAATGTATTCTGTTCAAATAACGGATTAGGAAACATGCTACTGAATCAGACCCACAATCTGGACAATTTAATCCAAAGCTTATTTTCTCAGTTGACTCAAACATTACCTCTCACAAGACTGTAAGAGGTCTTGGGAGCAATAGCCCTTTTTGTTGCTTGGCTCTATCATTTCATTTCATTTCATTTCATTTTTTCTTTTCATTTATTTTAAAATGAAAAAGAGAGGGGGAAAGTTTTGTAGAAATTACAAGATACAGATATTACACAGAAAGTCTGCAGAGTAGTAAGATAAAAATCAAAAGAAAATAGAAAGCATTCCATTAGAAAAAACATATCACTTTTTTCCTTATATATCAACTTGGATTAGAACAAATATAATGACAGTTTCACAACAGTTCAACATTTTAGGACTTTCAAAACTTATATGTAAGTGTTATTAAAAGTAATTTTGTATTAACTAAGAGACTGATATAGTTTGTGTGTGTATGCACGCACACATTCACCTTCAAATCATTCTTGACTCTGGCGACTGCCTGGACAAGTCCATGCAATTTTCTTGGCAAGATTTTTGGAAGTGGTTTGCCACTTGATGTATATTCCCATAGTTTAAGCTGCCATTCCTCTATTGAAGGAATTAGAATGTGTTTTTCACTAAAAAGCATGAAGTATCCTGCTGGCAATTATCATATACAGTATCTGTATATAAATCTGTAGCATCAGTTCACGTGATCTAAGAGGCTTTGGGGAGGAGGTGGGGGAGGAGTACAGTTCAAGGAAAAAGAGGTCACACAGCCGAGATGTGACACCCATGAAAAGCAAGCATTTCAAAGCGACTCCACCTTAATTGATTCATTATACATCTGGATGGCTAGAATGTACTCTCTATAGTTTTCAAGATTATGTTTTTATCCCAGATTAGCATTAAATGTGCCCTTCTGAAATTCACTGGGTTCTGTCAACCCTACAAGGTAGTCAGAAAACTGACTCCACAGGATGACTAGGACTATACTTTATTGAGATAATATATACTAGTATAGTATAAGAGTCTATAGTAACAGAAACTTGCAAGTCTGCTGTGTTTTTCCTTCCCTCCCTCTTGTAACCCAGGGACTCAGGAGGGTGCCAGCCTGAATCTCTTTTTAATATTTTTCTGCCCCCGGGGCTTAATGCATACTGCTTCTGCACCTGTTGTTGTCCTAACTGTTTCTAGATGGCTTCTTCAAGGTTATTTCCATGGCTCTCTACAGGTTTTTGTGTCTTTGGTTTGCCAGCTACATTGGGCTTGGCAGTTTGGATCTGCCACCCAAATTGTAATCATGGATTCACAACTCTTTGCAAGATTATATGTGTGAATTTAATTTGGTAGACATTTGGTGTTCTATAGCTAACATAAGGGGGGATGGTGGCTCAGTGGGTAAGACGCCAGGCTTGTCCATCGGAAGATTGCAAGTTCGGAGGTTCGAATCCCTAGCCCTGCGTGCGGAGTGAGCTCCCGCACTAGCTCCAGCTCTTGCCAACCTAGCAATTCGAAAGCATGCAAATGCAAGTAGATGAATAGGTACCACTTCGGTGGGTAGGAAACAGCGTTCCGCGCATGTCATGCGGCCACATGACCGTTGTCCGTGTCTTCGGACAACGCTGGCTCTTTGGCTAACAAACGAAGATGAGCACCGGCCCCTAGAGTCGGACACGACTGCACAAATGTGCGGGGGGTACCTTTACCTTTTTACCTTTAGCTAACATAACCTTTCTTCCACATTGTTTCCGACTATATTATTTCCTGATACCTCTTCCACTGGTATCTAAAGTTAAGTTAATTGTACATGCTATTACAGTTTCAGGCCCTGCTCCTCTTACCCCTTTATTTTAAATAAAATAATAATAATAATAATAATAATAATAATAATAATAATAATAATAATACAGTGATCCTTGGATGTATTTTTGCTGAATGATAAAAATGTATTTAGGAGATGGAATGGAAAATGGCAGTTTTTTCACATTAACATGGACTTTGCTATATCATAATCTTTGCTATGGAAGACTATTAAAGCATTTATTCAACATCAAAGTATCACATATGCGTCATATAAAAAGAAGTAACAATTGGCTAAACTTAAAACCTTTAGAGGAGAAAAGTTGTTGTCTCTTTATGCATTGCATCTCCTGACCTATACAGATCTGCTTCTGCTAAAATTAAACTTAACATGTTTTACACTTCCCCAACATAATTTTTATTACATTGCACAAGGTAATGGTATTGGCAAAAAGAAGAGAAGCCTAGTAAGTTATTTGCCTTCAGACTTAAACAAATTAAGCAACATAGCATTATATCATCTTTTCAGATATAAATGGGAATGTGCATACAGAGTCCAGATCCATTAATCAACTATTTTTTAAAAATTTAAACTGTATAGCACCAATTCTTCATCAACAGAAGACAAGTTAATGTTTTTAAACAGAGCTTACCACATTTATCATAGGTCCAGGTTACTAATTTTACTTCACCTCTTATTCAAGAAATTGTCCTTAGAATTAAATCCATGAAATCGGGGAAGACTCCTGGCCCTAATGGTTTCCCAGGAGATTAGTATAAAAAACATATAGGTTTTTTTATCCTATTTCACTAGATGTATACGACACATTTCTTAAATAAATTCCTATCTTATGGTTTTAATGAGGCAAATATCAAAATTATTCTTGAGCCAAGCAAGGATTCCACTATGTGTTCTAATTACAGACCAATCTCCTTGATAAATGTACAGTAGATGCTAAGATTATAAAGGTACTTTAGCCCTCAGATTACAGTGTTCTTTCAACTATTGTTGTCCCCAGTTGAAGCTGGATTTATTCAAGATCATTAAGCTTTGGTAAATATCAATTCTGTAATTGATGTTCTTACTTTAATTTAAAATATACAAGCCAAACAGGTAGATTTACTTAGGAATCTAAGAAGGCATTTGATATAGTGTCTTGGATATTTTTGAGGCAGGTTTTGATTTAGTTAGGGTTCCCCCAAATTTTATATTTTGGACTGATATGATTGTTTCTGATGTTAAATTTATGTCAAGTTACATGCCATTCCCTTTCTTTGAATTATGGCTCTAGAACTACTTGCCCACATCATTAGCAATTCTGAAAACACTCATGGAATTACAGAGTGGGAGAGAGGGCAAAGCATACAATTTTACTATTCACTGATATCTTATGTTTTATAGATAGATCAGAAATCTCTACTCCTCAGTGTAGAGTATCAGTCTGGGATCCTGTCTGATTAGTTTATATATTGGAGTATGTCAGACATGATGTCACTGGGTCATAATAATAATCTGAAGCAGTAGAGGAATCAGGTTTTTCTTTGTTTATCCTGGTATAAGAATTTCCAGGAAGTTTCCTCAACTGGTAAATTTTAACTTACCCCCTGTTTTGACAATGAAAGAAGATCTAGACAGATGGTCCAAAACTACTTTAAGTATTTTGGGTAAGGTAAATGTAATTAAGATGATTTTAACAAGGAGAAGGGGACAGCAGAGGATGAGATGGTTAGATAGCATCACCGATGTAACGAACATGAATTTGAGTAAACTCCAGGAGACAGTGGAGGACAGGAAGGCCTGGCGTGCTATGGTCCAAGAGGTCACGAAGAGTCGGACATGACTAAACGACTGAACAACAACAACAACTCCAAATTGTATTTATATTTTGGAGGCCTTGTCATATACCTTCCATCTCATTATTTTAGCCAAATTTACTGAATACTGAATGTATTTCTTTGGCTACAATATCCTGCAAGCTGGTAAACTGCACAGTACCAATCTTATGTTTACAAAGGTAGATTCAACTTGTCATTCTTTCAAGCTTACACTCCAGCTTGGGTCATTGGCTTGAATAAAGAACTTGAATTCACCTTCTTTTTAGGCTGAACTCATCATCAATTTCTTTTCTTTTTTTTAGAAAACCTTATTAAAGCATTTTCAAAATATACATAAAAACTAAAAATTGAAACAAAGAAGCCTACAAAGAAACAGAAACAGAACTAAAAAGGTGTGAAAAAACACAAAACAAACTACTACGAAGTGACTTCTGACTTTCTATAACAAAGATATACATAAATCAATATCTTACTCCAATTCATATTATAGTAAACATTATTTCTATAAAGCATTTAAATTCTCATTATTACATTCCCTTCTAAAACAAAATTACCCTCCCAATTAAAGAAAAACATATAAAACCCTTCAAACATAATTTGGAACCTAATATAGCAACAAACACTACCCTTCTTCACTATAATTTGCTCCTATCTGCCAACTAAACTAACATTAACCAAAAATATAAAAATTATCCAAACAGCATAAACATTTATCTAAACCCTTAAAAAACCATCCTGATAACCACATTTAAACAATAACCTAGGTATTTACCAATAATGTAAGAATTTTCAAAACAGCATAACCGTTTATCCAAACATGTCTATGAAGGTTCTCAGTCATCCAGGTGGAATTATCTGTAGCTTGAATCATGTCAACTGGATTTCTATTTTCTCAGTGGAAACGTTTCGCGTTTCCACGTTTCGCGTTTCCACGAATGGTAATGGTCTTAATCTTCCTAGGCCAGGGGTCGGCAAACTTTTTTATGCCGGGAGCCATTTTGACATGCTCGAGGACATTTTGAAATGCTCGAGAGCCAGGGGGCCGGGTTTGCGGGCGGGGGCCAATCGCGTGGAAGGGGGCGGGGTTTGCGGGCGGGAGCCAATCGCGTGGAAGGGGCGGGGGTGAGTTCAGCTGCGGAAGAGCCACACTCAAGGGGCCAAAGAGCTGCATCTGGCTCGAGAGCCGCCATTTCCGACCCTTGTCCTAGGCAAAGAAGACAGAGCCGGGAGAAAGATGGAAGAAAGATTGAGAGAGGGGTCAAGGAATCCATTTATGCCAACTTGGAAAATCCTTCCTTGAATAGAGGTGGGGGCCTCAGGCACAATCTTTCTCCCATCTTTCTCCCGGCTCTGTCTTCTGTGCCTTAAGACCATTTCACAAGCTCAACAGCAGCATGGTGATTTTAACGATCCTCCTTTAGATAATAAAAGGACTTAAAATACATCTCAATATAACCATGACCCCAGGTGTAAGGTCACACAGCTACCTAGAAACATATTTAGGATTCCCTTACCAACTTTGCTCAGACTGAAGAAGCTCCTTGGATAAGGAGCGAAACGTTTCCACTGAGAAAATAGAAATCCAGTTGACATGATTCAAGCTACAGATGTTTATCCAAACCTTTAAGAAACTATCCTGATAAACACATTTAGGCAATTATCCCACTTCAAAGTAAACCAAGGCATTTACATGTCTCAGTATTATGTACAGAGCTTTCTTCTTGTCAATTTAAAATTCTACAACCTGCTTTAAGAAGCCCAAAAATTTGTCCAAAATCTTCCAGCCTCTAGACTTTAATTCTCTTTCTTGATCATGGTGTGGTGGCAACACTGTCTTCTTATCTTCAAATTTCGACAACTCAATTTTCCTTTGACTATTTAAACGTAAGTCACCAATTCTCATCTTTTTCTTTGGAGAAACCACTTTATTCTTAAGGTAGTTTTCAGCCTTATCAGTTTCTCTCGATTCCTGTGACAATTTGGACTCCACAAATTCTGAGAAATTCTCCAAGACTTGAATAACAGCATTGTAGAGATCTTTAAATATCAAATTAATTTCCTCCATATTTCTTAACAGTAACATAGATTATGGCGCCCCCTAGTGCCTCAGGAAGGTAAAGTCATTAACGCTGTAACTGAACACTCTCTCCAGCCTTTTTATCTCCGGTGTGGCCAATCAGGAAAATAAAAAGTAATAACAAACAGTATTCCCATGGGAAAGTGAAAGCAAATATATCAGAACTCCAGTCTGCAGATTCAACGAAGAGAAAGTTTTATATTCCTCAAAAATCACTTTAATAAAAAAGCAATTAAAAATTATTTAAATCTCAATTTAACAAATTATATATAAGAAGCCAAATTACCAAGTTAATAATTTTCAAAAATAATGAGTATCACCAAGAGATTCCACATTTCTTTGTTGTAGAAAGCCTCTCTTTGGTAAAATTCAAACAAAAAACCTTAGTGCTGTAGAAATGGGGTGGGAAGCTTTAAGGTCTGTTATGGCTACAGAGCAGCTTGGGAAGAAGTTGACGCCCCACCTCCCAGCTGATCGCTTACCAGTCAATTGCAAAACGCCATTTTGCAGTCTTCTGGCTGTGACCAGCTGTCTGGAGAACACATGGGGTGATTCCTGGGGTTCTCCTTAATCCAGAGAACACTTCTGCACTCCAGGGAAGCCTGACTGAACCCAAGAAAAAAAGCCACTCTGACAAGTCAGTCTGCAGACAGTGGAAAAAAACAGCTCAAGCCATCATTGTCCCCACTGGAAGTGCCATCATCCATTTCTGAAGTTCAAGAGCACCAGAGGTTTGAGAGGAATTAACTGTGGCTCCTAAATCAGTAATTATATTTCTACAAGACATTAAAAGAAATTGATAAAATTAGCTATTTACACAACCTTGGAATTAATAAATTCTAATGCAATGGAGGTCCCTTAAACAACATGAAAGAAATTTCCTTTGATGTTAAATAACAAATGTATTGTGTGTATTGGACACTTTATAATGTTTAATAAAAGTTGGTTACAATCACTTTGCTGTTCGAGATGCAAGTCAGGAGCTGAAATGTTAACTCAGTGCTTTCCAAACTGCCGCCGTTGGCGACACACCAACGATGGCAGCAGCGGCAGTGCATGGGCGCACGCCGCCACAGCATCGTGCACGGTGGCAGGGCGGGGGCGTGCACGGCGGCAGCGGCCTCATGTTTTCTGCTAAAACCCAGAAGCGCTGATGGCGCGCCGCTGCCGTCACCGCTGCTGCCACCGTGCACGCCGCCACCGCCGCCACGCACACCACCGCACCGCCACCATGCACGTCCACTTCCGGGTTTTGTCACGACACGCAGTTTGGAAAGCTATGTGTTAACTCATATGAGTTGGTCTTGTCCTTTTATTATCACACATAGGCTTGACATTAACATGATTGTTAACATAAGTCTGGATTGATTATTGTGTTAAAAATGCACATGTTCGTCTTGGCTATATCCACTATTTGGAATCTATCAAAATATCACAAATTGTGGATTTTGGGGCACATGTTTTTATATAATAATTTATTTGTCATTAACTTTATATCACACCTTTCCTCCAGAAGCTCAAGGTGGCTTACACAGGATCCCTTTATTTTTTATTTCTACAATAGCAATCCTGTTAAGTAGGTTTGACTGAATGAGTATGACTAGCCTAAAGTCACTCAATAAGTTCAATGGCTGCGAGTATCTGAATCTGAGTTTCCCCAATTTAGAACAAACAGTGTAATCAGCCATTACACTGGCTGATATCTACTAAAATGGTAGACAAAGAACCAAAGATCTAGTTAAAAATATTCATTCATTCATTCATTCCCTCACATAAGACTCCGCGTGGAGATCAAAACAATAATAAAAACATCAACAACAACAAAACTTGTTGGATCAGACCAAAAATCTATCTCACCAATATTTTTGAGATAATCAGCATCCATAGATCAAGGAAACTGGGTTGCTGATCAAACTGGAATGTCATTACAGAATTGCCATCTACTCAAAGGGGGAACAGTACATGTCTTCTCCTGCTCTTGATTGTTAACAAATACTGTATAAGTTATCTATAGCATATTGCTGAACATTACTACTTGCTAACTAAAGTGGCAAAGGACGTTACAGGATCAGAATTATGGGGGAATAAGAGAATGAATGTTAGGACATAAGCAATGGAGTAATCTTATATCTTTAATTCTGCCCTCACTCACACTGTATTAAAGGAAGCTCATCTTTCCGAAAGAATCCTACCCCATTAAGGTGACCTATTAATAAGGTATTCAGGTGGACAAGATGGGCTGATCACCATTGATAATAATTTCTCCTTTCTACCTCTTGGTAACATATGGGGAAGAACTGAGACTAGGTTCCTCAACCACCATCATTATCTCAGGAGGCAGCTAACTATATGTTACGTAGGTCCCAGAGGAAAAGGCTGCAAGTTTATTACTCTTGGCAGCCCCAAGTGCCAAGCAATCAGGACTTCATTGGTCCTTTAGGCTTTTGCTTTCATGTGGTGAGACAAAGTTGCTTTTCATTTAAAACCTACTGTACCACAATGAAGACAAGTGAATTTAGATGTTCAATGTGTAATTTCTTCAGCTCTCTGAAGATGCATAGGAATGTTTTTCAGTTATGCTGTCACAATCATGAGGTCATTTTCTCTACATCTTATCTGGGGAAAAACACATTCCCTGGTGCAAAGCACATCACTGTCTTATACTTTTAATATTATACTAGGAAACAGACCATAAAGAAATTCCACTATCAGTCTGATATGTCAGCGGCAATATTGATTCAATATTTTACAGCCAGCGAACCATGCCACTGTTTGGAAATTATGTTCTATAGCTACTCAAGAAAGATACTGTATCATAACTCACTCAAAGAATACAGGGTTTGTGTGAAGAAGGTCCCACATTTAAACCCTGGTAACTCCATTTAAAAGCATCTGGTAACAAAAAATGACAAAGGTGTCTACCAGAGTCACTGCAAAAATAGACATTATTGACTTTGATGGACAATTACTTTGATTTGGCTTTAGGGATAGGTAGGTTGGGCACTTTCAGTGCCCAGTTAAACTCAGAGTTTACCCAGCCAAAAGTCTGCAGAGTAAAGGTAAAGGAATTTAATTGTTCTAAATAAAAATCAGTGGAATTCTGCTTTCCTTTGCTAGGTTCTACAAACCATACAATTTGTTCACACTGCAAAACTGATTTTGGAGGCAACAAAATCTAACAGAAGACTCAATTCATTATGCATTAATCTGTCCGTTTCATAAATGAACCTAGGCTGAGATTTCTAACCTCTTTGTTATCAAAATATCATAAACTATATTGATCACATTTTTTTTCTGGAAGATGTTGACAAACATGTATGTGTAAGTTGGCTCTATATTTTATTCTATGGTATAATTCCAGGACTCCAGCAAAAGAGATCGTTACCTTGTCGTGGTGCTGGAGCTTGAGCACCTCAATGAAACCATGAGCTAAACCGTGAAGGGACACCCAAGACGGGAAGGTCGTGGCAGAGAGGTCAGACTAAATACGATCCCTGGGGAAGGTAATGGCAACCCACCCCAGTATTCTTGCCGTGAAAACTAAATGGATCAGTACAACCAGAGATATGTCGGTATACCATCGGAAGATGGGACTCCCAGGTCAGAAGATGGTCAAAATGCTACTGGGGAGGAACAGAGGATAAGTTCAACTAGCCCCAGATGTGATGACGCAGCTAGCTCAAAGCCGAAAGGACGGCTAGCGGCCGACGGTGCTGGTGGTGAACGACGAATCCGATGTTCTAAAGATCAACACACCATAGGAACCTGGAATGTAAGATCTATGAGCCAAGGCAAATTGGATGTGGTTATTGGTGAGATGTCAAGATTAAATATAGACATTTTAGGTGTCAGTGAACTAAAATGGACTGGAATGGGCCACTTCACATCAGATGACCACCAGATCTACTACTGTGGACAAGAGGACCACAGAAGAAATGGAGTAGCCTTCATAATTAATAATAAAGTGGCTAAAGCAGTGCTTGGATAAAATCCAAAAAACGATAGAATGATCTCAATTCGAATTCAGGGTAAGCCATTTAACATCACAGTGATCCAAATATACGCCCCAACCACAGATGCTGAAGAAGCAGAAGTAGATCAGTTCTATGAGGATCTGCAGCACCTACTGGATAATACACCAAAAAGAGATGTTATTTTCATTACAGGAGACTGGAATGCTAAGGTGGGTAGTCAGACAACACCTGGAATTACAGGCAAGCATGGTCTGGGAGAACAAAATGAAGCAGGAGATAGGCTGATAGAATTTTGCCAAGACAACTCACTGTGCATAACAAACACTCTCTTCCACCAACCTAAAAGACGACTTTATACATGGACTTCACCAGATGGTCGACACCGAAATCAGATTGACTACATCCTTTGCAGCCAAAGGTGGCGGACATCTATACAGTCAGGAAAAACAAGACCTGGAGCTGACTGTAGTTCAGATCACGAACTTCTTATTGCAAAATCTAGAATCAGACTAAAGAGAATAGGGAAGACCCACAGATCAGTTAGATATGAGCTCACTAATATTCCTAAGGAATACGCAGTGGAGGTGAAGAATAGATTTAAGGGACTAGATTTAGTAGATAGGGTCCCAGAAGAACTATGGACAGAAGTTCGCAACATTGTTCAGGAGGCGGCAACAAAAAACGTCCCAAAGAAAAAGAAAACCAAGAAGGCAAGATGGCTGTCTGCTGAGACACTGGAAGTAGCCCAAGAAAGAAGGAAAGCAAAAGGCAACAGTGATAGGGGGAGATATGCCCAATTAAATGCAAAATTCCAGAGGTTAGCCAGAAGAGATAAGGAATTATTTTTAAACAAACAATGTGCGGAAGTGGAAGAAGACAATAGAATAGGAAGGACAAGAGACCTCTTCCAGAAAATTAGAAACATCGGAGGTAAATTCCAGGCAAAAATGGGTATGATCAAAAACAAAGATGGTAAGGACCTAACAGAAGCAGAAGAGATCAAGAAAAGGTGGCAAGAATATACGGAAGATCTGTATAGGAAGGATAATAATATTGGAGATAGCTTTGACGGTGTGGTCAGTGAGTTAGAGCCAGACATCCTGAAGAGTGAGGTTGAATGGGCCTTAAGAAGCATTGCTAATAACAAGGCAGCAGGAGACGACGGTATCCCAGCTGAACTGCTTAAAATCTTGCAAGATGATGCTGTCAAGGTGATGCATGCCATATGCCAGTAAATTTGGAAAACACAAGAATGGCCATCAGATTGGAAAAAATCAACTTATATCCCCATACCAAAAAAGGGAAGCACTAAAGAATGTTCAAACTATCGAACAGTGGCACTTATTTCACATGCCAGTAAGGTAATGCTCAAGATCTTGCAAGGTAGACTCCAGCAATTCATGGAGCGAGAATTGCCAGATGTACAAGCTGGGTTTAGAAAAGGCAGAGGAACTAGAGACCAAATTGCCAATATCCGCTGGATAATGGAGAAAGCCAGGGAATTTCAAAAAAACATCTATTTCTGTTTTATTGACTATTCTAAAGCCTTTGACTGTGTGGATCATAACAAATTGTGGCAAGTTCTTGGTGGTATAGGGATACCAAGTCATCTTGTCTGCCTCCTGAGGAATCTGTATAACGACCAAGTAGCAACGGTAAGAACAGAGCACAGAACAACGGACTGGTTTAAGATTGGGAAAGGAGTATGGCAGGGTTGTATACTCTCACCCTACCTATTCAACCTGTACGCAGAACACATCATGCAACGTGCTGGGCTTGAGGAATCTAAGGCTGGAGTTAAAATCGCTGGAAGAAACATTAACAATCTCAGATATGCAGATGATACCACTTTGATGGCTGAAAGCGAGGAGGAGTTGAAGAGCCTTATGACGAAGGTGAAAGAAGAAAGTACAAAAGCTGGGTTGCAGTTAAACCTCAAAAAAAGCAAGATTATGGCAACGAGCTTGATTGATGACTGGCAAATAGAGGGAGAAAAAGTGGAGGCAGTGACAGACTTTGTATTTCTAGGCGCAAAGATTACTGCAGACGCTGACTGCAGCCAGGAAATCAGAAGATGTCTACTTCTTGGGAGGAGAGCAATGGCAAATCTTGATAAAATAGTTAAGAGCAGAGACATCACACTGACAACAAAGGTCCGCATAGTTAAAGCAATGGTATTCCCTCTAGTAACCTATGGCTGCGAGAGCTGGACCATAAGGAAGGCTGAGCGAAGGAAGATAGATGCTTTTGAACTGTGGTGTTGGAGGAAAATTCTGAGAGTGCCTTGGACTGCAAGAAGATCAAACCAGTCCATCCTCCAGGAAATAAAGCCAGACTGCTCATTTGAGGGAATGATATTAAAGGCAAAACTGAAGTACTTTGGCCACATAATGAGAAGACAGGATACCCTGAAGAAGAAGCTGATGCTAGGGAAAGTGGAAGGCGAAAGGAAAAGGGGCCGACCAAGGGCAAGATGGATGGATGATATTCTGGAGGTGACGGACTCGACCGTGGGGGAGCTGGGGATGGTGACGGCCGACAGGAAGCTCTGGCGTGGGCTGGTCCATGAAGTCACGAAGAGTCGGAAGCGACTGAACGAATAAACAACACATAATTCCAGGAACATCATCCAAGGTGTTGTATATCCTAGGGCCACAGAATTGTCTGTGATAGTTGCTTAATCCTTATATTTGATGGATGTTCTAAAATCAAGATGCCAGCATTAGCAGATACAGCTCTGAAGAACTTGGGACCAAGTTATGTTAAAAATCTTCAGAACATCTATGAACTTCCAAGGAAATTTTGTATCTGTACAAAATTGGTTGTGAGTTTTGCTACAGTATATGGCAATGGCACGGTAATGGATTTTCCCTGTTTCGGCACTTCCTGGTGAAATGACCTTCGTACTCAGTATTCCAGCCCCAGAGGCATGCATTTAAGCAGGCTTGAAAAAAAAAAACAGGCTTTCAAAATTCTCTATCAATTTTGAGGGAGAAAAAAAAGTTGCACGCTTTTTCCAAATTTCTCAGAAGTACCATTTCCAACAATTGCTTAAGGATAAGATTCCCCCTTGAAAGTGACAAGACAAAAAGCCCAATGGGAATGTTCTCTCATGAGGTCATCTCCTGAGATTTAACTGAATCATGAGGCGTCAGGGAAGCTGCAGACCTCTTAAGAGATTATTGTACAACGAAAGACAGTTAATTCTCAGTATGTGCTTTGGCCACATCATAATTTAATTAGGTGAAAGAATATCATATTCCATCCATCAGCGTTCTCTGAAATTCTCTTCTCCTTTGAAAGAATTTCGAAAGCAAATTCTCATTCATCAGACTAAAAGAGCATTAGCAGGAAAAACTGTAGGAGATTTATCTGCTTGATACTATTAAAAATGCATATTTTTATTTTTATGTTGGCTTTTCCCAGACACTATTTGTTTTCTTAAGGGATTTTGTAACATTATTTTATATTGTTGTAAACTACTTTGGGATTTTTACAATGGCAATCAGCATGCAAATATTTTTAAGAAGTAGCTAATAGAATAATGAACTTTACAAAGTCTGAAAAGGTATCACGGATCGGAAAGCTTGAGATTTGAATGGGCCAGCATTTCTTTTATGGAAATTAAATACTCTGCTATTCCCCATTTCCATGATAAAGTTGTGAACGACTTCAAAATTACAGTCTTCCCAGTTTGTATTTTGTCCCTTTTTTTAAATATGGGCATGCTGATTTCTTTTTATCATACACTTGGAAGAGTCTTGGTAACCATGAGGAATAAACACAAGTATCAGACACACACTCTTGTCACAGGGCAAAGACTGGCTGCTTCTCTTATTTGCATCTTGTTTCATTCTATTGTGGCGAGCCTAGGTTCGCCTCTAGGTAAGGAATGAAATTGATCATGTGATATCAGGTCAGCGTCGACTCTTAGCGAACACATAATTTATCCAGGAAAGGAATGAAATTACATTGATGAAACATTTTTTTATTTAAGTTATATTTCTAGCATGTGCTACTAAACATACATATTTTGAATAATTACCCATGAAATCAGAAGAACATCTCCAAATAAACACATTCAGGCAGAGTCTTTAACAACAAAAAAGTTCTCTGGACATTTACACTTTGTATGATTCAATCAAATAGCTTTGCCAACTTATTTCCATCACTGGTTAGAATTAGACAAACATATTGCACACAACCCATCCCCAACCTTTCCATTTATATCTACATCTGGGTGAGGCATTCAAATATTTACACATATAACATTTTAAAACATGCAAAGTGATGTTTTCCTATACCATTATGCCAGCATCAGAGGCAGATACCTTGCAACTTAAGTTTAAGATTAAGTTGGCAATCGTTGTCAGTTTTAATATACTGGCAAGGACCGGAATAGATTTTTATTCCACCAGGATCCCCTTAAAAATCAGCTGGTCTTTTTTAAAAAATGGTCTGCATAGGGACCCACAGTGCCCTGGAAGAGAATTGACATTCTGAATGACTAAGCTGTGAATTCAAAATCCCTGGAAATAATGAACTAAAGTTATATAAAATAAAAGTGAGAGAAGGAAAATCACCATTGCACACTGGATTCAGTTTCAAGCTTATGCTCGGTGCTGCACAGAATAAAGGTACCGTGCCAACATGCTCTGCTCAATATTTATAATGGCATTACATGGGCAAAACAAGGATTGCCAATGAAAGAACCAGTGATTAGAATAGGCTGCCAGGGAAAATAGGCTTAGAAAAATAAATGGAGATTTGCAGTTGAATTAAGCATTATGGGAGACAGTGACAGTATCCAAAGTTCAGACATCTCTCCTTCTCTCTCTCTCTCTCTCTCTCTCTCTGTTCTCCCCTCCCTCCCATTCCCCACCTGGCTCTTATCCAGTCTGGGCTTTGAGGACCAAGGCAGGGTTCCTCCTCCCTTGTTTTCTCACTCCAGGGAGGGGACCCTAATAAACATGAAAATCAGCCAATATGCCTCCCATCATAGAATCTACTGAAGGAGGCAGGAATCATATAGGCCAACAGTTCTTAACCTGTTGTACACATACCAGAGGTGGAGCTCAGAATTAGTCTAGACTAGATACAGAGTGAATTACTGAAATGTTAATTCACTTTTTAAAATTCATCTTAAATATTTATCAAAATAACTGTATACCTCTGAATACATAAATGTTCTTCTTTGAGGGAGCAGGCTTTTTGTTTCTGTTATGGGTGGTACTCAGTGTAATTGACAGAGTGATTGGTGGGATATGGGATATAACCGCTAGATAACCAGTGATCTAGTGTCATTCCATCTTGCAATTCCTGTCACCTTCCACGTTCAGAAGGAGAGAGGGGATATCCTTGGAATATGGACAAACAGCCATGGCTAGAGGCTGGACCAGAAAATTAGAGAATAGATGGCTCAATCTACCTTTTTGTGAGCCAAAAGTCTTATCTTCCACTCTCATTATTGTTATTCTCATCACATCTCATAACGTTATTATCACATTCAGTTCTCTGAGAGTAGTTCTTATGTCCCATGATTCTGTAAGTTATGGTAGAATAAAAGTATCAACTCTAGATTGCAACAAATGTTATTTTATAATGTTTACAGCATCCCCTTCATTTTCATTCATCTCTTAATTCCTCCAAAATATATCAGTTGCCTCAGAGAAGTTCACCATGACTTTTTATAAGAAGAAAAGAAGTGTTTGTACCAAAGAAAACTTTGGAAGCCTACCTGAGAAGTGGTAATCACTAAACGTTTCTTGTTGTTAGGGAAAACAATCAAAATAATATGTGTCAAAGGCCATACATTAAAAAACGTACATATATAATAATTCTGTTCCTAATTTAATAGCATAGGAAGTAATAGAAGTTGCACTGCAAGAATTATCCAATTATATACAGTGTCTCAGTGGTGAACAACCTGTAGCTCTCCCGATGTACTGAATATTACCTTCCAGAAGCACTAAGAAGCATGGCCAATATGAGGGATGCTGGGAATTGTAGTTCAACCAAATCTGGAACACCATATGTTGCCTAAATACTTTGTTCAGCTAGGGCACTTAATAGCTAGCTGATTCATTTTATGCATATACTCAGAAGTACATGCAGAAGTGCCACTATGTTTCAACAGGAGTTTCTCCCGGGGAAGAATATTTAACACTGAAGCCTAAAAACACATTTCTATTAAATATGCCCCACCGTTTTCAGTTAGGGTCATTTCCTAATAAGTGTATTCAGGATTGTACATTTGGTGTGTGAACGTCAATGATCTGGATTTAAATTCTGCCTCTATTAGCAAGTTATTAAGGGACCACTGGTAAACCATTCTCTCTCAGCCTCAGTCTTATATCCCTATCATTAAATCTCTGAATGGGAAGGAGGACTGGATAATTCAGTTCACCTTTAGTACCAATGCTTAAAAACTGATGGGATGGATACATTTTGAATGATTGATTTGCTGGCAGTTGTTCTCTCAGTATATCTTTAGCACAAAGGACAAATGCTCAACATTCTGGCTTTTAATTAGTATTATCGTATTATGCAGTAGATTACTGCACATGGTAGGCAGAGAACCTTCTGTGCTGTATAACGGTGATACTGAGAAGCCATGGCCAGAGAATAGAGCCTTTCTAAGCTTGCCTCTATTTTTTTCACCTGTGAAATGCTGGACAACATGACATCACAACACCTCCACCTTTCATTTCATGTAGGTGGTTGCTAAATCTTGTTTCAACAGCAGTAAGAAGATAACCTCCTCTACTTATCTGAAGGTGACAGGCTAGCTGTAGAAGTGCATAATAGGTAGAAGAGCAGAAAGAACTCTGCCCACTCCTCCGCGTAGGCTACAACTCTGCTTATGATAAGTCTGCCTTGCTAAAGAGAACAAAACTCTTCCCCATATAGCGGATGTTAGTTCTGGAGTACATAATGCCAACAGAGCTCAGTGTAAGATACTTTTTCTGCACTGACTCACCGTTTAAGTCCTGAGTAGGTTCATTTCCCACCTATAAAAAAAGGATACTGTTACTGAGTACTGTACTGGGTATTGTAAAGTTAATGTGCTGCCACACAATATTTTGAAATAGGCCCAGACTTAAAATTCTTGAAACTACTTATTTTCTGTTTCATATTTGCATTATTGTTTAAAATTTAGGACAAGGAGGTAACTATTTCTTGCAGGCCCTAGCAAGAGAGAATCCTGCTTTTGGTCAATGTATTTTTCCCCAGCAATGACTAATTACTATTTTATATAAATACTAAGATATATCACATCAAATCTGTTTGTTAAGTTCTTAGAAATGTCCCACTTTTCCACCAGTAGTCTCCATGCTGGTATAAAAAATCCATGACTTTTGGCCTGGTAACAGGAAGGAAGGAAGGAAATTAACTGAACACAGTGTAGGTGCATGAAGCCATGCTTGGCTGATCTAGAAATGTTTGGTTAGCATTTTGATGTGTGAGCACTAGAAAATGCAGGACTGTAATCTAGACTGGGAAATAAAAAAAAGACCACCAATGAAGGAAAAGGCAAACCATTTCCACACTGTTGCTATATGGCTGTGCTCATGAAGTTATCAAGAGGTCAAACTAGCATTACAGCATTATCTGTATCATCGTGCAGAGAGGGCATGGTACAGACCCCGTCTGTAAGAGAATTCCATTTGGCGGGGTCCAGGAAGCGGACCTTCTCTGCAGTGGCTCCCGCCCTGTGGAACATTCTGCCCCCAGAGGTGAGGCAAGCCCCATCGCTCCTGACCTTCCAGAAGAACCTGAAGACCTGGCTCTGCCACCTTGCTTGGGGCAGGAAGGCATCTCAAAATAACCATGACCTAGCCCCAGGTGCAAGGTCACACAGCCACCCTAGAAACATATTTAAGGATTCCCTTACAAACTTTGCTCAGACTGAAGAAGCTTCTTGGATAAGGAGCGAAACGTTTCCACTGAGAAAATAGAAATCCAGTTGACATGATTCAAGCTACAGACAATTCCACCTGGATGACTAAGAACCTTCATCGACAAACACATGACTTATTCCCTTATTTATTTACATAGCATATACAACTTCTGCAGGTGCCTTACCTGCTTGCTTGCTTGCTTGCTTAAGACTGACTGTGACTTGTCTCTCACAATAGTTTGACATTTAGGGTCTCTAAAATCTTTTAGCAAAATCAAACACTAAATCAAACAAGATGTGGTGTTTCATGCATCCTTGCTTTACTCTTATTATTAAAAACTCATGGGTAGAACCAGGAGGAGAGAGAGAGTTGTCTATATATCTGGACTTCATGTCAGTTTAAATCATTCCCATCACATCAATAATGCAGTGCTCCAGCCACTGAAACAACTTGGCTGCAATGCCCTGCAGGTTAACTAGAGGCACTGCCACTAGACAAGAAGGCCAGCCTTTTTATCATGCATAAGAAATAAGGCTATGCAAATGCTCACTATAGACTCATGCAGCCACTACATAACTTGGTATGGCTTGATAAGTAAAAGCAGAGAGATGCAGGCAGCAGTATAGATTTGCCTATATACCCTTCCTGCTTTCTTCAAAAGTACTATAATCTCTGTTGCCTGTGCCATTTACGACAATTTTATTAAGAGTTGGTCACTCACTTTGTTAGAAGAGCAATTTGTATAGTATATCATTCTAATC
The DNA here is from genome assembly GCA_023362775.1 of Charina bottae. Classification (NCBI taxonomy): domain Eukaryota; kingdom Metazoa; phylum Chordata; class Lepidosauria; order Squamata; family Charinaidae; genus Charina; species Charina bottae. The sequence continues at coordinate 121,947,561 of JALMGJ010000001.1, forward strand.
ATTTCTCCTCTGAAGTTAGTAAAAGAGGCTAATAGTGAAGTTGTTGTTGATAGGAAGAGGTCGAGCCCAAAACCCCTGGTTTATGGGATGCCTTGGGACTTGATGTATTTGCCCCTCCTGTTTAACATTTACATGAGGCCATCAAGGAAGGCCATCCATCAGTTTGGGGTCAAGCTGTAGCTTCTGGGTAGTCTTCAAATCAACATGCCTTACTTCAACATCAGAAGCAAGTGAGAAACCAGACAGACCAGCTAAACCAGATAATGAACTAGGCTAGCCCACCAAGTGGGACACAGTCTGTCTCAAATACCAGTTCCCATACCCTTCCCAGCCCCAAGATATTGTTGTTGCTACGGTGGTAGCCTTCCCACACTAAGATGCCTCTCTGCCTAACAAATACAATGGGAATCCTGGCCAATTTACTACTTTCCTCACTCATTCCTGAGAAGTAATTGTCAGACTTTATTATGCCTTGGTCAGCCCCCCTTTGAAATACTGTGTCCAGTCTTGGACGCCAGAGTCTAAAAGCGACAACAAACTGGAGCAGGTTCAGAGTACAGCGACCAAGATAGTGAGGAATGGGCATGAGGAATGATTAAAGGACTAGGGTATGTTTAGCCCACAGAAGAGAAGATCGAGGGAAGACACAGTAGTCTTCAGATATTTAAAAAGAAAGGTTATTACATAAAGGAGGAAGGCGGCTTGTTTTCTGTCACTAGGAAGGGCAGGACCAAAACTAGTGGGTTGAAACTATGGGGAAGTAATTTCAGTTTAGATATGAGAAGGAATTTTATGATGGTAAAGGCTATCAACCAGTGGAATAAGTTTTTTCATGAATTGATATAACCCCCTTTACTGGATTCAAAGAGAAGCCAGATAACTATCTGTTTCAAATATCATAGCAGATCCTGCATCAAAAAGAGGATTGGTCCAAATGATCTCTGAGGTCACTTTATTTATTTATTTATTTATGTTTCAATTTATATACCGCTCCATCTCCCCGCAAGGGAACTCTGGGCGGTTCCAACTCTGTTGGTTCTATGAATTCAAGTCAATTTGACTTGTATATCTCTCTATTCCAGAGAACTTCTCCACATTTGGATCTTATGTAGAATTTATAATTAGCCCACTGACAGGGCTGCAACATGGATAAGACTTCTTTTCCTGCAGAACAATTTGGATTTGGACAACTACTCGCATTTTATGACACTCCTGAAGGCTTATCTTGATATTCTGGTAAAACAAGTAACTGACAACTGTGAAATCCTTCATCTTTAACAACATAAGTGCTCAATGTGGAGTAAATTGCTGACTTTCCATTGTTAGATTAGGATGTGAGATGGAATGAAAAGTGCTTAATTGACCAGTTCAAAGAGGGATTGTCAGATGAAATATGGTATGAACTCAATCAACAGGGCACCCCAGGTACTTCATCTGCATTAATTGAGGTCTATTTGGGTATCAACAGGAGACTTGAGGAATTACAGCATGGTACAGGAAGGAGAGGAAGATGCTTTTGTTCTCTTTCATGCCTTCCTCCTCTCCTCTGCCTGATCATCAGAGACTTCAGATGTTGAACTCGTCCAGCCAGCTGATAGGTGACCTCCACTATTTGACCTAGAAAAGTTACACAGGCTCATCACTGATGATTTTCCTAGAACTTAATAGGCGAAGAGGAGAGAGGAGAGCTTTCCTCTGATGTAGCTGACCAAAGTCCCGGCAATTGGGCAACCTAAGCCTTAAAAAACTCATATTGCTTATACACAAAAGCCCATCCACCATTTTTTCACATGTATAAAGAAAAAAATGGGCCAAAACTATAGATATGCCATACTGTGGATAACAATGGACATCTGTATATCTTTATAGGTTAACTGCTGAAGATTGATTTAATTAAAAAAATGAAATATCCTTGTTTTAACCTTGAACATGGATAACAAGTTGAAGAAAGAATTTTCTGTGTGTTCTTCCAATGAAAACTCTGTGTTAGCTTCATATGAACTTTCCAAAGTAATAGTTGAAACAGTTTATCTACATACTACTAGTGAAAAGTTTATACTTCCTGTGAGGAACATTACTATGTCCAGGATTTATGGAAGAAAGCAAGCAAATTAGTTGAGTTTGCTATCTTTATCAGTGTAACATATACAGTACATATTGAAAAATATTGAGGAAATGTTCATACATCAAATATAAAATACAGTAGTCACTTTTTGGCCTTATACATACAGAAGACCTAGTTGAAGACACTTGATCCCAAGGTTAGTTTGACAGAACAGTCAGAGAGTATCTATTGACTCTGAACAAGTTCAGATTGTTAGGGGCAGGTGTATTTCAAGATCTGACTAAACTTCCATCCATTCCGCCTGAGAAACGTTGAAAATGAGTGAAGTACTGGATGCCTGGAGGGAGGCAGAAAAAGAGGACCCAAGAAACTACAGACCAATCAGCCTGACATCTATACTTCAGAATAAAAAGGCAAAGGTTCCCCCCACACATTTGTGCAGTCATGTCCGACTCTAGGGGCCGGTGCTCATCTCCGTTTGTTAGCCGAAAAGCCAGAGTTGTCCGAAGATGCTTCCGCGGTCATGTGGGTGGCATGACGCACGCGGAACGTTGTTACCATCCCACCGAAGTGGTACCTATTCATCTACTTGCATTTGCATGCTTTCGAATTGCTAGGTTGGCAAGAGGTGGGGCAAGTGTGGGAGCTCACTCCATCACGCGGGGCTAGGGATTCGAACTTCCGAACTTGCAATCTTCTGACTGACAAGCCTGGCGTCTTACCCGCTGAGCCACCACGCCCCTTATACTTCAGAATATCCAGGAATAAATCATAAAGCAACAGATCTGTAAGCACCTTAAAAACAGTGCAGTGATTACCAGAAGTCAGCATGATTTCATAAACAAGCCTTATTAAGACTAGTGTTATTTCATTTTTTTATCAGTAGCTTCCTTAGAAGATTGTAGGAACACTATGGACATATCATACTTTGATTTCAGCAAAGCATTTCATAAGAGTTGGAGAGAGGTATTTCAGCCATCATGTCCAACCCCCTGCTCAGTGCAGAAAGCCAAATTAAATCATCTCAAACAGGTGGCTATCTAGTCTGTAGCTTGAATCATGTCAACTGGATTTCTATTTTCTCAGTGGAAACGTTTCGCTCCTTATCCAAGGAGCTTCTTCAGTCTGAGCAAAGTTGGTAAGGGAATCCTAAATATGTTTCTAGGTAGCTGTGTGACCTTACACCTGGGGCTAGGTCATGGTTATATTGAGATGTTATTTTTAAGTCCTTTTATCATCTAAAGGAGGATCGTTAAGATCACCATGCTGCATAAATGGATTGCCAACTTGGAAAATCCTTCCTTGAATAGAGGTGGGGGCCTCAGGCACAACCTCTCCCCCATCTTCCTCCCCGCTTTGTCTTCTGTGCCTAGGAAGATTAAGACCATTTCACAAGCTCAACAGCAGCATGGTGATCTTAACGATCCTCCTTTAGATGATAAAAGGACTTAAAAATAACATCTCAATATAACCATGACCTAGCCCCAGGTGTAAGGTCACACAGCTACCTAGAAACATATTTAGGATTCCCTTACCAACTTTGCTCAGACTGAAGAAGCTCCTTGGATAAGGAGCGAAACGTTTCCACTGAGAAAATAGAAATCCAGTTGACATGATTCAAGCTACAGACAATTCCACCTGGATGACTGAGAACCTTCATAGACAGGTGGCTATCTAGCCTCCACTTGAAGACATCCAATGAAGGGGAGCCCACCATCACTCTGGGCTACTGATTGTGTTTATTTATTTACTATTCAAATTTCTATCACCGCCCATCTCCCACCTAAGGAGGGACTCTGGGCGGTTTACAATAAGAAAAAAATTTAAAAGTCAATATAAACTCTAATACATTAAATATGACTACAACTAAAAATAAAGATATAAAATAATAGAATTGTCACACTAATCTTGCTGTTAGAAAGTATTTTCTAACATGCAATCAGAAACTGTGTTTTTTTAACTTAAATCCATTATTCTAAGTCCTGAACTCTGGAACAAGAGAGAACAAGTCTTAACCTTCTACGTAACATTCTCTCCAATATTCAGCACAGAATTGGATAGCATGACCATTAGGTAGATCCCACAGCTGATTGAAAACTACTTAAAAAGTGCCCGTGAAAATGGAGAAGAATGATTAAGTGTTCAATCCTGGATCTGGTACTATTCAACATTTTCATTAATGATTTAGATGAAGAATTGAAAGGAGTGTTTCTAAAGCTAATACTTTAGAAGACTGAAAATTCAAAATAATATTGATGGATTAGAGAAATGAGTTGAAAATAACAGAATGAAGTTTAATAAAGACAAATACAAAGTTTTTTTCATTTATGAAAAATGAATGAGAAGTGGGGTACAATGAATAGCCTGGTACAACTCTATCCCTATGGAACTTTTGGAGGAGTTGAATTTCAAGCCTCCAAATGAAATCAAAATGGTCTTCAATTCACCGCCTCTAAATGGAATGGTATAGCCAGAGTGGTTTTAGTTTAAGTGCAGCAGATTAAAGTGGAAACAGAGTAGAATCATGGGGAAAAACCTCTCCCAGTGACATGGATGAAGAATAGATTCTGCCATCCCTTCATGTCAGATGAGTTTATTGAAATGAGTACAGTTTATTTCAGCAGTCTTGATTCAATGGTACTATTCCTGTCACTTTTAGAGAGCCACATTCCTACTATTTGCCTGACCTCCTTTTTAATCCTGCTTTACTTTCTCTTTTACATTCTTCTTAATCAAGATTCCTTCCTAATTAAAACAAACACAAGGAAGCAATTAATGTCTTGATGGAAACAGATGCTAAAATGGCACAACTCTTTTACCTCATTAAAACCTAACTTACTATTCCATCAAAGCTTCCATACTTTAATTAATCACTACTATATGTATGTTGGATGGCTTCTGTTATAGGTTTATCACATTATTTGTTTCTGAAAAGCTCAGTGTTACAGAATGGACTCCCTATGCATGTAAGAAATGAAATACTCATGTGAATGTTTAAAAGGTGCAGTTTACAGTTTCCTGAAATACAGTGGCATTTCACTAATTATGGTGCTCCTACAATGCTTTGCTTTATTTATCCTGTATGCTTGATGGAAAGTTTTTATTTATTTATTTATTTATTTATTTATTTATTTATTTAACTTCATTTATTTATTTATCAAATTTCTATCACCGCCCATCTCCCTCCTCAGGAGGGACTCTGGGCGGTTTACAATAAGATAATTTATTAAAACAAGAAGGATAAAATATAAATACAATATACAATTATTAATAATAATAAAATCAGAATAAAATCCAAGTGGCAAAAGTGGCAAAAAGGTCTAACTCAGTCCATGTGTGAGAGGAGCACTCTAAGCCATCCCCAAGAGTAACTTCCCTTCCCAGTCCCAAGCAAGGCAGCAGAGCCAAGTTTTCAGGTTCCTCCGGAAGGTCAAGAGTGATGGGGTTAACCACACCTCCGGGGGCAGGATGTTCCAGAGGGCGGGAGCTACTGCAGAGAAGGCTCATCTCCTGGACCCCACCAGGTGGAATTCTCTTACAGATGGGGTCCGCAGCATGCCCTCTCTGCATAATTGGGTGGGACGGGTTGATGTATTGGCTTATATTGTCTTATATGGCTGCCTATCTCACAGAGTGATCCTAGGCAGCTCACAACAACCAGTAACAACAGAACAACCCTTCCCACTAGGTGCCAGACAAACTAAACCGCCTGACTCAACGCCATCCTAGCCCAATGCCTGGGGGAGCAGCCAGGTCTTCACGGCCTTTCAGAAGGCTAAAAAGGTAGGGGACACTCAAATCTTAGATAGGCGGCTACTCCAAAGGGTTGGGGCAGATTCAGAGAAGGCACACCTCTGAGGTCCCATCAGATGACAGCATTTAAAGGAAGGGATCTGGAGTGTAACCACCCTGTATGACCTAGTGGGACAGCAGTACAAGTACCAGAGATGTTGTACTTAGTGTTTCTATTACAGCCATAATACAGTGCCCCTGACAAAAATATAAAAACCTGTGCTTGTCTATGAAATAGATCACATTATGCCAAGTAGAATTATTGGAATAATGGGAGTATTAACTTTGAATCACCAGAATTTTGAAGGGCTAAATTGTGTAACAGGTAATTTTTAAATAATTTAATAAATAATTTATTAAACTACTTAAATAATTTTAAATAATTTAATAATTTTAAAATAAATTGTGATCTCCCAGGGAACCCCTAGTGACCTCTCACAGAACCCTAGGGTTCCATGGAACCCTGGTTGAGAAACCCTGTGCTAGATGTTCAAGTTGGTTTTAGAAAAGGTCAAGGAACATGAGACATTGGTTGATGCAATCTGGATAATTGTAATAGACAAGGAATACAAAGGGAAATCATATGTGTTTCATTGATTATAGAAAGGCCTTTGATTGAGTTGATCATGTCAAGCTGTGAAATATACTTAGAAAAATGGGAATCTCAGAACATCTCATTGTTCCCAATGAAACCACAGAAAGGCATGGTATGGACAGAACATGGCAAAACAGACTGGCTCCAGGTTGGCAAAGGAATGAAACAAGGCTGTATACTCTTGCCTTATTTATTCAATCTATATGTAGAATATACATTGGGGAAAACTGGATTGGAAGAAGATGAGTGTGTTTTAAAACTGGAGGAACACCAATAGCCTGCATTATGCTGATGACATTGCTTTGATTGTTGAAAATGCAAAGGATCTGCAAGCTGTACTAATGAAAGTCATAGAGCATGGTGAAAAAATTGGACTAAGATTAAATATAAAGACACCAAACTAATGACAGCAAGCAGCCTTAGAATTGTCAATGAAGATATTGAAGTAGCAGATAGTTTCTGCCTTTTAGGAACATCTATCAACAGTAAAGGAACCAGCAGTCAAGAAATACATCAAAGACTAGCACTTGGCACAGTAGCAATGAAGGCTTTGGAAAAGATATTCAAATGTTATGCTGTGTCTATACCTACAAAAATCAGAATTGTGCAGATGATGATTTTCCCTGTGACACTCTATGGAAGTGAAACTGAAATTAACATACTTTGGACAAATTATATGAAGACCTAGCTCTCTGGAGAAGTCTATAATGCTAGAAAAGGTGGAAAGAAAGAGAAGAGGATGACCAGCATCAAGATGGAAGAATTCAGTTACAGTGGCAATGAATGTACTGTTGGAAAGCCAGAAGGACTTGGTTGAGAACAGATCATCCTGGAGAAAACCTATCTATGTGGTCACTAGGAGTCAACACCAACTTGAGGGTACATCATCCATCCATTCATTAACATTTAGCAATTAACATCCAATGGTATGCATGTATTTTTATTTCAATGGAAACAAATGTGCATATTGTAAAAGCTCAATATACATGACTGAGACACCAAAAGAAATGTGAGATTCTCCTCTTTTGTTCACTATTATCAGATCAGAAATAAAGCATTATTACCCTGTTACACAATAAAATTGTAATACAAGTTCTGGTCAAATTAGGAAATAGCTCTTTATATATCAGCCTCCCCATTAAAATCTTTACTTCCTCAATAATCAATGAAAGCATTAGCAGTTAACTCAGCCAAATCAAGGATTGCAGTGGATTATTTCAATTGAACAGTTAATCATATGCTTGCATTTTTTTTCCACTGAAACATGGGAATTTAAATGTGACCAGTTTTGACTGAACCAAGTCCCAGATGCTTAAACAGAACGAGTTCTGTGGAATGTTAAACATACAAAACCAAAACCAAACCATTCAGACAAAATTCCAGCTGCATGTGTACTTGTTTTGCAATTCTTGTGTCTGACAGTGGCTGGGCAGATACAGCACACTAATCCATAGTTTGCTTAATTTGTTTAATCATAGTTTCCTGAATAAGTCATATTCAGTTATGTTCAATAATATACTAAGAAAGCACTTAGTGTATGAACCCAGCTTACAAAAAACATAAATGCTGGAGTTAATTAATCATTTATTATATAAATGCAAAGACAATAAAAGAAAAAGAACGTAGTATGAATTAATATAAAACTGAGATCCAAAACAATTAAAATAATTAAATACAAAATGTTGTAATTAAAGAGAATGAAGCATCCTATTGACTTCATCATTTCTGTATGTTCAACAATATTTTTCCCATCATTACAAGTAGTCCTCACAGAATGACCACAATAGGGACCAGAAAACTGGTTGTTAAGCAGTGCGGTCATTAAGTGAGTCACCATGTATCACTTCCATTTGCATTTCTTCCAATTCCCCTTTAAATTTTTCTAGAAATTCTCTTGTTTTTTGGACTGAATTCAGTCTAAAACTCTGTTGTTTGAAAGTGAAGATCACTCCTTCCAATTTAACCCATCAAAATGGTATCTTTTTTTGTTTAAGATTGTCAGTCTCTTTTCACTTATGCAATATTCTGCTTGGGATTTCTTTAAGTAGATTCACATATGCATTATTAATCTTCAACCTGGTAGTAAAATGCTGCTGCAAAACTTGATCTCTAGTCTTCTTCCTGACAAAGTGCACAAGAATATCCCTTGGTACATTTCTTAATTTTGCAAAAAACATTTTTTAAAGAACTTTATTAAATTTCAGAAAAAGATAAAAGATACAGAAAAACAAAAAACTAGAAAAAAACTAGAAAAGTGTGAAAACACAAGAGAATTTTTTTTAAATAGATTACAGAAAGAAATGACTTCCAACTTTAAACATCAAGGATATACAGCAATATATATTAGTATAGTATAGTATAGTATAGTATAGTATAGTATAGTATTGTATTGTATTGTATTGTATTGTATTGTATTGTATTGTATTTATATCACCTAATATATAAATCACCTAATCAACATCCCCCCAAAATAACAATTACTTAATTATTCCCTTCCTACTACTATTCTATACATTCCTGTCTGCTATAACAAAAATCAGAAATAAAGAAGCATATAAAATGTCTATCATTATAATTAATACAGAAAACATGAATACAAAAAACATGAATAAAAAACCCTTAATAATCATAATCCCAATCATTAATAAAAAATAAAATCATCCAAAGCCAAAAGACCATCCAGATAAATATTTTAGTCCCTTAACCCACATCAAAGTAGACCAAAACATTTACATATCCCCATAATAGGCACAAAACTATCTTCTTACAGAAATCAAACAGCCCAACTGCTCCCCTCACAAACACAGACTTCTCTTCAAAAAACTTCTCATACATAATAACCCCTTCTTTCCCATAACATTCCATCAGAATGTCAAATTCACTCATGTCCTGCAGCTCAATTTCTCCATTTAAGTTCTTCCATTCAGCATTGCCAATTTCATTGCCAATTTCATTCAGAATTTCAACAGAAGCCAAAGTCTCTTTCTTGGGAGAAGCATTTGCATCACTGTTAGATTCTTCAGATTCATCCAAAACATCCCCCACCAGATGACACATTTCAGACCACATATTTACCACAATGCTCCGAATATCTTGTAGAATAACTTGGCAGGAATCACAAAGAGTCTGCTTAATATCTGCTTTGATGTCTTGGCGAAGATCAGAGAAATCCTGGCTAAGATCCTCCATTTCCGAAGCAGTAAATTATGGCACCCCCTAGAGACTTAACTGGCCAGAGAATTCCTGGAAGCTTGGCACTCAGACAAAGCAGCCATCAACAGACACATAGAGGTAAACAACATTTACATACCATTCATAAGAGACAATAGAAAAACCAAAAGACCAGAACACCTCCTTGCCAGCAATCAACACCCAGATGCAAAGATTAACACCAAGATTAGCACCAGAGGAACAATCAAATAGCACAATATACCCTAATCAAGGAACTATTAACTCAGTCAATCAACCAAGCAGCAAACAACAGCCCAAAGGAACTCCTAACAACACCTCCACCAACACAAGCAAGGCAAGCCATGGTATATAAACAGAGAGCAAGTCCCACTCCCTTTTCGCACTGAAGATGTTGCCTAGTCTGGCAATGAAACGTCTGCAAGAAACCAACAAGGCTCAGAGAGCACGAAGGACTACATTTGTAACTTTCTTAGTCAAAATCTTGTTAAGCTCTTTGCTCCTATTTTAAAGTATTTTAAAAGTGTTATTTTCCTCTTTACTTTACTTTCTGTATTTTGGAAGGAAGGCTGACTCACTGAGTGGTTGTTTCCTTTGTCCTGTTTCAAAAGACCTCTTTTCAATTGTAAATTGATTGTATCCAAAGGTGCTTAAGAAAGTGAGGGTTTGGTCAAACAGTGTCTTTAAAAGGCTGCATTGCAGGTGCAAGCACGCTATTTCTCCCTCATCTCCCAGCCGCTCTACTCACAAGAAGACTGCAAGACTTCCATCACATGGTCTCTTCACAAGGAGCAGCTGTCCTGGGTGCAGGTGGGCAATCTTTCGGTCCCTCCTTTATCCGAAAAGACTTCACCAGCCAGAAATCACTGCTGGCCGCCATACACTGCTGCAGTGCCATCTCTGCTTCTTCAGAGACATCTAGTCCACCATAGAACCTCACTCGAAATCTGATTCCAAATATATTGAAAATGCCTGGAACTGTGTTGTAATTCACAGAAGTGTAATTCTTACATTGTGTCTGAGGTAAGGACTGAGAGTTCATAAAGAAATTTATATGCTTAAACTCCAAAAGAGAGCCAGTTTGATGTAGTGGTCAAGGCACCAGGCTAGAAACCAAAAGACTATGAGTTCTAGTCCTGCCTTAGGCGCAGAGCCAGCTGGGTGACCTTGGCCCAGTCACTCTCTCTCAACCCTAAGAAGGAGGCAATGGCAAGCCACTTCCAAAATCTTGCCAAGAAAACTGCAGGGACTTGTCCAGGCAGTCGCCAGGAGTCAACACTCTAAAATGATCACATGTTTGAATGGGCCTGTTTATGCGAATGTTCTGAATATCAAGCTGAGAATCAGCTGAATCTCAGAGAATGCCCTTCTGAAAGGAATCAGTTATGAAGAGACAAGGAAGATACATATTTAACAGGCCATGTTCAGATGATAGGAGACTGGAGTGGACAATGCAAACAAATCCATGACAGCAAAAGAAAAGGAAGATAATTCATTGGTGGATGATGCAGACAGTTTCAGTAAGCTTATAAACAGAACTGTCACTAGGAACATGGGCACAATTCAGGACGCCACAGCCCAGGAAAGATAAGAAAGACCAGGGAAGAACAGCATCCATGCTCAGCATCTGCACTTTGACAGACACTAGAATGTTGAAGCCCACCACAGCTGATATGAGATGCTCCAGAATCATTTCCTGCATATTAAAAAAAGAAGCCATGGATTGGATAGCTAGGCCTATACTTGTTACTGAAGTTAACTGTATTATTTAATTTTTTTCTTTTAAAAAGACAGTAATCTTTTATTGCTCTTAGCTTTATCTTCACAGTGAAGTCATATACATGTCCAAAGTGCACCCCCACCCCCATTAGATTATTAAATATAGGGTGAAAAATTCATCAAGCTGCATCACTGCTTATAAATCTTAGTGTCACGTGTTGTATGAGTATATAAGGTTTTCAGCCTTTTATGAAGGGAACATAAAAAAATCAGGGCTTCTCTTGAGAATGTCAATGATTGGAACCAAAAAACTAAAAAAAACAAGACTAATTAAAAAAAAAACCAAAGAACCTCCCACAGGTGATTGATTCCTAACTTGCTATATTACTTGAAAGAGGCACTGCCTCAAGCAATATCATTCTGCACTTCATTTTAAAAAAAATTTCATTGTCTGTTTAGTTCAGGCTCCCCTCATCATTTTTACATAGCCCGAAGTACAAAGGAAAGATTTTCTAAATAATTTGTTTACATGTTGTCTGAGATTATTCAGAAATGAGGCAGGAAAAGAAGAAAAAGAAGATTTAATCAACCAAATAAAGATGCTGACTACGTTCACATATCACACTAAGCCAATGCTAAACAAAACACATTATTACACAACATGTAAACCAGGCCACGCTACTTATTTATAGGTGATAACCCAGCTCCTGTATGGCTCAGTGAATTAATAGATTTGATGTAAAGAACTAGTTCCTGTCTGAAAACAAGATTGCAGTTCCGAGCCTCTTTCCTAATTTCTGCTGGGTATTATTATGAATTGCTGCATGGGATTTTAATTCTATTTTTTAAGACGGCTCTGAAAATTTTGCTCTAAGTTGGTGAGGACACATCTGGAGTGTTTTGTACACTTCTGGGCACATTTTAAAGGGGACATGGACAAACTAAAAAAGAGAAGAGTCAGGAAGACAAGCCCTTGAAAGAACAATTGAAAAAGCAAGAAACGTTTAGCCTGGAGAAAAGAATCCATAAAAGCAAATATGACAGCAGTCTTCAAATATCTGAAAAGACGTCATGCACGAGCAGATTTGTTTTCTGTGACTCCAAACAGCCACAGTATAACTAGTGGGAACTGCAAGGAAGTGGATACCATCACAGAAGGTAGCAGGCTTTCTTCTGCTAGAGATGTTTAAGGATGGTCATCTGTCAGGAATGCTATAGTAGCACCTTGCTTGCAAATCTGGCACTGAGCAAGATTAAGTTCAGTTAAAAGACTTGAAAAATCTCTTCCAGCTCTATGATGTCAGAAGATACAAGGAAGCCCAGTTCCCACATTAAATTATTTTTTATTGAGGATCTATGCCATAAACAACATGGGCAAATCCCTTGGGCCTACTTCTCAGTCAGTTTCTGGGTTGTATCACAGGTAGAAACTTACATTATTCAACTAAAAATTCCTCTGGGGAAGGGATCTTCTACATAACAAACTAGGTGCAAGAAATAAGTCTGGGCAAGAATCTTTCTTACATGTAGACTTTAATTCCTAGAATTCTCCAAGGCCACTGCTATGAATTCTGGGAGATGTATTTATTTATTTACAGTATATGCCACTCCGATCAAAAAATTACTCTGGGCATTTTACGTTGCTCATTACAGTATTCAGGTTAAAAATACACTTAGAATTAAAATAACAAAACCAAAGCACATGACAATATAAATCATAACCGACATCATGACAACATATTAGAATTCCCAATAATTGCTTTGTGCCACCAAGATGAGCAATTTAAATAACCACACAATCTCCAATGGCCATCCAGAAAATCCAGATTTTGCTCATGGAACCACATATTCAGGGAGAACCACTGAAAAACCTCCCCACACCAAATACTTGGAGGTGGTTCAGAATGATACTATGATGAATGGTACCAAAAACATCTGAGAGATGCAGGAGAACTGGGAGAGTCATGCTCCCCCATCTTGGTCCTACCACAGCTCATCCACAAGAGTGGCAATATAGTCTTGATCCCATACCCTGGCCTGAAACCCAACTTAAAAGGATCCAAGTAATCTGCTTGTCTCTTCACAATCACCCACTTTCCCTTTACCTTTCCTCAAAAGGGAAGTTTGAAACAGGCAGTAGTTACCCAAAATAGATGGGTCAAGAGGGTTCTTGAGGAGATGCAACCCTATTCCTTCAAGATAGGTGGAAATATCTCCTCACTCAAGAATGCCTTGGCCACTGTCCTAATTCAACCTCCTGTTATCTTCCAGGCACAGAGGGAGGGATCCAGTCCACAGGTGATGCAGGTCATGTCACAAAGAATACTATCATTTCTTTAGGATCAACAAGCTTAAACTGCTCCCAGGTAACTTCTCAAGACACTGCCCCAGTCAGCTTCAATTGACTTGCCAAGACAGTGTCCAACCCTCAGCAAATATCAGTAATTTGATCTTCTATAAGCCTTGCAAACTCATCACAACAGCCCAATAACTGATCTTCCATGCCATCATCCTCTAAAAGTGCAAGTTCATTCTAAACAGGTCCTCTGGATGTCACTTTGTGGATAAGCTAAGTGAAGAGAAGTCTTGATGTGTTGTCACTTTTATCATCACAGTGTAGGCTCAGACCTGAGCACTTACCTATGCTCAGTCATATTCCCTCTTTCTTATTCACCTGCATAGTCCTGGGAGTGTCTTCTGCTGCTTCATCTTCCAAAGTTCCACAGTATACCAAATAGATACCCTGGATCAATGTGCAAGGAAAAGCCACTCAGATGCAATCCCGTCTAAAGGCTACAATAGTCTTTATATTATGGTAGGGAACTAGGGCCTAACAAAACTGCCCAGCAATACCTTGGGAAACTCAGAATGTTTATGTGCTTTTTAGAAACTAAGCGGATCTATCAGGTATCTAGGTTGGACCAATCAAAGGAGTCCATCACCCCTGGAGAAGCTGGTAGCTTCCAAAGAAACTAGAGAGTAATCTAATCTTAACTGATGTCCCCCACCCTCAGATGAAGTCTCTTCTGATCCAAAGCAAAAACCATGTTATACGTGTGGACTCCTATATGTGTTGGTCCTTTGATGACCTGGGATAACCTCATGGTTGTCACGGTAGCCATAAACTGATGGGCTGCCTCTAAACCCTTCTGCAAGGAAAACAGAATGACATTCCTGAGCTGTCAGCCCTCCCAGGTAAACCAGACAGGAAACACGACCAGATGAACTACTTCTATTTTAATGTTAGGCTACATTAACAGAATCTTGCAAATCTGAAAGTACAAATCTCCTGCCGTCCCTATTTACCGCCTAACCAGTTAGGGCGGGTCCTTTCTAAGTTTCTTTCTCTGCCCGTTATTCAGTTGCGGACTCCTCCCTCTTTTATCAAATCGTTCTCTAGGCAGCATCTCTTCCCCCGTCTTCCAAGGTCATTCTTACATTCCATTACATGAGCACCATAAACCTAAGGAAATCTATCGCCAATCTGGCAGTGAGGTAGAATAATTCAGACAGGGACTCGGCTGTGCAAATGAGAAGGCAGAACAAAAGCAGCAATCCCAGCTTGTTTGACAAGTCCAGCCTCAGAAACAAGGCCTCACATCCTGTTATCTGTAGAACAATGCCTTTGGTGACCTGCAGAACCTAAGTCTCCCAAAGGTTTCATAACCTGGCTCCCAAGACAAAGGGAAGTGGCCAGAAGCAGAGATTGGCCTCAAATTTCCAATGCGCTTTCACTGAAAATTGCCTGCCCCATGCCTCCCACCATATTACCCATCACCATCGTGGTTCTTCCCTTCTTTTCTTTACCCCCTTGGACCTAAACTGCCCTCATCATCCCTTGCCTACATCTAATGGGGTTCTCACTTCCCATTCACCCATCCACACCACTACACACATCCTTCTTGGCAGCTGCTTTTGATACAATCATCCAGCAGCCACCTCACATCATTCACTGACCTCCCATTCCCCACAATCACCTACCACTTCTCTCCTCCAGACTCTGCTTTTACCAGACTCCTGTGGAAGATAAGCTCCTGGTCTCTCAACTCCAGGAAATCATTCCCTCCTCAATATCCATCTCTCATCTGGAGAAAGTCACCACTATCTCCACTCCCTTCTCTACCAACAGTTCTAATAATTCCAATTCCTCCACCATCTCAACATAAAAGTCTATTCTTCCACGCTGACCTCCCACTACTGTCCACCAACTTTTTCAATCCCATCAGGTCTCCATAAATAAGCTTCTGCATGCTTCGCCCTCCTCTTTTCTGTGGAATTTACATTGCACATATTTTTTCCATGAGATGCAAATCTAATGGCAACCGTCTCTTAATTTCTCCAGGACATCTCTTTCCCAACAATGACTATGGTGGATATGCCAATAGCTAGGAATTTGACAGAGATCACTTTCAGATCCCCAGCCCCATTTCTGCTGCTTCCATGTGCTACAGCACACCACCACAGAGTTCAAACCAGGCCATCCCAGCTGTGCTACTCTTTCCTATCCATCACATTCATATTTCACATTGTAGAATCCAGCTGCTCACACTCCCCCACTATGGTGGCCTCTGACCTTTTGAGATGCCCAGACACTTCTTTGTACACAACCCCCCCCTTTAATCTTTGTTCTCTCTTGTCAACCCTCAGCTCCACACTTCTCCAATTCAGCATAACAACTGTTTTCACTGCTAAACCTAACATCCCTAACTGCATTGCAGGTAATGGAATTATTCTCGTTCTTGAGATACACTGAAGTCCACACATCTGGAGGTCATCCAGTTTGGTATAAAGGAACCTTCAGTCATATGAGCCCATAACAAGCAGTCCAAAGTAATAAGGTCACTCTCTCTCTGCCCTAGGAAGAGGCAATGGCAAACCACTTCTGAAAAATCTTGCCAAGAAAACTGCAGGGACTAGTCCAGGCAGTCCCCAGGAGTCAACACTGACTCAAAGGCACATACACACACATTGTTACTACCCCAGTAAGCAAGAGTCTGAAATCTGGCTGTACAGTAGCAGCACCTGACAATTGTATGCATCTAATTCATTCCTTCTCCTAGGACAGCCATTGAAGAAGTGGCAGAAAACTATTTTTACTATCTCCTTCAGAACTATGAAGTTGTTGTGGAGGCTACAGCTTAAATAATGTGTTAGGCACTGCTAAGCAAAAAAGGACTGAACTGGGATAATTCATATTCTCTAAATAAAATACTAGGACATGTTTCTTCCTTGCTCTCTATGGACTAAGAGCAGCAGCAGCAAGGGGTCTTGTACTGACATGTCACAAATATTGACAAAGCAAGCAAAGGGGTTTTTCCCCCTTCCTGTTCTACAGACAAAGCCATGTATCTGCAAGCAATATTTATTGTTGCCCTTCCTCAGTATCTTCTGCCTTAAGCCTATCCCTTAAAGTTGTGAACATACAAGTTCTGTGGTTTAAAAGGTCAGTTGTGGCTTGATATATACAGTCTCTTCTGTCTTTGTCTCTCTCTGATGCAGAAATTCTTATAATTAAAAAAATGGATAAGACAGAACAGAAATAGCCCTACTCTTAAATGATACCTATGTGCAATAACTCTTTTTTTCAACAATCCAAATTTGCAAAATAAAAAGCCTATGGGCATTGTGATCCTCAGAATGCTATGTGTGATAGATTTATCACACTGAATTTTTTTTTTTTGCTTGCAATGACCATTTACCTAAAAAAAAGTTTTAACAGTACTCATAGTTTTCTAAAATATTGATTCCAGCCTGGATGAACACTGTAAGAAGATAGCACAAAGGCAGTCAAGGATATGCATAATGTACTTTATGAGGAAAGACTGAAGGAACTGGATTTGTTTATTTCAAAGAAAAATATTCACACTCAGGCCAAACTATTATCTGCTGGTCATGTTCCACCTCTAGATTTCTTACATCAAGAAGTTAACTGTACCTGATGGCTTACAAAGAGCCCTCTTTGGAATGCTATGCTTCCGTGAACAATATGTGCATCACTGTGTGTATCAATCCACTCCAGAAAATATGGCTTTGGATTTATAGGCAAACCCCCTTTTGACACATTCTGTAGTTGCTGTGTCTGCTTCCAAACTCAGCATGTTTATGTGATGATTTGAAGCAGACCTCTGAGCAAGCAACAGGAGAGGCTCAGGCCCTGTTTGTGCAAGAGAGTACCCTGCCTTCTTTAGATTCTTAAAGTATGGAGTTAGACGCAAATAGCTTGGGTGAGCTGACGATTCATGGATGGTTTGGGGTTTGGTGGAGAGGGCTGGAGAGAATTAGAGTGCAGTGATGTCCAATTTAACTTGAATGGGGTCAAAATAATCTAAGCTATTTCCTAACTTGACAGAGGGGTAATAGTTCAATATATTCTGAGCCAATCTGAAGAAAAGTGACAGAAAGATATTCATCCTTACCTAGAATCAAAACAGGATGTCCAAAATGTTCAGAAATATGTTGTTTAAAAACATGAACTAAAATGCCTTAATTTCAAGATTAAAATTGTTGTGTTATATAATGTAATGCCTATTTCTGATCATCTTCATCTCCACTAGCAGCTTTTCTCAATACAATTCAGATATTTACTCTGTCCATTCTACCATTACAAATGTTTAAAACTTCAGTGCCAATAGATACAAAAAAAAACCACAGAAGTGGGCAGAGAGCCAGATAAAACACAGACAGATACTTCCTTCACATTTATTATATAATTACATATGTAGCATTATCCACCAATTCTGCCCACGGTTTGAGGAGATGGGCGGTCATATAAATTTAAATAAATAAATAAACAAATATGAAACTCTTGCAGAACAGATGTATTGCCTTGGTAGCATTTATGGCATGCATACAACTAAGCATGTACTAGATTGGGCATTTTTAGAACACAATTCAAAGAGCTGAAAACCAGAACATCACTGTGAGACACTTACCAGAGATGGTGTGGTAGGCATTTCAAACAACCCTGCCACCAAAGTGAAACTGCAGTTTCACTCAATGTTTCGACATACAACTATAATTCCTGGGGTTAGGCAAACAGGCTGCTTGCAGGGCCAAAGTAGCTACATCTATCACTGCAGGTAGTTCAAGGGTCTTTCCCATTATCCTGCGTGGGAAGGGTTTTCTGTGGATGCATACACATTCCCAAAAGATCAGGAAAGGTTCTTCAAGTGTCCACATCAGACTTTCAAGAAATCTGACTTCAGTCCTCATGAAGTACCCCTTGAAATGCTTTGCACAACACAAGTAGTAATGAGTAAGCCTGAGGGCATGATCATTTAGGATATGGGAAGCTGCAGGAACCATTTCTAGGGCCAGGAGTAATCAAAGTTTCAAATTACAATCTCCAAAATATCTCTGTTCCCCCCCACAAAAAAAATTAGGGCTGAAGTTCTATATTATGAAAGCATGGAGCCACCACAAAGCACATTCAATCTCACCTCTCAGTAAACTACAACTGAGACAAAGGATCAGATTTAAGAACTCAGGCTTTTAAGACAGAAGTGAAGAGCTGGCAAATGGCAGGTCAGAGAATGGGAAAATAGCAGTCCAATTGGCCCTACCACCACCACCCCACTATAGGTTTGATTTAAAGTGTGGTTGTTTCTAAGCCTCACAGGAGATGCTGGTCACACTATTCTCATATCTTGTCTACATAGGTGCCAGCTTCACCCAAAAGAGAAGGGGAAGAAGAAGGGACTTTAGTTTCCACAAAGGTAGTCTTTAAATCAGAGCTTTCCAAACTGTGTGTCGGGACACGTTAGTGTGTCGGCTGCAGTGTCTGGGTGTGTCGGGGCTGCTGCTGCCTCCGAGTCCTGCCAGGATTCCACGCAGGTCTTAGTGCCTGCCTTGTGCCTTGCTGCCTCCAAACCTGCCCTGCCAGGATTCCACACAGGTCCTAGTGCCTGCCTTGTGCCTTGCTGCCTCCAATCCTGCTGTGATTCTGCGCAGGTCCTAGTGCCTGCCTTGTGCCCTGCTGTAAGAGTGTGTCGCAAAATGATGCATGTCTAAAAAGTGTGTCACCAACATGAAAAGTTTGGAAAGCTCTGCTTTAAATCAATTCAGTACTGAGCAAACAGACCGACACAATTATCCAACCTTTTACCTGCTTTGGAAAATGCCATATTTTGCCAACAAAAAAAGTTGTGTCATATAACAGTAAAGCATATGTTGAGAATAAGTCATCCAATTGATCAGGACCAGCAGAAATAGGACTTTATTTTTACATGGAAGAAAATCCAATTGAGTATAAATGAATGCATGTCCAACTAAATCACAGAACCTTGCAGTGTAAAGGTTGGAAGGGACCTCAGAAATCTTCTAATCCTACCCCCTGCCATGTTCTGAAATCCGCTACTACTGTGTGTGGCCATATTGTCTCATTTTAAATACATCTAGTGAAGGAGAGTCTTGTCCACTGATGAATAGCTTGTACAGTAAGGAAATTTTTCCTGATGACCAAATGAAATGTTAGATGAATTGCTGCTCTAATCTACATTAATTTCATCCTCAACTCTTCAGAGCCCTTATCTGCCTACTGTTTTCAGTACAGTACAGCCTCATTCAGAAACATCCATTTTTACTCATTAAGAAAACTATTATGGAGCATCTAGCCTGAAGAAGAGCCCTATGTAGTTCAAAAAGCTCACAATATTGATTGTCTTAAGCAAGGTATTACTTTACCAGTTGTGGATTTCTTTAGCAAACTGGCACTAGTAAAGCCAGAAGAACAAGTCAATAGTCTCAGCACAAAACTAGATCAAACATTAATGCACTGTTGCCAGATAAACATTTATATTATAAATTCAAAGTAAATCTCAGGTAAAACTGCATTTCAGGAAAGATCTAAATTAATTGTCAGAATGCTTTAAGCATATACATGCACACTTGTTTAGGTCACAGCATAAAAGGGCATTTTTATAAATATTCTTATAATGTATAGATAATATGGATGATCTCTGCGGGAGCGGGATGGGGCAGTGCATCCATCCTTGCTCTTCTTGACCTCTCAGTGGCTTTTGATACCATTGACCATGGTATCCTTTTGGGTCGGCTCAGGGAGTTAGGGGTGGGCAGTGTGGTTCTGCGCTGATTCACCTCCTTCCTCCAGGGCCGGTCCCAATCAGTGTTGATTGGGAGTGAGAGTTCCAGCCCGCGGGCCCTCTCTTGTGGTGTCCCGCAGGGCTCGGTACTCTCCCCGCTCCTTTTTAACATCTACATGAAACCACTGGGTGAGATCATCTGTCACCACGGGATGAGGTATCATCAATATGCAGATAATACCCAACTATACGTCTCCATCCTGGGTGATGTAAGTGATGCTGTGACCACCCTCTTTTGGTGCCTCGATGCTGTGGGGGTCTGGATGGGGAACTACAGGCTTCAGCTGAACCCTGGTAAGACGGAGTGGCTGTGGGTTGGGGGCTCTTCTGTATCCAGGAACTTACCATCTCTGATTCTGGATGGGGTCACACTGCCCCAGATAGACCTGGTGTGGAATCTGGGGGTCCTCCTGGACTCACGACTCCTGCTCAAAGAGCAGGTGGCAGTCGTGGCCAGAAAGGCCTTTGCTCAACTTCATGTTGTGTGCCAGTTATGCCCTTTCCTGGATCGGGAGGCCTTCCAAACAGTCACTCATGCCCTAGTCAACTCCCATATAGACTACTGCAATGCGCTCTACATGGGGCTACCCTTGAAGAGTTTCCAGAAGCTACAGCTGGTCCAGAATGTGGCCGCACTGGCAATTCTTGGTGCCCCAAGATCGGCACATGTAACACCGTTGCTGTGAGAGCTGCACTGGGTACCAGTTTGCTTCCGGGTCCAATTCAAGGTGTTGGTTTTCACCTTTAAAGCCCTACATGGAATGGGTCCAGGTTACCTGAGCGACCACCTCACCCCCATTACATCGACCCTTCCCACCCAGTCATGCAGAGAGGGCATGTTATGGACCCCGCCCATGAGGGAATGTCAATTGGTGGAGTCCAGTAAGCAGGCCTTCTCTGCCGTGGCCCCCACCCTTTGGAACACTCTTCCCCCAGAGGTGAGGAAAACCCTATCTCTCCCGGCCTTCCGGAAGAAGTTAAAGACCTGGCTCTGCCATCTCGCTTGGGGTGGGAAGGAACTCAATCCTGGGGGTGGCTAGCGCCTTAAAGTGGTCCACATGTATTTATGCATTTATGAACTGCCATCCTGGATGTTATTTTATATTTTATATTTATATTATTCGTTATGTAATATATTTTGTTTTTATTTAAGACATCAGGCTTGTTGATCGGAAGATCGGAAGTTCAGAGATTCGAATCCCTAGCCCTGCATGTGGAGTGAGCTCCCGCACTAGCTCCAGCTCTTGCCAACCTAGCAATTCGAAAGCATGCAAATGCAAGTAGATAAATAGGTACCACTTCGGTGGGTAGGTAACAGTGTTCCACGCGCGTCATGCGGCCACATGACCATGGAAGCATCTTCGGACAACACTGGCTCTTCGGCTAACAAACGGAGATGAGCACCAGCCCCTAGAGTCGGACACGACTGCACAAATGTGCAGGGGGAACCTTTACCTTTACCTTTACCTTTACCTTTACCTTTACCTTTACCTTTACCTTTACCTTTACCTTTACCTTTACCTTTACCTTTACCTTATCTATCTATCTATCTATCTATCTATCTATCTATCATCTATCTATCTATCTATCTATCTATCATTCAAATTTTGCCACTGCCCATCTCCCCCAATAAGGGGGACTTTTAAGCTTTATTGTAAACCACCCAGTCCCTATTTTGGGGGAGAGGGGCGGTGACGAAATTTGATAAATAAATAAATAAAAAATATAAAGCCAGTTTGGTCTAGTGGTTAAGGTGCTGGGCTAGAAACCAGGAGACTGTGAGTTCTAGTGCCGTCTTCGGCATGAAAGCCGGCTGGGTGACCTTGGGCCAGTCACTCTCTCTCAGCCCAACTCACCTCACAGGGTGGTTGCTGTGGGGAAAATAGGATAAGGAAGGAGTATTAGGTATGTTCGCCGCCTTGAGTTATTTATAAAAATAATAAAGGCGGGATAAAAATCAAATAAATAAAATAAAATATATAATATAATTAATATAAATAAATAAATAAATTATAATAATAATAAAAAATAACAAATATATAATGCAGCCTTTTTCAACTTTTTGACCCTGGAGGAACCCTTGAAATATTTTTCAGGCCTCGGGGAACCCCTGCACATTCAGGCTCAAATATAGGCCACAAGTTACAAAATTATTATATTTGTTTCATGTGTAGGCCTGTATATATGCATTAACAATGTTCTTAAACTAAAAATAAAGAATAAAACTTACCTCTTTAATGTGAAGTTGCCTGAATTTTTAAATAAATCATGTTCTGACAGGGAACCCCTACTGACCTCTCACAGAACCCTAGGGTTCCACAGAACCCTGGTCAAGAAACTCTGATATAATGTATATACTTTGAGTGACAAACGTCCATGACAAAGCACATACTTTTCATGCAGAAAGTCTCAGGTTCATTTCCCTGCCATCTCTAGGTCAAAAAATTGTATGGCAGGGAAGTTGGAAACTCTCAGCCTAAAACTGTGGAGACTTGGCAACACTGGGCAAGATGGACCAATGATCTGACTCAGCGCAAGGCAGCTTCATATATTCCTAATCATTATTTCACTAGCGAGAGGCAGTTTTGTGTAGTGGTTAAGGCATCAGGCTATAAACCAGGAGACCATGAGTTCTAGTCCTGCCTTAGGCACAAAGCCAGCTGGGTGACCTTGGGCCAGTTACCCTCAACACTGACTTGAAGGCACCAAAAAAAAAAAATTCCACTAGTCACATGCCTCGTGGCAACTGCTTCTTTTCCTGTCCCTTTCCCCTCTCTGGGAAAACCTCATGCCGCCTCTAGGACTAGATTACTGGGCAAAGGTTGAGGGGCCTGCAGCCTGACATAACTGTGTTTGGAAATCTGCCTTGTAATTTCACCAATATTTTCCTACTTTATTCTCAGGATGCTTTTTCTCTCCCCTCCCTTCCCTTCCCCTCCCCTCCCCTCCCTCTCCCACAGAAACATCTTGAAGCAGTGCAAATCCTGGGTACAAATGCAGTTTTGCTTTGCAGTACACCTACATTCTTTTCAAAGTTAAAGGAAAAAGAGTACACAAAAGAAAAGTGGGGGGTAGGGGAGAGAGAAAGAATACTTGTAGGACAGAATCTGGAAATGTAGCACCCTGAAGAGAGGTACCCTCCATCCCTTCTGGACTTAAAAAAGAGCTATGATTAAAAATGGGGTTCACAGGCACATGACTTTTGCATTTTCTGTTTTACATGTTTTAGTTTTAATTTTTTAATGTGTATTTGGGGTACTCATTTCTTTTTCCCCCCTTTCTTTGTGGGTATTGTTTTATTTTATAACAAGAATGTCAACCACCCAGAGCCTTGGGACTGGGGGTCATACAAACAAAGTAAATAAATAAAATTAATAAATATCCTACCCAGGGGCCCTTAACCTGATGAATCTAACAATCCAACACACATCATCCTATTGCACTTTGTATTTCTCCAAACTCACCACTAGCAGCAATGAAGTAGATTAGGGATAGAGATATATAATATAGCAATGTATAGGAAAATCCATTAAGTATGATTGGAGAGAGTAGCAATTCAGTGCATACAAGTGAAATACATACATGTGTAATATGCACATGTAGAAATCTGCATGTAGCTGTCTTGAACTTTCCTATATAGTAGTAGTTTCCTTGTGGGAAAACCGACTCTTCAAGTAAGATGTTTGGGAGGTTAATGAAGAATAATTCCTTCTCTAAGCAGTTCAGAAGCTCATCCCTATGCACATTTCTTATGAAGACATTTCCAGTGATTTAGTCAACAAGTGTGGAGGGAGGTAGAAAAGAATCAACAAATAGGCAACCACATCCTCTTTGTGGAGAAGTTTATCTGTGAATTAACTGATTAAAAGCAGAGCGCCTGACCCACCAGAGGAAATGGGTCGATAGGAGACCTTTAGCGGATGGGGAGCCATTGATCAATAATTACTTTTCTGTTAAACAGTCTATTCCCTGGAGTAGCAGGAGTGCTCCTTTTGCATACAGCTGCACTATGAGCCATTACGTTTGCAGCAGAAGGATTAAAGGCAACCACACCACAAAACGTCTGTAAACACCTGGTTAGAGAGATGTAGTAGAGGTAAACAGATCCTGCTTTCTTCTCCTCACTTCCAAGCTTCAGCTCTGATTCCAAATCTAGGGCATATTGCTTATTGACCAAATATATCACTGTACTCCTACTTATATCCAGGGAACACTTGCACAATTTGAGACCTACTAAACTGAATACATGGAAGGAATGAGAAAAGGAGGATGACCAGCAGCAAGGGGATAGATTCAATCACAGCAAGCGATGGGTGCACGATTGGAAGTCCTGAAGGACTATGTTGGGGACAGATCATCCTGGAGAAAACCTATCTATGTGGTCATTAAGAGTCAATACATGAATGAGAACACAGTTTTCCTCTACACCTTTCTAAAATTGGTGATGAAGCTCTGGTCTCAATATGCATAAAAGAATTTATTTTAGATTGAAATGCATATAAACAAATGAGAATACAAGGCCAATTTCCACTATCACTGATGGGGGAGCTGAAGCTGAGTGAAAGACACTTGCCTAATGTCATCTGAAGCATTTGTAACTGAGGGCAGACCTGATCTGGGGACTGTTGTGGCTTATGATTCTATTGCTAGACCAGTAAAAAATAAAACAGAATGGCTTGATAGCTTTAGGGCAGAGCTTTCCAAACTGTGTGTCGCAACACAAAAGTGTGTCGCCACACCACCCGGAAGCGGCTGCGCGCATGTGCACGGCAGTGGCGGCGGCGGCAGCGGCGCAGTATCAGTGTTTCCGCATTTTAGCGGAGGCTGCCGCCGTCGCCGTGCATGCGCGCACCGCCGCATGCCCCCCCACGCCGCCACCGTGCACACACGCGCCGCCGCGCACACCCCCGCGCCGCCGCTGTGCGCGCGCCCCCCCCCCCGTGCCACCGCCGCTGGTGTGTCGCCAGCGGCGGCACTTTGGAAAGCCTTGCTTTAAGGATTTATTAAAGTAACAAAAATGCCAGTCACAAAGATGTAAAGCATGAAAAGTTAAGATTCGTGTAATATCAATTATTTCGGCCTACCATTTATTTGTATATTTGTGTATCTCTTCTCATTACTACAAATCTCACAGAGGTCACAATGAACAATGAAGATACAAACATTAAATTAGAACAGCATTGTCCATCGGAAGATCGCAAGTTCGGAGGTTCGAATCCCTAGCCCCGCGTGACGGAGTGAGCTCCCGCACTAGCCCCAGCTCTTGCCAACCTAGCAATTCGAAAGCATGCAAATGCAAGTAGATGAATAGGCACAACTTCCGTGGGTAGGTAACAGCTTTCCACGTGCATCATGCCGGCCACATGACTGTGGAAGCGTCTTCAGACAACACTGGCTCTTTGGCTAACAAACGGAGATGAGCACTGGCCCCTAGAGTCGGACACGACTGCACAAATGTGCGGGGGGAACCTTTACCTTTACCTAAACATACCTCATTAAAAAGTAAAGAAGAGTAAACAAAAATGAAACAAAAATCATCTAAACAACATAAATACAAGGAAAATCTGGGAAAAGAGATAGGTCAACATGCATCTGAAAGGTGTAACCCTAGATGCCTCATGGATTTTCAAGAATGTGCAAAATAAGAACATTCTTATGCACTACTTTTTATTATTACTGCTAAGAAAGCTAAATTATATCAGCAATCTCCCAGGGTTTGTCAAATGCATCTTTTATTTACCTGGTACCCTGTAGAACAGTGTTTCTCAACTTCAACAACTTTTAAGATGCATGGACTTCAACTTCCAGAATTCCTCAGATAGCATGCAATTCTGGGAGTTGGAAGTACATGCTTCTTACAGTTTCTGAGGTTGAGAAATACTACTCTAGATGACTCAGACAATATTTCCCAGAATTCCTAGCCAGAATAGCCATTGGCTAAGGTAGCTTGGAATTTTGGGAAATACAGTCCAATATATTTGGTGGACATCAAGTGAAAGGTGATCTAATGTGTCAACTGGAAAACCTAGCAGGACAGGTTTTTTCCATTCTAAATGCTATTGAAAATTTTCAGTAGCAGAAAATGAAGCGCTCTGCCCTTTTACAACAAACCATTACAATACATATAGCACTCCGAAAAGATATGCCAATTCAATGGTAGATATTATTTCATCCATACAAAGTCCTGGACACAATGAGTCAATGTTAAGTCACTGTCAAAACTAGCCTGCAAAGACTAGGGTTAGGAAGGGTGGCTGTCTTTCAGGATCTGGTGTTGTGTTGTTTTAAGTCTGCAATTCAAAATATAAAACCTGCAGTCACTAGAAAGTATGTTCAAACTTCAAGTTGTTTAGCATCCATTTTCCATTTGCACATATTTACAAGCAGCATGTTATAGACAAAGAGATGACTTAATGACTCTTGTGAACAACTACCTTTTGCCCCAGCCTTTATGCTACTGGAGAAAAATCCTCACTCAGCACAACCAATATAAACTGTTGCTTCCTAGTCTTCATAGCTTTATTGTAAAATCAGACACACTTCAATGTATTGTCGAAGACACACTTCACTTCTCTGTGAGAGAACAAATAAAACATACCTAAGAACTCATTTGCTGTAAGAGTGCCATTGAAATCCCTCTCAAACACTTTAGCTATTAATCATTCTATTTTACAGAAGTAAAAAAGAAAGGAATGCTGAAAGGTAAAATGAACGATCAGTGAGAAAATGACAGATCCCAAGAGTTTTAAGTTTGGAGTCCCTGGCTAAATATTCAAACAGTTGCACTTGCTTTACACTAGGCCAAGGGTCGGAAATGGCGGCTCGCGAGCCAGATGCAGCTCTTTGGCCCCTTGAGTGTGGCTCTTCCGCAGCTGAACTCACCCCCGCCCCTCCCACGCGATTGGCCCCCGCCCGCAAACCCCGCCCCCTGGCTCTCGCACTGAGCGAGGCCCGGCGCGGCAGGGAGGCGCTGCTGGCCCGGGACGCGGCGCTGTCGGAGGCGGCGCAGGAGCGGCTACAGGGGCTGCTGCGGCTGGAGATGGCGCTGCTCCGCGGCATCCAGGTGCTGGGCGCGGGCCCGGGACACGAGCGGCAAGGCGGCGCAGGGGGCCTGGCTGGGGCGGTGGCCAGGTTTTGAGCCGGGCAGAGCGGAGAAGTTGCCCGCGGCAGCCGCTCTAGGAGCCGGCCAACCTCCACCGCTGGTTCCCAGCGCTTCCCCTTGGACAGGGAGTTCCCTCCCGCCGCCCCCCTCGGAGAGGCAGGCCTGAAGGGGCGCAGAGGCCGGAGAGGGAGCCCCTCCGTCTCCCCTTCTCTCCCTGCCTCGCCCGCCCGCAGGGAAGGAGATGCGGTCCCGCCCGGTGAAGAGAGCGCAGCCTTCCGCTCTCCCGCGCCCCAGGTTTTGAGCCGGACAGAGCAGAGAAGTTGCCCGCGGCAGCCGCTCTAGGAGCCGACCAACCTCCGCCGCTGGTTCCCAGCGCTTCCCCTTGGCGCGGGTCCCGCCCGGTGAAGAGGGCGCAGCCTTCCGCTCTCCCGCGCCCCAGGTTTTGAGCCGAGCAGAGCAGAGAAGTTGCCCGCGGCAGCCGCTCTAGGAGCCGGCCAACCTCCGCCGCTGGTTCCCAGCGCTTCCCCTTGGACAGGGAGTTCCCTCCCGCCGCCCCCCTCGGAGAGACGGGCCTGAAGGGGCGCAGAGGCCGGAGAGGGAGCCCCTCCGTCTCCCCTTCTCTCCCTGCCTCGCCCGCCCGCAGGGAAGGTCCCGCCCGGTGAAGAGGGCGCAGCCTTCCGCTCTCCCGCGCCCCAGTTTTTGAGCCGGACAGAGTAGAGAAGTTGCCCGCGGCAGCCGCTCTAGGAGCCGGCCAACCTCCGCCGCTGGTTCCCAGCGCTTCCCCTTGGTGCGGGTCCCGCCCGGTGAAGAGGGCGCAGCCTTCCGCTCTCCCGCGCCCCAGGTTTTGAGCCGGGCAGAGCAGAGAAGTTGCCCGCGGCAGCCGCTCTAGGAGCCGGCCAACCTCCGCCGCTGGTTCCCAGCGCTTCCCCTTGGACAGGGAGTTCCCTCCCGCCGCCCCCCTCGGAGAGACGGGCCTGAAGGGGCGCAGAGGCCGGAGAGGGAGCCCCTCCGTCTCCCCTTCTCTCCCTGCCTCGCCCGCCCGCAGGGAAGGTCCCGCCCGGTGAAGAGGGCGCAGCCTTCCGCTCTCCCGCGCCCCAGATTTTGAGCCGGACAGAGTAGAGAAGTTGCCCGCGGCAGCCGCTCTAGGAGCCGGCCAACCTCCGCCGCTGGTTCCCAGCGCTTCCCCTTGGCGCGGGTCCCGCCCGGTGAAGAGGGCGCAGCCTTCCGCTCTCCCGCGCCCCAGGTTTTGAGCCGGGCAGAGCAGAGAAGTTGCCCGCGGCAGCCGCTCTAGGAGCCGGCCAACCTCCGCCGCTGGTTCCCAGCGCTTCCCTTGGACAGGGAGTTCCCTCCCGCCGCCCCCCTCGGAGAGACGGGCCTGAAAGGGCGCAATACTGTGTTGCCTGGGGGCCCCAAGTGTGTTGCGCAAGAATGCAGAAGCACTGATGCCGCACCAGTACACTGGCGGCGGCGGGCCATCAGCGCTTCCGGTTTCCAGAAGCGCCGCCGCCAGCTCGCAAAAAAGCCTCGGATCACTGCAAAAAGTGACGGGGGGGGCGCCCAGGGGTGGAAAATATCCGCGCCGATGAGCTGTGCGGCCGGGAGGTGGAGGCGCACCTCCTCCCCGCCGCACAGTTGATCGGCATGGATATTTTCCACCCCAGGGCACCCTCCCCACCGTCACTTTTTGCAGTGATCCTACAGCGGCTGCCGCGGGCAACTTCTCTGCTCTGGCTCAAAATCTGGGGCGCGGGAGAACGGAAGGCTGCGCCCTCTTCACCGGGCGGGACCTTCCCTGCGGGCGGGCGAGGCAGGGAGAGAAGGGGAGTCGGAGGGGCTCCCTCTCCGGCCTCTGCGCCCCTTCAGGCCCGTCTCTCCGAGGGGGGCGGCGGGAGGGAACTCCCTGTCCAAGGGGAAGCGCTGGGAACCAGCGGCGGAGGTTGGCCGGCTCCTAGAGCGGCTGCCGCGGGCAACTTCTCCGCTCTGCCCGGCTCAAAACCTGGGGCGCGGTAGAACGGAAGGCTGCGCCCTCTTCACCGGGCGGGACCCGCGCCAAGGGGAAGCGCTGGGAACCAGCGGCGGAGGTTGGCCAGCTCCTAGAGCGGCTGCCGCGGGCAACTTCTCTACTCTGTCCGGCTCAAAATCTGGGGCGCGGGAGAGCGGAAGGCTGCGCCCTCTTCACCGGGCGGGACCTTCCCTGCAGGCGGGCGAGGCAGGGAGAGAAGGGGAGACGGAGGGGCTCCCTCTCCGGCCTCTGCGCCCCTTCAGGCCCGTCTCTCCGAGGGGGGGCGGCGGGAGGGAACTCCCTGTCCAAGGGGAAGCGCTGGGAACCAGCGGCGGAGGTTGGCCGGCTCCTAGAGCGGCTGCCGCGGGCAACTTCTCCGCTCTGCCCGGCTCAAAACCTGGGGCGCGGTAGAACGGAAGGCTGCGCCCTCTTCACCGGGCGGGACCCGCGCCAAGGGGAAGCGCTGGGAACCAGCGGCGGAGGTTGGCCGGCTCCTAGAGCGGCTGCCGCGGGCAACTTCTCTGTCCGGCTCAAAATCTGGGGCGCGGGAGAGCGGAAGGCTGCGCCCTCTTCACCGGGCGGGACCTTCCCTGCAGGCGGGCGAGGCAGGGAGAGAAGGGGAGACGGAGGGGCTCCCTCTCCGGCCTCTGCGCCCCTTCAGGCCCGTCTCTCCGAGGGGGGCGGCGGGAGGGAACTCCCTGTCCAAGGGGAAGCGCTGGGAACCAGCGGCGGAGGTTGGCCGGCTCCTAGAGCGGCTGCCGCGGGCAACTTCTCCGCTCTGCCCGGCTCAAAACCTGGGGCGCGGGAGAGCGGAAGGCTGCGCCCTCTTCACCGGGCGGGACCCGTGCCTCTAGGAGCCGGCCAACCTCCGCTGCTGGTTCCCAGCGCTTCCCCTTGGCGCGGGTCCCGCCCGGTGGAGAGGGCGCAGCCTTCCGCTCTCCCGCACCCGTCCTGCCGGCCGGAGGGTGGCAGCTCTTTCTCCGCCACTCCCGGTGGGGTGGCCGGGCTGGGTTCGCGGTGCCGCTGGCTGCGCTCCCTCCCTCCGTGAGCCCTCCGTGAGCCCCCCGCCCCCTTCCACGTGATTGGCTCCCGCCCGCAAACCCCGCCCCCTTCCACGCGATTGGTCACGCCCGCAAACCCCGCCCCCTTCAATGCAATTGGCCCCCGCCCGCAAACCCCGCCCCCTGGCTCTCGAGCATTTCAAAATGTGCACGAGCATGCCAAAATGGCTCCCGGGGTAAAAAGTTTGCCGACCCCTGCACTAGGCAATAAAAGTGATTTTGTTGCTAATTCACAGACTGACCTTTGAGTCAAACTGCTATGGAAAATACACCACAGAAGCAAAGCTCTTCTGTCATGTTAAAAGGTTTTTAAAACTTAATGGCAGGTCTCAGAAGCAAGTATGTGATACTTCAGCAAGAGATACTGTACTTGACCAAGTATGAAGAGTCCCAACATACATCAAGAAAATATCCTATCAGCTACAGCAAACCTCATGTTCACACACATTGGTACCTAAATTTCTAATCTAGTTACACTTCCCCGTGTCATCTGAACAGAGGGAATTGTGATTTGTGACATTATGAGGAACTGCCAAAAAACAAATGCTTGCAGTCTCTTCCCCTAACATGTAAATGTGGAGAAGAGAATGGGGACTGAATGAGGCCAAACTTTAGCAGAGCTTGTTCCTAGAGCAGGAAAACACGGTTTTCTGCCACATTTGAAATCCACAGCATGCAGAGCAGGAGCAAAGGAGGAACAAAATTTCCACAAATGCTTGTAACGTCATATTTTTAAAAAAACAAACAAACAAACAAACAAAACCTCTAATTTTCTGAGAAGTGTGGTTGTTCTGTAGACTTCTATATTTTATTAAAAAGAAAGCATAATGCACCATTTTTATTAAGAAAAGGATGTCTAAACACCAAGATAAAATTTTCAGCAGCTAATAAAATATAATTTGCCATTCAGAAGTTCAACTTCATCCTCCTTCCTACCTACTTAGAACTGATAAAGGGGGACAAGGATGTTAGCCTGTTCCCTCCAATATTTATTTATTTATTTATTTATTTATTTATTTGTTGAATTTCTATAACCGCCCATCTCCCCCTCAAGGAGGGACTCTGGGCGGTTCACAACACAATATCAACAAAATACAATAAAAACTGTGATAAAAATAGAATTACAATAAATTACAATAAAAATACAATAAAATCCAAGAGGCAGATAGTTCTAAAGTGACGTTGACTATGATTAAAATATTTTAAATATCTAAGGTGGCTCTAAGGGATCAGCCATCCCCAGGCTTGACTGCTTTCCTTTTTGCCCCAGGCGAGATCACAGAGCCAGGTTTTTAATTTTTTTCTAAAATCCAGGAGCGAGGGGGCCTGTCTTATCCCTGGTGGAAGGATGTTCCATAGGGCAGGTGCCGCTGCAGAGAAGGCTTGCCTCCGGGACCCCGTTAGGTGGAATTCTTTCATAGAAGGGGTCCGCAGCATGCCCTCTCTGCAAGATCGGGTGGGACGGGAAGATGTAATGGGGATGAGGCGGTCCCTCAGATAACCTGGTCCTGTGCCATGTAGGGCTTTAAAGGTGATAACCTTTATAATATATTCATATTATGAGACTTAGAACTAAATCATAGGGGAACTTTCAAAATCAGGTAAGCTGGATCCTCTGTTCTGATACTAGCTTCAAAAGCTTAGAGGGCTAAAAGAACAGATATCAGGATCTCAAAGAGAGGGTTAAACCTAGCAGACTCATCTCTAGTCTCCCAGTTCTAATTGTTTGGAGGATGAACTTCTGAATATATTTAGTGTTTGCCCTGGCTATATGTCCTTATTTAGCTAAGCAATGCATCTCTTATATGCTGATATGGCTTACGTCCCATATGTAGAAAGAACATAAATTCCAACAGAACTTGCAAACTTTCTCCAATTCTTTACTCAACTCAAAGCCTCAGTCAGTCCCAGCCACAGATTAGTGAAAACTGTACACTGAAATCTGCAAACCTGTGTTTGATGCATTATCTCATTATGGTTTTAGTTATTAAGACCCCAAACACGTTTTTATTTACCACTGGTGAATTTCAGACAGCACTCATCTGCAGAAAAAGCAGAAACGTTTACTGAAGGTATAGCATGAGTGTATATCCCTGAACCTAGCAATTTGAAAGCATGCAAATGCAAGTAGATTAATAGGTACCACTTCGGTGGGTAGGTAACAGCGTTCCATGCGTGTCATGCGGCCACATGACCGTGGAAGCATCTTCGGACAACGCTGGCTCTTCGGCTAACAAACGGAGATGATCACCGGCCTCTAGAGTCGGACACGACTGCACAAATGTGCGGGGGGAACCTTTACCTATATCCCTGAAGACGTTTGTTATGAAAATCACAGTTCACTTACCATTATGAAAACCATAACAAATTCTGTGTTAATAGCAATGCAGGCTCCTTGCCTTAAGCAAGAAGCATTCCACAGCCTCCTCTCTGATAAATCAAAAGTCAGCCTGACAAGCAGTAAACTTGTTGCATTTTAACTGTCCACTGTTCCATTCATTGTCCTACAGCCCAGAAAAATCAGAGTACATTATACCAAGACTCACATAGTCGGTCTTTATGGAAGCAGTAGTTCTCCATAAAGACAGAGAAGAAAACTATCCAGAGGAGCTGACAGAATATACAGAAGCAAATTTCAAAGTGGTGGAGCAAACCAGACGAAATCTGACATAAGATGAGATTGCCCCTTCTCTGGGTAAAGATCTACAGGCTGAAAAGTTACCTAGTGCTAGAAAGGATGTGGCAGAGACATCTTGTACGTGTGTTGGGGGAAGAATGGTAGAAAAGAGGAACACGGGGGCAGCCTATGGCTGGGAGTGCTGGGAATTCAAGGTTTCTGCAAATGCCTCAGCTAAAAGCAGAGCAGCCTGCTGGATTGATTATGCATGCACACTATTGAAAACAATGGTCACTTAAGTATCAGAGGCTTGCTAGATAATTTATAGCCAGCCAGCATTAATATTCAGAGTG
This sequence comes from Charina bottae, assembly GCA_023362775.1. Classification (NCBI taxonomy): domain Eukaryota; kingdom Metazoa; phylum Chordata; class Lepidosauria; order Squamata; family Charinaidae; genus Charina; species Charina bottae. Next base: position 121,981,157 of record JALMGJ010000001.1, read on the forward strand.
GTGGGCAGAGTTCAAAGGCACAAGGTGGAGAACAGAAGTTTAAGACTATTCCAATATCACTACCAGCTTTTTACTGCAAAAGGCCTTGTTTGTTTCCCTCTGCCTAAACTGGAGAAAAATAACAACTTGAGTCTTAATGGTTGTCGATTATAATAATAGAATATTGTACAGAAGAACAAACTATCAGCATCTCATCACATAAATGGATAATCATTGCCTGATACCAAATGAAACATGCTCATTCATGAAGTTTAATACATCTACCTGGATCAACAGCAAGTCCTCAGGTACAGAACATCAAAGAGTTTCCAGAATCTTTTCACATATTTCATCTGAATTGACTTCTACTTGCTTTGGATTTTGACACTTGTGTGCATTTGACAGAAGATACAAAATCAGCACTACTGTTGGGGTTTGTGGGCATCTTACATGAAGAAAAGTCTTCTATATAGTATCCAGATGGGACAGACTGTCCCCTTTAGTATGATTGGATCCTATATCCTTCTGCCCTCAGACTACCAAAACCATTATTTTCTGTGCCTTACTAGAAACATGACTACAACCCAGTTGGTTTCTGGCACCTATCTTAAGTCTGAATATAATGGTCAAGGTTCAATAATCAACACAATCCTAGTGAGCCATTTCAAGCTAAAAGATGTTCTTACAACTGTTTGTCAAAATGCCCTAGAACTTACAGAAGCAACATTTGGCACATGTATTCCCAATTGTCCTGGTTCATATTTACTGAAGACTGCTTTAAAAATAAACAGATATTTCCTCCTTTATCAGGGGAGGAAAAAAAACACTTCCATTTTCTGACCTCCCCCCCGCCCCAAATCAGAAATCTATATGAAAGGAACACAATTTTTCTGCTTAACAGCAAATTCTCAAGTACTCAAAATTCATTCAAGGTATTTTGTTGTTTATTCGTTCAGTCGCTTCTGACTCTTCGTGACTTCACGGACCAGCCCACGCCTTAGTTAAATAAAAAACAAATAGCTGAAAGTTTTTGTGATGTTTCTTCCATAAAATTATAAAAATGCAGAAAAGCAGAAATGTACAAACCTTTTGAGGAGAACAGCAGCAGCCCAATTTGGGAGGAAGGGATTAAAGACTGCATTAGGTGGGGCAGTGATGTTAAATAAGTAGAGATATGTTACATACTGTACATGACAAAAACAACATTTTCTGTGGTTTACTCTTTGGAGAGGATTTGTTTTACTTGCTTTTTATTCCTTCCAGAATGTTGGGGAGCAATGTGAAGGGACTGAGGACTCTGTCTGTCATCTATCTGTCTGACCATCAGCAAGAAAACTCTCAGAAAACAGAATGGAACCAATTTTGATACAACAGGAAAATCCAGGAGATAAGGTGGTCATTGAAGACCAGGTTAGCAAAACACCAGAACGCATTGAAAAACCAAAAAAAAAAAAAGTGTCACAGGATATTACCTAAAGTGCTGCTGCAGACCCCACTGGGAAAGCATGAAAATTGTAGACTTTGAAACCCATAAACATAAAAGAAAAATCTAAGAAATAATTGAAGTAATCCCTTCTGCCTAGGCCAGCAAGAGCTGGGAGGGTTGGTTTGAATCCCAACCCTAGACATACCCATAGACACACTCACGTGGGTACACCAGCTTCTTCTCACTGCATCTTACCAGCCACAGAATTTTTTCTCCATTTGTTCTTGTTGTTCATCAGGCCTGGTAAACCATGTCCATGCGGAAGCCCAAAATTACCAAAATAGCTCTTGGGATTGTATTGCAAGTGAAGAATGTTATTGCCTTGAAGAAAAGCATCAGTCCATTTGATCATTTCAAATGTTGAACAATACATCGGCTGGCACCTGCTCCAGGTGTAGGATGGGGGCAACTGGTGAATTTATTCCCTCCTGAACACTGAGATCAGCTTTTGGCACCACAGGCTGGAAATTCCGAAAGCTACAGTCCATCACCTTCTGTTCATATCAAACCAAATACATATAAAAGTATTTTAAAGACTTCCCTGGTCAACATGGGGAAGTCAAGATGGCTTACGTACATATTCCTATCCCCCTTCTTCTGAACATGCTGAAAACCTGTCTAAGGCTATAGAGTGATAATTACTCTGATTCTCTGTTAACGAAAGTGAGAGCAACTTCTAAACCTCCTTCTTCTATTATTTATTTTATTTATTTTTTGTATCCCGCCTTTATTATTTTTATAAATAACTCAAGGTGGAGAACATACCAAATAATCTTTCCTCCTCCTATTTTCCCCACAACAGCAACCCTGTGAATTGAGTTGGGCTGAGAGTGAGTGACTGGCCCAAGGTCACTCAGCCGGCTTTCATGCCTAAGGCGGGACTAGAACTCTCAGTCTCCCGGTTTCTAGCCCAGCACCATAACCACTAGACCAAACTGGCTATTTCAACTTGCAGAAGCAGAGTCAATAGAGAGGTACCCCCATTATCTACTTCCTACTCCAAAAGATGAGAGGAAAATCAAAAGACAATAATGAAGATAATTATTAACAGCCCCTGCCATTCCTTCAGAAGTAGTCTAGCCACAAAAAAGCACATCCACAAGCTCTTAAAAAATAATAAAACATTTTCCAACAATCGCAGAACAAGAAGATAATTTATTGTCAGCATTAAAAATAAAACTCCAATCAATTTCACTAATATTGAAAGCATGCATGCTACAGTTTATCTTTGCCAGCAAGGAAGGCAGAATACTAGCAGATTTAAAACTCATCCCATCCTTTTGGGAATAATAAGATCCCTTACATAGCTGTTAGAGATATACTTTCAGTCATCCAGTCATAAATATCCCCAAAGCAATAAGCATTGCAGCTAACAGAAAAATCCGGTCACTGTGCCATTGTAGGGAAAAAAAATCTCTTTGAAAAACAGATGGTTTTTCTGTCTAATTTCAAAAGGGGAGGGAGAAAAGGTATCCATCTATTTCAGTCAGATATATCTATTCAGAATATTCATCTTGTCACTTATTATGACCAATTCCTCAGACAACAAGCAAGAGAAATCTTTAAGCTGCCAATCTTCAATAACATAGAATTATTAATTTTACTACACACATGCAGAATACGCACGTGCACACAACATTTCAATACTATAAATGTGGTGACCTACAGCAGCACATCCCATTATTCAGTTGGACCTACTTAAAGCAAAGAACTGCTGTTGGTTTAATCATGGAAGGAGGACAAGATATAGGCCATAAATATTGATTTTTTTTATTATTACAGGTGAACATCATGGAATACGAATTTTGGTTTTAAACAAAGAAAGTAGCATGCAATGTTTCTCCAACTGATTGGCTGCAAAAAGAAAACTTTTTAAATTCTTTTCCTTTTTTCCCCATGTCATCTTATTTTAAAGATCCAATAGCTGGTTATTTTTTTCTTTTGTTACACATTAAAATATATTTTTTTTAAAAAAAATGGGTATCCACTTAAAGACACCAGCATGGTGTAATGACTAAGACATCAGACTATGAGTGGAAAGAATCAGATTCATATCCTGATCTAACCATGAAGCTCATTAGATGATGTCTGGACCAGTTGCTAAGTTCCAGTTTAACCTACTTCACAGAAATGCTGTGAGGAAGAATTATGCATGATTTTCCAAGCTTCTTAGTAAAATGCTGGGATAGTGTAATAAACAGAAAAACCACTGTATGCTTGAAAGAAAATCCCATCATTGTAGAACTACATGAGTGCATCCTATCCTGCTCAGTGCAGGAATGTGTAATCTTTCTCTCTGGATAAATAATAAGGCAATGTTGAGCCATATGATCCATATGTCTGCTCAAGGTTCCTTAAACCTTCTTTCCTTTTTGGTGAACATATCTTGCACTTTTATTTTTCAAAGGACTTGGTTTCCACACTCCTCACCATTCTGATCACCTTCCTGTAGAGATTCTTTCTTTAGTTACTTTCTAAAGATGTAGAGCCCGTATCTGGAGATAATGTTCTGGCCAGGGCAGGACAGAAGTTACAAACAGATTCTTTATGTGATCCATTAAATATTCAGAAGAATCTACAGATTTTCTGAACCTGAACAGATATGGATGGTCAGCAAGGTGAATAGAAGAGCAAATCAGTAGTAGGAAGGAAATAATTAAATAAATGTTATCTTTGGGTTGGGGAAGCTGATTAGGAGATATAGATATATAGATATATAGATGATGAGATATAGAGATAGATGATGAGATATAGAGATAGATGAAGAGATAGAGATAGATGAAGGAAAAGGAGATAGAGATAGAGATAGATGAAGAGATACAGATAGTTGAAGGAAGAGGAGATGATGGAGATGGAGATGGAGAGATGGAGAGAGATAGAGATAGAGATGATAGAGATAGAGATATATACAGTAGATCTCCCCTAATCAGCTTCCCCCACCCAAAGATAACATTTATTTGCAGTGGCTCAGCGGGTAAGACGCCAAGCTTGTCGATCGGAAGGTCGCAAGTTCGGCAGTTTGAGACCCTAGCCCTGCGTGACAGAGTGAGCTCCCACACTCGCCCCCGCTCTTGCCAACCTAGCAATTTGAAAGCATGCAAGTGCAAGTAGATAAATAGGTACATCGGTGGGAAAGTAACAGCGTTCCACACGCGTCATGCCGGCCACATAACCGCAGAAGCATCTTCGGACAACGCTGGCTCTTCGGCTAACAAACTGAGATGAGCACCGACCCCTAGAGTCGGACACGACTGTGTGGGGGAACCTTTACCTTTATTTATTTATTTATTTAATTTATGTATACATACATACATACATACATACACATACTGAATATATATATTCATTCTTTTTTTTAATATAAGGGGATGGAGCAACCATACTTAGTGATTTTTATAATGTACCAATGGAATGATTTATAGAAATAATGTGATTTTGGTTTAACATTGAGTAAGGGATTGATTATGGAAAACTTGTTGTATATTCTTGCTGTTAAAAGTCAGAAGTCACCTCTTCTTGTACTTGTAAAAAAATTTCTCTTGTGTTTTCCCACCTTTTTATTTTTCTTTTTTTTTCTTTTTGTAGTTTTTTTCTTTTTTGTAGTTTTTATCTTTGTCTTAAATCTAATAAAATTCTTATAAAAAAAAAGAACAAATCAGTAGACAGCCTGCGTAAGACCTGAATCATTAAACATGGGCTTTTATACATGCATATGACTGAATAAAAGGTGTGTGCATATTATTTGCAGCCATTTTCTACAAAAAATGTAAAACTCAGTATGATAAATATAACATTAGAAGCAAACTTATACTGAAACTGACATCAGCTATCAATCCACCAAGGCTACCTTGGTGTTCCAATCCAAAGCTCTATAGAAATTAAATGATAATTATAAACAAATGATAATGCATTTACCAAAACTAGGTGGTGGGGACATATTTTGGGGTCAAAGAGACATAGCATTAAAGAAGGCCTACCCCTAATAAAGGGCAATCATCAAAGAGACATAGCTTGCTTTGCATTACAAAAAATAAGTACTCCAGCACATAACAAAAGGACACAGAGAGAATGGTTAGCCTTGTTGAACAGTCTTTGGAAACAAACTAAGACCTTGCATTTTGCTCTTATGTATGCATGAATGTCTGTCTGTCTGTCTGTCTGTCTGTCTGTCTGTCTATCATCTCCCACCTATTAAAAGCAGAAGAGCATAGATTTGGACATTTAGAATGAAAAATGTGGGACCTGCAACAAAATATTGAAATGTGCAGTATCTCCCATTCAATGTACCAGAAAGCTGATCATGTCATCTTCCTCGGAAAAAGCCATTTTATTCCTTCTGTTGAAACCTGTACCTTGCTTGTCAGTGGTGCCATTTTGGCTACAAAAGGATCTATGCTAAATTAGCAAGTTCACTCTTAGCACTGGAACAACAATCCCCAACCTAGTACTCTGTAGACATATTGGACCACTTCCTTCATCATCCTCAAGTAGCATAATTGGAAATGATGGGAGTGGTAATTCAACACAGATCAAGATTTCCAGGTTCAGAAAGGCTGATACAGGATGCTACACTATAACCAGGGTGCTCTTTTGATTATGTGCCATCAAGTCAGTGTCAACTCTTAGTGACCATATAAATTTCCTCCATGATGTTGTTGTTGTTCAGTCGTTCAGTCGTGTCCGACTCTTCGTGACCTCATGGACCATAGCACGCCAGGCCTTCCTGTCCTCCACTGTCTCTCGGAGTTTACTCAAATTCATGTTCATTACATCGGTGATGCTATCTAACCATCTCATCCTCTGCCGTCCCCTTCTCCTTTTGCCCTCAGTCTTTCCCAGCATCAGGGTCTTTTCCAGTGAGTCCTCTCTTCTCATTAGGTGGCCAAAGTATTTGAGCTTCAGCTTCAGCATCTGTCCTTCCAATGAGCAGTCAGGGTTGATTTCCTTTAGGATTGACTGGTTTGACCTCCTTGCAGTCCAAGGGACTCTCAAGAGTCTTCTCCAGCACCACAGCTCAAAAGCATCAATTCTTCGGCGCTCAGCCTTCCTTATGGTCCAACTCTCACAGCCATACATTGCTACTGGAAAAACCATAGCTTTAACTATACGGACCTTTGTCGGCAAGGTGATGTCTCTGCTTTTTAATATGCTGTCTAGGTTTGCCATAGCTTTCCTTCCAAGGAGCAAGCGTCTTTTAATTTCATGGCTGCAGTCACCGTCTGCGGTGATCTTGGAGCCCAAGAAAATAAAATCTGTCACTGCTTCCATTTCTTCCCCTTCTATTTGCCAGGAAGTGATGGGACCAGATGCCATGATCTGGGTTTTTTTAATGTTGAGTTTCAAGCCAGCTTTTGCACTCTCCTCTTTCACCCTCATCAAGAGGCTCTTTAGTTCCTCTTCACTTTCTGCCATTAGGGTGGTATCGTCTGCATATCTGAGGTTGTTGATATTTTTCCCGGCAATCTTAACTCCGGCTTGTGATTCATCCAGCCCGGCATTTCTCATGATGTACTCTGCATATAAGTTAAATAAGCAGGGTGATAATATACAGCCTTGTCGTACTCCTTTCCCAATTTTGAACCAGTCGGTTGTTCCATGTCCGGTTCTAACTGTTGCTTCTTGACCCACATACAGGGTTCTCAGGAGACAGGTAAGGTGGTCTGGTACTCCCATCTCTTTAAGACTTTGCCACAGTTTGTTGTGATCCACACAATCAAAGGCTTTAGCGTAGTCAATGAAGCAGAAGTAGATGTTTTTCTGGAACTCTCTTGCTTTTTCCATGATCCAGCGAATGTTGGCAATCTGATCTCTAGTTCCTCTGCCTCTTCGAAACCCAGCTTGCACTTCTGGTAGTTCTCGGTTCACATGCTGCTGAAGCCTAGCTTGTAGGATTTTGAGCATAACCTTGCTGGCATGTGAAATGAGCGCAATTGTACGGTAGTTTGAACATTCTTTGGCATTGCCTTTCTTTGGAATTGGAACGTAAACTGACCTTTTCCAATCCTGTGGCCACTGTTGAGTTTTCCAAATTTGTTGGCATATTGAGTGCAGCACTTTAACAGCATCATCTTTTAGGATTTTAAATAGCTCAGCTGGGATACTGTCTTCTCCACTAGCTTTGTTGTAAGTAATGCTTCCTAAGGCCCACTTGACTTCACTCTCTAGGATGTCCGGCTCAAGGTCAGTGACCACACCATCGTATTTATCAGGGATATATCCTCCATGATGATCTGTCCCTAACCTGGTCTTTCAGGTCTTCCAACATTGTACCCATCACCACTGTAACTGAGTTCATCCATCTTGCTGCTGGCCATCCTCTTCTCTCTCTTTTCACCTTCCCCAGCATAAGAGCCTTTCTGGAGCTAGGTCTTTGCATAATGGGTCTAAAGTAGGATAATTTAAGCCTGGTCATTTGTGCCTCGAGCGAGAACTCTGGGTTCATTTGTTCAATGATCCATTGGTTTGTTTTCTTGGCTGTCCACAGTATTCTCAGGAGTCTTTTCCAAAACCAAAGTTCCAAAGCATCAATAATGTTTCTATCCTGCTTCTTCAAAGTCCAACTTTATTTCCATAGAATATTTCTGAGAATACCATTGCTCGCACTATTCTGATCTTTGTAGGTATAGGCATTTGAATATCTTTTCCAAGGCCTCCATGGCTATTCTGCTCTACCAAGTGCTAGTCTGCAGCATATTTCATGAATGCTTGTTCTTTAACTGTTGATGGTTGATCCTAAAAGGCAGAAACTTTCTACCACTTCGCTATCTTCATTGTCAATTCTAAGGCCGGTGGTTCTACCTGTTGTCATTTGTTTGGTCTTCTTCATGTTTAACTTTAGTCCCATTTTTTTCATTGGGCTCTTGACTTTTAGTATGAGACCTTGCAGATCTTTTGCATTTTTGGCTATTAGAGCAGTGTCACCATCTTAGTGTAGGTTAGAGCAGTGTCACCATCTTAGTGTAGGTTCTTCCTCCGATTTTAAAACCACGCTCATCTTCTTCCAATCCAACTTCCCTTAATTTGATGGCTGTTGTGGGTTTTCCTGGCTGCGTGGCCATGTTCTGGCAGATTTGGTTCCTAACGTTTCTCCAGTGGCTGTGGCTGGCATCTTCAGAGGACAGGAGCACAGAGAGAATCTTCTAACTGTGCTCCTGTCCTATGAAGATGCCAGCCACAGCTACTGGCGAAACATTAGGAACCAAATCTGCCAGAACACGGCCACACAGCCCAGAAAACCCACAACAACCATCGGATTGCGGCCGTGAAAGCCTTCGACTATACATTTCCCTTTATTTATTTATTTATCTATCTATCTATCTATCTATCTATCTATCTATCTATTTTTCTATCCTGCCTTTATTATTTTTTATAAATAATTCAAGGCGGGGAACATACCTAATACTCCTTCCTCCTCCTATTTTCCCCACAACAACCACCCTGTGAGGTGAGTTGGGCTGAAAGAGTGTGACTGGCCCAAGGTCACCCAGCTGGCTTTCATGCCTCAGGCAGGACTAGAACTCACAGACTCCTGGTTTCTATATATTCTATATATATTCTATATACTGTATATATTCTATATATATTCAGGATACAGGTTGAATGAATAAGAGGAGAGTATACAGTCTTGTCTCACTCCCAAAGTACAGCTGTGCTCAAGGCCTGGGGAAAAACAAGCTTGAGGATACCCAGGGAGCACTGATCAGTCTAGGAATGAATGGCCAGGCCCTGATATTGCATGCATAACAAAGTAAGAGCAGCCCAGGGAATTCTGTTCTTCTGCGTGAGGCAGCTTCTGCTAATTACTCTACTTTGTGCAAATTTTACTCAAAAGCTGCTAACGTTATATATATAGGAAAGGCACAGTCCGTACTTCAGCTCACATCCTTTAACTTATCACATTAGGTTGGGTTTCTTCTTAGCATAGTTTGTCCAACCAATCTATAGCCTTATTCACCACATAATACTAAGCCATAAGCCATGGTCTACAAACTATAATGCGGGCTTACACATCATGCTAAACTGAACCAAATCAATCCATATTATGGCTTAGCCCAAGAGTCTATAACCGTCTGGGAAGCAGGGGCTGGTGTCAGTGTGCCAATTGGAAATATTGAGAGATTTTTATGCGAACGCTTGCAAAGGGCTGTCACAGCGAGGATGGCCAGTCACAAAGCACTCATTGACCAGAAAGTCACTGATGCTGCTGTGTCCATAAAGCCTCCCAATATCTTCTAAACCATTTCATCTGACTTCTGCCTTTTTGTAGGAAAGTTGAGTTTAGAAAGCTGCATCCCCTGCGTCATCCGGGGTGTTTTCTGAAATGTTTCAGAAGCATTTTTGGAGTTTTTGCTTGGAACTAGTACTTTCCATTGCAACTGGAACTTGGAACTGCTAGCTTTCCATTTGATTTTTTTCATTAAAAGAATTAAATTGTTTTTTTTAATTAAAAGAAGCTTTTTTAAAAATCTGGGTTACAATAGGGGTTTTTAATTTTTTTCAGGCTGCAGAAGCTGTTCATTAAAACAAAATCCTGTAACTCCTGATCAGGGGGTGGGGGGCTTTTGAATGTCAGATGAGCCCTGCCTTTTCTACTGTGCCTAAGTGATGGGGGGGGGGGTAAAGCTCTCTACAAGGAACTAAGCAAAAACTTCCTGCAAGGAACTAAGGTGGGGGGGGGGGGGGGACACTCTCTGCAAAGCACTACAATTTTTTCTTTTTTAGTCCCTTACAGAGAGTTTTCTTTTAGTCCCCCCACAAGGGACTAAGGGAGAAAAAAACTCTCTGCAAGGGACAAAAAGGGTTCCCCCCGCCCTTAGTCCCTTGAGGAGAGTTTTTTCCCTCTTTGACCCACAGAACTCATTCAAGTCCTCTCCATGAAATCCAGTTTGAAAAACACCAGAATACTGAGGACCCATTGGGTTCAATGCACAGAAAATCATCAACTTGCTCACCTAACATCACATATTTAAAAACAGTTATACAATTTTCCCATGACTAATATGAAGAGGTCGTTCATTCAACTATTCAATTTCCTTCTGTAGTGTTATTCTGCCTCCCTTGGCTATCAAAAGCTTTCTTTACCATTTGTTTTATTTGTTTGTTTGTTTGTTATACTTCTTTACCGTCCATCTCATATTACGACGACTCTGGGTGGTTTTCCTTGAATTTGCCTCCTCATACAGTTGAACAGTTGCTTTTCTTATTTTCCTGTTAAACAAATTTGTATTTTCAAGTTTTCAAATGATCTGACCTTAGACATACTTACATATAATTGTCTGTGTGTGAACATTTGTTCTTGCCGATACAGCCAACATTAAATATAGTTTGCCCTTGTCTTCTGGTAATTGCAATTGCTAGTTTTATATGGAGTTGTCATCTTTGCATTTTGAAAGGAAGTGTCTAAAGGAATTAAATTCAAACTTGGAGGATGTGGTGAGTCCCAGAAGCATATATCCATTCAATTCTCCACCATTTCTGATCGGATCAATAAACTAGGTTAAGCATCCTTCCCCCAGATGTACAGCACTTTATTTTTATCTTAACCTGCATCTCCTGTTCTTACATATTTATTTACTAGATATATATCCTGCTTTCTTCTAAGAGCTCAAGCCTGCTTTTGAGGGAATCTCCCTTCATTTGAGAGAGTGATTGGCCCAAAGTCATTTAGTGAGTTTGCATTATCAGGATATCTTGAACTTGAGGCTGTCTGGTCCTAATCTGAAACTCTGCTTTCCATTTTGTGTTATTTTTTATTATTTATTCACCCACATAAGAGACCTTTTGACAAATCCTCTGCCAAGTCATACTAGTATTTGTCATTTTAAATAGTTTGTTCATTTATGAACAAATTAAAGATCAATTCCAGTATAATCCCTTGTGGAAATCGATTTCATATGTCCCTTCTCTACGAATAAGCCCACTGATTCTTGTTCCTTGCTTCATATTGTCTAACTAATTACCAACCGTAAGATAACTCATCCTATTGTCTCAGGACCAGTAGGTTTACACAGAACCCTTTTGTGAGAAACTGATAAATCTTTCTGAAAAGTAAGTATGCCATATCTGCTAACTCATTTCTATCTACATGGACAGCGTTGTCTCATTGTGTTTTCCAAATTGCACCACCCAAAAGGTTACAACCATCCATGAATGGCACACACTTGCTGCTTATTTTAAGTATAATTAAACGATCTCCTTGAACACTTCCCTCTGAAAGGAAGAATGTGAGATATGAACAGTATTACCCACTGCCAGGTTTAGAAGAATCTGCAGATCAACAGAACTTGACCTCTTCTGTAGGTTAGCACCTCTACCATGCATAGCACCTAATTTCATTTGCAACTCCTTTTGCTTCTTTTCTCTGGAAGAGCCAGAACTATGTATATGCCACAACCTAGGATGAAAAGAGCCTATCTTCCCCCCCCCCAACCAATATATGGATTTATGCAAGTTGTGTGATTTACCCAGCCTATCAAAAACCCACTTATTCTCTACAGCACCCCACTGGGATTTTGACAAACTCCATAGTATGTTTGAGTCCTGAGAAATATTCAACATTAAGAAGCCTGATCAAGACTGTGGTTTGGCTGCCATGTATTGCAGGGCAGGCAGTGTTTGGCCTAATGGGACACAAATCGCAGAAACCTGGATTGCGGAACATTACACTCTTCATCTTCAACTCTAATTGTTATTTTAACTCACTCATCAGCTCTCATCCTGCTATTGGGAACTTGCTTCGATGCAGAGAATGCTGCAGCAATATCAAGGGTATTACAAGTAATGTTTTGGGGGAAAATGCCCTTCCCTTTCAAACATAAATGAACCCTCCTCCTGGTGCAGTTGGCAGAAATGCAGAGCATTTCCTCTATCATGTCCTCCATCGGTTAGCAGATGAGAAACTGGCATCTTCCAGAAGATTCAAATACCCCACCACTTCGTTCCTAGGTTCAGAGGCTCTTGGTGTTAATTAGCTTTTGTAATATGATGGATGACAGCAGGAAAGCCAGGAGTGACACAGGCAAATTGCATTCCAAAATGAGCCTTCCCTCCTCATCAAGGACACTGAAAAGGAACCTGGAGAATGGCAGGAGCTGGGCTGCACCACCCCCAGCTGGACATAATGTATAGGAGATTGTGGGAAGCAGAAAAGTGATTCCCCATCTGGAGGAGGACAAATTTAAGATTTTGACTTATCCTTGTGGGAAAATACGCCTGCAGTTCTCCTGGGCTAAGGCCTAATCTCTCCAAGAAATGAACAACTTGAGAAAGGGCTAAATTCCACACATTTTGAAAAAGGATTGAGCCCCAATACAGAGATATTGAGAAAGAAACACACCCATCAACTATCACAATAATTAGCCAAAGCAGCTTGCTGGGAGATGATGAAGGCAACTGTCATCACGCAATGAAGGTTCTGCTGAATACATGGAAGACTGCAAGGTCTGATTTGCTTGGCCTCATATATTTCATGGAAGTTGAAAGTGCAGTGGCTCTGAGTACTAGCATTTGTTTCACCACAGCCCAACCCAGAATGCTGGTTGCCTAACTAAGCCATCTTTCCCCCCTCCACAGTTTCATTGTTGTAGGGCCCTGACAAGGGTAGCCAGAAGGTCTGATGCAGCATACCAGAATGTCACAGGGTTTTTACAAAAAAAAAACCCAATGTTACTAAGTGGAGATATATGATATCCATATATCATCATCATTTTAGGCAACCAGTTGTTCTCCAGATGTTCTGAATTCTAATAACTGTAATCCCAGAACAGTGCAATGTTGGCTATGGTGTCTGAGAGTCCAAAATATTTAGAAAGCACCAAGTTACTAACCAAGTTACAGGTGATCAATGTTATCTTAATCACAGCATCATCTCTGTCCAGCACACAAACTGTTCACTCATGCAGCAGACAAAAATGTCCTTTGTACTAGGTGCCTAACCTGCCCTCCTAGATATTAACTGTATTTGGTAATTAATCATCCCATAGATAGTTGAAGCAATAAAATAAAAAGGTTGGACAAAAAAAAGGGAGGAACTGAACTTCTACAGTGGGAATTGTAAAATAATATTTATGTTCTAATAATGTTTAGAAGCTACTTGACTTTTTTTTTTTACCAAACTCAACTTATGAAAGAAGACATATAAAGTTAGCATTCCTCATCTTAAACTGTCTTGTGAGCCAATCTAAATGCACTCAGGAAGATCAACTAATTCTTCCCTTTCTCCGCTGTAAAGGGGCAACTGTATGTCTGAATGTACTCCTAGGCAGGAAGGACCTCTCTACATGTAGAAAATTAGCATGCCAAGTAGAGGACAAGCAAGAATGATTCTCCCCAATGTGCTTGTTTCTTAAATACAGAACAGTTTTTAAAACATGAATCCCTTATACAGTAACATGTAGCATGTTTTAAAGGTGACTTATAAGTACTGCTGCTCAAATTCTTTAAAAGAGGGGTTTCCCAGTGAAGCGAAGTAGCTGTGCATGCACATGCATGCAGAGGCAACTAAGAGCAGTTTATGAGCAGCCATTCATTATTCAAAGAGTAGTGTTTCATATGCATATTGTAAAACAACTCTTTCAAAGGATTTGCACAGCACCACTGACCAAGAATCTCATTTTCACCTTTATTTTTTTTAAAAAACATTCTATTATCTTTTAAGTCACTGAACTAGTTAATCATAATAATGGGTTCATACAAGATGTTAAATCAAACCCAAATGACATTACAGTTTAGAACTATAGGTTAACCAAGCCATTTATTTATCCAACTTATATCACCGCCCATCTCCCCCCGCAGAGGGGACTCTGGGCGGTTTTCTCGGCAAACCTAAAAATAATCCAGAGGGTGAAAGTTCCAAAATCAAACAAAAAGGAAATGAAGTACTACTTGCAGATAATACTTCTACGCAAAACTCAATCAGTGCTTTATACTAGGAAGAAATACTCCTCAACTTCAGAAGCCTCCGTCCTATGCAGTTAACTAGAAGACAAGATGTTACCTTGTTACTACTGAGACTCAAGAAAAAGCTACTATATGCTTGATTTGAAGTTCTTCATCTTTATGCAACCAGGATGATCCTCCATTAATTCCAGTATATTCTTCTTGCTGCTAAAAAAAATAATTATATACAAGAATCTGGAATACAAAATCCAGAATGGGCAATCAAAATTAACAATTCTTCCCTAAAATAAATTTGACTTCAGCTGTGGTTATGTCACTCACTGCTTTAGGTCAACACCTTACGCAGCATGTTATACTTCTGCTAACTTAACTTCCACCTACATACGTATGCTTGAAGTGCAATAGACTGTGCAGGGTTGCTTGCCAGAAAAAGGAGAAAGGAGCACAAAGGAGAAATGACTCTTTCCGCTAAGACCAAAGGGAAGCCAGCCAAACTACACAACTTGAGAGATGACACAAGTAAGAAGTCACATTTTCATTAGCAAGATAAGACTTAATTTGGAGCAATTAAAAAAGGAATATTCATGCAAGTCTTAAGATAATGATGGCGAAATAAACAACAACCCAGATGTCCCTTCTACCTATTTCTGCTTTACACCTTGCATCAAGAAAACTAATGGAAAGCTAAAATCATCTGACAGTAGAAATTGTATCTAAAGCAGAAAGAAGTTCAATGAATACAGTAGTAGCGCACATTCCAGATAAACTCCATTTGCTTTAGTGGGGCTATATAAATTTGATTGACAGACAGACAGATCTGGGTTTATTTCAGGAGAAGGATGTGATGGTTTGCTGGAACTTTATTGCTCTTCTGTAACAATGACCATGATTTCATCTAAATCACACCAAAACATTGTAAGGCTGAGCAAAAATTTCATGGCAAATTTTTCATGTTCAATGAGCAAGGATGTTCATTCGTATTCATTCCTTTTTCATCCAAGGGCTAGACCTTAAGAACAGTTCAAACAAGCAAAAGGGGCAACATTTTAAATATGCAGGAAGGGTTACAGCATAACTTTTTGTCATTCCCTGGATCCCTGTTCCATTTCAAGCCATTTGGGAAATTTGGAAGAAATAATTGAAAATTCAAGCGGCTGATGTTGCCACTTGAAAGAATCTGTCTCAGGATTTTAAGAGATGCAGCATCTCCTGCCTGTTGCTTAACCAGTCATGGCACCATCACCTAGTCTTGTCTAGACCCGCAATATGCCCAGAGAACAGAATTTTGTCTAGACAATCAGAACATAACCAAGCAGCTAAAACCAAGGAATCTCATCATTTCCCAGTAACTGGTCATGAACACTATGAGAATCAGATGCCTAGTAATCTGATTCCAACTTTTTGTCCTCACTTGCTAGAATTCTTCAAGGTCAGATCAGAAAAGAAGAGCAAAAGGCAGCAAATGGTGGGTAAAAACATCCCAATATGAGTAATTTAATTATGCTGATTTTTGTTACCATCCCATAAAGCAGAAAATATGGAGATTTTTGAACAATGCAGATAAATTTAATGACACAGCAGATACACGGGAGAATTGACGGCTAGAAATATGGAAGCCATTAAAGACCTTTCTTTCTGGGATATTCTCTAAATGCAACGTTGGAGATGTATTTGATTGCAACCAGAACAATAGGTGTGTATGGTTGGAGAGGCGGGAGTGAAGGCCTTTTTGATCTAAGGAAAGCCATTTTTTAAAGCAGTACAGCACTTGTCAACCCTTTGCACTCCGTCTTCTTTTACTACTGCATCCTTTCCCACACCTGCCTGCAAGCTCTCCACCCACCGCAGAGCAAAAATTCACCCACGCAATATTGCAAAGGCTAGAAAGCAGATGACAAAAAAAGAAAAGACAGGGCGTGATGGGAGGAAGGCGGCAGTGCTTTCTTCAAGCCAGAAAATGCCATCTCTCTCTATCTCATGTACATGGTCACAGGAAAAGTGAATTTCTTCCCCACCCCTCCTACAACACGCTAACATAGCTCATGATTCAACGCCCTCAAATCTCATATGAACATCCAACCTTCAGCACAGAAGCACACGAGGACAATGGTTGGTCTGTAATGTCTGTTCAAAAACACAGGGAAGCTTAGGACAGCACATGAGGACAAGGCCTGGAGACCCTGTTCTTTGGTCTCAGCTGATGCACCCCTATCCATCCCTCTCCCTTTTGCTTGCATTGACAAACACCCCCAGCCTGGCCTTTGTGAGAAAAAGACAGGGTTGGGTACCTGCATACATGTTCTGCCCTTCAATGTTGCAAGCGGCATGCTCCCTAGAGCATGACTTGCTCATACACACCTCTATGTCAATGTGTCACAAGCATGTATTTCACAGATGGTTAAACTAAATCATTATCACCAGGCATCTGTTAGAACAAAAATAGAAAATAATTCCATTCCTAAGTCCATTCCTCTACAACACAAAGACATGAACACCCCTTCTTTCTACTCCAGCCTTCCTCCACCTTTGCTACAGATCCTCCTTCTCAACATATGAATTGTATGGTGCACAACAACATGCTGAAAAAAACCAGGGGCAAAAGAGCTGGCAACAAAATGGATGGGTGGTTTAGCATTTGCTGTTTTTCCTGTCTCTGACCAACGCCTATAAGCCCTTCCCCGTGCGTACACACTTATGCACATATAGCCGTATCTTTAGATTCGCTTACATTTAAAGGGAGGGCTGGAGAATAAAGTCATGGCCTATCATACAAATGTCTGTACAAACCGTGATACCACAGCTACAGGGAGCCTACATATGTGGGGCATAAAGCAAAGGTCATTGTGTTTCTGTTGTAATACACATGCACACACACACTAAAAAAGCCGCAGAGCCATCAAGAGGTAATACAGAATTTTCCAGTCAAGAGCCAAAAAGCCTACTAGGGAGGTGGGAGGGTGGGAAGAGAGCTGGGAGGAGGAGAAATGGGGAGCAGAGAGAGAGAAAGGAAGCCATGGCAGAAAACAGGGGGGGTGTAGAGAGAAGATACGGCTCCGCTCTTCTATTCCCAAAATTAACAACCCGTTCCTTCCCATATAGACCCACTCAGAGAGCACCCTACCTCCTTTCCTCTTCAGACTCCCCTACCCAGCATTACTGCAGATGGATTTCTCTATCTTGGCTTTGCAGCAATCTAATGACTTGCAGATCAAAATCCCTCACGAAAGATATCACCTGCCCTCCCCCACTTTTTCTTTGGCCTAAAGAATGTGTTTTTAGAGATAATGATGGCTATTAAAAAAATTAGAGGCCTCATAAGGGATACTATTCAAAAAAGCAGCTCCCATATCTCTTCTATCTCGCTTTGCACGACGCACCACAATTTTCCAATTCCCTCCCATTTTTCCTAACCCTTTCCCCACCCATCAAGAATGGCACTAATGAATTAAATTGCAACAACACTGGTATGTTTTAAAAAATAAAACCCACCACTTAATCAGGAGAGCCAGTTTCAAAATCCCAACCACTAAAATCCGCTGGAATTCATTCTTTTCCTTATATAAGCAGAAGCACGCCAACATGTTTAGTGGAAACGCAGTGCAAAACGAGGCCAATGTAGAGCCATGGAGAATGGTGATATCATCAGATATCAGCTCAGTCAAGAAACCATCATCACTGGGGATTATGAAATAAAATGCTACGGCCTAAAATCTTAATTCATTTATTTGACACACCATTTTCCCAACCCTTCCTTTCCCTTTTTAAGGAAAACATTGTAAAAGATGTTTAATATACTTCTTTCTCTTAAAGCACTCTCCACCAGTAAAGCCCTAAACGATCCAGACAGAAAATCTTCATCTATCCGACACCCGTGTATATTTCATTGAATCAATTATTAGAGCTCTGGTTAGTCCCGCAATCACTGGGGTAAAAACACAATTATTTTCTTCTTCTCACAAGCAAAGGTGCCTTACAAATGGGTGCCAACAGCTTGGGAGAAAATTTCATTAAAGCCCATACTAGTGGTGCACAAAAACACGTACCGATAGAAAGGTAGGAAAATAAGATGGTAACCATCAACGCTTGCAAAAAAAATATTTTTTTTAAATCTCTTCTGAGTAGCCTTTAGGTAAACTTGCTGAATGTAACACTATGCACCACTTTAACAAAATAAGGACCATGAAAATCTCCTATTTTATATCTTTCATGGCCAATTCTTTACAGTGAGCAAACAGCTCACCTTGGTCTTTTCTTTTCTCCACCCAGATAATAACCTTCTCTCTTTCTCTCTCAATCCCTGACCTCACTAGACTAGTCAGGAGTTCACCCCCGCAAAAAAAAAAAAAAAAAAAAGTCCCAAAAATATATCATGGCAGAAGTGCCAATGCACGGTCATGAAAAATATTTGCTTTGTAAAAAATACTTCTTTTTCAAGGTTAGAGCATTTGACGCCTGAAAAATCTCAGGTCAGAATGGAAAGGAAAAATAGGAACCAATTCACACAAACTACCTGCTCCTAAAAAAAACAAAAAAACACCCTATTTTTCATGAAATTTGAAATAGCCAGGCCAAAGAAGAAATCAAGAAAGAGTTAGCAATGAAAATTCTGGCATTTTGAAAATAACTTTAATAAATTTACAAGGATTTTTTTAGGCTCATTTTTTTTTCTTTCAAGGGTTTCTTATAACATGCCCTTTATTTATTTTAATCTAATAATTTTGGGGGGAGGGGGGAGAGAATGACATGCTTGCAAAATGTCTTTTTTTAAAAAAAAGTGTACATAATTTTAGAGGTTTCTCTTTCCCGTTGCACAAAAAAAATAATCAAAATAAAATGTAAAAGTAAACAAAAGATCACGTCACTTGTACAGCACTGATCATTTAGGAAAGGGAATTACATCACTGTCCTTCATGGGGTAAAATTACAAAACAGCTATAGATTGGAATTTGGAGGGGAGGAAAAGGAACAAAGAAAGGAAAGGGGAAAAATTTATTAACACTATTTATTTGTGGCATGATATTACAAAATTGTCAGCAACATTTAAGGTCACTCCTTGCATGGTTGTTCACAGCAGTTACTGGTAGTGGAAGTTTTCAGAGAAGGATGATACTAAATCATTAATATAAACAAATGGAAGCCCGGGAAAGAAGATTCTTGTAATAGAGCCAAAGTAGTATAGAAAGGGGGGGGGGGGGAGGAATAAAACCTTTGCATCTTCCTCCCTTTTTTGTTGTGTAATTGTTTAAAAATTCTCAGGGGCGAGATTTAAAAGAATCTAAGGATTATCTAAAATCCTGGCTTCTTCGCACTTCACTTTAGCAGTGTCTTTTTCCAAGCTTTTTTTTTTTTTTTAAGTTTTATCCACATAAAACCGGTCAGTCAAAGGAATCTAAATAAATGTATTTATCAGGTTTCTCCGCTGCGTTTGTTAAAGAAGTATTTGGCTTCGGTGTGTAGTTTCAATCCTCATCTTTCTTACTTTTTAGGCGTGGGAAAAAGAAATCCAATTTAAGAAAGGAGTCAACTTTTTAAAAAATCTGATCGACATAAATCCCTGAAGTAGTTGGGATTTCGGAGTTTCTTTCCGTTCACTCCAATTTTTCAGTCACGCTTGTGTTTCATTCCCGGCTTTCTCAGGTGACAACTTCTAGCCTCGAATTCCGAACTAGAGTTCCCAGTAGACGCCCCGAAATGCTGTGTCGAGGGGGGGGGGGCGTTGTATTCCAGCCTGGGTTTTACATTTCCCGCTTCTCCGTTCCCCCCAAAAGTCTTACCTTGGAGTTGAGAAGAGCTATAGGTACTGGAATCAACTCTTGGTTTCGTTCCTCTCTGGGTTGTAAGAATCCAGGATGTCTCTACGGGGGCGGCCTGAGGGAAGGTGGAGGAGATGACAGGCGTGGGTCCCGGACGGCGTGGGAGGGCAGAGGCAGGGCTGGCGAGAGAAGGAGCGCCAGGAAAGGGTCGGCGCGCCTCTCCCTCGGCGGGATGAGTTGCGCGCGAGAAGAGCTGCGTAAAGCAGAGCTTTCTGCCTGAGACTGTCGGAGAAGCCCAGGAATTTCACGCACTCCGGAGTCGATCCCTCCCCTCACCAGCGCGCAGACCCCAGCATTTAAAGAGACAGCCGAGGCGGTGGGTAATTCCGAGCGCTACTCCTCCCTCTCGGAGCTGTTTTGCAAACAGCTGAGAAGATGTAATCTGGGGACATCCTCAAACCCAGGATGACTAAGAGGCAGGTGCTCGGGAGCCCGGCTTTCTCATGCTTGCAAACTCATCCTGGGGAAGCGAGATAACACACACCGCCCCCTCTCCTGGGAAAGCGCCATACAATTTGGGAGAAGAGGAAGCTAATTGGAGGCTCCAAAATGAAGCCGAAGTCTATTGAACGCAGGCTAATAGCATTGGCGATAATACGCCAAATGATAGCCTCGCTATATGTATTTTCTTTCTTTTCGTGTGTTTTTTCCCCCAAGACAATTCTGTAGGAAGTTAATGTTCTTTAAATCGCTATACTGTTATTCTTTTCCTCCTCCTTCAGGCTGCCTCTTTTCTGTCAGTTGGGCTGTAGGCTACGTTTTTAATATTTTTTGGTGCTGGATTCGATTCTGCAAGTCTGTTCTTTAACAGGGCCAACTACACTCACAATTGCCTGAATTTATACTTCAGGAAATAAAGAAAAAAGGGAGGCAGCACCAGCTTCAACAGTGGCTTACTCAAGCTGGGAAACGCTTGAGGACGCTTAAAGTTCACTCTTTATAGATCAGGCTGGCCTTTCTGGTAGCAGGAGAGATCCTCCTCTTTTAGCCTTGTGGAAAAAGAGAGAGAAGTGTTTGCATGCATGCATGCATGCATGCATGCATACATACATACACTTTATATATAAATATAGTAGAAGAAGCTTTTATATATACAGATATGTATGTGTGTGTTTATATGAGATTAAATCAATGTGTTGCTACAGCATCTTCCTTTCTGCTATGTATGAACTCTTAATGAAGCTATGTTTGCTTGTTCATCCTTTGTTAGCCCATTAGGTTGGCACCAATCTCTGGAGTCCTGGAACTGATAAAAAAAAAAGTTTTTTTTCTCCCATTAGTAAAGCACCATACTGAATTTTTTTACTTTTTGGACTGAGAAAAGAGGAAATGTATTTGTTGTTCCAATGTACTTCTAATAACAATAGCAGTAGCATTAAATATATTATCATTATTATAGCATTAAATATATTGTCATTATTATTATTATTATTATCATCATCATCATCATTAGTAGTAGTAGTATACCTTATTGATTTTACTATTAAATACATTATGTATTTATATATACAGATACATAAATAGTTATATATACACACACTATGCTATTCCAATGTCTTGATTACATTATGTTGTTGTTGTTGTTTATTCGTTCAGTCACTTCCGACTCTTCGTGACTTCATGGACCAGCCCACGCCAGAGCTTCCTGTCGGCCGTCACCATCCCCATAGTATAATGATTACATTATACTATAAGTTTATTTGGGAACAATATCCCACTTTTCTGTTTGAAAGGTGATCCAAACAAGATAACTAGAGACATTACCAAGAAACAAATAAAAAACAGAAGAAATAATAACTTTTAACATAGTATCTAAAATGGCAATGAACAGTAAAATTAAACCCAGCAGAATAATGGCTGGATTGCTTGTTCTCCAAAGCAAAACCAACAAAAAATATCTTTAGTGTAAGCAAGAGAGTCATATGAACTTCCAAGAGAAAGGCCTGGCTTATACAACAGGATAAGCCTTAAGATGCTTTCTTTGGTTTTGGCTTAGAATGTTGTGTGAACCCAAACTTGTGACTTGTAAATCATTATTTATGGACATAAACTGGATGTCATAGCCTTTGTCTACATGCTTTCTACCTAACCTTGGAAAACAGTGAGCATAGAGCAAGACTAAGAAAGTAGGCATATCTAAGAACATGGTTAAATTCATTTGTAAGAAGTTGGTTCTTATTATTTTAAATGAAAACTAGCATCTAAAGAAATTACTACTCTAGTCATTTCTAAAGTGAGTGGGGCATTTTTTTCCTTTGCAGTGTAGACCCCCGTTTCCATCCCTCATATCACAACATAGATTTTGAAAGTACCTGTGGTTTCAAAATGTTTGTCAATTGCTTGAAAATTCCATGTCCTTGAATCACTTTTAAAATAGATGGAACTAGTCATGGAGTATTTTGGATGCTACTACCTGAATTTGAACCAGAAATATATGTTTAACTTTTTCTTTTCCTTCATTTGTGGTTTATGCAGTTCTTCATATTCAGATGCCAATGAAGGTAATGAAGAATTTTAAACAAATTGTAACAAATTTCCTGTCATGAAATGATTAGAATCTAATGAATACCACCTTCTGCTTAAGTTAAGGTGGGGAAATATGTCTATGAAGGTTCTCAGTCATCCAGGTGGAATTGTCTGTAGCTTGAATCATGTCAACTGGATTTCTATTTTCTCAGTGGAAACGTTTCGCTCCTTATCCAAGGAGCTTCTTCAGTCTGAGCAAAGTTAAGGTTAAAGTTAAGGTGGGGAACTGCTACTGACTTAAAATTCCCAACAGCTCAAACCAGCAAGGCCAAATATGAAGGATGCTGGGCGTTTTAGGTCAACAATACCGGAAGGGGCAAAGATGGAAAGATTCAGCATTACCCACCATGGAAAAATGGTTGGTGAAATTGACAGAACTTGCTGAGATGGACAAACTGACTTCTCTGATTAGAGAAAGGACAATATCTACATGTATTGGTGACTGGAAACCCCTTATGGACTTTTTGTGTAAAAATGAAAAAAATGAACTTGTGATTTATGGTTTTGATGATTAGACAGGATAGACTATAGAAGAAGAAGAGAGTCATGATGTAACTTTAGAGAGAGAGGTTAAACTACAATTTTACTTAATAACTGTTGTGAAGAATATCAGAAGCCACTTCTTTATACCTTTATATCTTTTTTCTACTTCTACTTTCTTTCTTATTGCACTTTTAGCTTTTTCTTTTATTTCTCTTTCTCTTTCATTTTCTCTGTTCTATTTTAGTTTCCATTAGTTCTTATTATTGCTGTTAAAACTTTCAATAATGAATATATATCAATACCTTTAGGATCCCTAACCAAATCTTTAAAGTGTGTTCATTTAATGAAGAGAGAAAATACATACTCATAGAGTTCTTATCCAGATCAGCAGGAATGCAGCAGGAAGACAAAACATAAATTTATTCTTAGGACTCAGTAGAGGTCCATTTATTTGCTTTGATAGAGCCACAAGGCAGGGGACCTAGATAAAACTGCTTATGTGACCATCACTATGGCATGGTATTCATTCAAATGTATATGCTACAAAAGGAAAGCAGTGTTCTCAGGGCAAAACAAGGAAAAAAATATTCAACCACCTATGTAATCCTTTA
Source organism: Charina bottae (assembly GCA_023362775.1). Classification (NCBI taxonomy): domain Eukaryota; kingdom Metazoa; phylum Chordata; class Lepidosauria; order Squamata; family Charinaidae; genus Charina; species Charina bottae. Next base: position 122,004,952 of record JALMGJ010000001.1, read on the forward strand.
ATATTGTTACAGATTTTGCAAAGGAATATTAGGAATATACTGTATGTTTTTTATAAAAATAATAAAGGCAGGATAGAAAATAAATAAAATAAATAAATATCATTGGTTGTTGTGGGTTTTCCGGGCTGTGTGGCCATGTTCTGGCAGTTTTGGTTCCTAACGTTTCGCCAGTCGCTGTGGCTGGCATCTTCAGAGGACCGGAGCACAGCTAGAAGATTCTGTCTGTTCCCAAGTGGAGGGTGTGAGTTCCTGCTAGTGTTTATAGCTGCTGAGAGGGTGTGTGTCTTCTGTGGGTCATTTACAAGAGATTAGGGGAGGGTTTATTGTGGCGATTAGGGGGTGTGGTGCGGTCATGTGTGGGATTAGCACATCTATTGTGTGAGTTGTTTGTATATTTCTGTGGTTGAGTAGAGTTCATTGACCTTTTGCAAGCTGTGTTTTTCAGGACTGGCAGCCAGGTTTTGCTGATCTTTAAGCTTTCTTCTTTTTTATTGAAACTGTGTTGCTGTTTATGTATTTCAATGGCTTCCCCGTATAGTCTAACATAGTGGCTGTTGGTGTTGTCCAGTATTTCTGTGTTTTCAAATAAGATTTGGTGACCAGTTTGTTTGAGAGCATGTTCAGCTATTGAAATAAATATCACCTTGCTGATTTTGACTGACCTCAAGAAAGGTAAGCAGGGTTGGGCCTAGTTAGTATTTGATTGGGAACCATGAGGAAATTCCAGGGCTGTAAGATAGACTGGGAATTTTAAAAGCACATACTGGACAAAGGCAATGGAAAACCACTTCTGTATTGTTGCCGATAAAACAAAATGGAGCTGAAAGACCTGGATTTCATTAAAGGGAGAAATTACCTTTAAGAACCAAAGGGGTGAGGGGTGGATCTACACTAGAGGTTTACAATATTGGAGGGCTGTACGTAATCCCTAGATGACATCAGAGAAGGGATCTGCTGCACCAAGTTAACAGGCCTAAGAAAAAAAGTGAATGCTCCTCCAAAACTCTACATTTGATTTCATTTATATTATCATGTACTTTAAATTCAGTTACATTAATTACATAAAATGTGTATGAATGCTGTGATATTTAAATCTGGGTTCATTTTAATTTGAATATTAGAATCAATTCACAAAATCCAATTTGATTCAAACTGATCTGGATTGAATCAGATCCAGTGGAATTAGAATCAATCCAGATCATTGAGATATGTCTGGGCTTGAGTGGAAAGTATCTGAGTGTCTCCAAGTCAATTTAGATGCATTTGATCTGATTCAACAAACTGAACAGAAGCACCAGTTTGTTAAATGCTCCAAATCAGTCTGAATCAATTTGGAGCACTGAGTATTTGCACAGAAATAAGGCTTATTCTACATATATTTAATAATTTCCCCCTTCTCTCATATTAAAAATTATAGACAGGCAGCAAATTTGGAGGAACTGAACCCAAGGTTTTTAGGGGTCATATGCAGCTCTCGGGACTCCATTATAAACCATCAGGCCTCTCCTCAGCAGACTTGACTGGATTTAATTAAGCATGTATACAAGAATCCAGGAACTTCTGATGTAATTTTATTGTAGAAAAGCTAAGAAGCTATTAAAAATCCTAGTACTGCTGTGTAGCAAATGCAAGCCCTATATATAGTGAAATAAAAGTTCAAATTCTTTTGCCACTTTCTCCTGCCCAACTATGCAATGGGCTGAACAGCTTTTCCTTTTCGTTAGAAGGCCCACTTTCTATCTGTCTTTTGTTTTGATTACAGCCAGATCTAATATCAGGTCGTTTTCCTCTGACCGATTCATACACACATTTGATCAAAATGCACATTTATTAGGAATTACTCGAATCTTCGGAATAAAAGTGGCTGGATTTCATGTCACCATTAGTAAAATGTACTTCATTGATTTAAAGATTTCCCCTTTTTTTTCTTGCTCACACATGCACATACATTTCTATTTAGATTTATTTACAGTCCTGAGCCAATAAAACACAAAGACAGAATTTAAAGTACAGAAACACCAATAAAGCACAAATATGATATTCAAAATGCAGGGGAAAGAACTTGAAACAACAGTAAGAAAAGGGTATCATTCAGCTTCTGCAAGCCCAGTTTGGTCTAGTGGTTAAGATACTGGGCTAGAAACCAGGAGTCTGTGAGTTCTAGTCCCGCCTTAGGCATGAAAGCCGGCTGGGTGACCTTGGGCCACTCACACACACTCAGCCCAACTCACCTCACAGGGTGCTTGTTGTGGGGAAAGGAGGAGGAGGAAGGAGTATTAGGTATGTTCGCCACCTTGAGTTATTTATAAAAATAATAAAGGTGGGATAAAAATAAAATAAGTAAATAAATAAACATTTCTAGCAGTTGTCTAAATTAGGCCTTGCAGAAGGAAGATTGTAATTCCTTGATCAGAAAGAAAACTAAATTGGGTTTATGAGTGCCAGATGCAATAAGTGGTATAATGGGCAGTGTAGCAATACATGGATTACTGATTCTACCCATGGTGTCTGGCACTCATAGAGTCAGTAACCCATGTATTGCTATACTGCCCATTGTACCACCCCTGGTATCATGAATGTAGATGTATGCATGTATGATCTGATATTTGAGGCCTGGCATCATTCATCTCCCTTTCTTTTCATAAAAAAGGTAGCTCCGAAGTCATGTAGGATCCCCAGATTATAATGTAAAAGCTTTTTCCTCTAAATAAAGAAGCAGCTTCCCTAGAGAAGAGGCTTCTGGACCTCAACTATTGAAATATTTGTTTTCAGCAACAAACTTATGTTGCTCTTTGCCTTCCATTTTTGAATTGCTGCTTGCTTGCTTTGAAACAACTGGAGACTGAACCTTTAATGACCCTTACAAATAAGTACTACAAAACAAACACAAAACAGTCTAGCCACTGACTCGTATGCACGAATGCCTAGGCTAGACTGGGAAATTGAAAAACATCTCAGAAGAAGGCCATGACAAACCATATCTGCATTGTTGCCCAGAAAAATATGAAGACATATCCAGGAAGGTACCAGGAATCAAGCTCGAATTAAAGGAGATGCTACTTTTTTATATGTATTCATGTGCAGGTGTTTCTTACAGTACGGAGCAGCCATGGAACAAAACATTGAGTGGCGTTATACGTGGAAAATTGCACTTAGACTGCTAGTCACCTTTCATGCCACCTGGTGAAACACTGGCAGATACAATGTACAGTGGGAAACCATGGTGAAATCGCTGGCTTAGATATGCGATATTTAATCAGGAGCTACATTATAAAAATACGGGGGGAATTATGAAAAGAGATAGAAAAAACAAGTGAACATTAGGTCTCTTCAGACATTTTTAAAATGTGCAAGCTCTACTCATGAGGAAAGACAGCAGGAAGAATGGTACTAGTTCCATCCCTATCTTGGTAGGCTACAGTGAAACAGAGAGAACAGGTGCAGGCCTTGTGGTGCTCATCAACCGCAATATGCCTACTAACCTCTGCCTTAATGCCCACCAGATGGCCTTTTCCACAGTTTAAATGGAACTCTGATGTGCTACAAAGCCTTTTTCATTACGTTCATTTGACATTCACAAATGTCTCTGGGTCCCACGTAAGTTGCGTTCGCACTGTTTACTGGCCATTTCCCTGCTCAGCAAAAAAGCAAAGGGATGGCTTGGTGGGAAGGAAACATCCAAGGGATCCTGAGGGATGTGTAAGTAGTTGTGATGACCCTGACTTCAATGCCCCAATAAACGCTTCTCCATGCAGTTCATTTGAATTGCAGAATAAGGTTTATTAAGGATACATGTAAATCAAAGCATTCTCAAAGGCCCGAATGACGTTTCCCGCCAAAATATTGAATTTTGCTTTTTCCCCCTCCTGTGCCAGCCCCTTGCACCCAATGATGTCAATGTCCATCTCTTTCCCACTCCGTTCGAGCCCCCTCCACATCCTTGCAGGTGGACGACCTTGACGATGTGCAAAACAAGTGTCTACTGTCTGGCACGGCTCGTGGAATGCACTCCCCCTCCCTTCTCGAGTCTCTCTGTGCCAGGCTGACATGTATCTCTGAAAATTAATGGCAGGATTCACACTGCAATCCTGACATGCCACCCTCCAAAAGAAAAGAAAATATAAGCATTCAGGATAAACAGCAAAACAGGAAATGAAGAACTAGAATTAGGTAGTAGCACCCTGTAAAAGAAATAAAGAGAGAGATTAATAAGAACAAGCTAATGAGGTTTCTCTGGGAATTTACGATGAAACTGAGCAGTGAGTGTAGGAGCGCGGACGTGTTTGTCCTCCACCCACTCATTGAAACTATTGGGTAGATGTTGCTATTGAACTAAATATTGCAGTTTTCCTCTGCAAAATCTGGAGTCAAGGATGTTTTTCACTTCAAAGTGCTGTTCTCCCACCCTCATAATAGGTGGGGGTTTGGGTTGCTCTGGATGCCAAGTTTCAGATGCCCGAAAAGGTTTTAACAAACTGATATGAAAGACTGGATGTATTTTGCATAAATTCTTAGGCAATTGTAATTGAGCAGTCACTGGGTTGATGACTTTCAGGATTGGGAACGGTCTGATATATTTCAACCCTAACTTTTGGATGGTTGTTTTGTGCGAAGATGTTTTGTGGAAAGGTACACTTTCTCTCCAACTTTCAATTGCCACTCTGGAGATCATTTTTGATCTGCAAATCTCTTATAGTTACTTTTTGCCTCTTGCAAAGTCTTTTGCATAATTGGCCAATTGGCTGTTACTTTAGCAATCCATTCATCCACTAACAAAGGATTAGGAGATACCTGAGAGGGAGAGGAGGGTAAATCAGGGATCGGTAGGAACTCTTGACCGGTGGCTATTTTAAAGGGGGAAAACCCCGTACTCTGATGCACAGCGTTATTATAGGCAACTTCAGCAAAAGGTAGGAGATTCACCCAGTCATTTTGTTGATAGCTAATATAACATCTTAAATACTGCTCCAGTACGGCATTCAGACATTCAGTCGCTCCATCCGTCTGCAGATGGAATGCCGAGTTCAAACTCTGTTCGGCCCCAATTAATTTTAAAAATGACTTCCAAAACTTTGAAGTAAATTGACTGCCATGTTCGCTAATTACACTTTCGGGCACCCTGTGGGGGCGATACATGTGCTCAATAAACAGTTTAGCGAGCTGGCTGGCAGAAGGCAACCCCTTGCACGGAATGAAATGCGCTTGTTTGGAAAATAAGTCTGTGACAACCCAAATCACAGTTTTTCCTTTACTCTCGGGTAAATCAACTATAAAGTCCATAACTATTTGCCTCCAAGGCTGAGAGGGGTTTGCCACCGGCTGCAACAACCCCACAGGTTTTCCAGTGGGTCTTTTTGTGATGGCACAAATAGGGCAGGTGGTTACGTATTCTTTGACATTTCTCCTCAATGTGGACCACCACAATTGCCTTCAAACCAAATACAAGGTTTTTACAAATCCGAAATGACCAGCCACCTTGTCATCATGACACCTTCCCAAAATACGCTTTCTAAGAGCTTGGGGAATATACAGTCTCAATCAAAGAGAATATTTGTAGCTCAGGGTTGAACTGTGGAGTCCTTGGTGCTCTCTGAGCCTTGTTGTTTTCCTGGAGATGTTTCATTGCCAGGCTAGGCAACATCTTCAGTGCGAAAAGGGAATGGGACTTGCTCTATGTTTATATACAATGGCTTGTCCTGCTTGTGTTGGTGGAGGTGTTGTTCTCTCCTTAGGAGTTCCTTGATTGGGCTGTTGTTTGCTACTTGGTTGATTGACTGAGTTAATAGTACCTTGATTAGGTACTAATTGTGCTGTTTGATTGTTCCTCTGGTGCTAATCCTGGTGTTAATCTTTGCATATTAGGTGATGATTGCTGGCAAGGAGGTGTTCTGGTCTTCTGGCTTTTCTATTGTCTCTTATGAATGGTATGTAAATGTTGTTTACCTCTATGTGTCTGTTGATGGCTGCTTTGTCTGAGTGCCAAGCTTCCAGGAATTCTCTATCGTCTATACATACATTCTATCTCCATTCCACCACTACCCATTGTTTTCCTGAAGAGTCTGTTTATGCTCCAACCACCAAAGGTCCCTCTGTATTTCAATTTGTAATTCTTTTGCCAGCGATGTTTCTAAAGGGACCACGGTTAGTTGTTTCTTACTGCGGGTGATCACCACTTTCCCCACTTGAGGTTCGGGGTCCCTTTTGTTCACCTCCCTCCTTGAATCTAGGTTCTCATGGGTTAAGCCCAATTGTTGGGGGGACATTACAGTGTTAACTATTTCTTCCCTTTGGCTGTCATGTTGTGGTAACCTGGAAAGAGCATCAGCCAGAAATTTTTTTCCCCCAGCAGATACTTTAAAGTGAAATTGAAGCGGCTGAAGAACTCAGCCTACCATATTTGTTTTGGATTCAATTTACGGGGAAATTTCAAGCCTTCTAAATTTTTGTGATCAGTCCATACTTCAAATGGGTAAGGAGACCCCTCCAACAAATGTCTCCACGTAGCTAAAGCATGATGCACAGCAAAAGCTTCTCTCTCCCAAACATGCCAATGTCTTTCAGTCTCTGAGAACTTTTGGGAGATGTAGGCACAAGGTCTTAGTACATTATTTGAATTTTATTGTAATAACTGAACCAATTGCAGTATCTGAGGCGTCAGTTTGAATTACAAACGGTTTCTCAGAATCAGGGTGTTTTAAAATCACCTCTGCCGTGAAAAGTTCTTTTAGCTTGTTGAATGCAACCTGACATTCTGGGATCCACTTTAATACTAACCCGGTTTAGCCACTTTCTGTCCCGTACCTTGATTCTTTGTTTTGAGGAGATTAGTTAAAGGTAATGCAATCTGAGCAAAATTGGGTATGAACTAACGATAAAAATTCGCAAACCAGAGGAACAATTGCAACTGTCTCCTGGTTCTTGGTGGCTCCCACCACAACACATCACGGACTTTAGCTGGATCCATTTCAATACCCTGATTTGACACTCTGTATCCCAAATAGTCAAATTTTTCTTTATGAAATTCACATTTGGATAACTTAACATATAGTTGAGCCTTCAGCAACCTTTTAAACACTTTCTGCACCAATTCTACGTGCTCTTCCATCATTTCTGTGTAGATTCAAATGTCGTCTAAGTAGACCAGGACTCCTTTATATAAAAATTCATGGAGCACTACATTAATTAAATTCATGAAGACCCCAGGGGTTCCAGATAGCCCAAATGGCATGACCCGGTACTGGAAACACCCAAATTGGCAATTAAAAGCAGTTTTCCATTCATCTCCCTCACAAATTCGTACTCTGAAGTATGCTTCCCTTAAGTCCAGTTTAGTAAAGATTTTTCCCTTTGTGAGATTGGCTAACATGTCTTTTAGCAATGGCAGTGGATATTGATTAGAGATGCAGATGGCATTCAGTCCCCTGTAATCAGTACACAGTCTCAATGAACTATCTTTCTTTTTCCTGAACAATACAGGAGCCGCCATGGGTGAGGTGGAAGGCTCAATGAACCCTCTCTCCAGGGTTTTGTCAATGAATTTTCTCAATTCCTGTAACTGAAATGTCACTCATGCCCTGGTTATCTCCCAGATAGACTACTGCAATGTGCTCTACATGGGGCTACCCTTGAAGAATATCTGGAAGCTACAGCTGATCCAGAATGCAGCCACGCAGGCAATCTTGGGTGCCCCAAGGCAGACACACACTTTTGCTGCGTGAGCTGCACTGGGTTCCAGTTTGCTTCTGGGTCCAATTCAAGGTGTTGGTTATGACCTTTAAAGCCCTACATGGCATGGGTCCAGGTTAACTAAGGGACTGTCTCATCCCCATCACATCGACCCACCCGGGCATGCAGAGAGGGCATGCTACAGACCCCATCTGTTAAAGACTTCCATCTGGCAGGGTCATGGATGTGTGCCTTCTCTGCAGGAGCCCCTGCCCTTTGGAACTGTCAGGGTGCGCGGATGGAGCGGCCTGCTTCTCTCTCCTAGGCACCAGTGATCCAAGTACTATGCAGTAAATAGAATCCAAACAGAAGTTATATCAAATATCCTATTTACTTTATATACATACGTATTTACAGATCACTTCCACAGGTAACAAATGATACACCATCAACGATACAGCATTCACGAGGTAAAATGGGAATAATGGGAAATGAGAATGTCTCTGCATATATAGTGAACCTGACCAATCACATTATAGGTCACTCTCGTTATTCATTATCATTATTATCATTATTATCATTATTATCATTATTATATCATCATTATTCATTCTCGTTATACTCCAGCAAAGGAGATCGTTACCTTGTCGTGGTGCTGGAGCTTGAGCACCTCAATGAAACCATGAGCTAAACCGTGAAGGGACACCCAAGACGGGAAGGTCGTGACAGAGAGGTCAGACTAAATACGATCCCTGGGGAAGGTAATGGCAACCCACCCCAGTATTCTTGCCATGAAAACTAAATGGATCAGTACAACCAAAGATATGTCGGTATACCATCGGAAGATGGGACTCCCAGGTCGGAAGATGGTCAAAATGCTACTGGGGAGGAACAGAGGATACGTTCAACTAGCCCCAGACGTGATGACGCAGCTAGCTCAAAGCCGAAAGGACGGCTAGCGGCCGACGGTGCTGGTGGTGAACGACGAATCCGATGTTCTAAAGATCAACACACCATAGGAACCTGGAATGTAAGATCTATGAGCCAGGGCAAATTGGATGTGGTTATTGGTGAGATGTCAAGATTAAATATAGACATTTTGGGTGTCAGTGAACTGAAATGGACTGGGATGGGCCACTTCACATCAGATGACCACCAGATCTACTACTGTGGACAAGAGGACCACAGAAGAAATGGAGTAGCCTTCATAATTAATAATAAAGTGGCTAAAGCAGTGCTTGGATACAATCCAAAAAATGATAGAATGATCTCAATTCGAATTCAGGGTAAGCCATTTAACATCACAGTGATCCAAATATACGCCCCAACCACAGATGGTGAAGAAGCAGAAGTAGATCAGTTCTATGAGGATCTGCAGCACCTACTGGATAATACACCAAAAAGAGATGTTATTTTCATTACAGGAGACTGGAATGCTAAGGTGGGTAGTCAGACGACACCTGGAATTACAGGCAAGCATGGTCTGGGAGAACAAAATGAAGCAGGACATAGGCTGATAGAATTTTGCCAAGACAACTCACTGTGCATAACAAACACTCTCTTCCAACAACCTAAAAGACGACTTTATACATGGACTTCACCAGATGGTCGACACCGAAATCAGATTGACTACATCCTTTGCAGCCAAAGGTGGCGGACATCTATACAGTCGGTAAAAACAAGACCTGGAGCTGACTGTAGTTCAGATCACGAACTTCTTATTGCAAAATTTAGAATCAGACTAAAGAGAATAGGGAAGACCCACAGATCAGTTAGATATGAGCTCACTAATATTCCTAAGGAATATGCAGTGGAGGTGAAGAATAGATTTAAGGGACTAGATTTAGTAGATAGGGTCCCGGAAGAACTATGGACAGAAGTTCGCAACATTGTTCAGGAGGTGGCAACAAAAAATGTCCCAAAGAAAAAGAAAACCAAGAAGGCAAGATGGCTGTCTGCTGAAACACTGGAAGTAGCCCAAGAAAGAAGGAAAGCAAAAGGCAACAGTGATAAGGGGAGATATGCCCAATTAAATGCAAAATTCCAGAGGTTAGCCAGAAGAGATAAGGAATTATTTTTAAACAAGCAATGCATGGAAGTGGAAGAAGACAATAGGATAGGAAGGACAAGAGACCTCTTCCAGAAAATTAGAAACATCGGAGGTAAATTCCAGGCAAAAATGGGTATGATCAAAAACAAAGATGGTAAGGACCTAACAGAAGCCGAAGAGATCAAGAAAAGGTGGCAAGAATATACGGAAGATCTGTATAGGAAGGATAATAATATTGGAGATAGCTTTGACGGTGTGGTCAGTGAGTTAGAGCCAGACATCCTGAAGAGTGAGGTTGAATGGGCCTTAAGAAGCATTGCTAATAACAAGGCAGCAGGAGACGATGGTATCCCAGCTGAACTGTTTAAAATCTTGCAAGATGATGCTGTCAAGGTGATGCATACCATATGCCAGCAAATTTGGAAAACACAAGAATGGCCATCAGATTGGAAAAAATCAACTTATATCCCCATACCAAAAAAGGGAAGCACTAAAGAATGTTCAAACTATCGAACAGTGGCACTTATTTCACATGCCAGTAAGGTAATGCTCAAGATCTTGCAAGGTAGACTCCAGCAATTCATGGAGCGAGAATTGCCAGATGTACAAGCTGGGTTTAGAAAAGGCAGAGGAACTAGAGACCAAATTGCCAATATCCGCTGGATAATGGAGAAAGCCAGGGAGTTTCAGAAAAACATCTATTTCTGTTTTATTGACTATTCTAAAGCCTTTGACTGTGTGGATCATAACAAATTGTGGCAAGTTCTTGGTGGTATGCGGATACCAAGTCATCTTGTCTGCCTCCTGAGGAATCTGTATAACGACCAAGTAGCAACGGTAAGAACAGAGCACGGAACAACTGACTGGTTTAAGATTGGGAAAGGAGTACGGCAGGGTTGTATACTCTCACCCTACCTATTCAACCTGTACGCAGAACACATCATGCGACATGCTGGGCTTGATGAATCCAAGGCTGGAGTTAAAATCGCTGGAAGAAACATTAACAATCTCAGATATGCAGATGATACCACTTTGATGGCTGAAAGCGAGGAGGAGTTGAGGAGCCTTATGACGAAGGTGAAAGAAGAAAGTGCAAAAGCTGGGTTGCAGTTAAACCTCAAAAAAACCAAGATTATGGCAACGAGCTTGATTGATGACTGGCAAATAGAGGGAGAAAAAGTGGAGGCAGTGACAGACTTTGTATTTCTAGGCGCAAAGATTACTGCAGACGCTGACTGCAGCCAGGAAATCAGAAGACGTCTACTTCTTGGGAGGAGAGCAATGGCAAATCTTGATAAAATAGTTAAGAGCAGAGACATCACACTGACAACAAAGGTCCGCATAGTTAAAGCAATGGTATTCCCTGTAGTAACCTATGGCTGCGAGAGCTGGACCATAAGGAAGGCTGAGCGAAGGAAGATAGATGCTTTTGAACTGTGGTGTTGGAGGAAAATTCTGAGAGTGCCTTGGACTGCAAGAAGATCAAACCAGTCCATACTCCAGGAAATCAAGCCAGACTGCTCACTTGAGGGAATGATATTAAAGGGAAAACTGAAGTACTTTGGCCACATAATGAGAAGACAGGATACCCTGGAGAAGAAGCTGATGCTAGGGAAAGTGGAAGGCAAAAGGAAGAGGGGCCGACCAAGGGCAAGATGGATGGATGATATTCTGGAGGTGACGGACTCAACCATTGGGGAGCTGGGGATGGTGACGGCCGACAGAAAGCTCTGGCGTGGACTGGTCCATGAAGTCACGAAGAGTCGGAAACGACTGAACGAATAAACAACAACTCGTTATTCACCACACCCAACCTAACTCTAAGCACCTGTTGTATGAGTCACACATGACACATCATTCCTACAACAATGGCTGCTAATTGGGTGACACTACAGAATATTTCACCTCTCACCTAGAAATCAAGCCTCTCTGTATAATTTATATCTAACAGTAAATTCCTGGGTTTATCAAACCTCAACACCCCTTCAATTTACAATAGATATTACATTCACATATACAGAATAGAAGACATACACATTTGAGATATACACATCCTATGTCTATCTATGCTTCGAGGCTTTGTCATCACATCTGCTACATTACACTCAGATGGACAATATTGCAAATCAATACTATACAATACAATACACTTCCAATTATTGACTGATCACATGTTCTTGATCACATGAAGTTTGTTCATCATCTCCAGTCTCTGTATTAACAAAATCTGTTGTCATCGGGGTTGAAACTTCTTTACACTGTTCCATATTGTTCTCTCTTAGCAGTGCTTCAATCTTCTTCCGCTGCTCTAGAACATAACTCCCATCAACCTTCTGAATACCCATTCCTAGGTAATTCTTAATTTCTCCCAGATCTTTGACATCAAAGTGCTGTTTCAGATTTTCAGTAAATTCAATTACCCTGCTTTGATCTTTCGCTATAAGACATAAATCGTCTACAAAAATCAAAAGCAAAATCTGTTCATCATTTTCACATTGCTTTACATACAGACATGGGTCAGCTATACTACACTTGAATCCCATTCTTTGTAATTCTTTATCTAAAGTTAGATTCCAGCAACGTGCCGACTGCTTGAGTCCATACAATGCTTTCTGCAACTTGTATACTCTTCCTGCAATCTTTGATTCATAACCTGGGGCTTCAGTCATATAGATCTCTTCATTCAAATCAGCATGCAAATATGCTGTTGTGATATCATAATGCTGTACTACACAATTCCCAGCTGCTGCCATTGCTAAGGCAAACCTAAATGTCTCCCCTCTTAGCATTGGTGCAAAAACTTCATCATAAGTCTGATTCTTTATCTGGGAAAATCCTTGTGCTACCAACCTAGCCTTATACTGAATATCACCATTCACTAAGGTTTTCTTCTTATACACCCATCTACAGCCTACTGCTCTATGTCCCTCAGGCAGCCTAGTAGATTTGAAAACCTTATGAGAATTAATGGCTTTCATTTCCACATCCATAGCAGCTTTCCATTTACTCTGCTCGTGTTGTGGCAACTCCAATACGTCCCTGTAACTACGAGGTTCATAATCAATGAAACACACTTTTACATCACCTGGTGAATAACATTGAGGTGGTATGCCCTTGTTAACTCTCTCAGATCTGCGCAACACTGTAGCATCCTGCATCATTGGCACACTAGGAGTTAATTCCTCTTCCTTCTTAATCACATCAGTGGTCTCTCTCCGCTCTGAAAACTCAAAACGTCCCTGACTAGGAAGATAAACCTCACTACTCCCATGTAATCTCTGCCAATTGCTGTGCTCACAAAAACTTGCTGATCTAGAAATAACAACTTTCCTGCCATCAGTGAACCTATATCCCTTGGTCCCTGGCTCATACCCCACAAACGTCATCTTCTATCCTTTTGCCTGTCCCTTCCTACGTACTTCCTTATCCACGTGAACATAGGCAGTGCACCCAAACGCCTTCAAATGAGCTAATGGTGGCTTCTTGCCATATAACATATAATATGGAGTTTGATTTACAGATACACTCCATAACCTGTTAATTAAATAATTAGCAGTTAATATTGCCTCTCCCCAGTATCCACTTGATAACCCTGAGTCAGCAATGAGTGAATCCTTCACTGTCTGCAATGCCAAATTCCTACGTTCAGCCACGCCATTCTCAGCTGAACTATGTGGGTTAGTTCTCCTATGCACAATGCCCCTTCTACAGAGCCATTGCTGAAAACTCCCACTCAGAAACTCTGTACCCCGGTCAGTTTGTAAACTACACACCTTTGTGCTATACCTACGTTCCACAAACTGCACCCAGTTTCTAAACTTTTCAAATTTTTGACTTTTAGCTTTCAATAGGTAACAGAACCCAAATCTGGTGTAATCATCTACAATGACTAAAACATATTTAGCACCCCCTATTGTAGCTGGTAATGGACCAATTAAGTCAGCGTGAACTAATTCAAAACGTTTATGTGACTTCCTATCATTGAATTTGCTCACAGGAAACACCTTTGATTTTACAACCTTACAAGCTGTACAATCCAAATACACTTGGCACTTTTTCAATTCCATTCCAGAACTTGCTTCTGACATCTTTTCAATCACTTTGAAACTCGGATGCCCAAGCCTTCTGTGCCACAGGTGCTCACATGAATCATGTGTTGGCTTATTAATTGTAGCTAAACCATGGTGGTTGCTGCTTGTCCTGGTTTGAACTATTTCATAAAGACAGTTCTGCAAAATACCTTTGCCACAAACATTGTTATCTTTCATAACAATACATTCATTATTTCCAAACTGTACAGTATAACCCTGTTTATCCAATTGTGACACACTAATTATATTGTACTCCAGTTCAGGTACACACAACATTGATAATTCAATATTTAACCCTGGTACATATACAAATCCCTTACCAGTCACAGATGCAATGCTTCCATTAGCTAGAGTAACATGATCTCTATCAGCCTGCCTAAAACTCTTAAACATCTGTCTGTTATTTCCTATATGCTGACAAGCCCCGCTGTCAAGTGAAAATGGTCCCTTTAAATATTGAACACTTGAACTAATTAAAGACAGCTGTGCAGCGTCTCCCAGCTTGGAAATTTTCAGCTTGGCCTTTGGCTTCCGTTTCTTATCACAATCCTGCAACAAATGCTTTTGTGACCCACAGTAGAACATTTTCGCTTTACAAATAATACATTGTTTTGGTTATCAGAACATTCCTTAACAAAAACACTGTTTTGCTTAGACCTAATTACGTTAGAACACTGTTTTCTTCTTTGCTCTTCTTCCAAAAGCCTGCCAGATAAGTAATTTATGGTTAAATCTTCCTCAGATAATGACCCGAAGCTAATCGCCAAAGTATCCCACGTTTCATTTAAAGAACTGAGAATTATATACACTTTATTAGCTTCTGTAAATGGCATATCTCTCTGAGCCAGCTCCTGAAACAACTCTGTCATATAATGCAGGTGATCCTTAATATTATCAGATACACCTAATCTGGCGTGATAAAGTTTCCTTGTTAGCAAAACCTTGCATAATGACGAGCTTCTTAGATAAACATTCTTTAAAGCTTCCCAACACGTATTAGCTAACTGATAGTCTCTAACATAACATAATTGGCTATTCTCCAGACATAAAATTATGCTTGCCAATGCTCTATCGTCCTTTAGAGCAACTTCTTCATCGTCCAGGTCTGGGTCAGGGCAAAGTACACTTCTCCAAAGCCCTTCACGCCGAAGATACATTTCCATCTTGTATGCCCATGACGAATAATTATTGTCATTCAGTCTTTCCAGAGGAAATCCTCCCCTGACTGCCGGCAACATCTTCGCTGTCCTCATCTGTCTTCAGCCCCTTCTGGGCAGACACCGATGATTAAACACACAGACCTTATCAGAATGTCCTCCAGCTGCAAAACAAGCGTAGGAGAGAGAAAAACACACATGCAGGCACGGAACCTGTTAAAGCTCCAAATCACTCCAAATAGCCACACGACTCCTGGATAGGCTTCCAAAGCATCCAGCTCACAGACTGCACACGATCCACCGATCCACAGCCAGTGCAAAGCCTTCCGTCGTCTATGGCTTCTCTGCCACCTCTGGGCCCATAACCTGTCGGGGCGCGCGGATGGAGCAGCCTGCTTCTCTCTCCTAGGCACCAGTGATCCAAGTACTATGCAGTAAATAGACTCCAAACAGAAGTTATATCAAATATCCTATTTACTTTATATACATACGTATTTACAGATCACTTCCACAGGTAACAAATGATACATCATCAACGATACAGCATTCACGAGGTAAAATGGGAATAATGGGAAATGAGAATGTCTCTGCATATATAGTGAACCTGACCAATCACATTATAGGTCACTCTCGTTATTCACCACACCCAACCTGTTGTATGAGTCACACACTGACACATCATTCCTACAACAATGGCTGCTAATTGGGTGACTGTGCAGAATATTTCACCTCTCACCTAGAAATCAAGCCTCTCTGTATAATTTATATCTAACAGTAAATTCCTGGGTTTATCAAACCTCAACAGGAACATTCTCCCCCGGAGGTAAGACAGGCCCCCTCGCTCCTGGACTTCCAGAAAAAACTTAAAACCTGGTTCTGTCAATGTCAGAATAGAGTCTGATTCTGAACCTGAGGAGGGGGAAATAGTGGTTGGAAAAAACGTGGGAAGAACCATTGAAGAAAGAGCAGGAAAGCTTGTTGCTGAGGAGATTAGCTGATTGGGGGCAGACAGGGGGAGAGTTCCCCACCACCAATCAGTGCACGAGCCTGGAGAATAGAGAAGAGGGCTATACAGCGAGAGCAGCGATTGGCTCCTGCTCGCCAGCAGCAGGAAATTCAGGGCATAAAAAGGCATCAGGTAGAAGCAGAGGTTGTCAGTGACAACCGTTCCACCAGGACCTTGACACCACCCGAAGAAGTTACACTGGAGCTGACCTTGGACCCTTGCCCTGCACCCATTCCAGACCCAGCACCCACACCTTCCCCCAGCACCACGCCAGAAATGGCAGCTGACATGCTCCTTGCTGCTGCCACCTCCAATCCTGTTGCTGCCACTTGTCACCCTGCCGCTTCTGCCTCCGATTCAGCCATCAGTCTGTTTGTCGCTGCTGCTGCTCTCAGGCCTGCTCCTGGCACCGATTGTCTTGCCACCGCCGCTGCCACCTCCGATCCTTCTTTTGATACTTGCTGCCTTGCCATGCTGCTGTCTCCGTTCCTGCCATCGGCCTGTGCCTCACTGCCACTGCAGAGTCACTGCCGCTGCCCTCAGAGTCACTGCTGCTGCTCTCCGTGCCATCACCGCCATCTTTAAACTGACCGGCTGGTAGTTCCTCTCTTGAATCTGCCGAAGATTCTGCGCAGGTCCTAGAGCCTGCCATGTTCCTTGTATTGCTTCAGACTCTGTCTCCTTAGCTTGCTAGTAGCCACGCAGGTGTTCCATGTCAACCTTGCCTTATATTCCGTCCCAGTCTTGTCATTCCTTGTCATTGTACTCAGTGTGAATCCTGTCAAGTCTTGTTATTATATTCAGGGCAATCCTGTCAAGTTTGTCATTGTACTCAGTGCGAATCCTGTCAAGTCTTGTTATTATATTCAGGGCAATCCTGTCAAGTTTGTCATTGTACTCAGTGCGAATCCTGTCAAGTCTTGTTATTATATTCAGGACAATCCTGTCAAGTTTGTCATTGTACTCAGTGTGAATTCTGTCAAGTTTTGTCATTGAACTCAGTGCGAATCCTGTCACTCCTTGCCTTGTACCCAAGCCTTGTTTGCCTTCAATTGTATACTTGATTCTAGTGGGTCCCAACTGTCAAGGAACAACCTGAAGCAAAGCCTTGCTGTTCATTCTTCATCATTCCATGACTTGCATGTTGAAAAAGTTTATTATACAATAAAGCCTTAACCTTCACCTTCCTGAGTCTCTGTGTGCAAGGTCCAACCAGGACAGTCAATATGCCTGGGGTGGGAAGGAGAGTGGGCACTCTTGGGGATGGCCAGCTCCCTAGAATGGCCCTAGAGCGACCCTTTTTACCCATGGATTGAAGAAGATCTTCCCATCTGGATTTTATCATATTTATTACATTCTGTTATCTTGTTATTTCTATGTTTATTTTATTGTATTTATAACTGTATTCTAATTAATTGTCTTATTGTAAACCACCCAGAGTCCCCCTTGGGGGAGATGGGCGGTGATAAATTTGACAAATAAATAAATAAATAAATTCCTTGTGTTTCATTGAATATAATTTAGTCTTTGGCAAAACCGCCCCAGGCTCAATTTCAATAGCACAGTTGATAGCACAGTCTGTTTTACGGTGTGTGTGTGTGGGGGGGGGTAATTGGTTAGATTCAACTTCATCAAACACCACACTTAAACTGGAGTATTGATCAGGAATTACCAATTCCTCAACTGGATTAATGTGAATACCACTCTCAATTCCAGCAGCCCCCACCTCAGTTCCAGGTTGTACCTCCTCGGCTTCCAACCCTTCATAGGACCCATCAGCGAACTCCAATTCCCCAGAAACCCAGTCAATATGGGGATTTCACTCCCGCAACCACTTTAAACCTAGGACAATCAGCTGGTTTGCTATTGGGGCCATGATAAATCTCAAAGTCTCTTCATGGGTCCCAATTCTCATCTTTACGCTTCTGTATAAAATTCCACTGGACCCCCTTTCATATAAATCTCAAAGTCTCTTCATGGGTCCCAATTCTCATCTTTACGCTTCTGTATAAAATTCCACTGGACCCCCTTTCATATCTGACCCATCAACTTGACAAAAAATGATGGGAACTTTGAGTTTATGTAACTTTACTCTTATTCCAGTCACTATAGCAGGGTGAATCAAGCATCTTGAACACCCAGGGTCCAACATTGCCAAAAAACTGGCTTGCTCCCTCCCATCCAAAGTCTCAATGTTTACCTTTACTTGCATGGTCGGACAATCTCCACTCACTAGTGGATCGGTGCGCCCGTTTGGTAAATGCCTGTCCTCCGGCGCATCTTAGGACAGGCAGTTGGAGTTTCCCGCTGGCAGGAACTCTTCATCTGTCAAGTCATCCTCCTCTGCCAGAAGGTCTTGTTTGCTCTGCTGTTCCACCGCCACTGCAGCTCCTTTACGTTTGGGTGTGACTGGTTTGGTTCCCTTGTCCTCTGGTTTCTTGCTCAGAAGAGTAGTAGATTGAGGGCAGTTGCCGATGCGATGCCCTTCTTTTCCGCATTTAAAGCATAGTCCGCTCTTAGCTCAATGTTCCTTTTCCTCTTCCCAAGCCTTTTGTTTGGCCTCTTTCTTGACTGGCGGTGCCGCGCTGACCGGTTTTTTGCCCGCAGCTTGGAATGCCGGTGGGTTTTTAGGCGAAACTTTGTGTTTTCCACTTTTCCAGCTAGTTGAATCCAGTCATCTAAAGTCTCTGGCTCCCCTCTTCCCAACGCCATCTCAATAATATCTGATCTGAGACCCAGTTGGAAATATTCTATTTGAAAAGTCTCTGGCCAATCTGGCAGTCTGCTCACCAGCTTTTTGAACTCCATGGCATATTCAGCCACGGTTTGATTGCCTTGTCTTAGGTTTTGTAATTCAACTCTAGCAGTCATTGATGACAAGGTGTCTTCAAATCGCTTTCTTAAGGCAATCATGAATGCATTAAAATTATTCAATTCTTTAGCCCCTGCTTCATGCAAGACCACCAACCAGTCTGCCGCCTCCCCTTCCAGGTAACCGGAGACATATCTCACCTTGGCTTCTTCGGTTGCGAAAGATGTCTCAAACTCTTCCATGAAGCTACAAACATGGGTCATGAAGCAGGCTAGTTTCTTCGGGTCTCCATCAAATTTCATTTTTAACTTATTAGCTCCCGGGAGCTTGTGGGGCATGGGAAGAGGTCTAGTTGTTATTTGCCTTATTTGAGATCTATCGATTTCTTCCGACTCCAAAACCTCCTCTTCTTCATCACTTTCATCAGTTGTGTCCCCCTCGACCGGCGGGATCGTTGGGCTGACCGCTCTCTGCGAGGGCTGTCCCCCTTCCATTCTTTGTAGTATATTGTCCACTGCAACTTTGATTGAAGCCACTTGTTGACTCACGGTTTCAAGCTCGAAGTCCATTTGTGATGTCTTTGCTTCTAATGAACTCATTCTCTGCACTTGTGACACCCGGGTCTTTGTGGCACATTTTCCCATAACAAGTTTCATGCCACCTCCAATCCCCAGGGACCACTCCACGCAGAACTTTGGAGTGATAGCTTGAGGGATCTCGGTATGCTCCAAGATCTCTTCTGTATCTTTCTTCTGGGAGCGTGTTTTGCAGCCCCCTTTCGGTTCAGGTTTTACTGCTTTCTCAACCTTCGGGATCGTAGCTGTTTCTTGTGAGGTGCTAGGCTGCTCCTCAACAGCATCCTGAGGTTCCACATTCGAATCTTCCATAGCTGCATTTTCCAATATACAGATTGTCAGTCTACTACAGTATCGATTCTCAATCGTAGCGCTGTCTGAGTGTTCGAGACCGACCTCATGTAGAATCGACATACAATGGGATTTGGGTCTTTCTGTGATGACCCTGACTTCAATGCCCCAATAAACACTTCTCCATGCAGTTCATTTGAATTGCAGAATAAGGTTTATTAAGGATACATGTAAACCAAAGCATTCTCAAAGACCCAAATGACGTTTCCCACCAAAAGATTGAATTTTGCTTTTCCCCCTCCTGTGCCATCCCCTTGCACCCAATGATGTCAATGTCCATCTTTTTCCCACTCCATTCAAGCCGCCTCCACATCTTTGCAGGTGGACGACCTTGACGATGTTAGAAGTAAATTTTATCAGATTTGTGTACTGTATATGTAAAATCTTCTATCAACGATGTGCAAAACAAGCGTCTACTGTCTGGCACGGCTCATGGAATGCACTCCCCCTCCCTTCTCGAGTCTCTCTGTGCCAGGCTGACATGTATCTCTGAAAATTAATGGCAGGATTCACACTGCAATCCTGACAGTTGTTTGTCCTGGTAAATTTGTATCTTGTGGTTGGCTATAAGCCCCACAACAGCCACTCTGAGACTAAAGGTAAGATCCTTCCCTCACAATGTATTCCCAAAATTCTAAATATGCCATCAGTCCAAAAAGGTGCCTCCTTCTGTGTGAATGAATAATTGGGGTGGGCAGGATTTCCAATCACATGGTGAGACTCTATGGTAGGAAGCTCTGTGCTGTACTTACATGGACAAAAGCGAGAATGACTGAGAATGTAGCCCTGTAATACACATTCCCTCTCCCTCTCTTAATGTATAGAAATTACATGCTTTCAGAATGGCTCTCAAATATATTGGAGCTTTCCCTTTCTTCTTCATTTCTTACAAGTCCCCACCCCGCCCCCCGGGTCCCTTCTTCTCTTATTTTCTTCCTTATCTTTTCTTCCATCTGCTGGCTTTCCCTTTCCATTCCAATTTTTTTCTTCTGTTTTGTCTCAGTTCCTTAATAAAAAATGAATATGGATTGAGGAGTAGGGATAGTTATTCAAGTGTTTGCGATCCCTCTAGACATACAAACTATAGAGCAGGGGTGGGGAACCTTTTTTCTGCCAAGGGCCATTTGGATATTTATAACCAGGGGTTGGGGGGTGGGTTTCTGGGATTTCCACGGACCGGGGGCCGGAGTTTGCGGGCGGGAGCTAATCACAAGCACTGGGGGGCGGGGTTTGCAGGCGGGAGCTAATCGTGTGGAAGGGGTGGGGTTTGCAGGCGGGAGCCCCGTGGGCCTTATACGGCCCACGGGCCTGACGTTGCCCACCCCTGCTATAGAGCAAATGTCTACATGTGCCTACCACTTAGTAAGAGTAGGCACAAAATAAGCTCCACAGCCAGTCATACATTTTTGTGCAAGTCATCAAATGGGAATTACTCTGGCAATGCACCTATAGGTGCAAACAAGCCATTAGGTATATCTTCCTTTGCACATTTGTAAAACGTATTATTGACTTATGCTTTCATTAAACTGAAGTTATTGCATCCAAGTTCTCACTTAAGAAAAAGAGCTAAATAAAACACTGGTACTGTACTTATGGCCTACAATCAAATATTGACTGTAACTTGATGACAAATTGGCTGTCTCTTATCGCCAGACCATATATTTTTCAGCAATCCGTGTACACTGCTTAGATGCTCGCTGACAAGTATTTACCATGTAGATAAATGGAAACACATCTTCCACTCCCACTTTTTTTGGATTTTAAGACAGAGTTAAGGCCCTTCCCTTTTGTTTACAGCATCAAAATTTCTCACCCTGTTCAGTCAATAAAAATGACTATACATACAGAACCTATTGATCCTTCGGCCCACTGTTGATGGGCCACTGCCTCTGAGGTGTGTATCAACTACTGAACTCCACAAATAATATTTCAGTTCTACGTCTTTCCAGAGGCAGCACTTCTGAAAGTCATGAAATAATTTCATTGGTGAATCACCCATTCATTCCTACCAGAGGTGATAAAGGGTGATATTTTCAAAGTGAAAAAGATTATTAGGTGTTAGATACTGTATCTAACAAGGGGCGTGGTGGCTCAGCGGGTAAGATGCCAGGCTTGTTGATCAGAAGATCACAAGTTCGGAGGTTCGAATCCCTAGCCTTGCATGTGGAGTGAGCTCCCACACTTGCTCCAGCTCTTGCCAACCTAGCAATTCGAAAGCATGCAAATGCAAGTAGATGAATAGGTACCACTTTGGTGGGTAGGTAACAGCGTTCCGAGCGCGTCATGCGGCCACATGACCATGGAAGCATCTTTGGACAATGCTGGCTCTTCGGCTAACAAACGGAGATGAGCACCGGCCCCTAGAGTCAGACACGACTGCACAAATGTGCAGGGGGAACCTTTACCTTTTTACTGTATCTAACTATTCCCTGGGCTTGTTACCTTTATTTTCACTGGTAAAATATAACAACAGCCATATATAATTTAAAATTTTTGGAGAAAATTATATTTTCTTATCTATCCTAAGCATTGCAACAGATTCCTGGAGAGTTTCAGTAGGTTTCTGGACTGTTATCATATCATCCACACATAGAAGGAATACAATGGATACTTACGCTGCAATACCCTGCAAATTTGGGGACTGAATTAGGAAGCCTTTTCTGTAACAAATAAAGCTGCACAGTAGCAAGATGACCAGCTGTTTAAATGAGGGACTAATTGTGTTGCCAAGAGTCCAAGTGCCTTGATCAGGGGCCCAAACAATTGGTTCTTTTAGATCCAGAGATAATAGCACGCCAGTGGATAAAGAAACTTAAAGCTTTATTATAAACTTAAGCAAACAAAGTCAAACAAAAACACAGTTTAAACAGATTACACAAAGCATAACAAGCATAGCATACAGAAAGAAATACATACATACCAAACAAGGTAATACCTAATCTCCTATGGGCTGCCAGAAGCCCCCTAATAAGGACAGCGGAGATACCCCAAGGTGGCAATTTTCACAGCACCCAGCACTCAGGCCTGTGTGGACTCCCAAAACTCCAAAGACAATACTAAGGCTTTTATCAAAGCCTGGCTTCCAAACCCCGTGACCAAGCCCAGGCTGACCTTGACTGGATTCCTTCTGGGGCCGGGCACCTGTCCACGTCATCATTCCCAGAGCCTGGGAAGCTATCAGATAAGCCAGTTTTATGCCTAAGCATAAACAATTTCTTATCATCCCCCCCCCCATTCCAAGCCGCTAGAGGGGTGGCTGGATGAGTAAACTTATGCTTAAACTTAACAAGTTGGCGGTTTTCTCTCCCCCCACTTCCAACAAAGATATGTTCTGGAGGGTTGTTGGAGGAGTGGGTATATTCTTCTTCTCTTCCCCCTCCCATGCCAAGCAGAATAAAAACAAGCCAATTAAACATCAGTATAACTCAAAATAAACTCTAATCTCCTAGGTGTGGGGAAGGAAAATCAAAACATGCCACCTAACTCCTCGAAATACAAAGGTCTTCCGCAGGTTGCCACTACACTAATGCTACGTGAAATTCTTTCTTGTGAAACTTTTCAAGGTGGACTTGGGCAGGTCATAAAATGCCACTAACCCATTTCCCATGCTTTCCAAGAGACTGACTGAAGTTTGTTGCTTCTCTGTGATCTCTTTTAGGTACCTTTCCCCTCTTTATGCATAATAAATTAAATATAAATATGCCACGTAGCCCATCATGTTTGGGTTATGGAACTACCGCCTAGGATAATCAGCAACAATGACAAAAGGCAGTGTTGCCCTCACTCGATGGTACAATGTATCTCCACCTTGTTGAGGCACCCAGGCAATGCTCCATGTCATCCTGCACATTGCTGCATGGGTTGTTTAAACATGAGGTAATACTATAAGGAAACATGCCCACAGTGCCATCCCACCTCTGCCCCTGTTTCTGGATGCACATCAAAATGCATATTCAGGGACATACCAGGGAAGCCTGCCTGAATGGAACTTCAAGAGTGTCACACTGTTCTTAGTAGGCCATATATCAGGCAATCAAATAGGGAGACTCAGTTGTGCCGTATTTGGAAACCAGTAGAGTACTCTGGTTCATAAGACAACAGCTGTTGCCAGTTCATCAATGAAGAAATGAAAGATGTTGATGCCATTAGCACTAGAGAATGCACTATAAGAAAACTCTTCTATTTTTAATAGATTAAAGGGTCTGAAAATAGGGAAGAAAACACATTTCATTTTCTGTGGTCATTTTTTTCAACCTGTTTCAGAGTATATTTCTGTCAAATTCAGAAATCATGGAATCTGACAGGCTGATCTTGCACACAAAAAATTCTTATGTTGTGGCATGTGCCTTTATTTTCACCAAAAGAAATACCCTTAAATAAGTGTGTGGTGACATCTCAGAGAAGTATAAGGCCAAGCAAACTAGAATTTAATCCAAATAACCCCAGTTTACAGCATAGCTAAAGAACTTACAAAAAAGCTTGGACATCTCACAGAGGGGAGTGAATATTGTATCAATTCCCCACTACAGTGCCTCTAGAAAATCAAAGACCTATAAATAGAAGAAGATTAAATTATGGTTTTATTTGATGTCACAGCACTCTTCACGACCATAGATCCAGACTAGTGAAAGAATCCATGGCAGCAGTACTACACAACACATCCGACCTAGCCAGTTTGGTCTAGTGCAGGGGTCCCCAACCCCCGGTCCGCGGACTGGTACCGGTCCATGGCCTGTTAGGAACCAGGCTGCACAGCCTGCCCATTGAGCTCCGCCCATGGCCCGCGTGGCCCGCCCATCAAGCTCCACCCATGGCCCACATGGCCCGCCCATCGAGCTCCACCCATGGCCCGCGTGGCCTGCCCATCGAGCTCCACCCATGGCCTGCCCATGGCCCACATGGCCCGCCCATCCCCCCCCCAGTCTATGGAAAAATTGTCTTCCACGAAACCAGTCCCTGGTGCCAAAAAGGTTGGGGACCGCTGGTCTAGTGGTTAAGGCAACAGACTAGAAACCAGGAGTCTGTGAGTTCTAGTCCCGCCTTAGGCATGAAAGCTGGCTGGGTGACCTTGGGCCAGTCATTCTCTCTCAGCCCAACTCAACAAAAGGTGGTTGTTGTGGGGAAAATAGGAGGAGGAAGGAGTATTTGGAATGTTTGCCGCCTTGAGTTATTTATAAAAATAATAAAGGTGGGATATAAAAAATAAATAAATAAATACGCTAAGATTGAAATACCCAAAATCATGGACCTCATCAACCTCTGCCTCACTACCTACTTTCAGTTTGATGGACAAATATACCAACAAATCAGAGGAACACCCATGGAATCACCACTCTTAGGACTCATAGCAGAGACCATAATGCAGCATCTAGAAACTAGCAGTCCCACACATACAACCTAAAGTATGGATCGGGTGTGTAGACAACACCTTCATCATAATAAAAAAGGAACAACTAGAGAAGACACATGAAACAATTAACCACATCTTCAAAGGAATAAAATTCACAAGGGAAATAGAAAACAACAACACACTACCCTTCCTGGATATCCTCATCAGCAGAGGAAATGATGGCAAATTAGAAACGCAAGTCTATCGAAAAACAACCCACATTAACCAAGTGCTCCACAACCGAAGTAACAACCCAACCTCTCACAAGAGGAGCTTGGTAAGAACATTATTCAGATGAGTACAAATGCGCTGCAGCAACCCAGAACAACAGAAAAAGGAAACTGACTGGCTATACAACATCTTCCAACAAAATGGATACCCACGTGACTTTATCAAAAAGTACCTGAACACTCAACCCACTAAAGCATAACCAACACAAGCTATGAAAAGGATAACACTGCCATACATCAAAAACATCTGATAAACAACCAACAGACATTTACAACTACATGGCATCACCATAGCACACAAACCAACTAAAGTCCTCCAAAACATCTTAAGTAAACCAAAAGACCCAGTAGCACAAGAATAGAATAGAATAGAATAGAATAGAATAGAATAGAATAGAATAGAATAGAATAGAATAGAATTTAACTTTATTGTCATTCCACTATACACAAGGTGCACATTGAAATGAAATTTCGTTGCAATTGGCTCAACCAATAAAATAAGAATACCATAATTACCATATATGTGATATATAGTATGTTCATTGCCCATTCCACCCCTCTAATCTTTATCCCTAATAAATAAATATCAGTCCTACACACAGCATATATAACCATTAAGTAAAAGGGGATTATTAAAAGTTCAGGAGTCTAATAGCCCAGGGGACAAAACTATTGCCTAATCTGGCTGTTCTACATCGAACGAAGCGGAACCTTTTCCCAGAGGGTAACAAGGAGAACAAGCCATAATGCGGGTGGGAGGGGTCACTAACAATCTTTTGGGCTCTAGACAGACAGTGTTTATGCGCTATGTCCTGAATGAGAGGAAGTGAGATCCCAATTATCTTCTCTGCTGCCCTCACCACCCTCTGCACAGACTTCCTATCTGAGGCACTGCAACCTCCAAACCAGATAGAAATACAATTGGTTAGTACACTCTCTATAGTGCGTCTATAGAAAGTAAGGAGGATGGGGGGTGGAAGATGTGCTTTCCTTATCGGGTACAGAAAATACAAACGCTGCTGTGCTCGTTTTACCAGAGCTGCAGTATTTAAAGACCAAGTCAACCTATTTGTTATCTGCACCCCCAGGAACCTAATGTTACTAACTGACTCCACAGCTATATCATTAATAAGGAGTGGTGTATGGCTGATCCGGTTCTTTCTAAAGTCGATGATAATCTCCTTGGTTTTTTCAACATTTAGAACCAAACTATTTATATTGCACCAGTCCACCAACCCCTTCACCTCCTCCCTATAAGCCCAATCAAGGAACTACCAAGGGGAAAACCACACCCCCACCAACACTGGCAGGGCAAGCTACTGTATATAAATAGGGAGCAAACTCCACACTTACTGATGATGTTACCTAGTTGGGTAATGAAACATCTCCAAGCAAACAGCCAGGCTCAAAGGGGACCAAGGACTCCACAGTTCAACCCTGAGCTACATATACTTTCTTTTATTGGTTACATGTATAATTAGGATCAGGAATCAGGAAGAGAGAAATGTAATTTCTGAGGATGAGCAGTGCTGACTAGCTGACCCCTATGCATCAGTCATGACACAACTTTTCTCCTCCTAAGAGTAGGACTATGCACAAGGTTGATTGATTCACCTTTGACTTATGCTTCACACCATCTGCCCTACTTCAGAGCTATCTTCAAAAGTTCTTTAAAAGACAAAAAAAAAGTGTTATATGGATAGAATGATTGCATAAGGATGGGAACTGCACAGCTTGGAAAGGAATGCCCTGAAGCTCCTCTTTTTCTCTGCTGCTTTTAAATGACTCCATATGCTTACATTGATGGAGCTGTGTAGGTAAAAAGCAGAAGTGTATAACCCAGCTGAGAGATATAAGTGGGGGGGGGGAGGGGGGGAAGTTTTCTCCTCTATTTACGAGGGCTAGCTGGAAAGTTAGTTTTCTCTTTAAGCTGTAGAGTTTGAAGCTGAGCAGCTAAAAAGTCAAAGGGAAAATAGTAACTAGCTTTTTTGTTGTTGTTCAGTCGTTTAGTCGTGTCCGACTCTTCGTGACCTCATGGACCATAGCACGCCAGGCCTTCCTGTCCTCCACTGTCTCTCGGAGTTTACTCAAATTCATGTTCATTACATCGGTGATGCTATCTAACCATCTCATCCTCTGCCGTCCCCTTCTCCTTTTGCCCTCAGTCTTTCCCAGCATCAGGGTCTTTTCCAGTGAGTCCTCTCTTCGCATTAGGTGGCCAAAGTATTTGAGCTTCAGCTTCAGCATCTGTCCTTCCAATGAGCAGTCAGGGTTGATTTCCTTTAGGATTGACTGGTTTGACCTCCTTGCAGTCCAAGGGACTCTCAAGAGTCTTCTCCAGCACCACAGCTCGAAAGCATCAATTCTTCGGCGCTCAGCCTTCCTTATGGTCCAACTCTCACAGCCATACATTGCTACTGGAAAAACCATAGCTTTAACTATACGGACCTTTGTCGGCAAGGTGATGTCTCTGCTTTTTAATATGCTGTCTAGGTTTGCCATAGCTTTCCTTCCAAGGAGCAAGCGTCTTTTAATTTCATGGCTGCAGTCACCGTCTGCGGTGATCTTGGAGCCCAAGAAAATGAAATCTGTCACTGCTTCCATTTCTTCCCCTTCTATTTGCCAGGAAGTGATGGGACCAGATGCCATGATCTGGGTTTTTTTAATGTTGAGTTTCAAGCCAGCTTTTGCACTCTCCTCTTTCACCCTCATCAAGAGGCTCTTTAGTTCCTCTTCACTTTCTGCCATTAGGGTGGTATCGTCTGCATATCTGAGGTTGTTGATATTTTTCTCGGCAATCTTAACTCCGGCTTGTGATTCATCCAGCCCGGCATTTCTCATGATGTACTCTGCATATAAGTTAAATAAGCACGGTGATAATATACAGCCTTGTCGTACTCCTTTCCCAATTTTGAACCAGTCGGTTGTTCCATGTCCGGTTCTAACTGTTGCTTCTTGACCCACATACAGGTTTCTCAGGAGACAGGTAAGGTGGTCTGGTACTCCCATCTCTTTAAGAATTTGCCACAGTTTGTTGTGATCCACACAATCAAAGGCTTTAGCGTAGTCAATGAAGCAGAAGTAGATGTTTTTCTGGAACTCTCTTGCTTTTTCCATGATCCAGCGAATGTTGGCAATCTGATCTCTAGTTCCTCTGCCTCTTCGAAACCCAGCTTGCACTTCTGGTAGTTCTCGGTTCACATGCTGCTGAAGCCTAGCTTGTAGGATTTTGAGCATAACCTTGCTAGCATGTGAAATGAGCGCAATTGTACGGTAGTTTGAACATTCTTTGGCATTGCCTTTCTTTGGAATTGGAACGTAAACTGAACTTTTCCAATCCTGTGGCCACTGTTGAGTTTTCCTAATTTGTTGGCATATTGAGTGCAGCACTTTAACAGCATCATCTTTTAGGATTTTAAATAGCTCAGCTGGGATACTGTCTTCTCCGCTAGCTTTGTTGTTAGTAATGCTTCCTAAGGCCCACTTGACTTCACTCTCTAGGATGTCCGGCTCAAGGTCAGTGACCACACCATCGTATTTATCAGGGATATTAAGATCTTTCTTGTATAGTTCTTCTGTGTATTCTTGCCACCTCTTCTTAATCTCTTCTGCTTCTGTTAGGTCCCTGCCTTTTTTGTCCTTTATCATGCCCATCTTTGCACAAAACGTTCCCTTGATATCTCCAATTTTCTTGAAGAGATCTCTAGTCTTCCCCATTCTATTGTTTTCCTCGATTTCTTTGCATTGTTCATTTAAGAAGGCCTTCTTATCTCTCCTTGCTATTCTCTGGAATTCTGCATTCAGTTGTTTATATCTTTCCCTTTCTCCCTTGCCTTTTGCTTCCCTTCTTTCCTCAGCTATTTGTAAAGCCTCATCAGTCAGCCACTTTGCTTTCTTGCATTTCTTTTTCTTTGGGATGGTTTTAGTTGCTGCCTCCTGTACAATGTTACGAACCTCCATCCATAGTTCTTCAGGCACTCTGTCTACCAGATCTAATCCTTTAAATCTATTCCTCACCTCCACTGTATATTCATAAGGGATATGATTTAGGTCATACCTGAGTGGTCTAGTGGTTTTCTCTACGTTCTTCAATTTAAGCCTAAATTTTGCGATAAGAAGCTCATGATCTGAGCCACAGTCAGCTCCAGGTCTTGTTTTTGCTGATTGTATAGAGCTTCTCCATCTTTGGCTGCAAAGTATATAATCAATCTGATTTCGGTATTGACCATCTGGTGATGTCCATGTGTAGAGTCGTCTCTTGTGTTGTTGGAAAAGAGTGTTTGCTATGACCAGCGTGTTCTCTTGACAAAACTCTATTATCCTTTGCCCTGCTTCATTTTGTACTCCGAGGCCGAACTTGCCCGTTATTCCGGTTATTTTTTGACTTCCTACCTTAGCATTCCAGTCCCCTATGATGAAAAGGACATCTTTTTTTGGTGTTAGTTCTAGAAGGTGTTGTAGATCTTCATAGAACCGGTCAACTTCAGCTTCTTTGGCATCAGTGGTTGGGGCATAGACTTGGATCACTGTGATGTTGAATGGTTTGCCTTGGATTCGAACTGAAAGCATTCTGTCGTTTTTGAGGTTGTACCCCAGTACTGCCTTTCCCACTCTTTTATTGACTATGAGAGCTACTCCATTTCTTCTAAGGGATTCTTGCCCACAGTAGTATATATAATGGTCTCCTGAATTAAATTCGCCCATTCCTGTCCATTTTAGTTCGCTGATTCCCAAGATGTCGATGTTCAATCTTGTCATCTCATGTTTGACCACATCCAGCTTACCTTGATTCATAGATCTTACATTCCAGGTTCCTATGCAATATTGTTCTTTACAGCATCGGACTTTCCTTCCACTTCCAGACACATCCACAACTGAGCGTCCTTTCGGCTTTGGCCCAGCCGTTTCACACTTTCTGGAGCTACTCGGAATTGCCCTCCGCTCTTCCCCAGTAGCATTTTGGACACCTTCCGACCTGAGGGGCTCATCTTCTGGCGTCATATCTTTTAGCCTTTTGATACTGTCCATGGGTTTTCTTGGCAAGGATACTGGAGTGGTTTGCCATTCCCTCCTCCAGTGGACCACGTTTTGTCAGAACTCTCCATCATGACCTGTTCTTCTTGACCTGACTTCATTGAGTTACGCAAGCCCCTTCGCCACGACAAGGCAGTGATCCATGAAGGGGAGTAACTAGCTAAGCATACCTAAAGCTACATCAGCTGAAGAAGGCAAAGCTGAGGCAGGAGCAAGGCCAGGAAAAGGCCCAGTGGCAGCTACAGTAATAGGCCTAGGATAGCCTTCTAATGATAGGCTCATTGATGGACTGCAACCCAGCAGGAAAGGCATGGAAGAGGGTTGGAAATGGTAAGTGGTTCAGTGACAGAGACCTACTGAAAAGATGCAGCAGTAGAATGGTATGGGGACTATGGAGCCTACCAAAGACACCACAGTGTAGTGACACACTGAAGAAGACTGGCAGTGGGGAGTGGTTGCCAGCTGCTTGACAGGCTCTCAGCATAGCAGCATCTCTGCCGAATGTCAGAGACTTAAAGAAGAAAGGTACAGTAGTTAGCTGGGGTGGCTTCCTGGGAAAAGATGGTACAGAGCAGCAGACCCAGTGGGAAGATCCCTGGGGTAGAGCTCACACTGGTCCTGTAAACCCACTTAGCCTCAACAAGCATTTAGCTGGCCTAGTGGGCTGTAGAGGATCCCCCTGGTTAATCAGAGCAGGAGGGACAGTAGCATATGCTTAGGCCACTTAGAAGATGACTTCGGGGAGGGAATTACATTACAGCCCTATAACAAAATTGCCAATAAACTATCTGATTCGCTGGATAGATAGATAGATAGATAGATAGATAGATAGATAGATAGATAGATAGATAGATAGATAGATAGATAGATAGATACATACATACATACATACATACTAGTCACCAGCAGCAGCCTATGCTTGTTACCATCTTAAATCAAACCTATGACAATGATGCTTGGTCTTAGAAACTGCATCTATGTTTGCTCACTAGTTAAGGTGGAAAAACAGTACTCATCCCTAACATTTAAAATCCATGCACTCCTCTTTGCAGGTCTGTTTTGTAGTTATTCAAAGGGACACAAATAAAATCTTCAAAATCTTAGCTATAGATAATCTCTTTGCCCTCAAAGTCTTACTTGTGTTTGGAAAGATTTATTCTAAAAATTGAAACACTACCACAATGAGCAGACCCCAAAGAAAAACACCAGAAAATCAGTAGTCCAACCCAGTCACAATCTTTCACAATCTGACATACTCTATATATGAGATTACAACTGCCAGAATTTCCAGTCAATAGCTGATAATTCTGGGAGTTTCAACACCTTGGGAGTTTGCCAGATTGAGGAAAGTTTGTACAGAGAGAATAAATAGATTTATGGTTTTTTCCAGAAATCAATTATGGCATACACGGCATTCCACTCCTCCAATGTTTCTCTACAATAGCCTGTAAGGTGGATTGGACTGAAAACTAGTTCCTGAAAACTACTGATATACCCAAATTCATCTAGTAAGACTCTGCAGCAAAGTCTGGAGACAGAAGTTTTCATGCTGTGAGTCACCCAGAATCCATCTGGAGTCAGGTGTCATCTGGAGTCAGGTGTCATCTAAGTAAAAAATAAAATAATAAAATAAAATAAAATAAAATAAAATAAAATAAAATAAAATAAAATAAAATAAAAAAATAAAATATAAAATATAAAAT
The DNA here is from genome assembly GCA_023362775.1 of Charina bottae. Classification (NCBI taxonomy): domain Eukaryota; kingdom Metazoa; phylum Chordata; class Lepidosauria; order Squamata; family Charinaidae; genus Charina; species Charina bottae. Next base: position 122,037,015 of record JALMGJ010000001.1, read on the forward strand.
ATAAAATAAAATAAAATAAAATAAAATAAAATAAAATAAAAAAATAAAATAAAATAATAAAATAAAATAAAATAATAAAATAAAAAAATAAAATAATAAAATAATATAAAATATAAAATAATATAAAATATAAAATATAAAATAAAATAATAAAATAAAATAAAATAAAATAATAAAATAAAATAATAAAATAATATAAAATATAAAATAATATAAAATTAAAAATAAAATAAAATAATAAAATAAAATAAAATAAAATAAAATAAAATAAAATAAAATAAAATAAAATAAAATAAAATAAAAAATAGTTACACTGTTTGGGGAAAAACTGTGCTTTTAACAATGAGAGAGCATTTTACATATAAACTCCAGATTCTTCCTCATTATGTCCCTTACTGATTACTTCCTGATCCTCAATAGTGGACATGGGATTTTGTTCTTAGCTTCTGCTGTCCTGTAAAGTAGAAAAAATTACAGAATAAACTATTTTCTGTTAGAAAATCTTCCATTTAACTAATTTTACCATCAGCCACAATGATTTAACTCACTGCCTTGAATAGGGTTTCTGTTTTAATGAACCAATTCATGACATATTACCCATTAAAAGTCTTCTCCCATATTCTGAGCCTTTCTGTCACTGACCAAACCATTGGTATTGCTAAATAAATATACCTAAAATAAAATGAGTCAGCTGTTAAATAATGACTTGAAGACATAATAATTGAGGCAGTTGTAATCTCATATATAGAGTATGTCAGATTGTGAAAGATTGTGACTGGGTTGGACTACTGATTTTCTGGTGTTTTTCTTTGGGGTCTGCTCATTGTGGTAGTGTTTCAATTTTTAGAATAATAGCTGCATTGGGTACCAGTTTGCTTCCGGGTCCAATTCAAGGTCTTGGTGATTACCTTTAAAGCCCTACATGGCATAGGGCCAGGGTACCTGAGGGACCGTCTCGTCCCGATAACATCGGCCCACCCCACCCGTGCATGCAGAGAGGGCATGCTTCGGATCCCCTCAACAAGAGAATTCCATCTAGTGGGGTCCAGGAGGCGTGCCTTCTCTGCGATAGCGCCCGCCTTATGGAATATCTTGCCCCTGGAGGTGAGACTGGCCTCCTCACTCCTAGCCTTTCGGAAGGCTCTTAAGACCTGGCTCTGCCGCCTGGCCTGGGACGATGGAGGTGGCAGTGCCTCTTGGGGTTGGCTGGCCCCGTAGCACGATGATCTACTTTGCGGGTTCTAATCCATCTAATCCATCTTGGATTTTATTTATTTTATGCTTGGTGTGTTTTTTAGAAATTTTGTATAGTTTTAAAATTTTTATTTGTTGTAACCCGCCCAGAGTCCCTTGTATGGGAGATGGGCGGGGGGATAAATTGAACAAACAAACAAATAAATAAATAAATAATATATTGGGGGTGTTCTAGTTACCGTCTGATGGTAACTTTCCCAGAAGTGTTACCATTCATAACCTTTTCTTTGCAGTGCTGAAATGTATAAAATTGCTTTTTCTTCCAGACTAGTTATGAATACTTTAAATCCTTAGATTTGACTCCCACATTACTTTGACCTACCTCCACATTCACATTCATGTACAGAAAATCAATATTGCTTAAAGGCAGATAAACACCTTATAACTGTTCCTAGAAGGGAGCCTGTACAGTGGAGTGGTTGAGAGCTCATACTGTATAACAAAAGAACAGTCGTCACTTGCCAGAGCAGTGTAGTGATCAAGATGTTGGACCAAAACTGGGGAGACCCAGGTTCAAGGCCTTTCTCAGCCATGAAAGCTCACTGGAGGACTTTGGGCCAGTCATTATCTCTCAGTCCAATCTATCCAACAGAAGCTCTTGAAGCAGGGATAAAATGAAGGGAGATCCTTATACAGGTAGTCCTCGCTTAACAACCATTTGTTTAGTGACAGTTCAGATTTACGATGGTGCTGGGAACATCGACTTGCGACTGGTCCTCACACTTACGACCATCGCCACATCCCCACAGTCACATGATCACAATTTGGGCAATTGGCAACCAGTTCATATTTATGACTATTCCAGCGTCCCATGGTCATGTGATTGCTGTTTTCGACTTTCCTGGATGGCTTCTGGCAATCCAACTTTTGGTTGCAATCTTGAAACTTACCCATTGGGAGATTAACACTATAAAGAGTTACAAGAATTGGATGGGGAGGGGTCATTCCAAGAGAAGCTGTGGGCTACCAAAAGGAGGCTCATAATTGCAGGTTGATGACCTCTGATCTACAGTAAATGATCCTGATAACCAATCACAGTCCTGGTTTGAAAAAAAATTTAGACTAGCCCTAGAACTGGCTTAAATGTCAAAGAGAAGGTGGAAAATATAAATAATATTCTGGGCATGTTAAAGCATTCTAACCAGATTGTTGTATCACTTTTCAACAATTATATAACTTAAAAAGTTATATATATGTATAAATGCACACACACATATATACATACACACACACACACACACTGACTATATATATACATATACATATACATATACATATACATATACATATACATATACATATACATATACATACACACACACACACACACACACACACACACACACACTCAAACTAGGCTGACCATACGTCCCATTTTGAACAGGACAGTCCCATTTTTTTAGCATTTTTCAACTGTCCCGTCGTTTTGATAAAAATCTCAATTTTGTCCTGTTTTTTAAACCCAGCAGGAATGGTGCGGAAGGAGGATCCGAGCTGGAGCTGCCGATTGGAGGCAGCCCGGAAGAGGAAGCCCTCCCGCCTATCAGCATGCGGCAAAGGAGGGACCGGGGAGGTTTGCAGACGGGAGCCAATTGCGCGGACCGGGAGGCGGGGTTTGCAGGCAGGAGCCAATTGCATGGGCCAGGGGCCGGGGTTTGCAGGCGGGAGCCAATCGCGCGGACACAGGGGTGGGGTTTGCAGGCGGGAGCCAATCAGGAGGACAAGCCATCATCGGGGAAGACGCCCCCAGTGTTTGTTACTGGTGGCATGTTCCGGTCCTCCGAGTTCAAACCCAGGTCATGTACAGCAGACCCTTGAGGGCCTTGGTTTCTGGCTGCTGCTGCTGAACGCCAGGTCAGTAAACAACAAGGCCCCCCTCATAACTGATTTAATCACGGAGGAGGGGGCAGACCTGGCATGCATCACCGAAACCTGGCTGGGCCCGGGGGGGGGGGGTTAGAACTCTCGGAGATGTGCCCAGCTGGGTTTCAAGTGTGGCACCAGCTGAGACACCGGGGTAGGGGAGGAGGGGTGGCGGTTATCATCAGAGAGTCTCTAGTGGCCTTCAGGGGCACTGCTCCACAGGTGGCCGGATGTGAAACCCTGTTTTTTAAGTTGGGTTCTCGAGAACAGTTGGGAGTCTTGCTACTGTACCAGCCTCCCTGCTGCACCTCCCTGCCCGAGCTGCTGGAGGCTGTCTCGGGGCTGGCAGTGGAATTCCCCAGGCTTATGGTCCTGGGGGATTTCAACTTGCCATCCCTGGGGCGTGCCTCGGAGACGGCTCGGGAGTTCATGGCTACCATGGCAGCCATGGGCCTGTCCCAGATTATTCGGGATCCAACTCGAAGCAGTAGACTCACTCCAGACTTGGTTTTCTTGTCGGAGCAGTGGCAATGTGACCTGAGGGGAAAGTTAGATCTATCCCCATTGTCATGGTCAGATCACGCCCTGGTGGCCCTGAGATTCTCATATGCCGCCCCACTCCACAGGGAGGCAGGATCCATTCGATTGGTCCGCCCCCGGTGACTTGTGGACCCAATGAGGTTTCAGAGGGAGCTAGGGGCCCTAGCTGCAGCCTGGAATAGGGAGGCGGCTGGGGCCTTGGACAGGATTGCGCCGATGCGACCTCTCCAGCCCCATTTGAACCATCACTCCCCGTGGTTCACGGAGGAGTTGAGGGTTTTGAAGAGGGTTAAGAGACATCTGGAGCACCTCTGGAGAAAGACTAAGACTGAATCCGACCGAACACAATCTAGAGCCGCTATTAAGGCCTACCTTGTGGCAGTAAGAGCGGCGAAACGTGAATATTTCTCCACTCTTATTGCGTCTGCAGAATGCTGTCCGACGGCCCTGTTCAAGATTACTCAATCTCTCTTGGGTAAGGTGGAGTTAGTTACCCACCTGCAGGGCCGTGCAGAGGAGTTTTCTGAGCATCTGCAGGATAAAATCGCTCAGATTCGTTCTAAGTTGGACTCTAAGTGTGAAGCACAGTCTGGGGAGATGCCAGGGGAACGGCCTTGCTTTGTTATCTGGGAATGGTTTGATCCTGTTGGGCCTGAGGAAGTGGACAGGATCCTCCGGATTGTAAAAGCCACCACATGCCATCTAGACCTGTGCCTTTCCTGGCTGGTGAAATCAGCCAGGGAGGTGACTTGTGGGTGGGTCCAGGCGATGGTTAATACATCCCTGGGGGAGGGGGTGTTCCCGACTGCCTTTAAAGAGGCATTGGTGCACCCCCTCCTCAAGAAGCCATCCCTGGACCCTACCATCCTGGACAATTTTCATCCTGTCTCCCACCTCCCCTTTTTGGGAAAGGTGGTTGAGAAAGTGGTGGCGTTGCAACTCCAGAGGACTCTGGAGGAAGCGGATTATCTAGACCCCTTTCAGTCAGGTGTCAGACCAGGATATGGGACAGAGACTGCATTGGTCGCACTTATGGATGATCTCTGGTGGGAGTGGGATGGGGTCAGTGCATCCATCCTGGCTCTCTTGGACCTCTCAGCGGCTTTCGATACCATCGACCATGGTATCCTTTTGGGGCAGCTCAGGGAGTTGGGGGTGGGCGGCGTAGTTTTGCACTGGTTCACCTCCTTCCTCCGGGGCCATTCCCAGTCAGTAGTGATAGGAGAGATCTGGCCCATGTCCCCTTTATGCGGGGTGCCTCAGGGTTCAGTTCTCTCTCCTCTTCTATTTAACATCTACATGAAACCACTGGGTGAGATCATCCTCACCATGGGATGAGGTATTATCAATATGCAGATGATACTCAATTGTACATCTCCATCCCAGGTGAAGTAAGTGATGCAGTCGCCACCCTGTCTCAGTGTCTGGGGGCTGTAGGGGCCTGGATTGGGAACAACTTCAGCTTCTGCTGAACCCTGGCAAGACCGAGTGGCTGTGGAGTGATGGCACCTCGGTATCCGGGAAATTGTCATCTTTGGTTCTGGATGGGATGGCACTGCCACATTTGGAACCGGTGCGGAACTTGGGGGTCCTCCTGGACTCACGACTCCTGCTCGAAGAGCAGGTGGCAGTCGTGGCCAGGAGGGCCTTTGCGCAGCTTCGGCTTGTACACCAGTTACGTCATTCCTGGACCAAGATGCTCTCCAAACGGTCACTCATGCCCTTGTCATCTCCCATATAGACTATTGCAATGCGCTCTACATGGGGCTACCCTTGAGGAATATCCGGAATCTACAGCTGGTACAGAATGCAGCTGCGCAGGCAATTCTGGGTGCACCAAGATCAGCACATATAACACCTTTGCTCCGTGAGCTGCATTGGGTGCCGGTTTGCTTCTGGGTACAATTCAAGGTGTTGGTCATTACCTTTAAAGCCCTACATGGCATGGGGCCAGGATACCTGATGGACCGTCTTATCCCCATAACATTGACCCGCCCCACCCGATCATGCAGAGGGGGCATGCTCCGGACCCCATCAGTAAAGGAGTTCCATCTGGCGGGGTCCAGGAGATGGGCCTTCTCTGCAGTAGCACCCGCCCTTTGGAATATCTTGTATCCCCGGTTCATTCATTGGCGATCACTCGTAGCCGAGTAAGAATGTAATTTTATATGGTATTTTTAATTGTATTTCTTATTGTAAACCACCCAGAGTCCCCCAACTGGGGGAGATGGGCAGTCATATAAATTGAAATCATTATCATCATCATCATCATCATCATCACGCGGACCGGGGGATGGGGACCCCTGTCTTCTTCATGAATACGGAATATTACATAAGACCCTGTCCCATTTTGCCTTCCCAATGTCTCATTTTTGTCTCAAGGAAATATGGTCAGCCTAACTCAAACACACACACGCACATACAGGAGAGAGAGAAACAGAGAGAGAGAGAGAGAGAGAGAGAGAGAGAGAGAGAGAGAGAGAGAGAGAGAGAGCGCTATGATTATTTAAGTTTTGGATTTCACTGTTTTAATTGGTTCATTTTTGCATTTGTTTGAAACTATTGTCTGATTACATCGCCATTGTATTAAGTGGAATTTTTAATTCAGCTGTTTAGGAAAAGGCAATCTTGAAAGCTAGTCAAGAAAGGAATAAAATAAATAAAATAGCAGAAATTTTATTTTCAATGCATAGACTGGAAATACATAAAAGTATGAGTTTTTACTTATTTGGTCAGTTTAATTTCCAATTCTCAACTAGTTTGTCAGTTGGCTGATGATGATCAGGGGTTATGGGAGTTGAAATACCAACATGGGTACCAGTTTAAGGAGGGATGATTTATTCTAATCCCATCATGCAGTTGATCATCCATTTATATCATCATTCACTGAGTCCTTGATGGCTTTGCAAAAAAGGAAAGTTAGTTGTTCAGCATGGTATTGTCTGTTATACAAGATCTCTGATGATAACATCCAAGTTAGGGGGGAAAGATATCTAGATCTTTCCTTTCCTTTCCTTTTCTTTCCATTGCCAAGTTAGTATTTTTAGCATCTTCTTCTGAGAAGTTAATAGAACTGTGTAAATTTAGAAGTGGCAGATCCAAATTATGATCAGATCATCTCAGTTGTGGTACCTGAAACTGATCTTATCTGAATAGTGACCTTATTCCAATTCAGAGAGCATAACTCATTACGTCTATGAAGGTTCTCAGTCATCCAGGTGGAATTGTCTGTAGCTTGAATCATGTCAACTGGATTTCAAATCCAGTTGACATGATTCAAGCTACAGATAACTCATTACATTAATAAAGAATATCAAAAACCAAGAAAGAACAATCAAAGCACAGCCTAGAAAGAATTCACTTTACCATCATTTCCAAAGATTAGTTCTAAGCGTTTCTCCCATAAACGTCATTTTTCACTCCCGTAGGGGGTCCAGTTCAGAAATTATTCTGGCTGACTGGCAAGCGGTATCTCTTTACCCTGATTTTCAATCCATTTTCACCTCCTCCTAGGGCAGTCAATTGTATTTGTTTAATAGCTATACACACAAACAAAAAAAATAGCATGGAAAGGATGGTGCTATTTTATAATGCAATGTTTTGTTTGCTATATGGTAGGCATGCTGATCAATATGTGCATGTTTACATGCAAGACAGCACCTGGAAGGAAATCCACTGGGCAGCCTTGACTGAAGAAGTAATGTGCATATACTGTATGTGGCTCCATAAGATCAAACATAACTGAAATATGAGCGTGAAGGCAAGGATGTAAATATACAGGCAAGGATACTGAAGCAGGATTCATTTTTATTGGCAATTGACCACAGTCTTACAGGAGTGCTATTGTGAGATTATGTGTCCATGCATGCTAGCACAGAAAGGACCATAACACATGCTTCCAAATACAACATCCCAAGTTTAAAGTGCAAGCTACATCAAATGAGAAGATCAGTTTATTGAATTCAATGGGGCTTACTTTCAGATAAGCAGGTGAGATTGGGCTCCTGTATTGAAGCATTTCCCGTAAAAGGGTCTCACAGGAAAAACTTCTGTTTGGGACTCGGGTAGTGCCAGCTGAAGCAGATAGTCCAACCAGATGACTTAACAATTCTGATTCTTGAAAAACACAGTACAAATATTCCTGGAATAGCCAGCTGGTATGCTTTTCCTATTCTATTACTCTTTTCTAAAGTAGGAACCACTTTTCTTGTCAGTTTGGGAGCAAAGTTAGAACTCCAATAATGACTGCTTATTGAGAGGTGTGTGTTTTTTTCCAAAATGTAATCATTGTGCAAAATGTATAGATGAAAACATGACAAGACATTCATTTTATGAAATAATACTCCAACCAAGCACCATCCAATCCCTTTTGGGATATCTTACAAGGAAGAGCAATAGTTGTCTGTAACAGGAGGAATTCAGCAGTGAAATTAATAGGTGAGTAAAGGATACAATTAGAAATACTCTTTATCTTAGAAAGAAAAAAACAAGACATTTCATAGGACGCTTAACTTAAACTAGTATCTCATGCCACATACTTTTCACATTGTGAGAACTAAAATCTGCTTTAGATTTACAGTAGATCTGCTGTACTGTTCTTCAGACTTTTGGGTCCTTGGCCCAATGTCTTGACAAATTAAATCCTCTCTCCTTTATGTTCAGCCTCTCCTTTTTCATATTTCTACTTTATTCCCATGAACAAGGGCAAATTGAGGTTTCTCCAGAGCAAGTGTTTCATATCAGTACTGTCTGTATACTTCATGTTCAGTGATATATTCTCCACAAGAAAATCTTGAATATACTCGAGTTTTCTTCTTCCTTGCTTTCTAGAAAGGACAGTGAATGTCTTCCTCTGGGTTGAGATTCTGTGAAAGGAGATAAACAATTACCTAGTATAATAACACATTAAAAATACCTAGGTATATATGACCATGATATTTGTCATCTCCTTTCCCTTGTACCTCATGGATATATAATTTTCCCCTGACGCAACCTAAAACATTCTGAAAAATCCATAGCCCCTGTCAAAGATAAAATAATATTTCACTAAATGTGGTGGCCAACAGTTGGTTTTTAATGATCTCTAAATCTTATGCCTGAAGCAGCTGCTTCATTTACTCAGGGTTGTGCTGGTCCTCTTTAATTCTCACTGCCACTACAGGTGTCAAGTGATGCTAGTGAAGCATGCTGACAAGAACTTCCCTAGATATTTGTCCAATCTTCAACCCATAATAAAAAACACTTCCTTTATTATACAAACAGATATTGGACACCATGTATGGTCCACACTCAGTAATTATGATTATGATATCTTATGCTTAAAATGAGTTTGCTTGTATGCTCATGATAGCACAGTACACTGTTGTGCATTATAAGGCCCATTCCAATCTTCATATGTTGGGAGATGTTCTCTTCCACTTCCTTGGTTGTCATGAAAGGTCTTACATGTTCAAAAAATAGCTTCCATGGGAGGCATGACTAGTCACCGAACACCTATTTACCAGAAATTAAAGTAGTGAGGTTGCTCCCTGATATTCTTGCAGGTTCCCTAGTCCTTCTTGCTTCCTACAGGTCCAGCTTGCTTCTTACAGGTAGACATAGTCCTAAATAAAGTACTAAGCTTCAGTCACCCACCATTCATATATTCTAAGAATGTGTAACAAAGCACTAGGCAGGATTAGAATTTAGAGATGACTCCATTTAAGAGGGAAAAGATAAATTTAAAAATCAATGGGAATGAAATGTTTTTATTAGGGCCAACTAAAATGTAATGACCAAGCTTTGCCAGTGGAGCTGGCAAAGATTTGGATGAATGCTTTCCAGGTTTACATTCTTCTGAAACAACTGAGGTGTCCAAACTGAATTCCCTGTTTTTCCAATCAGACATTCAGAAGATAGAAGCTGGATGCAGCTTCAAATACATTATGATTTTTTTAAATGAAATAATATTAATGAAGATTGTATAAGCACATGGAGCTAGGACACTCTCTAAGATATTCCTTGGACTATTGACTATGTGTGGAGAGCTGAAATAAGAATTCAGATTGCTCTTGCTTATACAAGTATAGTAATACTTACATGCTTTTACTTGTATTTCTCTGATGTCACCTTTAAGAATGGAATGTACCAATCTGTACCTGTTAGTAACTAATTCATTATAGAACTTACACCTTGAAGGGAACCAGTAGTTTCAAGGTTGTGTACTGCTCTACTTCCTTATCTCTCTTTCCCTCCTTCTACAGTGAGGCACAGGATCAGCTTGTTCAAGTAATAATTAGAACTTTGCCCCCCCCCTCAGATATCAAAGCTGTGATGTTGTATTTCAAAGTTTGTGTTTGTTTTCACACTATGAAGGATACCTGTGTCCCCCTTTTATTGTTATCTTCTTTTTTATCAGTTGTAAAGTTGTATTGGAGTCTCATAAGCATATACATGGTCAAGCTGCCTTTGATCAAAGATTCTATATCAGATCTATGTAATCTTGTGGCTCTTGCTTTTGGCTAGCTTGGGTGCAAGAGATTTTGTGATTCAGAGTAACCTGCTAGAATCATTTGGTTCCTCTCCAGTTGGTGTTTATTGGGTGAGTTTTCCAACAGAATATGTTATGCTTCAGCATGAGGACAGGAAACAGAGCTAGTTTTCTAGAGAAAAGATACAATAAATGTCTCCATAAAGAAATTTAATATAGTTTTGAATTTTAAAAAAGCAGTTACTCTAAAGTTACTACTCAGGAAATGCTTTTGTAAAGAACCAGGAGGTCTGAATGTCTACAGGGAAGCAAAATAAGGAGAGGAATCAGCAGTTGAGTTGCCAGCATTTTTCTGGTTGAGCTCCTTTACATCTACAAGCAAAGAACATCTAAAACAAAGCTTTCCATATTTCTAATCTTGCATATAAAGAAAAGCTTTACTTACTGAACTTCCATTTTTCATGTAAGCATAGAAGCTGGGGAAGGGATAACCTTAGTTGGCAAAAAAGAGGTAAGATATTATATGGGATATATTTCCTGTACCCTAGTTGAATAAATAACAACTTTTAAAGTTATAGCTGTTCTTATACTAATATAAATATAGAAGAATCTGCCTAAAGTTTCCCTTTTATGCACCTACTAACAGGACAGCAGCAATACTGAATATGATCATCATTTTGTAGGCTGGCGATGTGTCTAAGATGTGTTAGAGCTTGAGAGAAAATGAGGAAGGCTCTAGAACAGAGAACAAGTAAAATGGGGTCAGAAGAAAAAGGTATATTTATAAAGTATATAAAATTCCTTAATTCATGTAACTTCAGATAGAGAGGTTAAACTACAATTGTACTTATAACTGCTGTGAAGAATATCGGGAGCTACTTCTTTATACCTTTGTATCTTTCTTTATATCTTTCTCTTTTTTTCTCTTTTCTTATTGCACTTTTAGCTTTTTCTGTTATTTCTCCCTTTTTCGTTTTCTCTGTTCTAATTTACTTTGTATTTAGTTTTGTATCTAGTTTAGTTCTTATTATTGCTCTTAAAACTTTTAATAAAAATTATATGAAATTCCTAAATTCAATCTGTTTCAGAAATCATCTCATGAGCCTTCAACAGCTGTATAGAAAGAATCAGCAGCTGCTTCACCACCACTGCAGATCTATGAGGAAGAAAACTGCATTTATTAAAATGATCATTTCACTGTTAACTAAACTAACCAAAGTTTTCTTTCTCTCCTATTTCACCATTTTGATATCATCATCGTTTATAATAGACACCTGTATTGCCCACTTTTGTGCTACAATGTAAGGCTTCTGTTAAAATGCTGGTGGACAATCCATTTTCAGCAAACTGATATGCCACTTCAGCTCCATTTCTATAAGCCTCCTTTTTGCAGCTCCTGTATTATTAACTGTGCCGTTAAGAAAAAAATCTACGCCAGTGCAAAGGCAGAAGTCCAAAGACGAACTAGAGAACTTAAGAACATATGGTGGATAAAAAAAGCCCAAGAAACCCAACATTTTGCAGATGCTCACGATGCACGGGGCTTTTTTAATGCCATAAAGGCCATCTATGGACCAACAAACCATGGTACAAATCCCTTACGCTCAGTAGATGGTGCTAAACTTCTAAAGGACAAAGAGTCTATTGCACTGCGCTGGAAAGAGCATTACTACAATCTCCTTAATCGTCACTCTACTGTGGCTGACGAAGTCTTCTTGCAAATCCCACAAAAACAAATAAGAATACTGTGCCGTTAAGAAAAAAATCTACGCCAGTGCAAAGGCAGAAGTCCAAAGACGAACTAGAGAACTTAAGAACATATGGTGGATAAAAAAAGCCCAAGAAACCCAACATTTTGCAGATGCTCACGATGCACGGGGCTTTTTTAATGCCATAAAGGCCATCTATGGACCAACAAACCATGGTACAAATCCCTTACGCTCAGTAGATGGTGCTAAACTTCTAAAGGACAAAGAGTCTATTGCACTGCGCTGGAAAGAGCATTACTACAATCTCCTTAATCGTCACTCTACTGTGGCTGACGAAGTCTTCTTGCAAATCCCACAAAAACAAATAAGAAATGAGCTTGCAGTACCCCCTAGTTTGGAGGAAGTCAGTAAAGCCACTAAACAAATGAAAAATAACAAAGCTAGTGGACCTGATGGGATTCCTGCTGAAGTCTTTAAAGAAGGCGGGCCTGAACTTACACAACAACTTCATAAGCTCATCGAAAAAATCTGGATGAGGGAGGAGATTCCAGCAGACTTTAGGGATGCCATAATTATCACTCTCTTTAAAAAGGGTGATAGAACAGACTGTGGAAACTACCGAGGCATCTCCCTTCTAGCCACAGCAGGCAAAATCCTGGCAAAGATCATTGCAAACCGTCTCCTATCTGTATCAGAAGACATCCTCCCTGAAACGCAAAATGGCTTCCGCCCTTCCAGGGGAACAGTGGATATGATCTTCACTGCACGACAGCTTCAAGAAAAATGCAAGGAGCAAAACCGCCCTCTGTACATGGCGTTTATTGATCTGACTAAAGCTTTTGATACTGTAAATCGTACTGCTCTCTGGACCATCCTTCTGAAAATCGGATGCCCTGATAAATTTGTGAACATCTTGCGGTTACTCCATGACGACATGATGGCAACAATCCTGAATAACAATGGCTCTCAAAGCGATCCATTTAAAGTGGAATCCGGCGTTAAACAGGGATGTGTTATTGCTCCAACCTTATTCGCTATCTTCATCGCTATGATTATGCACCTTGTTGAAGAGAAACTTCCTACTGGTGTAGAAATTATATATCGAACAGATGGAAAGCTTTTTAATCTTAGTAGGCTGAAAGCAAAAAATAAGGTAATTGCAACTTCTGTTATAGAACTTCAATATGCTGATGATAACGTAGTCTGTGCACACTCCGAGGAAGATCTTCAAACTATCCTAAACATCTTTGCAGAAGCATATGAAAAGCTCGGCCTCTCGATTAACATTAAAAAAACCAAAGTGCTTTACCAGCAAGTTCGAACCAATCCCTCTGCAGCGCCATCAATCCAGCTTAAAGGTGTGTCACTAGAAAATGTCGACCACTTTTCTTATCTCGGCAGCCATCTATCAACAAAAGCCGACATCGACGCTGAAATTCAGCATCGCCTGAGCTCTGCGAGTGTAGCTTTCTCCCGAATGAAGCGTAGAGTGTTTGAGGATCGGGACATTCGCAGGGAGACCAAAATGCTTGTTTACAAAGCCATTGTACTACCAACCCTTCTGTACGCCTGTGAAACATGGACCCTCTACAAACGCCACCTCCAACTTCTTGAAAGATTCCATCAACGCTGCCTCCGAAAAATTCTGCAAATTACTTGGGAAGATAGGCGGACTAATGTTAGCGTATTAGAAGAAGCGAAAACCACCAGCATTGAAACAATGATCATCCAACATCAACTTCGCTGGACCGGTCATGTTGTTCGAATGCCTGACCATCGTCTTCCAAAGCAGCTACTTTACTCCCAACTTAAGAATGGAAAACGGAATATTGGTGGACAGCAAAAGAGATTCAAAGATACTCTCAAAGCTAATTTAAAAAAATGTAATATCAGCATTGAGAACTGGGAAGCCCTAACTCATGAGCGTTTCAATTGGAGGTCAGCCTTTATTAATGGTGCTATGGACTTTGAAGAAGCACGAGTACAGGGCGAAAAGGAGAAAAGAGCTAAAAGGAAGGCACGTCAGGCAAACCCTCATCATGACCGTCTCCCACCCGGAAACCTATGCCCTCATTGTGGGAGGTTGTGCGGATCCAGAATTGGCCTTTATAGCCACTTACGGATTCACCGTTAAAATTTTACCTTTGGAAGACAATCTTACTCGGCTACGAGTGATCGCCAATGATGACAGATGAAATTATACCACGAAACACAGATAGCTCACCTGTAAAATTCTGAATGACCACTAGATGACACCAAAGCTTTACAGTTTTCTTTATCTCTCTGTTACCATCTATTGGTCAACTGGATTGTTGCAGTCCAGATAGGATAGCCCTAAGAATAGAATTAGAATAATGTATAATAATCTGGTGTTAGGTTTTATAGTTCTCATTTCCCCCCTTTCCCCCAAGAGAATATAAGGTAAGAGACACATATTTCTACCCCCCCCACCTCTCTTTCTTTGTGTGTTTCTGTCTCTCTCTTCCCCTTCTAGGGTTCTCTCTTTTTCTCTAGCTAGTTTTCCACTTTTTATCACCTTCCAACCCACCCACAGATTAACTCTGTGTTTGTTTAACACAATTCATAGTTGATGCCTTGTGACAAAATATATAGGAACTTACAAGCAATGTCAGAGCAAGCATTGATTGAGTCCCCATAGAACAAGCCAGGGGTATGGTATGGCCATTTCAACATGGAACATATTCCACACACACACATACATGCATGTATGTGTACACACATACACAGAGAGAATATACCTTCCAAAATGAAGAAAGGAAGAGAGAGAAAGAAGGGAAAAATACCCTTCTTAGATAATAGCCATGTAGACAAAAGAGGACAGAGAAATTCCAAATAGCTCTTTGTGGGAGAATTGTATGTGTGTAGAATATCTTCTAATAAAATAGTTGAAACTGGTACACCATGCTCCTGGATTGTTATGTGATGCCTCAATAAATGCTTTCTCTGACACTGCATGTAAAATCCTATATATTTTATAACGTAAGTAACAAATAGGTTAATTGGGTTATCTATAAAATAAATCCCCTGCTTGAGATGACACAATATTAACCACACTATTAAGCATACTAGCCACGAACTAGCTTACCACCTTTAATTCTAACATGTCATATGAATCCAACCTATATGATTAGAGGTTATGTAAGCCTGATGAAAACACAGTGCCTATAGAAAATTATTTGGATAAGCCAAAATAAAGCAAACTACATTATGGTGTAGGGTGATATGTGAATCCAGTTGGTCTCTGGCTCTTTCCCTTAGCAATCCAGTCCTCCTCTCTATGTCAGAGACTTGGTCATAGCAAAGGCTATTCCACTCCTCAAAATCAAAACCCCATTACAATTTCTTGCTTGTTAAATGAGATCTATTGCTAATATTTCTGGTCCATCAAGCACAACTCTTGAGCTATCAAGATGTTTGTAACCATTTACTGTAAGTGTTTTAATCTTATTCCATCCTTGGATTGTTGTATTCTGCTTAGAGTCTCCAGATTTGGATAGCATAAACAGTGGAATAAACAGCTAAATAAATGTCTGTGTGCTATACTATGCCTCTATATTTCTGAATTTTCTTGAGTCTTAGGTCCAAGACTCCATGGGTTCAGCTGAACTCTAGATGAATAATATTAATGATGGCTTCAGAGCAACTTCAACATTCATTACAATGACTGGCGACATAGACAGCAGCCACTTAACAGACCTATTAGACTACTATATCTGGGCAATGACTTTTTGCAAAACGGTTGGCCACTCATAAATTAAATGGACACTACA
This sequence comes from Charina bottae, assembly GCA_023362775.1. Taxonomy (NCBI): domain Eukaryota; kingdom Metazoa; phylum Chordata; class Lepidosauria; order Squamata; family Charinaidae; genus Charina; species Charina bottae. Next base: position 122,052,641 of record JALMGJ010000001.1, read on the forward strand.
ACTAGTAACAGAGTTGGCTGCTTTTTTGGAAGTATCCATTAGCTTTTTTTTTCTGTCCATTTTAGCTGCATAAAGCTTCTTCAAAGCTTCATATTTTAATCTTTTAATTCACACTCAGAAGAATGGTTAGAGCACTTCTACCCTTGAAATCCTTGGAAAACATTTTACATTGTTCCATCCTTTGGGGATGATTAAAAGGGGTAAAGTAGTGAAAGATTGTGAACAGGCTTTTGGAAATTAGGCCTGCAAAGATAAATATTTGGGGGGAAATGTTTGATTGGCGAACCAATGCTTCCAGGAATATATTTGCAGACTTATAAATGCTATGCTTTAACTGAACGTCCATATAAATAGAGTGAAAGAGGGACAATGTTTATGAAACACAACCCCCCTTCCTCAATCAACCCCAGCATTCCAGACCAAATACAAATCATGCTTCAGGGCATCATATAAATTACTATTATAAATTCACATGGTACACCAGGGAGTGCCTTATTGTGTGTGATTGGAGACTGTTTCAAGAGCAGTTTAGATACTCAACCTGCTGCATGCAAGCACTGCCCCAGGGCTTCTATTACTGATGCATTGTTACAAAGCGCCACAATAAAACATGAGCTAAAACAACTTAGTTGAAATGAAGATTAATATGGAACATGTGTTCCCCTGCTTTCACTCAGATGGAACAGTCCAATAAATACAAGCTTCACAAGGCTCAGAACATAGGGCTTCAAGAGCAATCTGATTGGCTGATGGCTCCTATTGCTGGGGGCTAGTGATATGTTTCCACAGCATCTCCAAAGCACTGATGGACAAAGTTATTGCCATATTTTTAAAACAATAATTTAGGGCACAGTGGCTTGCCAAATAATGGAAAATGTTTCCACTTGCACAGAGATGAATGCAGAGATCATTTTATTCTAAAATGTCTTGTGGTCTTTGATTCTAGTGGCATCAGTGGAAGAAGAAGCACTTTCTCGTCGTTTTATTTATGTAGTGGTCTGTTAACTCAGACTTTACTTACGTACACACAGTCATTTACAGCTTATTTCTTTCTTCAGCACTAAGTATCTTCTGAAAAATTCATAGGTGTTTCTTTTGATGGGGGAAATTAAACACTTTTCTCGTGGATCTAATTAATGGACATTTTTATCAAATAATTACTTAAAAATTCCCTCCACTATATTTTCCATCTAGTAGTGTTATCTATGAATAATTGGGTAGATGAAATTGTCATTTGTGTGGAATATTTCAAAGCATAATTATCATTATGCTTAACCGCCCAGAGTAGAGATGGGCGGTGATAAATCTGATTAATAAATAAAATAAATAAATAAATTATGGCCACTTGCACTGGCCTTACTGTATGACAGATTCATTCAACAACCATAGATCTGTTATGGATCTTTAGGTAAATATTACTGACAAAGAAGCCAAAGACTACCTAAGTTTGAGTTCATATTCATGTCACTGCCCATTTTTATGAAATTTTGGAATTATTTATGAACTTATACAAGTTCTTTCTTCTTCATTGCCTTCAGTGTCCTTGTTCTAATTTGTCCTCAGTGTCACTTAAGTCTATTTAATCAATATTTGCTTTGAATGTAGTATATTGGATACAGTCAACCATGTTATTCCTCCCCCATACTCTTCTTCCCAAATAGGTACTGTATATTATTTTAATGCTGTTAGCTTCCTCCACCTCCACCACCACCACCAATATCATGATGGTAGTTATTTCCTCCTCCTTCAATCTTGCTTGCCTTAGTGTCATTGACATACTCCAATAAATACATGTAATTTAACTGAGAAGTAAGCTCCATCCTGGCAACGCAGATAGTTCTTATGAACAACACTGTTAGTGTGTCATCAAGTCAGAAGCATCTATTACAGCATCTATTAAATCATATGAGCTGCCATAGCCTATACCAGGGGTCGGCAAACTTTTTGAGCCGAGAGCCATTTTGGTATGCTCGTGCACATTTTGAAGTGCTCGAGAGCCAGGGGGCGGGGTTTGCGGGCGGGAGCCAATTGCGTGGAAGGGGGCGGGCTTTGCGGGCGGGAGCCAATTGCGTGGAAGGGGGCGGGGCTTGCGGGCGGGAGCCAATCGCATGGAAGGGGGTGGGGCTTGCGGGCGGGGGCCAATTACGTGGAAGGGGCGGGGTTTGCGGGCGGGAGCCAGTCACGTGGCTTATTGGGGCAGGTGGGAGGGCCCATGTAGCAGTTTACCCCCCCCACCGGCTTCCCGCCCCTCCCTCCTTGCCTGCAGAAGGCGGCCGGCCTTCTCCCCCCACTGTTTCCGGAAGTGATCCAGCGCCGATCTGCGGGCTGCGGGGGCTCCAGCTTCGGAGGGCGCCGGCTGCCAAGCTGTTCCGAACCAAGGAGCCAGGGCGGAGCCGGGGCAGGGGAGGAACGGGGAGCGCCAGGGGACTCACCCGCTGCTGCTCGGCTGCCACCTTCCTCCTCCGCTTCAGCCGCCCGCCCGCCGAGTCCCGGCCCTTCAGCCCCCGCTGGGGGGAGGGGGGCAGGGACTCAGCGCCCGCACGCCCGGATCCCGGCAGAGCTGCGTCTCGCCCCGCCCCGCCCCGCCCTCCCAGAGTGGCCAGCGGAGCGCCCACCTGCTCGGGCAGGTATCAGCCTCTCTGTACGCTCCTTCCGCTGCTGCTGCAGGGAGACGGCGTCCACCCGGCCCAGCTGCCCGGGGTCCAGGGAGATCAGCTCCGGCGGGATCTGTGCCGAAGAGCCCCGCCCGCTTGCCTCCCTCCATGAGGCCCAGGCGCGCTGGAAGGCAGCGGGGGGCCTCGCGGAGGGATGCTGAGCTCCGCAGCCGAGCCTGGGCGTGCGTGCGGGACGGAAGCCGCCATCGCAGGCTTCCTCGCCGAGTTTGTCCGCTGCCTGCAGGGAGGGAGGCGGGGGGACAGGGCTGGGGCGGGGGCAGGGGCCGCGGACGGCAGGCCAAAGGGAGATGCCAGGGCGACTGTAGCGACCGGAGGCGGCCAAGGGGAGAGCAGGCGGCTCTTCGCCCTCGGCGCGCCGCGGGGCCAGACGAGCCTCCGGCTGCTGCTTCCTGCGCCCGTGGCCTCTTCGCTGCCGCCGCCGCCCACCTCTTCCGCTCTCTGCTTCTCCGCAAAGCTCCTGGTTCATCTTAATGCAGGGCTTTCCAAACTTTTGCCGTTGGCGACACACCAACGGCTGGCCCACGAAGACCTGGAAGCGGCGGTGCTTCCGGGTTGCTGCCGCTCCGGCGGCAGGAGCTGCCCCTTCGAAAGGGCAGGCTCTGGGGACCCCGAAAATGCCCTCGGTTCCGGCAGGGAGGCGAAAATCGCATGCGAATGCTGCTGGCTTCCCAGCGCACAGCTGATCGGCGCAGAGAATTTCCACCCCAGGCAGCCCTGCAGCATGCGCGATTTTCTCCTCCCTGCCAGAACCAAGGGCATTTTCATCAGAGCTTCCGGGTTGTCACGCGACACACTTGGAAAGCCCTGTCTTAATGTTTCCTTTTCCTCCCCTTCAATACGTTCCAACAAGCGAGGTGGAAGCGGAGAGCGGAAGAGGCGAGGCGGCCTCCGGCCGCTGCTTCCTGCGCCCGTGGCCTCTCCGCTTCCACCTCGCTTGCTGGAACGTATTGAAGGGGAGGAAAAGGAAACAGTAAGATGAACCAGGAGCTTTGCGGAGAAGCGGAGAGCGGCAGAGGCGGGCCGCTTGCCTGCCTGGTTCCCTCCCTCCGCGAGGTCCCCCGCTGCCTTCCCGGGACCCAAGCCGGAGAGAAAGGGCGGCGGCGGGGCTGCGCTACCGGAGCGCCCGAGTGCCAGACAGGCAGCTCCGCCCGCGCGCCTTCCACGCGATCGGCCCGTGAGGACCAGCCAGGGAAGGCGCGCGGGCGGAGCTCCCGTCCCGCTGCACCCCAGCCGGAGCGCCCGAGTGCCAGACAGGCAGCTCCGCCCACGCGCCTTCCACGCGATCGGCCTGCGAGGACCGGCCAGGGAAGGCGCGCGGGCGGAGCTCCCGTCCCGCTGCACCCCAGCCGGAGTGCCCGAGTGCCAGACAGGCAGCTCCGCCCACGCGCCTTCCACGCGATCGGCCTGCGAGGACCGGCCAGGGAAGGCGCGCGGGCGGAGCTCCTGTCCCGCTGCACCCCAGCCGGAGCGCCCGAGTGCCAGGCAGGCAGCTCCGCCCACGCGCCTTCCACGCGATCGGCCTGCGAGGACCGGCCAGGGAAGGCGCGCGGGCGGAGCTCCTGTCCCGCTGCACCCCAGCCGGAGCGCCCGAGTGCCAGGCAGGCAGCTCCGCCCGCACGCCTTCCCTGGCTGGTCCTCATGGGCCGATCGCGTGGAAGGCGCGCGGGCGGAGCTGCCTGTCTGGCACTCGGGCGCTCCGGTAGCGCGGCCCCACCGCCGCCCTTTCTCTCCGGCTTGGGTCCCGGGAAGGCAGCGGGGGACCTCGCGGAGGGAGGGAACCAGGCAGGCAAGCGGCCCGCCTCTGCCGCTCTCAGCTTCTCCGCAAAGCTCCTGGTTCATCTTACTGTTTCCTTTTCCTCCCCTTCAATACGTTCCAGCAAGCGAGGTGGAAGCGGAGAGGCCACGGGCGCAGGAAGCAGCAGCCGGAGGCCGCCTCGCCTCTTCCGCTCTCCGCTTCCACCTCGCTTGCTGGAACGTATTGAAGGGGAGGAAAAGGAAACATTAAGACAGGGCTTTCCAAGTGTGTCGCGTGACAACCTGGAAGCTCTGATGAAAATGCCCTTGGTTCTGGCAGGGAGGAGAAAATCACGCATGCTGCAGGGCTGCCTGGGGTGGAAATTCTCTGCGCCGATCAGCTGTGCGCTGGGAAGCCAGCAGCATGCGCATGCGATTTTCGCCTCCCTGCTTGAACGGAGGGCATTTTTGGGGTCCCCGGAGCCTGTCCTTTCAAAGGGGCAGTGGTGGCAGCGGACCATCAGTGCTTGCAGGACACCGCTGCTGCAGCATGCGCGATTTTCTCCTCCCTGCCAGAACCAAGGGCATTTTCATCAGAGCTTCCGGGTTGTCACGCGACACACTTGGAAAGCCCTGTCGTAATGTTTCCTTTTCCTCCCCTTCAATACGTTCCAGCAAGCGAGGTGGAAGCGGAGAGCGGAAGAGGCGAGGCGGCCTCCGGCGGCTGCTTCCTGCGCCCGTGGCCTCTCCGCTTCCACCTCGCTTGCTGGAACGTATTGAAGGGGAGGAAAAGGAAACAGTAAGATGAACCAGGAGCTTTGCGGAGAAGCGGAGAGCGGCAGAGGCGGGCCGCTTGCCTGCCTGGTTCCCTCCCTCCGCGAGGTCCCCCGCTGCCTTCCCGGGACCCAAGCCGGAGAGAAAGGGTGGTGGCGGGGCCGCGCTACTGGAGCGCCCGAGTGCCAGACAGGCAGCTCTGCCCGCGCGCCTTCCACGCGATCGGCCCGTGAGGACCAGCCAGGGAAGGCGCGCGGGCGGAGCTCCCGTCCCGCTGCACCCCAGCCGGAGCACCCGAGTGCCAGACAGGCAGCTCCACCCGTGCGCCTTCCACGCGATCGGCCCGTGAGGACCAGCCAGGGAAGGCGCGCGGGCGGAGCTCCCGTCCCGCTGCACCCCAGCCGGAGCGCCCGAGTGCCAGACAGGCAGCTCCGCCCGCGCGCCTTCCACGCGATCGGCCTGCGAGGACCGGCCAGGGAAGGCGCGCGGGCGGAGCTCCCGTCCCGCTGCACCCCAGCCGGAGCGCCCGAGTGCCAGACAGGCAGCTCCGCCCGCGCGCCTTCCACGCGATCGGCCTGCGAGGACCGGCCAGGGAAGGCGCGCGGGCGGAGCTCCCGTCCCGCTGCACCCCAGCCGGAGCGCCCGAGTGCCAGGCAGGCAGCTCCGCCCGCACGCCTTCCCTGGCCGGTCCTCGCGGGCCGCCGGCGATGCTCCCATCCCGCTGCACCTCTCCAGCTTGTCGGCCACCCGCCGCAGCGTCTCGGCCGTGCAGCTGGGGGGCAGCGCCGCGTCCCCCAGCCGGTGCTGCAGGTAGTCGCCCAGCAGCTGCGCTGTCTCCTCTCGCAGCGCGCCCAGCATGGCGACGCTCTCCTGCCTGCCTGGCGAGTGCTTGGGGGGGGCGGCGGCAGCCGTTGCAACGCGGGCGGAGGAAGAGGCAGCGGCGGCGGCGACCAACCAACTTCCCCACCCGCCGACCTCGAAGAAGCGCTGCCCGACTCTGGAAGGCTCCCGAGGGCGGGAGGAGGAAGAATCAATCGCCCTCCTCCAGCGCCGGCCATTTGGGGGCGGGATCCAATCGCGTGGAAGGGGCGGGGGTGAGTTCAGCTGCAGAAGAGCCACACTCAAGGGGCCAAAGAGCCGCATCTGGCTCGCGAGCCGCCATTTCCGACCCTTGGCCTATACAATTAAAGGACAATGTGAACTAATGTGTCTGAAATCAGTAAAGATAAAAAACGGAATGGCACAAATCTCTGGTAAAATTTCATTTTTCTGTGGTGTTTAGGGAGAGGACACAATTTGTTTAGCTGTATTAAATGTATGATTTTTAAAAGCAAATGTTGGCATTACTGAACATTTCATTTAGGCCTCATTTCTGCTGGGGTTTGGGATTCATATATTAACTGTTCTCTAGTAGCAAGGCAGGGGGCACGGTGGCTCAGCAGGTAAGACGCCAGGCTTGTTGATCAGAAGATCGCAAGTTCGGAGGTTCAAGACCCTAGCCCCACGTGATGGAGTGAGCTCCCGCACTAGTCCCAGCTCTTGCCAACCTAGCAATTCGAAAGCATGCAAATGCAAGTAGATTAATAGGTACCACTTTGGTGGGATGGTAACAGCGTTCCACGTGCGTCATGCCGGCCACATGACCATGGAAGTGTCTTCGGAGAATGCTGGCTCTTCAGCTAACAAACGGAGATGAGCACCGGCCCCTAGAGTCAGACACGACTGCACAAATGTGCGGGGGGAACCTTTACCTTTTACCTAGTAGCAAGATATAGAAGAAACCCAATTTGATATGTAACTGACTGGATGAGCAATAAAATCTTCCCACAGACAATGATAGGCTTAACCCTCCCTGCACTTATTGTGGGTGGATTTCAAAGAGGGGCAACACTCCCACCAGAATGGCCCAGTTTTAAGAAAGAATACATGGCCACATGCCATTTTAGCAGGCAAGAAAGAACTAGTTTGGGATTCAGCATTAATATTGCTGAGACCATTGCTCATAGGCATTCCTCTTCAACAGTTAAGCATGCAGCTAGAATTGTTGGGGGGGAAAAATTGGGAAATAAGGTACAGCCCCTACACATTGCTTTTTTTCATATTAGGACATGTCAGTTCCATCATTTAGGCAGGTCTTTCAATTCTCCAAGTTGCCATTCAAACTAGTAAGGCAAGTTTATCAAAAAATCTGCCATCTTGCTACCACCTAATTGAATGATTAAAATATCAGTGTAACATTTATATTGTAAAACCCCTCAACTCTCTAGTCAATTACTTAGAGTAAATCTGCACAACCTAGAGCCTTAAGGCCATGTCCTCACCCCCTCCAAGCACGGGATGAAACCATAGATCCCTTCCAAAATTAACCAACTGTTAAATGTGTTGTGGAAGCAAAGGTCTCAAATGCCTAATGTCACTATGTAGTACTATTCATGCTATCTCTCAAAAAATACTAAGCAATTCACATACCTTTTTCAGGGATGGATGCCTCCCTCAAAGTAGTACTTGTACCACCTTTAAGCAAATGTTCAATGAAATACATGCTGGTGCCACATTAAAAAGAGTACAGTGTAAAACTGAGGAAAACATTTAAAATGGGCAATTTCCAGAGCATGTTGACGTGAGTGAAGCACCCGCTCCTGAAGTTTAAAGCAGCCACAACCTTCCGAAGGCTCAGTGCAACTGTTTCAAAAGCATACCCTGGCAATACTTAAGCTGCAATGCCAGCAAAGTAAAGAAGCTGTGCATGGACACACGTGCAGAGGTAATCCAGTACAACATTTGAAGCAGCTGCTCTGAGCCTTCTAGAAGATATGGCTCCTTTAACATTTCCAGGACATCTGCTTAATTTGAGCAAAGTGTGTTGCAAAGTATGCCTCGCAAAGCATGCCTTTCAAATGCTTTGCACAACCTAACATATTGCACTCCGGTTAGAGAAAAAATCTTGAACACAGCGTTAAAGAGCAGGGTATAACAATGACTCTCTCAGGACATAATACTGAGCTTCATTAATTTATGCTGTTGTATCTCTGCATGAACAACAGCATCTCTCATTCTATCATTTGCATCCCACCCTACAATATATTCAAGGCAGCTGACAATAAACAAGTACAAACAAAATAATAAGCAATCCATCACATTGGGTCCCATGGGCTTACTTTCGTATAGGAAAAAAGAAAGGCTATACAGTAGCTATACAGTAGCTGCATGTATTGCAAGTAATGTGTAGTTTGACCATCAGTGTCGATGCCAAGCTGTGGAATTCCTCATATGAGGAGGCCCAAGTGATAATAATCTCTCTCCATGGCTATAGAAGTCAGCTCAGAATTCAAGATGCTGTTGCTTAGCTATGCATTAGATCTAGGTGGTTTTAGATTAAATTATCTGAAGTTTTGCCTGCTGCCGATAATTTGATATTTCTGTAACTGGACTTCTTTTTCTGTCATTTTATATTGCTTTATACTCTAAGATGCTCATTAGTTGCCTAGAGAATCCCTTTTGGGGATGGGAAGACAAGATACAAATATTTTTAATAAACAGATTAGAAAATAAACAACCTGGATTTTAATTTTCAGGCTGATGACTACTTAGCAACTTCAGCTGGGATATTATATCAACCACCTAAACACATGCTCTTCCCTTCCCCACTCCCTTTCTCTCACACACATACCCACACATTCACAGTCCAGCTTTCCTTTATAACCAGTTGTAATACTCATTTCCCTCTGGACATAACAAGAACCCTTTGGATTGAGCAAAAAATTAATTTAATCTAGCATTCTGCTTCCACAAGGACCAGCCAGGGTATAAAGGCTGTAGCTGTCTCCTACTGTATACCTTGTTATCTGGTACACTGTCTCTGAATATTTATTTATCTGTGCAATTTATCTAGTGTCTCAGTCCTCCTGGACTCCAGGCAGTTTACAGACATGAATAAGAAGGTTCCATATAGCAATATAGCTTACACTCATTGATATCTAGCAGCCATTGATCATGAATGTGTCTAATTCCATCCAAAAGTTAACTACACTGGTGACCACTTTCATATCTTGTGGCAGTGAATGCCAGACATTTCTTATGAAGACAAGATTGCTACCGAATGCAGCAGCAAGAAAGACACTCAGGGAAATGAATCTGGTGCCACAAATAAATGACAGTTACAAATGCAGGCATCTCAATGCTTAGGAGGCAGGCAAGTGGGGAAAGTGACTAATTAAAAGCAAGGAACAGATGCTTCAGTGATGCTGGTATTTCTGAAAGAGAAACTCTGTTTCTGGAAACGAAATCCAAATCATTTGTCATAAAATTAAACAAAATGACATCAAGTACTTTAAAAAAAAGAGGAAAGACTGAGAGGAGAGAAACCACACAATAAACAAGGAAAAACTGCAGCTAGCACATCTGTTTTCCCTCCACACATTGAGTTAATACCACAAGCGTGCACACACTTCCTAGGATGGCAGGATTTATATCCTCATTGCCATTTCTAAATGGGTTTGAGAGTTTGCAATGAACATTAACAGATAAAAGCTGGGCAGCTTGCCTTAGGCAAGGCAGCAGGGACAAAGTCCACATTGCAAGGGAGCTTTTATGGAGAGAGCAAATGGTAGGGTGGGGGGTTGTTTCACAACATAAATCCAGAAAGCCTTTTGTTGTTTTGCAATTTTTGCCCTGAGTGTCTGTTCCATCCCAGTTTGGGGCAACACTTTTTAATGTACATTAAAAAGAAGACTATAGGAACAATCCACCAAAGGATTCATTTGTGCTAATTCCATTGAAATAAACAGGAGGTATAAAAAAAAGCAGGGTACTAGGCCCAGAGGGGTGTGGTGGCTCAGTGGGTAAGACACCAGGCTTGTTGATCGGAAGATTGCAAGTTCAGAGGTTCGAATCCCTAGCTCTGCATGTGGAGTGAGCTCCCGCACTAGCTCCAGCTCTTGCCAAGCTAGCAATTCGAAAGCATGCAAATGCAAGTAGATTAATAGGTACCACTTCGGTGGGTAGGTAACAGTGTTCCGCTCGTGTCATGCGGCCACATGACCGTGGAAGCGTCTTCGGACAACGCTGGCTCTCTGGCTAACAAACGGAGATGAGCACCGGCCCCTAGAGTCGGACACGACTGCACAAATGTGCGGGGGGTACCTTTACCTTTTTTTTTACTAGGCCCAGTGGCTAAGGGCTAAGTGTGAGCTAAGATTTCAAACTGGGGTATATAATCTGTGCCCACAGGGCCACTGAGGCTCCCCCAAAGCCCTGGATGTAACTCCCAGAAACTTAAATTGTAAGTTTACTTTAAGTTGTAACTGAATTATGCTTTTTAATTGGTTTAAGTAGGGGCGCAATGGCTCAGTGGTTAAGACACCAGGCTTGCCGATCAGAAGATCGGCGGTTTGAGAGGTTTCCGGTGCTCGAGACCCGAGTGCCGTGTGACGGAGTGAGCTCCCGCACTCGCCCCAGCTCTTGCCAACCTAGCAATTCGAAAGCACGCAAATGCAAGTAGATTAATAGGTACCACTTTGGTGGGTAGGTAACAGCGTTCCTAGCGCGTCATGCCGGCCACATGACTGTGGAAGCGTCTTCGGACAACGCTGGCTCTTCGGCTAACAAACGGAGATGAGCACCGGCCCCTAGAGTCGGACACGACTGTGCAGGGGAAAACCTTTACCTTTACCTAATTGGTTTAAGAAAAAATGTACATATGTGGAAGTTCGTCTATAAAGTCTGCCTTTTTTTGCATATCTCTAATTGTGCTTATATACGTACCTAATCAAGCTTTTATCCTGACTCTGTCCACTTGCTAAAGGCAAACTGTGATTGGGGTCTGAGGGGTTGCATAGTCTTCATTTAGAGCAATCTTCCCCAAATAGAAGTTATGTTGAACTTAATTCCCATGGTTCTCAAACATGTCTTAAGGGTGCTCAGCTACTCTATTCCTAGTCTATTGGTGATTTAAGAGGTAAGTTTCAACCTCACATCACCGATATATTCTTTGTAGTGCTATGTATATGTATATGTATACAGTATGTATATGTAAATGTATATGTATATGTATCAATATTGAGATGATCTTGGCAAAATGCTACTAATAATTATCTTCAATTAGCAGGCAAAACAGGGGCATATTGTACTGACTTGCGCTATCCATCCATTTGTTCCTTTTGCACCAATACAACTTTGGAATGTAGATGCAAGATTTGGTAGCAGAACTGAACTTTCAGAAGCAACCTTCTATAAGATTGTTCTATTCTGGCATCCTCTGTTCTGACAAGCAGTGGCACTGAAGGTCTTTCATAGCATTTCCTTCCTGCTGCTTTAGATAGCTGGATGGATCGCAGGCAATTTAATCTGGAACCTCTTGTCAACAGAGCCTGTACCTTATCATTCAGTTGCTTTGCCTTTTCCATACTTTATTTATCATGTAAAGTACATGTAAAACCATAACACTCTTCATGTGTGGGACATAACCGGAGACCTCAGAACCATATGCTGCCCCTATACAAGGCTTTTTAGCAGCTGCCTAAATCAATTTCTGTCAGGCTAGACACCAACTCTTACAGCCTAAAAGTCTTGAGTTTCTAGGATCGAAGATACATTCCAGAAGTGGCATCAAACTGTAATTTTAACTACTATGATGAGAAAATCATTGACTATATGGAAAGTGATCATATTAGTCATACAGGTAGTCCTTGCTTAATGACTGCCTTGTTTAGTGACTGTTCAAAGTTATGACAGCACTATAAAAGTAACTTTACAACCGGTCCTCACAGTTATGCCCATTGCAGCATCCCCGCAGTCACATGATCGAGATTCAGGTGCTTCACAACTGGTGGATGTTTGTGACCATTGCAGTGTCCTGCAGTTACATAAACGCCATTTGTGCACTTCACAGCTGGCTTCCCATAAGCAGAGTCAATGGAGAAGCTGGCAGCAAAATTGCAAGTCACGGTCATGTGATGTCTCACTTAACAACTGTGTTGCTTGGCGATGGAGTTGTCAGTCCCAATTGTGGTTGTTAAGCGAGGACTACCTGTAGTTGATTCCGATCTATCTATCTATTTATTTATTGTTGTGCCTTTGAGTCAGTGTTGACTCCTGGCAACTGCCTGGACTAATCTCTGCAGTTTTCTTGGCAAGATTTTGGAAGTAATTTTCCATTGCCTTCTTCTTCCCAGGGCTGAGAGAGGGACTGGGCTAAATTATCCAAATGGCTAAGGCAGAACTAGAACTCATGGTCTCCTGGTTTCTAACCTGGTGCCTTAACCACTACACCAAACTGGTTCATTCTACTCTTATATTATATTATTTCAAACTCCCTATTTGGAGAATAGTCTCTAGGATATCCAAAGCCAAATTTCATCCTTCATCCAAAAAAAGCTGTACACCCCAGCATTAGATCAACTCTCAGCAAGATCCATTACTAAAACATATAGCTCAATCTAAATGTCAGTTCATACCTTTCCTTCTTCACAAGTTAGCTGTAGTTGCCAGGAGAGGACATGGTTCTTTTTACTGACTAAAAGGAATGAGGAAGTATAACTTGGATGGGATTTCCATGTTTGCACTTAACAGAAAAAAGCTCAAAAATAAACTCCCTGTGTGCCTCAATGAATGCATCTATGCCTCACTGATACAGTTTTTATTATTTTTCAAAGCAGAGTCACAAGAAGAAAATTGAGCTGTACGGTAAATAGTTAAAAGTTGGTTGCATATAAACACACACAGTTCAGCACTAAAATGACAATATGTTTTTTTTTTTGCTTAAAAAAGAATAAAATAGATGCATTAAAATCTGTTAGACTTTATGCAATCACTTACCAAAAATATTTTTTTAAAAAACCTATTTCCCACCTTCTTTGGTGATCACTGTATCATTCCCATTCTCTTTGAGGCAAAATAAGTTTTTTTTAAAAAAACGATCTACCCCTAGTCCAAAAAAAGTGACAATTCCCAAACTAGAGACCAATACAAGCTGTACTAAAAAAAGATTCTTCCTTCCAAACTGATCCCCCTCCACATAAATGAAATTCTAGTCAGATTAAGAGAGTAAATCATAGCATATTAGAAGTATCTTGAATTGGGTTATTAAACAGTTCTGCTATGGGGTTTGGGAATATTATCCCTCCCTACCCATTGTAAGAAACAATTAGATTTCTCCTTTGGAAACCAATCCTGCTATTGAAGAAAACATGAAAAATAGTCCAGAGAGGCAGTTACTTTAAAGTTAGTTAATTTTAAAGGCACCAATCAGTATAGTCTTCCAATAAATGCCAATAAATAATAACCTACATAGCTTGTCAGTTGCTTTAGAAATAATTCCCATCAGTAAGTCGACAAGTCTGTTAGAACATAGTAAAGCTTGTTTTGCTAAGAGCAGACTTGATGTCTCCTAAATGCACTAATCCTAGCAAGTAAGAAACCTAAATTATCATTACAGCAATGATGTTTAATTAATTGATCCATCAAATGATTGATTGCTGAAAGACCTAAATGATGAAAAAGAAGTGTCTGAAATTAACTGGGCTTCTTTTTAGAAGAAGCATCCCTGCCCCCACCCACTTCTTAATTGATCCTTTCTCTCTCTCTTTTTCTCCTCTCCCTGCTTGCTTAACAGAACAGGAAGAGACTCTTATTTGTTTGTTTTTTAAATTAATCTGCTATCTTTCAAAATCAGATTTTCCCAGGAGGGCTTGCAACAGAGCAAAATAGCTGGATTAAATGTATTAATTAAATATACATTTAAACTAAATATATTAATTTGATATAAGTTTATTGGAAATAATATAGAAGTTTGTCATTGCCTTATTCTGGGTTTGATTTGGGAGTTTCTTCTCCTAAGTGGATTGGCGTCCCTCACTCCCACACTCTCATGGTGGATTACTTGCCTCTCCTCTTTTGACCTTTCCAGCAAGGGAGACTCTACAGAAATCCCCACTCCTATAGGCATTCCTCTCAGGTCATTGGAGCTACTACTACATCAAGAAGACAATTAGCTTGGAGGAAGGTCTATTTAAAAATACCATCAAAACGTAACATTGCTTTTGAGAATTTTGCTAAACTCCTTCAAATCCAATCTACTATCTTCATCAGAGATCTCTCCTAGATCTCTCCTAGAACAGCCTCCTGCAACCTTGGTTTTTCCAGATATTTAGAATTCATTAACTCTGACAATTAGGGTGGCTGCTGAAGATAGTTTATAGTCTTGTGGAAGGAGAAAATGCAGCACAGAAAATGCATGTCTGCATTGCCTTCTTCCCCTCTTTGAAATGGTCCTGTCCTGCTAGGAAGAGCAACTGGTAGAGGTGCTGCCAATAAAAAAGATGGTGTGGAGTACACGTGGGTGGTGAGTGAGGAAGAAAACAAGACTTGAGCAAGTATAAGTAGTAGATTGGCAACATTGTAGAGAGACTGCAGGACAGAATATGGAGGGAGAAGAAGGTGGGGGAGCTAGGGATAGATTCAACAACAGCATCTCTTCTCCAACCAGCGGCAGCTACATTATGAAGCCACCCTATCCAAGTAGTACAGCGAGCCAGCCAAGACTGCAGCACAGGGGGCTGCTGCACAAGCCCAGGAGCAGTAGGGAAGTTCCAGAGAAGTGCTACCCCAACAGAAGGACCCCCAATGACCAGCAGAGAGACCACAGTAGCAGAGCAGCAGGCGGCAGCCAGGAGCAATTCGAAGAACGAATCCGACTGGAATGAGTAAGAGCTGCTATTAAAGCCTACCTTGTGGCGATTCGTGCGGCAAAGAGGCAATACTTCTCCACATGAATTGCATCTGCACATAATCGCTCAGCGGCTCTTTTTAAGGTGGCCCCTCTCCTTCTGGGTAAGGAGGAGTCGGGGGTCTACCTGCAGGGGTACACTGAGGAATTTGCGGATTTTCTGACAGATAAAATCACTCAGATTCATTCCCAGTTGGATGCCAGCATGGGTGATGGTCCGGTGGAGATGCCTGGGGTAGGTTCTTGCCCAGTTATCTGGGAACACTTTGACGCTGCTGCTCCTGAGGAAGTGGACAGGATCCTAAGGACTGTGAGCTCGGCCACCTATGTGTTGGATCCATGTCCCTCCTGGCTAGTAAAAGCCTCCCAGGAGGTGATGTGTGGGTGGGTACTGGCGGTGACTAATACATCTCTGGAGGAGGGGGTAGTGCCCCAGTCTTTTAAAGACACTGTGGTTCACCCCTCCTTAAGAAGCCATTGCTGGATCCCACCACGATGGACAGTTTTTTCCTGTCTCCAACCTCCCCTTTTTGGGGAAAGTTGTTGAGAAGGTGGTCGCGCTGCAGCTCCAGAGGATCCTGGATGAAACGGATTATCTGGACCCCTTTCAGCCAGGATTCAGGCCTGGATATGGGATGGAAACGGCATTGGTTGTGCTTTTTGATGATCTCTGGTGGGAGCGGGATGGAAGGTGTGCGACCATCCTGGCTCTACTTGACCTCTTGGCAGCTTTTGATACCATCAACCATGGTATCCTTCTGGAGTGACTTCGGGGGTTGGGGTGGGGGAAATGAGTTGTCCTGGTTTACCTCCTTCCTCGGGGCCATTTCCACTCGGTGATGATTGGGGGTGAGAGGTCCCACCCTCAGCCCCTGCTTTGTGGGGTGCCGCAGGGGTCGGTGCTCTCTCCGCTCCTGTTTAACATCTACATGAAGCCGCTGCGCTCATCCATCACCACGGGGTGAGATATCATCAGTATGCTGATGATACTCAGTTGTACATCTCTGCCCATGGTGAGTTAAGCAATGATGCAACCACCCTCCCCCGGTGCCTGGAGGTTGTTGAGGTCTGGATGGGGAGCAACAGGTTGAACCTGAACCCTGGCAAGATGGGATGGATGTGGGTTCAGGGCTCTTTGGTTTCCAGAGAATTACCATCTTTGGTCTTGGATGGGATTGCACTGCCCCAGACAGACCCTGTGCATAACCTGGGGTTTCTCCTGGACTCATGACTCCTGCTCAAAGAGGAGGTGGCAGTCATGGCCAGGAGACCCTTTGCACAACTGCATGTTGTGCGCCAGCTATGCCCATTCCTGGACCAACAGGCCCTCCTCACAGTCACCTACACCCTAGTCACCTCCTGTTTAGACTATTGTAATGTGCTCTACATGGAGCTGCCCTTGAAAAGCATCTGGAAACTTCAGTTGGTTCAAAATGCAGTGACCTGCATAGTTTTGCACAAGCCTAGACTTGTGCATGTGTCACCTCTTTTGCGGGAGCTGCATTGGTTGCAAATTTGCTTCTGGGTCCAATTCAAGGTGCTGGTTATCACTTTTAAAGCCCTACATGGCTTGGGGCCAGGTTATTTGCAGGACTGCCTTTCCCCAGTTACATCCACCTGGCCCACCAGAGCGGGTAGGCAGGGTATGCTGCGGGTCCCTTCAGTTAGGGAGATACATCTAGTGGAGCCAAAGAAAAGGGCCTTCTCTGTAGTGGCCCCCTCCCTTTGGAACATCATTCCCCCAGTTATAAGATTGGCCCCCTCCTTGCTCCTTTTCCAGAAGGCTCTGAAGACGTGGTTCTGTCAACAGGCCTGGGGCCCCCAGGCTGCTTCGGAGCCAATCAAGTGGCTGATATTAATGTGTTTGCTGCTGCCGGGGGGTGTCTATTGTGTTTTTATGGTTTTTAATTCTGTAAGCCACCTGGAGTCACCGTTTGTGAGTTGGGCAGCCTTATAAATCTGTTTAATAAATAATAAATAAATTTAATAATAAACACAAGCCAACAGTAGCATCTCCTGCAACAGCAGCAATCCAGCAGTGCTTGTGGTACTAACAGGCTCTGTAGACCCAGAAGGGCCAGGCACATTTAGCAGTGCCAGCCTAGTGGTACCAGCAGGCAAGAGAGGCCATCCCGGGGGCAAAGACAGTCAAGGAAAAGATGGCTGAAAGCACCTGGGATTGAGGCAGGGAGGAAAAGGACTTTGGTTGCTCTTTCCTTCCAAATTTTGGGAGGGGGAGGAGTCAGCACGGGAGGGGGGAAAGATTCTGTGGCAACCAGGGAAATGGAAATAACTCAGGAATAGCTTAAAATGGATCGCAGCTCAAGAAGTATATCATAGAAGAGAAACAGCAGACAAAGACAAATGGTTGACATACTGGGATTTAAAATCAAATC
This sequence comes from Charina bottae, assembly GCA_023362775.1. Lineage (NCBI taxonomy): Eukaryota > Metazoa > Chordata > Lepidosauria > Squamata > Charinaidae > Charina > Charina bottae. Next base: position 122,069,944 of record JALMGJ010000001.1, read on the forward strand.
GAAAGAGCAATTAATAGCAGAAGGATATAGTTGTCAATGGTTTTCCCATTTACAGTTATCAGAAAGATTCAAAATAGACAAAAAGACTTACAGTATGGAGCAAAGTAAGACAGAATTTGAAGTACAATTGTGCACTGATGATGAACATGTAATTGCCAAAATGTATAAACTTTTGTTGAAATTTGAAACAGAGGAAGAGCAGGTTAAAGAATGTATGATAAAGTGGGCTAATAATTTTGGTTCTAATATACAGATGGATCAATGGGGAAATATGTGGTTAAAAGGGTTGAAATTTACATTAGGTTATGATCTCAAAGAGAATGTTTATAAAATGATGTATTGTTGGTACATGACACCAGAGAAATTATCTAGAATGTATAAGGGCACTTCAAATGTATGTTGGAAATGTGAACAACGTGAAGGGACATTTTATCATGCTTGGTGGACATGTAAAAAAGCTAAAGAAAATTGGATTCAAATGCATACATTGATACAGAGGATTTTTAAAGATTAATATTCAATTGAAGCCAGAACTTTTCCTTTTAAGACTGATGGATAAACAGTTAGAAAAAAGCCATGGAAGATTATTTCAGTGTATGATTACTGCAGCAAGATTATTATATGCAGAGATGGAAAGATTCGACACTACCACTATGGAGGAATGGTTGGTGAAATTGACAGATCTTGCTGAGATGGATGAACTAACTTCTTTGATTAGAGAGAAGGCATTATCTACATTTATTGGTGACTGGAAACCTCTTATGGACTTTTTGCATAAAAATGAAAAAAATGAACTTGTGATTTATGGCTTTGATGATTAGACAGGATAGATTATAGAAAAAAAGAGTATCATGATGAAACTTTACAGAGAGAGGTTACAATATAATTGTACATATAAGTGCTGTGAAAAATATTGGAAGTCACTACTTTTTCCCTTTTTTTCTATTTTTCTTTAGCTTTTTTTTCTTTCCTTGCACTTTTTGCTTTCTCTTTGCTTTCTTTCTTTCTCCTTTTTCTTCCTTACTTTATATTAGTTTGTATTATCTTTATTTTTAAAAGTTTTAATAAAAATTTTATATCTATACACACTCACACACTAAAAGTACAATTCATAGTTTCTAAATATAATAAATCATCATTCCTAAAACTAGGTAATTCATAGATATAATGTATATGTATAGTTGATCAACATAGTTCATAGATAAATTATAGGAAAATGCTGTAAGGTGTCAGATAAAACTAATTTGAGATTTATAGAAACAAGCAGACAAATCTGCTCTGTAAAAACACATTTATTTTCTGTTTAAGTAATAAAAGCACTCGTTCTTGGGACCAAAAGCCTATCCTCTGTGTGTGTGTGTGTGTGTGTGTGTGTGTGGTACCAACCCCAAAAGAACCACAAGTCTAAAACATCTGGAAAGACCCAGCTTGGGAAATTACATGGTTGACAGATAAAAACCAGCAACTCTTCATCCCCTATTGCTTGCCTTCAGCATCTGTTAATCAGACCTGCATTGCTTCTGAATACATTCCACCCAGCTCTCATGGCTAACAGCTCTGATATATCTTCCATGAATTTCTCATTCCATAAATTTGTCTTAACAGTTTTTAAAGCAACTCTGCTGGTGGCCATCACAACATTAATTACACCTGAATTCCAAGGTAATATATTATATTAAAATAGATTTCTATGTTAAATTTCAAGGCAGCAAACTCACAGCTTATATTAGGCATATTTGATACTCTAACACTTTGAGAACTGATTTTTTCCCCCTGCATTGCGGGAAGACATATGAGAGTGAATCACACATTTGTCCCTCCTCACACACTCTGTAAAATGGATTAATGCTGGCTGAGAAAGAATCTCAATGTAATCATAACCTTCTCATGTTATCCAGCCTAATAGCATTAGTGCAATATAAGAATACAGCCTTATGAATTTCCAACAGGTAATTTCACAGCTTACTTTCTTAGCAATTTACTGATGAACTACCTAGATTCACTGATTTAAATGATCTAACTGGTTTCAATAAATAACTAGTCAGATTAAAAACTGCAAATGCAATGCACCATCTTGGGAAAGGCTTCCTTCTATGGAGAATGCCTCTTCCAAGATAAATGCTTGTTATATGTGTGCATTATCTAAAAACAAAGATGCTACTTGTTTTTTACCAATATGGAAATCTATGCAAAATTTATTTATGAACTAATAATTAATCATGATCAATTAAAATGTCATTTATCACTTGTAGTCCAATTTTCCATGCATTTGACTTCAGTGCTGAACTACTTGTAGAATTAAGTTTTTTTCTGTTAGTTACCACCTAGTATTAATTCATCAATATTTCTATAGTTTAAATCAATTTCTCCTTCTTCTTTACTCAGTCAATAGACAGAATGATTATTTCCCTGTTCTTTATAATATTTGAAACTCTTCAGGAATTTCAGCATAATATATTTTCTTAAGCTAAGTATCTACATTAGCATTTATGTTCAGTGTTAGGTGCATTCCAAATATTATATTATGGTGATATGCCTTTGCATACTGGATTTGAAATGAACAAGCATCTTTTTTTAAAAAAAAAATCAAACTAAGAACAAACTACAGGTATTTAAATTTAAAAAAACAGTCATACCACATTTATCAGACCAATGTTCTATTGATTTTTTAAAAAAATCTTCAGTTGATGGTAAAATGCCATCAGGGAGAAGACCAAATGGCTCCCTTGAAGTAGAGATTTCTATGGCCTAGATACCAACATATGGTTCTTCCCACCAACCAGGTTTCAGATGACCACTGGGTATCCAACTGTGGCTCCACAGCTGACTATATGGTTGGAAGGCTCATCTCGGAGATGGTCCTTTAAGTATTCTGACCCTAAGCTATTTGAAGCTATTCTGACCCTAAGCTATTTGAAGCCAGCACTATGAATTCAGCCTGTAAGATATTGAAACTATGGAGAGGAAATGTAGCTCAGTGACAGAGCACATGCTGTGCTTGCATAAGTTCCCATGTTCAATCCTTCTTATCTCTAGGTTGTTGTTTGATGCCCTGCATGATGCCCTGCTTGCAATTGTGTCCTGAGAAGTGCTGATCTTGATTAAATAATAATAACTGTCTTACCTCCCTTCTTACCTGTGCTGTTATCTTTAAACCTGATCATTTACATTGCCTCCAATTGAATTTATTTACCTTTCTAAAGTTTCTTCCCCTCAAGTATTTTATATCTAACTTTCTCTACCTATAAAAAAAGGGACAGGGACATATTTAATTGTTAGGGAATGTACTGTAAGTGGATACAAAAGATGTGAATATGTACAAAGTGCATGGATATTTATAAAGATCTCTGAGACCTTTGGATAGAAAGTGCTGTTTAAGTGCAAATTATTAAACCTATCATTTTCTTGAGTGCTCTTGTGAGGATTTTTTTTTCCATTTCTTCTTCCCTTGCCCAAATAACGGAAAACAGGTGGGTGGGTGGTAAGCACTTGGCACACAAAGAGTTTAGAAAAGCTCCAAGAAGCTTAAAATAACTGTTGTAATATGCTCCAGTTTGGAACATAGAAAATTAAGCTTTAGACGGGCTCGGTTATCCTAAAACGCAAGTACTGCTGTCCGTGGTGCTGAATTTTAAACCTTCCTCACCTCTCTTATTTTCTTCTACAGAGCAGTCTCTTCATTGTCCATGATCTGACCTTAATGGCCAGACATTAATCAGCGTTCCTTCTTTACAAAGCAGCATTTTATTCCACATTATATGCTGGCTGGACTGCATCACTGAGATATTGCCAATAACTGCAGGATGGTGTTGCATTTGTTTGCTAAAGGAGTTCACCACAGAACTCTCAGATCCAAGTTATTTGCCCAAACATTCTCACACATAAAGAAACTAGTGCAAAAGCAACCTGTTTCCTGTGGGTTTATACAAACATTTCATCTTCTGCCTTGTTGACAAAGCTTATTTATTTATATTTATTTATATTTTATATTTCAAATCACTGCAGTTTTGACTCTTTTCCCTTATGGTGGCAGCAAACATTTGGTTAAAATCACTTCAACCCAGCATTTTCTTCCATGCCCATAATGAGCTTCTCCCTGCATTGAAGTATATTTAGGAACCCCACTTCATGTATTCACTGAATAAACTAATTACAGGAAATTCATCAGGAATGGGAAAGATTCCAGAGAGAATCACTGCATCCTATCTCTATAATACAGCTAACTCTCCAAGGCAAATTTATTAAAGCACTTTAAATAACTTATTGCAGAAGCATATTTGTTAAGCATAATAGTAAGGATAGTAAGAAAGGTCTAAAATATGACAGTAATTACCTTTTGCTGGCCTTCAATTTTAAGAGGAAAGAAAGTATGAAGAAAGAAGTGACTGATTTTGCTTTTAAAAATTTAACCCAGTGGTCTATAATAGATCTTTTCTCTGCATAAAGGACTCATCTAAATAAATGTTACCTATAAACAAAATGTGATCAGACAGCCACATCCATCTCATGAGATTTGATAAAGGAGGCATAACAGGCACTGATTTTTCTTTCACTCTGTCAAGGACAGTACTACCTTCAGGATTTAGGAGGCCAACCCCCAGTTGGGTTAGAATCTGGAAGAATCTTGAATTACTTCTGATTTTCTTGGTCACTTTGCAAACTCCTAATTATGTTGTCCTTTGGAATATACTGTATCTGTTGAAAGAATTAGTAAAATTTAGGAGAGCATGGAAATTTTTCATCAAATATACAGAAGGGTACATCAGATTGTATACAAATTTGCAGAAGCTCAGGTGATAAGGAGAAATAAGGGCAAAAGGGCAAAAAAGATATATGAGAAACATACTTTGCTTTATGGTTCTGGCCTCCACAATTTGTGAACTATAAATGTAAAATTGACTGACTGGCGTGTTCAGAGGTTGCATGGTACTTGACAATTCTCTGGTTTTGAAATCGCAGAGCAGTAGCCAAAAAAAAAAAAGGAAGTCTTATGTGGAGATTATTGCTCAGTGGGAAGAGCATAGGCTTTGTATGCATAAAGTCTCAGTTTCAATCCTTGACCTCACCAGATATGGCTGGAAAAGTCTGCTTGAAATTCTGAAAACCCTTTGCTAGTCGGTGTTAATACTGTGGTCAGTGGACCAAGAAACTGACTTAATATAAGGCAACTGGCATAAATGGCACTGGCCATCCCAGCACCAGCCATGGAAAGACAAGATTGAACAGGGCTACAATAGCACTCCTTAAGTATGTGAGATGTCATCATATAAGAAAAAAAATGACCTATTCTGTATCATACCAGAGTGACATAATGCACTGAATTTACAGGGAGGTAGATTTCATTTGAATATCAGGAGAAGTTTCCTATCAGTAAGAGTAGTTCAAGATTGGAACCAGTTGCCTGGGAGATGGTATCTTCTCCATCACTAGATGTGGTCAAACAGAGGCTGTGCAGCCATTTGTCCAGCATGCTTTTTAAATGGATTCCTGCTCTGTGCACAAAATTGGGTTCAGTTGCTTGAATGGCCTGTCTCAGTTCTATGATTCAATCATTCTGTGACACATTTATAAATTCCAACCTATGTTTCACACACTAGAGTAATCACTGAGCAACTTACATTTGATCTTTTGTTATTTTAATACTAACAGTGAGAAGCTAATGTTTGCAACATATTTGCAAATATGCAAATGCATATCTGTTACAAATGCAACACATTTTAATATATAGAATGTCTGATGTGTTTGATGTCCCTCAGAACAAATATGCAATAGGTTGTTATTATTCCCATTCCATGGATGCAGAGCTAACACTGGGACATTATTGCTTGTCCAGGGCTGGCCAGTGCCCCAGGCAACTCTTTCATAGAAAGATGTCATATCAAATACAGAAATAGGGCTGAGTCAAGATTCCTCAATAGAACCCTTTCCTTCTCTCATATGATTTTACTAATATCACTTACAGTATTTCATTGATCTCTTGTAAACTCCTTCTAGCATGACCTATTGGGCTCACGTTTAGCATCAGAGTGGGTATGAAAATTTGTGAATGAAAGTTCCATTTAAAATCTCCCTCTGCTAATAATTTATCCCTGGTGTGTGTTTCATAGATGTTTTTTATTTGTTATTCTCTTGAACTTTGGCTTTCTGCTTTCTAGTGGTGTCACTCTATCTTGAAAAACAAGTTTTATTTGCACCAGAGAAAGCAGAATGAAGATAGAAACAACTGCTGTATTTTATTTGTTCCATTGTTAGGGAACCGTTAGACTGGTGTTTAAACATAGTGCCTTGATTCAAATCAAAACAGCAGGGTCCAGGCTAGTAAAAAATGAACAGTAAAGACTTCTAAAATCCCACAGAATCTGGGAACAACTTTTGCCTGTACTGGTCTTCATTACAACTCATTCAACATAGAATGGTGTCCATTAAATATTATATAAAAAAGGGTGAGATGTACTTGTCCAAGTATAAAGCCTTCTACACTGATGAAACTCAAAAAGCTCCAATCATATGAACAAGAATGATTGAATGCAAATTTCACAGAGAAAACCTAAGCAATCAGGAATTAGGAAATTTTATTATGACAGATTTCAGCAGATCCTTATACTAACACTGTATCGCATTTACGAGGTACTAATCTATGTGTGAGTATTGAAGGGGAGCCAGCAGTATTCAGGCCAGAGATGGCAATTAGGCCAAGTCCTATGCCAAAGGTTTTAATTCTTGGGAAAAATCGATGGAAGAAACAATGAGTTTAAACTATCCAGGATATAAAGCTATTTGTACATTTTCACTAGCAGTGGACAATCAAATGCTTTGTATGAGTTTATTCTTGTCTGCAGTAAAGATTCTTATCTAGCTGAGTCATGTCTGTGTATCTACTGCCAAATCGAGCTGAGAAGCCAAGCTAAGTCAAATTACTGTCAAATCCTTGTCAGGAAAGCCTGACACCATTCCTCAGCCTGCATCTGTGGAATGGTTATAAGATTCCTAGAATATTTATCATGCATTACAATGCAGCAGTCTCTCTTGTGTATCATTTTAGTGTTCTCACTTGTAGCCTCCACTTATGCTACTTTAGATTTCATTATGTTCCTTATGTCACTCAATTATCAAATAAACTTACGAATTGCATTCTACTAAACCCTTATGAGCCCTCAGCCTATTTTCATTTAATTTTACACATATGTTTGTAAAAAGACCCAGAACTAGGATAATTCATTAACTTTTGCATTTGGTTATATTGTTAGTTAAAGGAATATTCACTGGAGTTTAACTACTGCATGTTATTCTCAGATCAGGTATCTTTAATAGTAACCAAAATAAATTTCTTGCAGGTTAATTTCCAAATGCAACAAGCATTCACAATTTTCACTCCTATTAGTAATGTTTGTTGGTCCTTGACCTAATCAAGCCATCACAACCTAATCCTCCATCATATGACTAGGAATGAATCCCATGAAATGAGATTCTTCCATCATTCTGCTCTTTTTTCTGGCTGTGAAGATGAGTGCAACTTTCCTTATGTTTAGGTTAAGAGCCTGTAAAACAGTGAGATAAAACTTTCCTTCTATACTGTCAGTGTTCAGAAAAAGGCATCAGAATTTGCCTTCGTATTTACCAATGTTCTTCCCAATTGTGATGCTAAAGAAGTTCAGAAACAGCAAATCCAGAATACCAATTCTCGCAGCTCATAAAGCCCAGATGTATTCTGAAGAGAGCTTCTTCATGCCCTAACATTCTTATTGTGGTCAGAATTGAAAGCAAGAATATTATAAATTGATGCTCTAATTTTGTCCCTGCACAGCTTGCCTTCATTAAGTTAAGTACTCAAAGCCCGCAGCTAATGTTGGTGCATGGTTAGATGTCGATTACTTTAACTCCTTACTCACCTTAATCTTTATAATTGCAACATTGACTAGAACTTTTTAAAATGATTATAGTATGCAAAACAATTCCTTGACTCTTGAGCAATCAATTGGCCTGGGAATTTCCAAGTTTGAAATGTCAGATATACCTAAGGGCAAGCAATATGTAAATGAGACATTTAAACCAATTTATGAATCCAACCATTGGGGGGGGGGGAGCCTGCATTAGGATCTGACTTTACTTGCACCCAAAGGAGTACCAGCAGAAAACAAAAGGGAATATGCCATAGCAACAAGTATCTTCTTTTGGATGGTAACTGGAACCTATCTATTATTTGTCTGCCCTAACTGGTCTCATTTACTTTTTAAAAAGTTTTTGCAAGTGCTAATAAGCATGTGGGCAGCAGTGAATCAGTGGACAATATGTACTGGATGTTTGCAAGTTTTCAAAAAATTGCTAACCAAAGGTCCTGTATTTTTGCAGACTTTATGCCCATTTACAAAGGGATGAATCAGAGCTGTATACTGGCCCACATCCTTTTAAATTTCTACATAAGTTCATAGGTGCAAGCCTTGTCTAGACTCAAACTTCACCCACCCTCTCTAGACAATAGGTCCATCTTGATCCTCCTGCATGCACATAATGTGGCTATTCTTTCTACATCCTTAATAGGTACAGCATGAGAAGAACCCTCAGGGCCCTTGTCCCCTACCGTAGAGATAATGTCTTTGACAACTACACTAAAACAAAATTACTTCTGTTCTCTTGAAATGCTGTGTCACATTCCTGGAAAATTGATGGCATTAGCATAGCACAGGTCAAGTAATTTAAATACCTTGGACATTCGTTTTGAACATCAACATCCTGGAAAGATCAGACAAGACTGGCAGCCACAAAATCAAAACTATGCAAATACCATTTTGTGTTTGCAAGATGAAAGGGCAATATTCAAAATCCAGCAGCAATTAAAATATACAAAGCAAAAGTTATGAGTGACCTAACCTACAGAGCCCACATCTGTAAATATTGCTGTGAGGCCTCTTTGAAACAGTTTAATCTAAATTTCTAAGGCTTTATTTTGTGTGTCCCAATATGTACCCAATTCTCTCCTAAGGCTGGAAGCCAGTCTGAGTTCCACAAAAGCCTTCACTTGGCTCAGCCACCTAAATTATAGGGTTCTCTAACCTTTTCTGACAGCTTCATATCCACATGTTCCAAGAGAATAACTACAGATCTAAAGTTCTATGGTTATCTTTATAATACCTGAGTTTATTGAGTTTTGACAAAGCCCAGTCATAGGTGAAACAACAAATCTTTGACATTAGACTTCCATAAATGGCTTTGTTCTAACCCAAATGTATATAGCCCAGACTTTACCACCAGACCTTTCTGGCAGCTACCCATATTTCAGTTATGCTTTGCCCATCGCAAATGAGAGCTTTCATCTTGGCCATACAAAATGTGTTACCACCATCCACACTTTTAGAAGCTTGATCTAATGGCATTCCTCTGTAGGAACATCTCAGCCCCTGTCCACTGTTAGAAGTTAAAATGATTGCTCATATCCTTTTACATTACCCTTTTTACATACTATGGTGCAAAGATCTCATATTTCCTCTCTTCCATGGAAACTTAGGAGAAAATGTCCTTGGCTCCACTTTTTAGCAGGCAATTCAGCAATGATTTCTAGGAGCATTACAAAAGGTTGTGCAATCACTTTTGCAGTATACTAGAGAATCACAAGAGCACAACTTCATTCACAAGATTTCTAGGCAATATGTTAACTTTTATCTGTACCCTCGCATGTTACTATATCCATCTGGGATAATTTTTTAACTATTCGAACAGTTTAGCAATTATTAAATTAGCATTTTAATAACTTGTTTTGTTGTTTATTCATTCAGTCACATCTGACTCTTTGTTACTTCATGGACCAGCCCATGCCAGAGCTTCCTGTCAGCCATCGCCATCCCCAGCTCCCCCACAGTCGAGTCTGTCACCTCCAGAATATCATCCATCCATCTTGCCCTTGATCGGCCCCTCTTCCTTTTGCCTTCCACTTTCCCTAACATCAGCATCTTCTCCAGGGTATCCTGTATTCTCAATATATGGCCAAAGTACTTCAGTTTTGCCTTTAATATCATTCCCTCAAGTGAGCAGTCTGGCTTGATTTCCTGGAGTATGGACTGGTTTGATCTTCTTGCAGTCTAAGGCACTCTCAGAATTTTCCTCCAGCACCACAGTTCAAAAGCATCTATCTTCCTTCGCTCAGCCTTCCTTATGGTCCAGCTCTCGCAGCCATAGGTTACTACGGGGAATGCCATTGCTTTAACTATGCGGACCTTTGTTGTCAGTGTGATGTCTCTGCTCTTAACTATTTTATTGAGATTTGTCATTGCTCTCCTCCCAAGAAGTAGACGTCTTCTGATTTCCTGGCTGCAGTCAGCATCTGCAGTCATCTTTGCGCCTAGAAATACAAAGTCTGTCACTGCCTCCACTTTTTCTCCCTCTATTTGCCAGTCATCAATCAAGCTGGTTGCCATAATCTTGGTTTTTTTGAGGTTTAACTGCAACCCAGCTTTTGCACTTTCTTCTTTCACCTTCGTCAGAAGGCTCCTCAGCTCCTCCTCGCTTTCAGCCATCAAAGTGGTATCATCTGCATATCTGAGATTGTTAATGTTTCTTCCAGCGATTTTAACTCCAGCCTTGGATTCATCAAGCCCAGCACGTTGCATGATGTGTTCTGTGTACAGGTTGAATAGGTAGGGTGAGAGTATACAACCCTCCCGTACTCCTTTCCCAATCTTAAACCAGTCCGTTGTTCCGTGCTCTGTTCTTACCGTTGCTACTTGGTCATTATACAGATTCCTCAGGAGGCAGACAAGATGACTTGGTATCCCCATACCACCAAGAACTTGCCACAACTTGTCATGATCCACACAGTCAAAGGCTTTAGAATAGTCAATAAAACAGAAATAGATGTTTTTTCTGAAACTCCCTGGCTTTCTCCATTATCCAGCGGATATTGGCAATTTGGTCTCTAGTTCCTCTGCCTTTTCTAAACCCAGCTTGTACATCTGGCAATTCTTGCTCCATGAATTGCTGGAGTCTACCTTGCAAGATCTTGAGCATTACCTTAGAGGCATGTGAAATAAGTGCCACTGTTTGATAGTTTGAACATTCTTTATTGTTTCCCTTTTTTGGTATGGGGATATAAATTGATTTTTTTCCAATCTGATGGCCATTCCTGTGTTTTCCAAATTTGCTGGCATATGGCATGCATCACCTTGACAGCATCACCTTGCAAGATTTTAAACAGTTCAGCTGGGTGAAGTAAGTGATGCGGTTGCTGCCCTCTCTCAGTGCCTGGGGGCTGTGGGGGTCAGGATGGGGAAAAACAGGCTTTGACTGAACCCAGGTAAGATGGAGTGGCTGTGGATTGATGGCCCCAGGAAGTTGTCATCTTTGGTTCTGGATGGGGTGGTACTGCCCCATTCAGATCCAGTGCAGAACCTGGGGGTCCTCCTGGACTCATGACTCCTGCTCAAAGAGCAGGTGGCGGTTCTGGCCAGGAGGGCCTTTGCACAACTTTGGGTTGTGCACCAGCTACGCCCTTTCCAGGATCGGGATGCCCTCTGAACAGTCACTCATGCCCTTGTTATCTCCCACATAGATTATTGCAATGCACTTTACATGGGGCTATCCTTGACGAGTATCCGGAAGCTTCAGCTGGTCCAGAATGCAGCAGCGCAGGCAGTTATGGGTGCTATGAGATCAGCAAATGTGACACCTCTGCTGCGCGAGCTACATTGGGTACCAGTTTGCTTCCAGGTCCAATTCAAGGTGTTGGTTATCACCTTTAAAGCCCTACATGGCATGGGACCAGGGTATCTGAGGGACCGTCTCATCCCAATGACATCGACCCGCCCCACTCATTCATGCAGAGAGGGGTTGCTTTGGACCCCAACAACAAGAGAACCCCATCTAGCAGGGTCCAGGAGGCGAGCCTTCTCTACGATAGCGCCCGCCTTCTGGAATATCTTGCCCCCGGAGGTGAGGCTGGCTCCCTCACTACCGGCCTTCCGGAAGACTCTTAAGACCTGGTTCTGCCACCTTGCCTGGGACGGGGGAGGTAATAGTTTCTCCTGAGGGTGGTTGGCCCCATAATGTCCTCCGTTTATATACGATTTTACCATTTCTTGGATTTTTATCTATTATTTATTATATTGTTTAAGGTGTAACTTAGGTTTATTGGTTTTAACTGTTGATATTCTGTAAACTGCCCAGAGTCCCCCGTTGGGGGAGATGGGCGGTGATAAATTTGAATAATAAATAAATAAATAAATAAATAAATAAATATTGTTGTTTCCTGCTGCCTTGTTATTAGCAATGCCTCTTAAGGCCCATTCAACCTCACTCTTCAGACATTGGCTCTAACTCACTGACCACACCGTCAAAGCTATCCCCGATATTATTATCTTTCCTATACAGATCTTCCGTATATTCTTGCCACCTTTTCTTGATCTCTTTTGCTTCTGTTAGGTCCTTACCATCTTTGTTTTTGATCATACCCATTTTTGCCTGGAATTTACCTCCAATGTTTCTAATTTTCTGGAAGAGGTCTCTTGTCCTTCCTATTCTATTGTCTTCTTCCACTTCCGCACATTGCTTGTTTTAAAATAATTCCTTATCTCTTCTGGATAACCTCTGGAATTTTGCATTTAATTGGGCATATCTCCCCCTATCACTGTTGCCTTTTGCTTTCCTTCTTTCTTGGGCTACTTCCAGTGTCTCAGCAGATAGCTTCTTGCCATCTTGGTTTTCTTTTTCTTTGGGACGCTTTTTGTTGCCGCCTCCTGAACAATGTTGCGAATTTCTGTCGATAGTTGTTCCGGGACCCTATCTATTAAATCTAGTCCCTTAAATCTATTCTTCATATTAGAATGCATATTCCACTGCATATTCCTTAGGAATATTAGTGAGCTCATATCTAACTGATCTGTGGGTCTTCCCTATTCTCTTTAGTCTGATTCTAAATTTTGCAATAAGAAGTTCGTGATCTGAACTACAGTCAGCTCCAGGTCTTGTTTTTACCGACTGTATAGATGTCCGCCACCTTTGGCTGCAAAGGATGTAGTCAATCTGATTTCGGTGTCGACCATCTGGTGAAGTCCATGTATAAAGTTGTCTTTTAGGTTGCTGGAAGAGAGTGTTTGTTATGCACAGTGAATTGTCTTGGCAAAATCAGCCTATGTCCTGCTTCATTTTGTTCTCCCAGACCATGCTTACCTGTAATTCCAGGTGTTGTTTGACTACCCACCTTAGCATTCCAGTCTCCTGTAATGAAAATAACATCTCTTTTTGGCGTATTATCCAGTAGGTGCTGCAGATACTCACAGAACTGATCTACTTCTGCTTCTTCAGCATCTGTGGTTGGGGCGTATATTTGAATCACTGTGATGTTAAATGGCTTACCCTGAATTTGAATTGAGATCATTCTATCATTTTTTGGATTGTATCCAAGCACTACTTTAGCCACTTTATTATTAATTATGAAGGCTACTCCATTTCTTCTGTGGTCCTCTTGTCCACAGTAGTAGATCGGGTGGTCATCTGATGTGAAGTGGCCCATTCCAGTCCATTTCAGTTCACTGACACCCAAAATGTATATATTTAATCTTGCCATCTCACCAATAACCACATCCAATTTGCCCTGGCTCATAGATCTTACATTCCAGGTTCCTATGGTGTGTTGATCTTTAGAACATCGGATTTGTCGTTCACCACCAGCACCGTCAGCCGCTAGCCGTCCTTTCGGCTTTGAGCTAGCTGCATCATCGCATCTGGGGATAGTTGAACTTATCCTCTGTTCCTTCCCAGTAGCATTTTGACCATCTTCCGATGGTATACTGTCATATCTCTGGTTGTACTGATCCATTTACTTTTCACAGCAAAAATACTGGGGTGTGTTGCCGTTACCTTCCCCAGGGATCGTATTTAGTCTGACCTCTCTGCCATGACCTTCCCGTCTTGGGTGTCCCTTCACAGTTTAGCTCATGGCATAATTGAGGTGCTGAAGCTCCAGCACCATGACAAGGTAACAATCTCCTTTGCTGGAGTTTAATAACTTAGTACTCCTTTATATAGCAATATAGGATTGTACCAATCAAAGAGAATATTTGTAGCTCAGGGTGAACTTTGGAGTCCTTGGTGCAGTCAGAAGACACAATGAAAACTCCTTAATCTCACAACACATGGGCAGACTCAACCATACTTTCAACTGGGAAACTGAGCATCTGAAACCAAGCCAAATCCAAAAATGCTACAGAAGCTTGGCACTCAGACAAAGCAGCCATCAACAGACACATAGAGGTAAACAACATTTACATACCATTCATAAGAAACAATAGAAAAGCCAAAAGACCAGAACACCTCCTTGCTAGCAATCAACACCCAGATATGCAAAGATTAGCACCAGAGGAACAATCAAACAGCACAATATACCCTAATCAAGGAACTATTAACTCAGTCAATCAACCAAGCAGCAAACAACAGCCCAATCAAGGAACTCCTAAGGAGAGAGCAACACCTCCACCAACACAGGCAGGACTAGCCATTGTATATAAACAGAGAGCAAGTCCCACTCCCTTTTCGCACTGAAGATGTTGCCTAGTCTGGCAATGAAACGTCTGCAAGAGAAGAACAAGGCTCAGAGAGCACCATGGACTCCATATAGGATTGTACTTTCTTAACAGCTAAGTAACTCTGCAATTGTAGAGTCCTTTTATATGCAATGGATCTGCTACTGTATTTTAGTTTTTTAATTCACCTTCTTTTTATTCTGCATAATACTTTCAGTATAATTTTGGACTGAAACGTCAGACATCAGGAGAGTGAATATTATCATCTGATACTGCAATTGTATCAAAAGTAACTATAAGGATATTCTATAACTTCAAAAGTTTCTCACTTCTGGGATTGCTGACATGATTCAGGATTACACGGAGGTTGTGGGCAACACAAGGCCCTCCAAATCTTAATGCTCAGTCTATTATTTTCAGTGTTCCTTAAAATGCTTTGTACAGAACCAGCCACTTGTTGATCATCTATTTCCAACTCTTCCAAAAGGATTGCTCGTATTTTGTGCTTGGGCATTCACCCACATAGCAAACCACTCAGGTCAACAGACATTTCTTGCCAATATCTTGGGTTGCATTGATAATCACAGAGAAAAAGTTAGCTTTCTTTCTTGCTTCATTCTTGATTCCATCCCTGTCAGAGTTCGAAAGAATGCTAATGGGTTCATTGCGTATATCAGAATTCGGGTATTTTATTGTCCTGTCTTCGTAACCAACCATTTTTCCAGCAGAGGATCATATTTTGCAAGGTTTAATAACTGAGAGGAAATTTCCATGAGATCCAGCTGAGCTTATAGCAGGTTTCTTGTGACCTCTAAAAGGCAGATTACAGAGGGTGAAAGTCAGCGTAACACTGATAATTCTATCAAGCATTTGTTTCCAAAAACTTGCATTTCTTTGAATAGTCCTTTCTAGATTCTATACCACTGTATTCTGTGAGTGCCACTGATTAAGAATCATGTAACAATAAAAGGAGCTCTGTTTATGAAAAATGACTGAGAGACCATGGCACATGACAATTGATCAGTTGTTCTCTTGGCCCCTTCACTGATAGAGTGCTTAAAAGCAAGGTGAGCCCGGCCTTGCTCCTGTCCCATTTATGGCTGAATTCAGGTGGGTCTTCTGGCTCTGGCTGCCCAGCCAGCCTGCATACAGCTCTTCCCTTCCCTTCCCTTCCCTTCCCTTCCCTTCCCTTCCCTTCCCTTCCCTTCCCTTCCCTTCCCTTCCCTTCCCTTCCCTTCCCTTCCCTTCCCTTCCCTTCCCTTCCCTCCCTTCCCTTCCCTTCCCTTCCCTTCCCTTCCCTCTGCTTCTCTCCCCACACCCCCAAGCCACCTCAAGTGGAGCCTCACCTTGAGGCCCTTCCCACCGCCATTCACCACGATGGTGTGCATCTGCCGTTCTTCCATGCCATCCCAGCTTGGAGAACACCAAGGACTAGAAAGCTGCCCACTCTGCCAGACACCCCACCATCATCACCTTTGGCTGCCATCTACTGATCCTCTGGATTTTTGCAGTCCATATATAACATACCTACATCAAATGGCCTTGGATTACTGCATCATTGGAGAGGGAGAGAAACTCTCTATCCATTTTCTCCAGTCCATGCAAATTTCTACTTAAGCTAAACACTGGGATAAAGGGCTTTTTCTCCTCATGGAACAGTGTGTGGAAAAATAGTAATTCCAAAATGTGAAGAGGCCATCAACTTAGCAGTTTTAAAAGAAGATAAGATCAATTCATGGATGATAAAGTATCAATAAAGCTATAATCATAATAGCTGTATCCTGTCTCCAGAATCAGAGAAGCATGTTGCTATGTAACAGAGGAGGAGAGTTATTTTATCTAGCAAATCATTGTGAAAATCCAAATGGTGGATTAAATAGACCTGTGGCGTAATCCAGCAAAGCTCTTATATTTTTATTTCATATTGGCAATGTGACTATTGTTAGAACTGAATTTTGGGCTAGGACAGATTTCTCATTAGTCACATTTACAGAAAATAAATAAAACATCAGCCCAGTTCTGTTTGAGTAGCTTTCTTAATCTTCATCAGACAAAATCATGGCTTATACTTCTCCCTTTCTCTGCAGATTTGATCATTTTTCTGCTCTTGCCTTAAACATATGTTACTAGATATCCTTTGTTTACACAAATTCATTAATTTATATATGCACAAGTAAAGAAAGACGATGGAATGAAAAGTCTCTTAAAGCATTATGATGCAGATGGAAAAGTGGATGGCAAATCATTCAAACAACCATTCAAGTCTAAAGATATGACTTTTTTTAACAAACTCACAGCACATACTGTATATTACAAAAAGAGAAAAAAGTATGGTTAACATAATCATCTCCTATATGAATCAATATAGTATCAGTCTTAACAATATTAAACAAATAGTCAGGAGAAAGAAGTATTGTGGAAGTTACATGGTACAGGGTTGCTATGCACCAGGAAAATTCAAGTGTTGATTAAAATAATGGGCCCCAAAGATGAATTTCGGGCAACCAGATCTGAGCTACAAAAATCCAAACGATCATTAGGTGGCAGCACGGAGGTACAGAAAGCAACTCTTTGTTGCCATCTACTGGTCATCTGGCTTCTTTGGATCAGTGCAGAGAGGGAAAAGAGAAGGACCAGAGCAAGAGTTGTTATAATTCTCTATAAATATGTATTTTTATATGTAATATATATATATATATTTATATGTAAAAGGAAAACAACATACTTCCATTTTTATCACAGGTGAGTTAGAAAAATACTGCAGACAATGATTATCCTTCCTAAGTAGACAAGCAAGACAAGATAAATAAATTGGGTTCTTGAGCAAAGGTGGCCTGTTAATATCCACAGAAAAAATCAAAGCAAGTGAACCCAACATCTTTGGCCTGTTCCATAATGAAATATAGAGCAAATTCTGGATCATGATGTGGAAAATTTGTGAATTACTAGCAGAGAGTAAGTGTCAGAATTTCCCATTCAAGATCCCTGGAGTCTTTATGATTTTATATACAAGTCTTCAATAGTTATATACAAACTTAACTAGGGTGAAAAAGTTCAAATCTATTATTATAATTGGCCAAAGACTCTACAGAGTGGTTGGTTTAACATGTTCCTTCTATGGGCAATATCTTTACAATTCCATCTTCAAATATTGGAGGCAGAATTTTTAGTGTAAATCAACTATGACAAACTTCTTTGTTCTCGAATCTAGATTTTCCTTAGTTAAATTGCTTAAGTGTTGGGGCTACCGCATTAATATCAGTATGTCCCTAAAAATGTTTAATAGAAGTTTAACCTCGGGGAGAACAAATACATGCCCTCTAATACACCCCACAGTGCAAAATAGCACTGAATGGCCATTTCCAATTCACTAACTGTGGATGAACATTTAATTAAAATGTTGGGAATATAAACAATATTATATATAGTACTGTGGATGCTTTAACCAACCATTCTAGTGAGCTGGTATAATTAAAAAGCAGCAGACAATAGAATGGAGCAAAGCATAATATAAGGCTCAATATTTCTCTCCTAATAGTTTTGCCAACTAGCTTGGGGATCCCATGATAGAGTGGAGCCTGCTGGACGGTTGTATGATGGTTAATGGAATACACTCTCTGTATGTTTTCCCACCATTTTGGTTTTTTAATTTGTTTTTATCTTGTTTTTATCTTAATTCAAATTGGTTGTTTTAATTGTTTTAATATATTTTTATTATTACTATGTATGCCGCCCAGAGTCACTATGTGAATACAAATGTAATAAATAAATAAATCATAGTGATTTGAAAGCCCTGATAAACTATCCCTTCAGATTAGAAAGTTAGTTTCTTTCTTCTCCTCTCCCTTCCCTCTCTGGCTATTCCTATATATAGAATAAAAGAAGTTGGGTTTTTAATGGATTTTACTTTCCATTTTAAAACACATAATTGCTCACATGTCTTTGAATTGCTCAGATTTGGTTCTAGTCACTTTCATGAGAATCCTGCTTGACCTCAAAGAATCACATGATCTCTTAGACCTGGTCTGATTTGACTTTGGGTATAATGAAATCCAAAGCAAAACCCTTGAAAGCATGTTATATCCAAGTCACCTGTGTGATCTAAAGCAACTCCAATCAGGTTAGCTTTGCTGCAGTAACTATTAAAGCTTTTATACAAGCATTATGGTAGTATCCAGTGATCATGTAATTAGATTCCTCCTACTAATCTCTCTTTGTGACTATTTCATTTTTATCCTGAAAAGTTCAGGACAGTGTATCTGGATATCTCCGGATCAGAATCGTCTGCACATAATAACCATACGGAACTGAGCAGCAAGGGAGCAAAACCTGGCCCAAGGTTGCACAACGTGCTTCATGGCTGAGTTGAGTTTTCACTTTGTACCAGCATTCTCGGTCATAAAGCTCTAACCACTGTGCATATTTTATCTCCGTATTTCAGAATAACTGGCCTAAGGAGTCATCCAAACAGCTAGATTTAGGCATAGATAATATTTTATTTGATTTCAAAACTAATAATATTTCATTAACAGTGACCATTGCTGCTGACATGTCAGAATGAGAAACAAGAGAATTTTCTGCTGCTCATCTGTAACTGCTACACTAATTTTTAGGGAAGATGAAAAAAGAAAAAAGTCATTTCTAATCTCCTTTGCTCATTTTTTGCTGCAGCAGCATGTAAAAGCTTAATTCAGATTATTTACTCTGCTGTATCTAAGACTATATCCGATGTTATGAAAGTAAATACACTAATCCAAAAGCAAACTCTATGGATGAGAAGGAAAGAGTTTGGGTAATCCTCCCAAGTGATCCAGAATTCTAAAGCTGGCATGTAAAAAATAGATTTTGAAGATCTTGGACATAACTATAACATTTTGTTGGCACAGTGAGCAACGGTTTTGCCCCCTTGCTACTCAACGAAGTAGAGTCATTAACTTTCATTGTGATAGGAGCATCAAGGAGCCACAGATGGAGCAACGGGAATCATTTACATGGAACATTAGTTTTAGCAGCTCCTTCAGGGCAGTCAAAGGAGGTGGCCTATGCATAATTTTCAACTTGCCAAGGCCCTAATGTGCCATAAAAATAGGAGATGAGGATATGAAACATAAAGGCTGTAAATGCTGAAGAATCCCTCCCTTTGATTGCTCTAATTTCACTTCAGATCATGCCACTCTTTGTTTCTAACAGAAATCATTGTAGGTTCTAAGAAACAGCAGGCATTAAACATTGTGGGGGATGGATTTTCCAAATGCATGATGTGTCTTGTAATGTGGGCTATGCAAAAAGAATGGGTCTTCCCCCTCCCATTTTAGATTGCTAATTCATGTTCCAGATCCTAAGGGACAGCTCAAAATGACAGCCTATGCACAAAGAGTCAAAATTGAAGAAGGGGACACAATAAATTTTGCTGTGGTTGGTATTAGAGAAACGATTGCCCATGCCTATAGTGCTTATATTTCCAATGCATTTTCTGTATCTTTCCTTGGACTATACATTTGAATTATCAGTTCTTAGGAACATAAGGACCATACTGAAGAGACTAAAGCTCTATCTAAACCCAATATTGTGTTCCCATACTGACCAGCCAGATGCTTGTTTGGAATACCACAAGCAGGAGGGCAGGAGTGCCATAACTAACTTCTGCTCTTTTCCCCAGGAGCAACTATATTCAAAGGTTACTTTCTCTACTACTGGAAGCACGAGATTAAGGGTGTTGGTTGCAGCTTCTTTTAAATCTAAGTTGGTTGTGGCTTCTGCATTTTGTGGCAGCAAATTCCATAATTTTACTATGTATTTGTGAACAATTATTTTCTTCTTCTCTAAGTGAAATATTCCAACATTAAGTATCATGAATCAATGTGGGATACTGGTGTTAGGGATAATTTTCTCCTTACCTTCTTTTCTTACAGTTAGGAAAATATACTTCTGTCTTATCCCCTTTTGTTCACCAGTTTACCCCAGACTAAGTAGGGCAAATACTGTAGACTTTCCTGAATGCAGAGCCACCTCTGTGTCCACAGATGAATGGCACAACAGTGTGTCTTCTTCGAACCCGAAGGACCACATATATACATACATACATACATACATACATACATACATACATACATACATACATCCTAATAGGTGAGTTGCACTTTGGAAATTTTGTTTGTCATTTTCAACTGATGGATGGATGGTCCAGTGAGAATCAATTTAGAACTACTTACATCAAAACCATATTCTGGAGGTGACAGACTCGACCATGGGGGAGCTGGGGATGGCGACGGCCGATAGGAAGCTCTGGCGTGAGCTGGTCCATGAAGTCACGAAGAGTCGGAAGCGACTGAACAAATAAACAACAACAACATCAAAACCTGTTCATTGTTTTATTGAGTATTTCTCCATTCCTAACTCAAGGTCATTTTAAACAGAAGATAAAGTACCACTTTACTTTACCTTTAAAGTACCAGTACTAATACAGTTCTCATTCTGACATTCTCATCAACTTCATCCAATCAATCACAACTTTCTCCATCTTCTCTTTCCTCTTAATCCATTCATTCAGCACCCACTCAGTCTTGATCCTATCTCTTCTTGGGTTACTATGTACACTTCTTAAGCATCCCATTCCCAATGTATTCAACTGCATTCAAGATATCCTTGTTTCTCCTGACATCTACAACTTCATTTACCTATAGAAAGTGAGCAGAAGCAAGCTTTTAATAATTCACTTCTTTTAATTATTCCCTTTTTTAATTATTCCTTGCAACAGATCACATCCTACCCACTACCTTCCTACCAACATTTGCACATCTTCAAACGTCTCCATCCATTTCCCCATTTTTAGTAAACATTCTATCAAAGTACACAAATTCATTTATTGGTCTAGTTTTTCATCATTTAGGTACAGTTTGCAATCATTCGGTCAATTTTCCCTATCAAACACAACTATATTGATCTTTGATAGATGAATTTTCATATCCATATAACTCGTTGAATTTCTCCAACATTGGCTGAAAGGCATTTGGGTTCTCAACCAACGCAGCAAAAGTACATGCATATTTACATGCATAAACAACTCATCTCTAATATCACCACAAGCATTCTTTATATACTCACCCCCCAAAAAAACATTAAACAACCAGGGGGAAAATTGTACATCCTTATCTTATTCTACAACCTGTCAACTTGGAGTATTCCCTAACTGTTCTATTTATTCTCCCACATATTCTACTTCCATCATATGCTGCTTTTATAGCATTCAGCAACCAAACTTCATATTGGTGCATGATATTCCATAATTTAAGCCTATTCACTTTATCATATGCTTTCTCTAAATCAAGAAATGTACAATAGACTTTCTTTGTCAGATTTATACTTTCTCAGTGAACTTCTGAAGACTAAAAACCTGGTATGCACACACACCCTGCCTGGTATAAAGCTACACTGTAATTCCCAAGTATTGCTCATTTTTACCTCTTGCAACTGTATCCATATTTAAGCATCTCCCCACTTACACCATCTACCCTAGCTGCCTTACCATTTTTCAATAATTTCACAGCATATATGATTCCCTTTTGATCATTTTTTCTTGAATAGTAATATTTTATAGCATTCTCAATTCCATTTTGTGACATATCACTATTCCCACACAAATCTCTAAAATACTCCTTCCAACATTCCTTCACTTCAGTCTCACTGCAAATTATTTCATCACTTTTATTTTTAATTATATTTACTCTAGTTTAAATTCCTTGTTTAGCTCTTTTCACACACTTCCAAAGCCTGTTTTGTACTTGTTAAGATTCAGGAGGATCTTGATATAGGCTTCTAAGATGTTTACTATCATTCCTATATTTGTGTCATCAGCAAATTTGATCATACTTTGTAACCCTTCATCCAAATTGTTTAAAAATACATTGAACAGCACAGGGCCTTGATTGAAGCCTTGCCACACAACACTTTCTTCCTGCTTGGTGCAGAATCATTGGCATACACTTATTGGGTATGATTGTTCAGCTAGCTTTGCATCCATCTAATGGTAGCATAGCTCTGCCCACCTATTGCCAACTTGTCTGCTAGAATGTCATAGGAGGCTTTGTTGAATACTTTTCTGAAGTCAAGGTTCACTATCTCCAGTCCTGCGGCCAACTAAAGTGGTCACTGCATTAAAAAAAGAAGAAGGAGATGACTGCTTTGGCATGACTTGTTCTTTATAAACACATGCTAACTCCTACCAAGCAACGTATTCTTTTCTAAATGTTTACTAATTGACTATTTAATAATTTCTTCCAGAGTTCTGCCTGGTATCAATATCAAGCTGACTGAACTGCAGTTACCCAAGTACTCTTTTTTCCTCTTTTTGAAGGCAGGAACATCGTTTCCCCTTCTCCAATTGTCTGGTACTATGTCTGTCCTGATTTTTCAGAGATCACAGAAAGGGGCTATGAGTGACATTCACAAGTTTCTTCAGATTTATGGAAGTAATTGGTCTAGTCCTGGATACTTCAACTTATTCATAGTAGTCAGGTGTGCCCTATCCACCTCTTTACTTAACTTGAGTTGCTGCTCCTTTCTTTTGTTAAATGATCTGCTTAAATCCATTTGAACAGAGTTCTCCTTTGAGGAAAAGATTGAAGCAAAGTAAGAGTTGAGGAACTTCAGATCTCTTCCTGTTACCTGTTTCTTTTCTATCATCTTCTCCAAGCAGTAGGTCCACCTCTTTCCTTTTCTTTTTCTTTTACCCTTGACATAGCCTCCCAAAGTCCTTTTTGTTGACTTTGGCTTCTCTTGTAAGCCTTATTTCCTTTTGGCACCTTAGCTCTTCTAACTTTGTGTGGATATTAGTTATTACCTGGTGCACATTGATGATTATTGCAGCCATGATGGCTTCCTCAGCTGACCCCAATTTTTTTCTCATTGGAATGGTGTGCAGTTGTACTTTCAGTATCTTCTTTCTTAGAAGTTACCAGCCCTCTCGCTCTTCCTTTCACCTGAGCATTTTTGTCCATGGGATCTTGCCCAGCACTTCTCTAAACAGATTGAAATTGGCTCTCCTGAAATCCTCAGTGGGCGTGTACAGGTATGCTCTAATGTTTCTCACGGTAGTATCTTAAAACCCAAGATAACATGGTCACTTCCCTCCCAAGTTCCCACTGTTCTTATTTTTCAACCAATTGTTGGTAAGGATCATATCAGAAACACGTCCCATTAACAAAGAATACAAACTGTTTTCATTGACACTATCTTCATAGCCAGTTGTTGACTTCCACTATTCTTCTCTTTTTCCCTAGGCCACATGCTTCAACAGAAGGAAGTGAAGAAAAGTAAAGGCAAATGAAGAAAACCTTTTTTTTGTACTGTTTTAATTGTTTAACTGTTTTTATGATTGTTAGATGCCCAGAGTCACTAATCAATCAATCAATCAATCAATTAATTAATTAATTAATAAAACACCTGTGCCCCAGGCTACTTCAGACAGAGCTTTACAGTCCCTTGAAGTGTCTTCAGGGTTCTACCTGTCATCAGTTCCCATGGGAATCACAGAAAGAGATACTTGTCAGTGGGGTTAAAGAACCTCACTGTTCTTTCACATCCTGAAAGTATATCCCTGGAAGGCAGCACACTTCTTTTGACAAACTAGGCAAAATATTACAATTTCAGTCCCTCTCAGTAAGAATCACCTATTGCTTCCTCTTTTGGGAGACAGAGAGAGGACTCCTTCCCTTTGGAGAAACTGCAGAGTCCTATTCCTCAGTCCCTGTGGTTTGTGGTAGCTGCTCTTCCTCCAGAGATCCAGACACATAATCAAGTACAAAGCCCTGAAATGTCATTGAAGTTCCAGGATATGAAGGCTCTTCTTGACAGTCTTAGGCCTTTGTGTCACATATTGCTCTTACTCCATCCCCTCTCCTTGGCTTTCTTCTTCTTTGATGAGGTTTTCCCTCCACAAGTGTTTCCTGTATCGGATTCAAGAATTTACCATCCTTCCTGATAAGCTGGGGGGTGGGGAGGTTAACTGCTCTGTGAGCTGCATTTGTTGCCAGTTTGCTTCCAGGTCCAATTCAAGGTGCTGGTTTTGACCTTTAAAGCCCTTCATGGCATGGGGCTGGGTTATCTGAGGGACCGATTATATCTGCTCATCCTACCAGATATGGCAGAGAAGGCATGCTGTGGGTCCCGTCTGTCAGGGAACAACACTTGCCATGTCCCAGGAGACAGGCCTTCTCTGCCATGGCACCTGCCTTATGGAATCTTCTCCCTCCTGAAGTGAGGTTAGCTCCATCCCTCTTAACTTTCCGCAGGTCCCTCAAAACCTGGCTTTGACTTTTTTTTTAATTAAGTGTTGTATGCCACCCAGAGTCACTTTTCTGTGAGATGGGCGGCTATACAAATTTGATTGATAAATAAATAAATAAACAAACAAATCTTCTAGCCCCTTATCCTTCTCCTCTAGGAGGCCAATCATCCTGTACTTGTAGCAACTGTAGTTCTTGTTGTCTTCAGGGGGGAAAACAAACATGACACATATCATGCAGGTCATAAGAATAGTTCCTGTCATCTCCTTGTTTTTGTGATAAACAATAAATTATGTGTAAACGAAAATTGCCAAACTCCTGTTTGCTCTTCCTGTTCACTTGCTCAGTAAGCTTGCTCTTGGGAGGAAGCAGTTTCCTTATATGTCCCCTGAAGCTGTTGCAGGTAGGCAAGCACAAGCAATGCGCCAGTCACACACAGTGAGCAATCAGCAGCACTCAGGAAACCACCAGCAGGAATCAGGAATCCCTCTCCCTCCTTGGCTTTTCCTTTTCCTTTTTCCTCCTCTCTTTTCTCTATTTCCACTCCTCAGCCAAACTCCTGTTTGCTCTTCCTGTGCACTCATTCAGTATCATATGCTATGGTCATCACCAGATCAGCTCATAGATATTAATCTCTGTCACCCAAACATTTTACACCATGCTTTTTAGTAAGATAGAGAAGGTACAAACTAGGTTCCAAACCGTTGTGATAGCCATGCCTGCTAATGATAAAAGTTTGGGCACATTTTTGCCTATGTGCCACAAGTGTAACAAAAACTCAATTTAAGTCCAGGCATGCTATTTTTATGCAAACTAAGACCCTCTAATCTACAGATTACCTTGCAAGCCAGCAGACTGTTGCCCATATCCTATATCCCACAATTAGGAGGTAAATTTATTTACAGTATTTATTATTTATTTATTTAATTTTTATCCTGCCTTTATTATTTTTATAAATAACTCAAGGCGGCGAACATACCTCATACTCCTTCCTCCTCCTATTTTCCCCACAACAACAACCCTGTGAGGTGAGTTGGGCTGAGAGAGAGTGACTGGCCCAAGGTCACCCAGCCGGCTTTCATGCCTAAGGCGGGACTAGAACTCACAGACTCCTGGTTTCTAGCCCAGCACCTTAACCATTAGACCAAACTGGCTCATTAAATTAAATTAAATTAAATTAAATTAAATTAAATTAAATTAAATTAAATTAAATTAAATTAAATTAAATTAAATTAAATTAAATAGTGTATATACACACTCAAGATACTGGTTTATGGATAAGGGCTAAAAAGCTGGATGTGGCTCTCTGGATCTCTGTCTAGGAGCTCATAATGCTAAGCAGTTACCCACAACTTCTGACCAGCAAGCAGGTTGTCCTCTGTGACCCTCTTGTGACCCTCTGAGCAATGCATTGAATAAATCCCTTAGTTAGACTTCCATCATGTTTTTTTTTCTTGTATGAATTTATCTCAATAGCTATTTGCCATTTCACTGACTCTTCATCAGGCTTCTTATGAAGCTCTATCATAAGCCCATTGTACCTCCCCCATTACTTGCTGCTGAACTCCCACATAAAACATCCTGTTTACTGCTCTTGTTCACACACTCTGGATCACAAGCTCATGGGACTGGCAACCTACTTATAGATCTCAATAGCTGCTGACCACCCCCAGCTCCAGCTAGCTCAGTGACACACCTCAAGCAGCAGATCCCCCTTTCCAGATTCTACATGCCAGAGCACACAGCAGCAGCTAAGAAAAAGAAATGGATACCACCATAAAAATAGGAACAGAATCCAATCTGTTCAGTATATATACTGTAATGGCTATGCCACCTAAAGATGTTTGAACATTCAGTTTTTGGTTTTTAACAGTTGCATATATTTTGATCTATAAAACCTTTATTTCATATTTCCAGATTGGTCTGTGCAGGGTTAAATTAAAATCAAGACAAAATTTCAGATTTTAGTATGAGCATATATGATTTCTTGGCCACATTTTCTCATACTGTACAATACAAACTTTTAAATGTGTCTTTTTTTCTTCGAAGCACAAAGTAATACATATTTTAAATGTTTGAGTACATTCTCAATGAAGAATTGCATTGAAAAAAAATCAGGCAAATGGGAAATACAGAAGATTATTGTATTCTGCTTTACCAATTAGTTGAATGATAAGGAACAGGTCTATTTAAATTCTTCAAATTCATTATCTAGGTTATATTCTTCAAATTCGCTATCTGGCTTGGCATCTTAGTCTGAATTCAGATGGCCAAGACTTACCTCTCTTACAAACACTGTTCCTGCCCCAGCTAATCAATTCACTTAGAGGATTCCCTGGCATCTTCCCTTGTTATTCTGCTTTCTTTCTCATAGGTTCTCAAGCTATAGATGCTGGTGCATCCCTGTGACATGTCACTCTGAGTTAATATATGCACAGAGGCCCACAGAGAGAGACATGAGTCCAGCCCCTTGCCTTTTATTTACAGGCCATTTTTTCTTGCTTCATTTCTAGATTGATCATGTTTAAGACGACATGACCTACTTAAGCTCCGTGACCTAGTTATAGCAGAAACACTGGCTTTAAATGCTCATTCTAGGGCAATGAAGGAACAAAGGCAGTGGAAAATGGAGAGAAATATCATCAATATTGTTGCTAATGAAAACAAACTCACCCTCACTGAATGCCTTCTACTGACTTTTCCAATCACTGCTGATTCTGAGGGAAACCTAGAGATTCAACTGTTTTGCCACTTTTTCAGTATAGAACTATCATCCATTCTGAACCTTTGTTTGATCTCTCTGCTGCCCAACCATATAATATATGATGAGCTTTATTGTGCTCTATTAGCTTCCTTATACCTCCTCATTCCATAGTGCTCCCATTACTCCTTTTAGCTTCATGGACACAGCTGACACTACAATCATCTTTCCCTGGGCCTCATTCCTAGATCAATAAGTACCTCATTGGTGAATTAAGACAGATGACTATTGTTTTTTATAATATCTACACCTAATGTTTCCCTCCTCCCCTACCCCCAAATTCTTTGAACAAATGCATGAGATATATTGTGTCCAATTTCAGCAAGGTATGTTGTCTTTTACTTCTACTAACGGCACATTAAGTAAAGACAAAACATTGTTAAATTCATTCATTCATTGGCGATCACTCGTAGCCAAGTAAGATTGTCTTCCAAGGGTAAAATTTTAACAGTGAATCCGTAAGTGGCTGTAAAGGCCAATTCTGGATCCGCACAACCTCCCACAATGAGGGCGTAGGTTTCCGGGTGGGAGACGGTCATGATGAGGGTTTGCTTGACGTGCCTTCCTTTTAGCTCTTTTCTCCCTTTCGCCCTGTACTCGTGCTTCTTCAAAGTCCATAGCGCCTTTAATAAAGGCTGACCTCCAATTGAAACGCTCATGAGTTAGGGCTTCCCAGTTCTCAATGCTGATATTACATTTTTTAAAATTAGCTTTGAGAGTATCTTTGAATCTCTTTTGCTGTCCACCAATATTCCGTTTTCCATTCTTTTTTTTTTTAACAAATTTTATTAGATTTTAATTTTACATAGATAAAAGTTTGAAACAGAAAAGAAAATGGAAATACAAATCAAGAAAAAAGAAAAGATAAAAAAGTGTAGTAAAGGAAAAAAGAAAAAAAGATAAAGCTGAAACAGAATTTGGTCAACTTCCGATTTGTATCTGGTCATGGTATTTTAAAAATTTTATCTTACATGCTAGGTCTATATATAATATTAAAGAATATTTCTTGTCTATTACATCAATATATATATATTTTAATCTTCAAATCCCCATATAAGCTTTGCCCCTCCCGCATCTTGTAAATAGTCAGTTAATGGTTTCCACTCTTTAAGGAAATAATTATTTGGATTTTCTTTTAATAAACATGTCAGTTTATCATTCTCTGCCATATCCATCAATTTTAACATCCAATCTTGTATTGTAGGCGATATCTGGTTTTTCCAATTTTGTGCAAAAATAAGTCTTGCTGCTGTAATCATGTATTGCATAATCCTTGTAAATTGCTTCCCAGGTTGTCCATCAATTATTCCCAGTAAGAAAAATTCCGGTTTAAATGGAACTCGAATTTGTAATATATTTTGCATCAATGCATGTATTTGAGTCCAAAATTTCTTTGCAGTCTCACATGTCCACCACATATGGTAAAAAGACCCCTCTTTTTTTTTACATTTCCAACATAAGTTGGAGACATTTCCATACATTTTAGAAAGTTTTTGTGGGGTCATATACCATCTGTACATCATCTTATAAAAGTTTTCTTTTAAATTATAACACAAAGTAAATTTTAACCCTTTGGTCCACATATCTTCCCATTGTTGCATTTGAATATTATGGCCAATATTTTTAGCCCATTTAATCATACAGTCTTTAACTTGTTCCTCTACCATTTCACCTTTTAACAATAATTTATACATTTTTGCAATTAGATGATCATCTGTCTCACATAGTTGTATCTCAAATTCCGATTTGGTTTGTTCAAATTCAAGGTCTTTCTTATCTAATTTAAATTTCTCTACGAGCTGCATATATGAAAGCCATTGAAAACTGTATCCCTCTGATACCAATTCTTCTATTGATTTAATTATATATTGTCCTTGTTCTTTCTTTAAAAAGTCTTTGTAGGTTAACCATTTATCTTTATTTCTTACTTCTGTTCTGTAGAATGCTTCTTGTGTAGAAATCCATAAGGGTCTTTTATAACATAAGATTAATTTATATTTATTCCAGATTCTTAACAAGGATCTTCTAATATAATGGTTTTTAAAGTCCACATTAACTTTAACTTTATCGTACCACAAATATCCATGCCATCCATATCTTAATTCATGTCCTTCCAAATTCAATAATTTTTCATTTTTCAAAACTATCCATTCTTTAATCCAAACCAAGCAACAAGCAGCATAATATAATTTCAAATCCGGTAGACCTAGTCCTCCTCTTTCTTTAGAGTCTTGCAATACTTTATATTTTACTCTTGGTTTTTTCCCTTGCCAAATAAACTTAGAAATATCTCGCTGCCATTGTTTAAAAGGTTCTTCTGATGCCAATATAGGTAGTGTTTGAAAAAGATATAAAATTCTTGGCAAAACATTCATTTTAATTGCTGAAATTCTACCTAATAATGATAATTGCAGTTTTTCCCAATGTTCCAAATCTTTTTTAATATCCATCCAAAGTGGAATATAATTATTCTTAAACAACTTAACATTTTTAGTTGTTAAATATA
The DNA here is from genome assembly GCA_023362775.1 of Charina bottae. NCBI lineage: Eukaryota > Metazoa > Chordata > Lepidosauria > Squamata > Charinaidae > Charina > Charina bottae. The sequence continues at coordinate 122,100,001 of JALMGJ010000001.1, forward strand.
CTCCCAAATATTTTACTTTTTCTTCCATTGAATATCCTGTTATTTCTTTCAATTTCTCTTGTTGGTGGTAATCCATATTTTTGGTCAAAACTTTTGTCTTCTGTAAATTCACTTTGAACCCTGCTAGCGACCCAAAGTCTTTTAGTTTCTGTATTAATATTTCAATTCCTTCTAGTGGATTCTCCAAAGTAATGACTAGGTCGTCAGCAAATGCTCTTAGTTTATAAACTTCTTTTTTAACTTTAATACCATGGATACCATCATCTTGTCTAATATCTCTAAGTAAAACCTCTAATACCAATATAAACAAAAGTGGAGATAATGGACAACCTTGTCTAGTACCTTTTTGTATTTCACATGGCTTACTAAATTCTCCATTAACAATTATTTTGGCAAATTGTGGAGTATATATTGATTTAATCCATTTTATAAAATTTCCTCCAAAATTCATATTTTCCAAAACTTTGAACATAAAAGGCCAATTTAAGTTGTCAAAGGCTTTTTCAGCATCAATAAATATCAAGGCAGCTTGTTTATCATAGTGTTGATCCAAATATTCAATTACGTCTACTATGTTTCGGACATTGTCATGAATTTGTCTTTTGGGTAGAAAACCAGTTTGGTCTTGATGAATAAAATCCTTAAGTATATTCTTCATTCTTTCTGCTAATATCGTTGTAAATATCTTATAGTCATTATTCAATAAAGATATTGGTCTGTAATTTTTAGTTAATGTTAAATCCTGTTGTTCTTTGGGTATCAATGTTATATGTGCTTCTTTCCAAGTTTCAGGCATAATTCCTGTTTCCAAAATAGAATTCATAGTCTTCTGCAAAGGTAGACATAAATCCTCTTCAAAACATTTATAGTAGGCTGCTGACAATCCATCCGGTCCAGGAGCTTTTCCACTACTAATTTTCTTAAAAGCTTTTATCAATTCTTCTTTTCTTATAACATTATTTAATATCAATCTTTGTTGGTCATTAAGAACAGTTAGTTTTTGTTTATTCAAATATTCTTCAATCTCATCCAAGTTGACATCTTGTTTTTTATATAATTTAGAATAATAGTCATGAAAGGTTTTTTGAATGTCCATATTATTCACCAGAGTTTTTCCTTCATGTTGAATATTAGTAATCAAATTCTTTTGTCTTTGTTTCCTCAATTTATAAGCCAGCCATCTACCTGGTTTATTTGCATATTCAAAATATTTTTGTTTTGTAAATTTCATTTGAGTCTCTATCTCTTGAGTTAATATCATTGATATTTGCTTTTGTAGAAATTTAATTTGAGTGAGCAAAGTGTCATCCATTGGTTTATCTCTCAAGTCTAACTCTTTACTTTTAATTTCATCTAAAATCAATTGAATTCTTTTTTGTTTTTTCTTCCTCATTTGAGCATTGTATTGAATAAAATAACCCCTCATATATGCTTTACTGGCTTCCCATACAGTTTGAATATTAGTCCCTTTGTTCAAATTAAATTGAAAATATTCTCTTAATTTTTTTTTGCATACATCAACTACATCATTATTCCGTAGTAGTGACTCATTCAATCTCCATCTAAATACATTCCGTTTCCCTTTAAGAGTCAACATTACTGGATTATGATCTGATAAAGTCTTAGGTAATATATCAACTTTGTTAATATCCATCATCAAATTTTTAGATATCAAAATCATATCTATTCTAGAATGTGATTTAAATCTCTCTGAATAATATGTAAATTCTCTGGAAGTCCCATTCATACATCTCCAAATGTCTTGTAAATCCAACATCTCTTTCAAGTCGAAAAATGTTTGTGGCAATTTTCCCTGTGTTTGCTTCACTTCTTTTTGTGACTGTCTATCCAATCTGGGGTAAATTACCCCATTCCAATCCCCCATGAAACACCAATTGTCATAAGTTAAGTCCAAAAGTTTATCCATCAGGTTTTTATAAAATACTCCTTTATCCATATTTGGTGCATAAAGTCCAACTATCAGTGTTTTAGTTCCTTGTATGTTAATTTCTACTACAATGTATCGACCCTCTTCATCAGCTAATATCAATTTTGGGTTTAACTTTGGTTGTACATATAAGACTACCCCTTTAGTTTTTTTATATCCAGCCGAAATAAATTCTTCTCCAAGCTGTTTTTGAATCAAATATTTAGTATCTTTTTTACAAATATGAGTCTCTTGTAAACAACTTATGTCCAATTTCTGTTTTTTCAAAAAATGAAATATCTTTCTTCTTTTTTGTGGAGCATTGGCTCCATTAATATTCCATGTCAGATATTTAAGTTCCATTGGTGTTTTATTCTTTAAAATCCCTTTGTTAAGTCCACACCTGTAGCTCCTTTCTCAGATAGATCTTCAGTCTTCTCTTTGTCTTTCGATGTTTCTCCTCCTTTTGTCAATTCTCCTTCTGGTAAACCCATTTCTTTCTTGTATTTCTCTAAAAAAGCTTTTGCTTTTAAAATGGAAGTTATTTTGAATCTCTGTCCTTTAAACTCAAACGATACGCCTTCCAATTTTTCCCATCTGAATGAAATACTATGTTGCCTTAATTTGTCTGTAAGGAAAGAATAGTCTTTTCTTTTCCTAATTATTCTCAAGGGAATTTCTTTTAATACAATTATTTCCTTCCCTTCTATATTTAATCTAGTATTATAATGCTTCCTTAAGATTTGCTCTTTTGTCACTTTTCTTACAAAATATATCAATATGTCTCTAGGGACTTTTCTTTCCTTAGCATAACGTGAGTTTACTCTGAATATCTTGTCTATCTCCAAATCTAAATCTTGTTCTCTTGTCTCCAAAAATTTAGCTAATTCAAAAGTCATCCTTTCTCTCACATTTTCATCTACTTGTTCTGGAATTGCTCTAAATCTCAAGATGTGCTCCTTCTCTCTCATTTCTGCTAAAGCTGTGATATCTAGATTATGTTCAATCTCTTTAATAGCATATTCTGATTTATCTTCTAATTTTTGCATCTGGCTTTGCGTATCTTTAAGTTCTCCTGACAGAGAATTGACCACTTCCTTAACTGTTTGAATTTCTTTTTTAAAATCTTGCTTAATCTCTCGGGTTATTTCTTTCTTCATATCGTCCATTTTTTTGTCTAATGCTGTAATCTGATCTTCCATCTGCTTCGTGGAGTCATCCATTTTCTTATTTATTGCTGTATTCTGGTCATCCATTTTCTTATTTATTGCTGTATTCTGATCATCCATTTTCTTATTTATTGCTGTATTCTGATCATCCATTTTCTTATTTAGTGTTGCAACAGCTTCTAATATCTTTTTCATTTCTGGTAATAAAGCTTCTGAGGCAGATGTAGCAGGTGTAGCAGAATCAATAGGTGGTCCTCCAGTCTCCTTCTTCTTCTCCTTCTCCGCCCGTCTCGTTCCCAAAGACGCCATAGCCCTGCAAAAAAGAAGAAAAAAGGGAGAAAAGGGGAAAAAGCACCATATAACAATATAACAAAAATTATTTAAAAAAGGGGAAAAAATTAATAAAAAAATTAAAAATTCTTTTGCAAATAATAAAAAGAAAAAAGAAAAGGTGAAAAAACAAATATCCAAAAGGTTAAGGAAAAAGAAAGAGAGAACTAGGCTCCTTTAAAAATTTTCCTCTTAGGTCATTTATAATCCCTTATATATAAAAGTCCACAGTGTTTCAAAGGATAAAAGCCTAGGACTTTTTGTTCTCCTGTAGTCAAAATCAAAGATAAGAATAGTAAATATTCCCAGGGTTTCACCTTCCCACTTGTAATTCTTCAATCCAACCACAAGTCAAAAAGAAAAAATGTTGCTAGAGACATGTAAAAAAGCCTCTACTTTCCATATAATAATCCAATAATCCAAATTAAACGTTAAATAACTTGACTTTTTCAGAAAAATAAATCCAAACAGAGTTCAAAGTTCAAAAAGAAAAAGAGGAACTTGTATATATAAAAGAGTTTTTAATAGGGTTCAGTAATCCCAACATCAAAATCTTAAAAAATAAAGTATTAATCACTCCATTTAAATCCAAGCTTTAATATAGTATTCCAGAGAACAAAAATAGAAATACCAATAGTTGTCCATAAGTAAAAAACTCAAACCAAACTGAAATAATAGTAAAAGTCACTTTCACTTCTAGCAAAGCCACTTAGCTTCTCTTCCCACCGTTTATTCTTCCATTAACAAGAAAAAAATATAGCACCAGCAAATATAAATCAAGTCCAGATACAAATCTTAGCACTTAATAAAAAAATAATAATGTTTAAAAGTAAAAAAAAGTGACTAAAAGCCTGGTCGGGCCAGCTACTTATCTGTTAGAATCACGGCTGCTGCAGAGCCCCGTTTTTTTTCCCAGTCTCCTTTCATTGCTCCATCTCCCTCCTCCCGCAGTGGAAATTACAGGAGTCGGGGGAGGGCATTTACTTCAGAGACCCTTTGTGGTTAATCTTCTGATCACACTCTCTTCGAGTGTGATTTTTCCAGCGATTTCTTCTCCCAAATCGCTGCAAACAGCTTAGCCGTGGAATCGAGGCTAAGGAGCCCCAGTTCTTCGCTGTGCTCCGACCAGAACCCGGAAGTGCCCGTTTTCCATTCTTAAGTTGGGAGTAAAGTAGCTGCTTTGGAAGACGATGGTCAGGCATTCGAACAACATGGCCGGTCCAGCGAATTGTTAAATATCACTGTTCAATATCATACTTCATTTTTTCCAATTCAATTGAATGTGGGAAAGAAATTATGTAAAAGGGCTTGGGACTGACTATCTTTCTGTCTGCTCATGAGTGGAATAACTCTCTGAAAACAGAACAAAACAGGACCAAATTTGTTATGACGGAGAAGACAGCAAAAGATAATCTGAATTTCAAAATGGGCCAGATAAAGTCTGATGCTGCAGAGAAAAAGATTGCAGGGAAAAAATCCCCAATACGTCTCTGTGGGAACTTTGGAATGCCTCTGATTCCTCCATTCTAAGTCCTACACACATATACACAGAGGTGACACAAATGCATCCCCTCCTGAGTAGACCCTCACACCCCCACACACACCAACAGGCAACACACTCTGATTAGTCCCTGGGGAAAAAGAGCACACATGGAGGAAACATGTTACTTTGTTACACAGAGGAAAATGCAGACACCTCCCCTGAACACTTCTAGTGGAGGGCTGGGAAAGAATTCATGAAGACAAGCTCTGCATGCTATTATCTTCTTCAATTTCTTCCATTTATATGGCTGCCTGCCCACTTGCCAAGTGACTCTGGGCAGCTAACAAGGATTAAAAATATCAAAAATACATGTCAGCAAAAATCATACATAGCTACAAGGACAACAACCTATATATCATATACTAAAACAGCTTACGCAGCATCCTGATCCAATGCTAGAAGAAGAGGACTTCAGAGCCTTTTTAAAGGCCAGCAGGTTAGACTTGTCTGAAATGGAATGTGGGAATGACATTGGGAGACTGGGCAAAGAGATGCTGCCAAGGGGACAGTCAGATAAGAGACAGCATAGCCCGCAACTGGATAGTAGGCGGGGCAAGAGGCTCAGAAAAGGTTTCTCAGGCTGTAAAGGAGACGGGGGGGGCGGGGGGAGGATTGTACTTTCAGACTTGCAAGATTGATGTTGGGCTCGTGGGTTAAACCAGATAGGAATCACAACCAGATGAGCTAATTCTACTTTATTGTAAAGCTACACTGACCGAATCTTGCAAGTCTCCCTACTGTTACTTTTTTTATATATAATTTTTTATTAGAAGTTTTACAAAGAACATAAAAACTAACAGAAACTAATAAGGAATAGAAGAAGTGGAGAAGGAAATAAAGAAAAAGTAAAAAAGAAAAAAGTGCAGAAAGAAAGAAAGAATAAAAAGAAACATCTCTCTACTGTTATAACCATTGTTTCTTTAACAAAATATTTTAAAGGTTTATTTAAACTCGTAATAGTAATGTATTTATTTATTTATTTAATTTCTATAGCCACCCATCTCAACAAGTGACTCTGAACAAATATTCTGAAGTGGGTGAAGTTGAGCACTATATATTTATTTCAATGTTTTATATACCTTCCATTTCCATAGGATTCAGGCAATTTACAGAAATAGAAAACCCGTATAGTAATGGCTTAGGAAGCAGGAAAAGCATTTCCTTCTTCCCCTGGAATAGTTAGCCCATCAACTTCCATCACAGCTCCCATGGCCCATCACTGTGGAAATATGCCCCCATGCCTAAAGCTGCCATGCCATACCTTCTGTTGAAGCTACATCACAGAATATGTCTATGAAGGTTCTCAGTCATCCAGGTGGAATTGTCTGTAGCTTGAATCATGTCAACTGGATTTCTATTTTCTCAGTGGAAACGTTTCGCTCCTTATCCAAGGAGCTTCTTCAGTCTGAGCAAAGTTGGTAAGGGAATCCTAAATATGTTTCTAGGTAGCTGTGTGACCTTACACCTGGGGCTAGGTCATGGTTATATTGAGATGTTATTTTAAGTCCTTTTATCATCTAAAGGAGGATCATTAAGATCACCATGCTGCTGTTGAGCTTGTGAAATGGTCTTAATCTTCCTAGGCACAGAAGACAAAGCAGGGAGGAAGATGGGGGAAAGATTCTGCCTGAGGCCCCCACCTCTATTCAAGGAAGGATTTTCCAAGTTGGCATAAATGGATTCCTTGACCCCTCTCTCAAACTGTGAGAAATCTGTGAACTGTGAAAATGTGAAAATCTGTGAACTGAGAACTGTGAAAAATCCAGTGCAGTGAGGAGTGCTCTGAACTCTACATTGGAGAAACCAAACAACTTTTGTACAGGAGGATGGCCCAACACAGGAGAAGTAACACCACAGGACCAGAGTCAGCAGTTTATCTTCATCTAAAGGAAAAAGGACACTCATTTGAGGACATTAATGTTCACATTTTAGACAGAGAAGATAGGTGGTTTGAGAGAGGGGTCAAGGAATCCATTTATGCCAACTTGGAAAATCCTTCCTTGAATAGAGGTGGGGGCCTCAGGCACAATCTTTCCCCCATCTTCCTCCCTGCTTTGTCTTCTGTGCCTAGGAAGATTAAGACCATTTCACAAGCTCAACAGCAGCATGGTGATCTTAACGATCCTCCTTTAGATGATAAAAGGACTTAAAATAACATCTCAATATAACCATGACCTAGCCCCAGGTGTAAGGTCACACAGCTACCTAGAAACATATTTAGGATTCCCTTACCAACTTTGCTCAGACTGAAGAAGCTCCTTGGAAAAGGAGTGAAATGTTTCCACTGAAAAAATAGAAATCCAGTTGACATGATTCAAGCTACAGACTACATCACAGAACTTCAAAATTAAGCCACCCTCCAATATTCAAATGAGCATGAATTATTATTACAGGATAAGCTTTTCTGTGGATAGAGATCTTAATAAGGATATGAGCTAAGAAACAGTAAATAATTATTGAGCTATTTATTCATTTATAAATTAAGATGTAGTCTTTTTTCTTTTCCTTTTCATTCCATGTTGGGATAATGCTTTCTTCGAATCATTACTGGTTATGAAATTTACTTGTTTTTAGTGTCAGGGGGTAATCGGTTACATGCAAACCCCAGCTTTGCATATAATGATAAATGCACATTAAAATTTGCTTCAATCCAACAATGAGCATGAGACTGACTCCAAGTGGCTGTGCTAATGATGATGACAATAAATTCTGTTTATTCCTCCTGGGGTAATGAGCCTTTAATGTCAACACTCCTTTTTATTTTCATCCTTCTATTTGCAGTCACAAAGTTTAGGCTTTGGAGGATTTATTTATTTATTATAGGAGCAAAGCTCAGATGAGACTTTTCAGTACGGTAGTTTATGCACTATCCAGGTATGACCTGCTTTGTAAATTGATAGTGTATGATAGGATGTGCCACAGGTTTCAGTGAGAACAAATGGTATCCACCAAAATGTATTCCAGTATGGCACAGATGTCCAAGAAGAAATAGAGTCAGCTAACATCCATCATTCCTTCCTAATACATACACACACATTCTACAGATCCACATAATTTTGCGTTAGCATATTTGCATAACTTCACCCACAGGTTTTCTCTATGACCTCTAATGTCTATTGTTAAGAGTTTGGGACCTTCCACTTACTGGACCACTGATTAGCAACAACAACCAAGTACTACATGCAGCATCCTCTTATAAGCCCTCAGTAATCCATTCCAATATCACTTTTTACATATATGAATCCAAGTATATGTTGGGTGAACATTCAGTTCCAGAAATGATTATCTAAACTTGCTCCAGCATGATCTCATCAGAGTACCCTGTTTAGACAGAGATTTATGCTATTACTTGCCAGAGATTTAAGGATTTGATCGTTTTACAAGCTGAAAGAAAAGGGGTAGAACCAGTCCTAAGCAAAGAGAGCTATACTGATTATACAAATAATTTCTAAAAACAAACCCTTTTAACAATAAGTATGGTTCAGTTAAAAAACTGGTTCTCCACAAACTAATATATTTCAGGAAAATTTGAATATACAATGCTTTGGTGCTATTATATGTTGGAAAGACACAAAACAGGCTGTTCCCTTCTGACAATTGAGAAAGGCTACAGCTCAGTGGCAAAGGACATATTTTGGATGCAAAAGGTCCCTTGGCATTAGTGGATAAAAGGATCATTTAGAAAGTGATGGAAGCCAATATCTTTCAGAGTACACAGTGCTTGACGAGATAGATAAATATCTGGTATCATAGAAGATCTTTATTAGATTTACATATTTCTCCTATCACAAGGGTCCTGTTTGACCTGGGGAGCTCCATCTTCTTTTCCTGCTGGCCAGCTGATCAGTATACCAGCGGGGCATCACTGCCATGAGCAGTGAAAAATCATTAACCTGTTTCATGCCAGCCAGCTGATCAGATTGATCTAATAGAATTCAGTGTCAGAATGTGTAAAATGATTCATGTTAGAGCAAATATCCTAATGTCATCAATATGCTGACAGGGTCTCAGCTGGAAGTGACTAACCAGAAAAATGATCTTGAGATTGAGGCGAATGGTTTGATGAAATCTTCATCCCAGTGTATAGCTGCTGTGATAATGGAAAAGTCCATGTTAGAGCTAATTAGGAAAAGGGTTGAGGATAGAATTGCCCATATCGTATTGCCTTTAAACAAATCTATGGTGCAGCTGCACTTGAAATACCATCTTTCTACTGCACTTCAGGAAGAATATTATAGAGCTGGAAAGGTGCAGATAAAGACAATTCATAAAATCATGGAGCTGGAGCAATTTGTGAAGAGGAGGAGGTTGTTACAACCTTGGTGCTCTTTAGCTTCAAAAATAGTGGGGAAATGTCAACACTGCAATGGAGTATAAAACTGATCAGTCTTATACTTTATGAGCTTTTGGAAAGATCTGACTGAATGGCTGCTCTTACCTGCTAGTGTGAGGAAGGAAAAGTTTCAGGGCTCAGCTGCAACTAGGAAAAGCCTAGCAATAAGAGTAAAATTGGGAGCCAAAAAGACATTATGCCTTTTTGAAGATCAGGCCAGTTAAGGTATTTGGATCATTGAATCGGAAGAGGCCATTTAGAGAATCCCCCAGCTTACTGCAACCCCTGCTCGGTGCAGAAATCCAAATTAAAGCATCCCAGATGAATGGCTGTCTAGCCTCTGTTGAATGCATTGAGCAAAGAAGAATCCACCATCCTTCTAGTAACTGGTTCTATTATTCTTACTATTTAGATTTGTCTTTTAAAATCATCCAGGATTTGCTTCCCTACAATATGACCATTATTCCATCCATGAACTGCACTTGGGAATGATATAGAATAGGTCAAGGCTTTTTTGTGCAATACTCTGCTTGAAGGCTATCATGCCCACCCACACACTCCCCATCATCTTTACTCAGGGCTAAATAAACATAATCACTTCCCTCAATCTCTCATCAATCTCCTGATCATTCTCATTTTATTTTATTTATCATTAAATTTATAATAATCACAGTTGCCTATTCCAGTTTGTCTAAATCCTTCTTAAAGCGTAGTGCCCATATCTACAGTAGGTGCAATACACAAAAGGTGAAGGTCTAACCTGAACATTTCCTAAGAAAAATACTTGACATTATCTTATGCATTTTTTCTCCATTGTAGAATATTTTTCAAACAAATGCATTAAACCGGATTCCAGACACACTGGTTGCATTTCTGACTGCAGTGTCTGATTGACTTTTCAGATGTCTCTAAGTATTCCCTAGCCTGTTGTATGTCAGCCACACTTCACTCTTATGTTTTACATTAGTATTGACAGGCATACACTTAATCATGGCTTGCACTTACCTTACTTGGAATAAGAATGGGGCAAATGCCCCTCACAAAAGAAAAAAAATCATTATTTGAAGAAATTAAACCATGATGTGATACGATTACAGGAGACTCATATAAGGAAAAAAGATATTAAATATTTGATGAATAAAAATTTGGGAGAGGAATTTATTTCAGCAGGTTTGAAGAAGATAAATGGACTTGTAATATATGTTAAACCACAATTGAAACCACGTTTATTGCTTTCTGACGAACATGGCAGATATGTAGCAGTGAAAGTCAAGCTTAATGGACTTAAATCTATTGTTGTGGGGATATATATGTACCAAATGAGGATAAGAGTAAATTTTTTAGAAATTTTCTGAATGAATTGTCATCTTTTTCATATCAAAGCTGGTGTCTACTTGGAGATTGGAGTGGTGTAATGTTCCCCATGATTGGACAGGACGTCTGAAAAGGAAATTAATCTTAAACAAGGAAGACTCCCACAGTCCTATTTTGACATGATAGACAATTTGGCATTAGTAGATTCTTGGTGACACAAAAATGGATTAGCCTCCCTTGCATGGGAGATGGGCGGGGAATAAATTGAACAAATAAATAAATAAAATAAAATATACCTTTTACTCGGAAAGACATAAATCCTTTTCAAGAATTGACATGGTATGGATTTCAAATAATTTAGCCAATAAAATTTGTAAGATTGATATTTTACCAAATACTTTTCTCTGATCACAATCCAGTAAGTTTGAAAATAAAGAGATCATCTATGGCTTTTAGATGGAGATTGAATGAAGCTATTTTACAAAGAGAAAATGTTTGGTTGATTGTAAGAGGAGTTTAAAAGATTTTTTTTTACATCAACTTGGACAAAGGGACTGACCTAAAACCTGTTAGGGACACCAGTAAGGCAGTTATGAGAGGTCACTTTATTTACCATCATTGTAGAATATTTTTCAAACAAATGCATTAAACCGGATTCCAGACAGACTGGTTGCATTTCTGACTGCTGTGTCTGATTGACTTTTCAGATTTCTGTAAGTATTCCCTAGCCCATTGTATGTCAGCCACACTTCACTATTATGTTTTACATTATTAGTATTGACAGCCATACACTTTAAACCTAAGTTAGGATTGAAATCCCATCTTGTCACTTATCTCTTCCTTTTTATCTTGTTTGTTTCCTCTCATCATTAAATCATCCCTTTCATAAGAGAAACCTCAGGACAATGTTGCAAAAATGGAAGCAAATGGATTAGCAAGTGGCTAAAAAGGCATGAACAAGAAGAAGGCACTTTTATTTTCAGAGCTAATGTTAATTTTTTTCCCCTCCGGATATTCTCTTGGGTGGCACTGGTAGATTTCTCATAGTGTAGCATTAATAATGTTTCCCTTTTAGGAGCTAGAGAACAGAAAGAATTTCCTACTTATAAAGAAAAAGTGATCTAATAGTATTGATATTTTAGTAAGATCATGCTGTACTTGTGGATGTCCTCTGGCAGGACTGGGATAGGTATGGTGTGACCCTCCTCGTCCTGTTTGATCTCTTGATATAACGGTATATCAAGTATATATTGGTATATCAAGTATATATATATAACGGTATATCTCACCTTGGGAGATGGGGGGTGGGGGGTGGGAAGAGATGCTGCCTAGGGAACAATCAGATAAGAGAGGGTATAGCCCACAGCTGCATAATGGGAAGAGAAAGGAACTCAGAAAGGATCCCCCCTAATTTATCAGGCCATAAAAGAGACAGCAGGAGATTTGAACTTCAGACTTGCAAGATTCTGTTAATGTAGCTGTACAATAAAGTAGAATTAGCTCATCTGGTCTTGTTTCCTGTCTGTTCTACTTGGGAACACTGACACTTGGTGACCATCAATCATGGTATTCTTCTGAACTGCCTCCAAAGGCTGGGAATAGGAGACACTTTGCAACGGTTTTCCCCTTCCTTTGGGACTGGTTTCAGTAGATGGTGAGAGTTCTAGTCCAAGGCCCTTGTTCTGCAGGGCTCCACAGGGCTCAGGGCATTCCCCAACATCTACATGAAGCCACTCCATAAGGTCATCTATCAGCAGAGGGTTAGGTATCATTAGTATGCAGATGATGTCCAGCTTTATATCTCAACCCCTGGCCAGACAAGCAATGCCATGGAGGTTCTATCCCAGTTCCTGGAAGCTGTAAGGGTCTTGATGAAGAGAAACAGGCTGAGGATCCATCTTAACAAGACCAAGTGATTTTGGTTTCAAGGTCCTTCCAGTCTCAGGGTCTTACCATGTTTAGTTTTCAGTGGAGTTGGACCACTCTAGGTAGAACTTATACAGAATGTGGGGGTTCACCTGGACTCTTGGCTCCTGCTCAATAAGCATATGCCTGCTCTGAACAAATCTATTTTTGCCTCAATTGTGTCATTTCCTGGATTGGGAGGCTCGCCTCACAGTCAGTCATGTCCTAGTTACCTCCTGCTTTGCCTTTTTTTTTAATCCATTCAATCATGTCCCATTCTCAGCAACTGCCTGGACAAGTCCCTGCAGTTTTCTTGGCAAGGTTTTTCAGAAGTGGTTTGCCATTGCCTTCTTCCTAAGGCTGAGAGAGAGTGACTTGCCCAAAGTCACCCAGCCGGCTTTCATGCCTAAGGCGGGACTAGAACTCACAGACTCCTGGTTTCTAGCCTGTTGCCTTAACCACTAGACCAAACTGGCTCTCCCCGCTTTGACTACTGCAACATAATTTACATGCAGCTATCGTTGAAGACCAGCTACAATCTAGTCCAGATTGTAGCCACACAGGAGTTATGGATGCTAATTGCTTTGTCCACATAATATCTTTGCCCTACAAGCTGAATTGATTGCCAGTGGGATTCCAGGTGGATTCAAGTTGTTGGTTGATATATTACCTATAAATCCTTCATAGCTTAAGATCTGGGTACCTTTAGAAATGTCTTTCTATTGTTGTTTCTGCCCAACCAGTAAGATCTGTAATAGGTGACACATTCTAGTCCCAGCTACAAAGCATTGTCATTTTGTGGTACTTAGGAGGTACAACTTGTCTGTAGCTGCACCTGCCTTGGAGAACAGTGTCTCTCCTGAGGTTCATACAGCTCCAACCATGTTGGACTTTCATAAAGTTGTGAAAATATAGTTCTTAGCCTACTCAGGCCCTGGAGTAGGTTGCAATCAGTTATTCTCCTGATAATTTAAGACTTTTTCAGTTGGTTATCCTATAACCTGGGGTTATATATTATTATTTTGTTACCTTCTCTGCTTTTATTATTGTTTTAACCCTAGTATGTAAGCTACCTAGATTACCTTGGTGACTGAGGCAGAAAAAAATAAGAGTTTGTTGGTGGCTATGCCATGAGACTAAAACTCAATAACCTTCACCCATGCCTTTGGAACCCAACATTATAAGGTGCTCAACAGGAAGCTGCTCTAAGCTTTCCATACCCTGATGCCTCCATCAGTGTTGGAATAACAGCACTCAGGCTTCCCACCTGGCAAAATATTATCTGCTCTGGTTGAAAGCTGCTGTCCAGAGTATCAAGCAAAGTTCCTTCTCTCTCCCTCTCCCTCTCCCTCTCCCTCTCCCTCTCCCTCTCCCTCTCTCATTCTCACACACACACACACACACACACACACACACACATACACACAGAGTGTCCAGGACTAAATGAATAATTAACTTCTTGGAACCCTTCATCCAAGATATAGTAATGGATAATTGCTTATGGTAATATGAATACCATAGCAAAGATTTAAAGGGGGTTAGACAATGTATAGAAGAATAGATGATAGATAGATAGATAGATAGATAGATAGATAGATAGATAGACAGACAGACAGACAGACAGACAGACAGACAGACAGACAGACAGACATATCAACAGCTATGAGCCATGATAACTACAGGAAAGATATCTCAAATGGTAGTGTCAACCAACAGAGGAAAATAGCAAGAAAAAGAAAATAAGAGATTTTAAAGAGATAATTTCAAGAAACCTTACAGAAAAAGTAGGAATGCCCAAAAGTAATCACCAAACAGATCTAATAGAGGCAAATTAGGTTAAAGGAAGATAGAAGGACTATACTGAAACTTGTTACAAACAGATTATAAAATGAGAGAAACATTTGTGGAAAGAAAATACATTCAGAAACTGACTCCGCTAGAGAGATAAGACTCAGTAGACAAACTGTCAAACAAAGAAACAACAGGTGCAGATGAAATATGCATTGAACTATTTAAAGCTGCCAAAGAAAAGGCAAATAGAGTGCTAATAGTCCTATGTCAACAAATACAGAACAAGACAGTGCAGCCTAGAGATTGGAAAAGATGCGTGAATATGCTGTATCTATACTGAAGAAGGCAGATGCAAGAAAATGTGCAAACCACTGAATCATTGTACCTAATTATTTACACAGGAAAGGTTTTGATTACGAACTTATAAAGAAGAATAGAGCCATACATGGAGAGAGAAACACTAAATAGGAGGCAGGTTTCAGAAAACACAGAGGAATGCAAGATCAGAAAATTAACATCAGATGGATCATAATATTTGATTATCCCTTTGAAGAATCTTCACAACAAGATGGTACTGTAAGAACTGAATCTGAGAAACAGAGGAATTGAAAATGGGGAGGGAGAGAGACAAGGTTGCATGTTGTTCCTATTTCAGTTTAATCTATGCACTGAATATAGTATAAGAATGCTACGACTGGAAAAGATGATAGCTAGAATCAAAATGCACAACTGAAACACAGTTTAGTTGAATCCTAACTGAGATATGCAGGCAATACTATGTTGTTAGTTGAATGTAAAGCAAACTTAAAATGTAAAGAAGACTTAAATAAAAACTGGGAAGTCAACAGACTGGACTAAAATATTAAGAAGTCAAAGATAATCTCCATGCTTAGTGAACTTACAATTGATGCAAAGAAGTGAAGATAGGATATTGTTTTATTTTCTTTGGCTCAAGAATACTTAAATATGGAGGTGCTGAAAGTGTAAAGAAGATATTAATCCTAGGAAAGAAGGCAACGTCAAATTTTGATAAGGTTGTGAATGACAACAAAGATTAAAATGTAGCTAAAGCAACGGACTTTCAAATGGTAATGTCGGGCTGTGAAACCAGACAATGAAAAAGCAAAGATAGGAAGATAAATACTTTAGAGTTATGGATGTGGAAACAATTACTATGGGTTCATCCTCATGTTCCATTAACCACAGCACAAAAATGACCAACTAACCATTTTTAGTTCATGTCCCTATGACATAGCCTTCACCACATTCCCAGCCCACTGCAGAGGCAGTTTACATTTATCTTTTAAAAATATTTTTTTCCATTTCTCCTGACACAAGTCTTGTTATACAAACATTCTATGACTCCTCATTGGCAATGTTGGCATTGACGTGGTCAGGGGCTGCAATCTGCCCACCTTCCGCTGGGTACTTTTAGTTGTTGCAGGCACGACTCCTCCCTTCTGTGCAGTGGGTACTGCCCTCCACGGCCATTTTGGCTTGGGCTGTGCTTGCAAGAAAGACTGGGCAGAGGCATCTACCCATGTAATGCCTGTCCAGCATTTCTCTCTTTTGAAAAAAAAATATTAAAGAGTTTTACAGTACTAAAAGATAATACAAACTGAAATCAGAAAGAAAGAAGAGAGTAGAAAGAAAAGAAATACACCAAAAAAAAGCCAGTTTGGTGTAGTTGTTAAGGCACCAGGCTAGAAACTGTGAGACTGTGAGTTCTAGTCCCGCCTTAGGCATGAAAGCTGGCTGGGTGACCTTCGGCCAGTCCCTGTCTCTCAGCCCTAGGAAGGAGCCAATGGGAAACCAGGAGACTGAGAGTTCTAGTCCCGCCTTAGGCATGAAAGCCGGCTGGGTGACCTTGGGCCAGTCACTCTCTCTCAGCCCACTTCATCTCACAGGGTTGTTGTTGGGGAAAATAGGAGGAGGAAGGAGTATTAGGTATGTTCCCTGCCTTGAGTTATTTATAAAAATAATGAAGACAGGATAAAAAAATCTAAAAAAGAAAAAAAAGTGCAAAAGAAAAAAGAAAAATAAGAAAAGAGACAAAAGAGAAGAGATAGAAAAAATAATATTTAAAGAAATGACTTCTGGTCTTCCTTACAAGTACAGGCAAATTAATATTTCCCTATCCCCTTTAAGATTACATACATAGTTCAGTTCTTCCCATAACCTGCCCCCACTTATGCATTCACAGATCCAAAAATCATTGTTGTTTCTGTCCAAGTGTCAGCAAAAAGTCCATAAAGGGTTTCCAGAGTTTTATAGAAATAATTCTTATTTTAACCCTATTTTTGCTTCTGACAATCTTAATCTTTAATTCATCAAATTGCTGTCATAGGATTGAATCTCCATTCAAACTTTCCTTCCTCAAAAGTTTCTTCAAGGCTTTAGAAACCATCTTTTGTAAATCCAACAATAAGTCCTTGTCCAGGTCATTTTTCATCTCTTGGTTTATCATTTATAATTCCACTCTGATTATTATCTCTGTTTTATAATCCACAAATTCTTTATTTTCCAATATTTCTACATCAGCTGGCATTTGTTTCACCTCTTCATTCTGTCTGTCTATAAATTCTTCCATGTTGTTCTCTAATTGAAGAGAATATTTGTAGCTCAGGGTTGAACTGTGGAGTCCTTGGTGCTCTCTGGGCCTTGTTGTTTTCTTGCATACATTTCATTGCCAGACTAAGGAACATCTTCAGTGCGAAAAGGGAGTGAGACTTGCTCTCTGTTTATATACCATATAAACATATACATATGTTGTTCTCTTTCACATCTTTTACTTCTTCCTTAAAATCTTCTTTAAAGAATGCATTTACAGGTGCAGAAATTATTGCTGTCAGTTTAGTTATCAGTTTCTCTCCCAGTTCTTCAAAGATCTTTTGAAATGTCTCAAGTATCATACCTTTGTCATTTTGTAAATTTCACTTTTCTTTTTCCTGCCTGCAACTTTAGTCCCCTCTAGTGTCCCATTTCTGTATTCAATTCAATTCTGTAATAAAGTCTCAATTTTCTTTGTTCTTATTTTCAAATTTCAACCAATGGCCTCTTTCCTAATACACCGAACAATTCATGTTCCCACAAAAATATTGTTTTGTTTACTCAAGTTTTTCAAAAGTCTTAGCAAAAGTCCTAATATTCCAAATTTGTCTGGTCCCTTAATTCATTTAAAACTTTCTTAAATTAAATTCTTATTTAGCTTTATGCTGTTTATTTTATATTCTTTAAATTCTTTAAACTGTTAGTTAATTTTTCTTCTCTTTTGGGATAAAGTTTTACTCACCAGGTAGCTTTTCAAACTTGTTGTAAATACAAATAATTGTAAATTCAAAAGTGATTAGAAAGTGAGGTTAGACAAACCTAGTGTCCTTAAAGGCTCCACCATGTTTGAGAGCTTGATGGCTTCCCTTGTCTCCCGGTGCTCAGACCCATGGGATGACCATTTTCTGCAGTTTCCTTGCAAGAAGCATCTGTCTGGAGCACAAGTGGGCAATCTCTCATCTTCTCCTTGTCTGGAGAGGTTCCTTTGGATTGAGTTTACAGCTGTTCCATCAGTCATCACCGTGGTGGCATCTCCACTCTTTTGGAGATGTCTAGTTCGCTATTTCCTCACCTGGAAGTGATCCCTGTCCAGCATTTCTCAAAGCACTGTTCAAGCATGACCTGGGTTCATTATATACTTGAGTGTAGTGTTCTTCTGGAAGATCTGTTTTAAAACATGTGTTTAATGGTCTTTTGAAAGAGCAGTAGACCTTCGATTAAAAAACAGGTCTAGTGCCCTCTTCACAGAACGTTGATTTAAACTGGAAAGACAAAAGGATACTTGCAGCTGTGTTGATGGCTATGTTCCAAATGAGAGTATACCTGGCTTCCCATTGCTTATACCGATAAGGGCTTTCATGTGGCCATGCTTCCTACCATGCTTATTGCTTTGGGAGAGCAACACCATTTTGCATACTTCAGGTGATACTGGATGTGAATATATCAAAAAATCAAGCAGGTCAGATGGTTTGCTTCTATGCAGAGAAGGTGATCCTCCCGGGATCAAAACATATAGGACTTTTTCAGGTAAAACCAAGATTTTGAATTGTACCCAGAAACTTATTGGCAACCCATGCAGGGTGTGCAGTATACATGTTATATGATTATGGTAACTCTGATTAACCAACATGCATGCTGCTGCATTTTTGAACCAACTGCAGTTTCTGTGTGGTCTTCAGCCATCCAGATCCATGTAGAGCATATTGCAGTAGCAATCAGCCAAGCCTGTTCCACCACACAAAAAGGAAAGCAATTGGTGGTGATTTTTCTCACTGACTGCTGTTTGTTGGTGGAGTTACAAAGCTAGAGAAATCCACCAACTATTGCACAGCATTCCAAACTGTGTGTCGCGACACTTTAGTGTGTCGCAACACACAGTTTGGTGTGTCGCCACACAACCCGGAAGCGGCGGTGGGGGCGTGTATGGCGGCGGCGGCAGCGGCACGCCATCAGCGCTTCCACATTTTAGCAGAGGCCACCGCTGCAGCCGCCACCTCTGTGCACGCCTCCGCCCCCGCGCGCGCCCCTGCGCCGCCCCCGCTGCCACCGTTGGTGTGTCACCAATGGCGGCAGATTGGAAAGCTCTGAACTATTGCCTTTAAAATATCATGCAGTAAAGCTGCAAGGACAGGACCTCTAGCAGGCCTTATTACAGAGGCAGATTAGAGCTATTTTGTTGGGACAGCACAAAAGTTGGCATACTTTTCTACTGACTCAAAGGCTGGAGGAATGCACATCAATGTAGCCATGACAAAAAGCTACTGAGAACACCATGAACTGCAAGAAAAACCACTCAGTCAATCATAGATCAAATAAAGGCTGACATTTTCTTCTAGGTGATTATCAGCAAATAGAAACACATACTTAGGGTATGTGGTTATTTAATTTAACTTGAGCATTACTAATGTAATTAATTAGATACTATTGTTGTGATTACTACTCATATATTTAACTATTTTCTCTTTTTGTCATATTAAAATCATAATTTATTGGCAATTTTTGGTGGGGCTTCAAAGTCCATATCAAAACCTTTGGCAGACCATATCCGGCCCTGCACCTTCAGATAGAGCACCTTGGCTTTAAAAATAAATGGCTCATTTTATAGCTTATTGGCCAGAGATGTGCTATAACATCCTGACTTATCTTATGCCTAAACTCTGTTGTAATGACCAATCTAAGTGGATAGAGAAGAGAAAGCCAAGGCATACTTGCTATGTTGATGCTGACTGATTGATATTAAGAAAAAGTGCTAGATTAAACAGAATTTAGCTGATTTGGAACTTTCACTTGAACTTTAAATAGGAAAATCTATATCCAAATTCCAGCCTATCCAGAAACTTTACTGAGAAGCCATGGGCCAGTCACTCTCTCTTAGTGACCATGTATGATACTCTGATCTGCTCAGAGACCACTGGATTAAAAGTACAATCAATAAATGTTTTGGAATAACTATAGAATGTGCTGATGATAACATACATTTTGTAAGAGCTAGTTACAATGAGCATATCATAAGAGTGGTCCCAACGGGCACAGTTTGAGGCTACAACATTGAACTATTCATGGCTGGATCCAGCATAACATCCAAGATCAATCAAAGGCATCTAAATTTCAGTGCAGATGCATAACAAGGCATAACAAGAGGGCTCCTTGACACTTATTAAAGACAGCTTCTTGATAAATTTCCTGGAGATTTCCCAAAGCCCCCGAAAGAGCTCTTGTCAGAGTTGATGCTACTGTATATGAGCTGTTTTTTACTGACTATTTTCTAGATTCTGAAAGGATATGTGATACTAGGTGCTGTCCATGAGAAGACTTAACTAGGGATTTAGTCTGACAGAAATGAATTCTAACAAAATCAGCATAAATGTTTAGAGCAACAAAATCCTGGTGATACCACTGCCCCCACTCAGAATAAGGCTGACATCTCTTTTCCTCTTATGGCAGTTTAACACAGGAACATTCCTTCCTCACTGTAGGAGATAGGTGGGAGAGAGTATTTGGAGGCAAAGATAGAATTTTCCCAATGCCAGACTGTTCATGAAGAAACAAATGCAAATATGAGCAGCAAAGTCATTCAGAAGAATGAGAGAGCTGCTGGAGTGTGGAAGCAGCTGAGATGAGAATCTAAGATACACAGCAGTGGAAGCATTTATCCCTTCCATCTTCATGGGGTAGTCTCTTGACCCATGGCTGGAGTTCCAGTGCAGGCCGTCACCAGTCATGCAAGAGGAAGCTATGGGGAAATGCTGAGAAAACCATTTTTAAAAGTCTACTGCCTTTCTAAAGTAGCCATTTCCCACCGCCCCAGTAGGGCATGGCTTGGAAATCACACTTTTAAGAAACTGAGAAAAAGGCGCACGCAACGAGTTTCAACTGTGTGGCTAGATCCAAACAAGACATGAACAGAAGACCTGTATGCAGAACTGCATTTCCTGATGAATTCCTATGAAGTGGGAGGGGAGCAATTAGAAATGTGACCATACCTCCCCTGGCATGCACTCTCTACCCCCTGTCTTCCAAGCCATTTTTAAGTCCCTTTTTCTTGGTACAGTCCTGAAGCTTAAAGAGAATTGCTTTTCTGGTGTGGAAGGGAAGGATCAGCCCTTCCCTTCTGGCAGCTAAGGCTGTGCTAGACGTTGCTGACTGCACTTGACAGCAGAGATGGGCAATCAATGGCCCCAAGGCTACATGTCATCCTTGGCTTAATTTTATGCAGCCCTTGACCTAATTTCAAAAGTCTCCTGGAAACAAGCAATTCATATTTCTGGCAGGAACTATTTATATTAGCTTGCATTATACAGAAAAAGGCAGAAAGAGAGAAGGTGGTACCAGTTAGGAAAAGAGATAGAGAATGTTGAAAAAAGAAAGAAGAGTGGATCAACCCACTGCTTTCTTAAGGTCCACCTAACATTGATATGTGGCCCCTTAAAAATTACTCCCAAGAGAATACAACCACCAATAGAAAGAAGACTACATAGCAATGCTTTATAGGGATCTGGTTGTGATGACCCCAACAACAATGCCCTAATAAACACTTCTCAATGCAGTTCGTTAGAATGCAGATTAAGCTTTATTCAGGATACATGTTAATTGAAGCACTCCTAAAGATCTGAATGCAAATTCCTGCCAAACTGTACCATCTTAACTTCCCCCCTTGCGCGCCAAATTACCAACCGATGATCTCATTGTGCAAATGTTCTCAGCTCCACACTCCCTCAGGTGGGTGACCTTGACGAAGCCGTTTCCAGCCTCCACTAACAGATATAACACTCAATGGTCAGTCCCCCTCCCAACAGTTCCCAAAACATCTCTAGCCCGAATCCCAATGACAGGATTCATAGACATGAACCCTGACACCGGTCTAGGTGCTCCTTCTACCATATCCAGAGTTAGAAGGGACAATTTAGGCCATCAAGTTTAATCTCTTTTCAGTACAAGATTTCAAATTAAAGCATCCCTAGCAGATGGCTGCTTAGGATCTGCTTAAACATATCCAGAAAAGGAGTAATAACCTCTGTATTTGGTTCCATTGGTAAAACATTCTTTAGGAATGTTTTTCCTAACATTTAGATAAGACTGGGAAAACAAAGAATAGATCTTAACCTTCATTTCTTTAGTACTCTTTCAGGTGCTTAAGAATAACTATTATATTCTCCTCTGACTCTTTCTTAAACCAGAAAGAGTTGTTGTCCAGAACTGGACAGAGCAATCAAGGTTGGGTTTGACCAATGCAGACTGTAATGGAATTATGACTTCCCATGACTTGGGAACGGTACTTCTATTGATGAAGCCTAAAATTTCACTTCCCTTTTTTTAGCAGCCATGTCACATGGCTAACACATGTATAGTAATGATCAATTATCATTTCAAAATCCTCTTCACTCATACTATTCCCTTCAGGTACCCCCATGCTATTATCTGTTATCTGATTTCTTTTTTTCCAAATGAATTGCATTTGTCTCTACTAGATTTTATTCAGTTATTCTTATTCCATTCTTGGCTCATCAATATTATTTTGTATTTTGTTTCTGTCTTCTAGGTCATTATCTCATCTAGTCCTATGTCATATGCAAGTTTGATCAGTATTCCCTTCACCTCTTCATTCAAGTCATTAATGAAAATGATGATTACCAGACCAGAACCAAACCAAGTGCCACCTCAGTTGATGTCAGGCTTTCCTAATCATGATTCAGCAGCAAATCACACTCCTGACCCTTCATGGTTTAGCTTGGCTCTTTGGCTAAACTTGGTAGAAGTTTCCAAGACATGGTTTAGCTAGGTAAGATTCTTAATTGCCAACCAGAATAAAGTCATACAAAGGTTGATTACTTACTGCCAGTAAGGTGGTGCAAATTAATCTTATACCCTCTCTGTCTATCCGTTCAGTCGTGTCCGACTCTCTGTCACTTTGTGGATCGATGCTTTCCATACCTTTCTATCTCTTACAGCTTCCTTTAGTTCCATCAAAGTCATTCCAGTGTCCCTTCTGACGGTGTCAAGCCAGTGAGTCCTAGCCCTTTCCTTTTCCATCATCCATCGAAGGTTGGCTATGTGATCACGCGTTCCTCTTCCTTTTCAGAATCCAGCTTGTACATCTGGTAACTCTCTTTCGATGGTTGAGTTCATACGTTGTTGGATGATCTTCAAGAGAATTTTACTCACATGTGGTATTAAGGCGATGGTGCGATAGTTTGAACAGACTTTTGTGTCACCTTTCTTCAGTGTTGGAATAAATACTGACCTTTTCCACTCTTTTGGCCATTGACCAGTCTTCCATACACTTTGACATAATGCTGTCAATGCTTTTGTTGGCAGTGGTCTCAGTAGCTCTGCTGGTATTCCATCAACTCCAGGGGCTTTGTGGTTTGACATCTGATTGAGTGCCCATTCTACTTCCTCCTCCAAGATAACAGGTTCCAGCTTCAGCAGTTCTTCTTCTCCTGTGCCTTGGTTTTGATTTTCGTTTGTGTAAAGTTGCTCTGTATATTCCCGCCACCTTTCTCTGATTGCTTGTTGGTCGTGTAATTCCTGTCCATCATGTCCACTGACTTTTGCCTTTCTTGCCATAAAAGGAGCTCTGACCTTTTTCACATAAGCAAAACACTCTCTTGTATGTCCTTTCTGGGCTGCTTCCTCCAGAAAGGAGGAATTGCTCAGCCCAAAATTATTCTTTGTCGATCCTCGCTTCTCTCTGAAACTTTGCATTTAATCTTCGTACTTCTTCCCTATCACCAATAGCTTTTGCCTTTCTTCTTTTTACTGCAGTTTCTAATGTTGCTTCTGATATCCACTTAGCCAATTTCGTTGGTTTCTTGTAAGCAATATATTGATGTGCTACTTCATTGACAGTTGCTTTTATTTCCTCCCATAGTTTGTCTGGTTGTCTTTCTGTGGTGTTAAGCAATTTGAATCTGTTCCTAACTTCAACTGCATATGCAGGAGAAATCCTCTAGACATCGAAGTTTTGAGTCATAGGTGGTTGTTTGACACTGCAGAACCTTAGCTTCACCTTAGCCGCTAGCAGTTCATGGTCTGATCCACAATCTGCACCAGGGAACGTTTTCACAGCAAGGATGGAACTTTTCCACTTCTATTGGCATAAAATGTAGTCTATTTGATTACGATATTCTCCATTTGGTGAGATCCAAGTGATGGGATATACGCTGGCTTAAAGGGGAAAAACCCGAGGCTTGAGAATAAACAGACAAGAATGCAGCTTGTTAGGGCTAACAGTGTTTACTGATAGCATAAGGCAATAATGCAGATACAATCACATTATCGCAACAATGAAAAAGATGAATATACAAGATACATCATTGTAAAAGGAAAAACAAAACAAACTTATAAGCAGAGTTCCGTGTATTGATCCCAGGGCCAGAGCTCTTGCCATGGCCTATACCCAAAGCCAGGCATAGCTCACTCTGCCCAGTCCACGGGAAGTGAACACGTGAAGAACTACATGGCTAAAAGACACTAGAAATCAAGAAGACATAGAACACCATTTTGCATGGTTGTATATTCAGTTCTTCTAGCTTTCTGATTGGCTGGATGTTAGCTGTGACACACACACTAGGCCTCAAAGCACATAGCATGACCTGCTGCATCTAAGCACTGAGTTCCCCCCCTCCTTGCTCAGGGGGGCCTGGGCAAGGCTTCCCACAGAAGGAAATCAGGAGGCTTTGTTCCCATGGGAAGATCCAGTGCTTGTGTGGGCACTAGTCATAACAATACACACGTGACCGTTGTTATCTTACACCTGCACTTCACGTCACCATGAGAACACTGTGCTTTGTACAGGAATGCAATTTGCCAAGACACTTTTGCTTTGTAGAGAAACCCAATTTACCAATATCATATGAGAAATCTGATAGGTTTGGGCTGCTCGAACCACATATTCATTATGCTTAACTCCTGTTCTTGGCATAGCTGAATCAGATGTTCTCCTAAATCATTTCGTTCTCCAAGGCCAAACTTACCTACAATTCCTGATTCTTCCATTGCTTCCACTTTCGCATTGAAGTCACCAATGATATAGACAATATCTTTCTTTGGTGTTTGTTTCAGGGTTTCTTCAATGCCAGCATAGAATTCTTTGATTTCCTCTTCTGCTGAAGCCACAGTGGGTGCATAGATTTGCAGAATGGTAATGTTGTGGGGTTTCCCATTGATACATATCACCATAATCCTACTGCTAACTGTTCGGTAACTTTCTCTGGTCCTGCCAACTCTTTTGTGTAGTATGAAAGCCACTCCTCTTCTTCTGATGGTATCATTGCCAGAGAAGTATACGGTGTGGTCATCAGAGTTGAAGAAGCCACTTCTGGTCCAATGAACTTCGCTGATGCCTAGTATATTGATGTTAAGCCGATTCATTTCCTCTTTAATGATGCTCAACTTTCCTAGATGTAATCCATTAACATTCCATGTCCCAATTTTAAAAACGTTTGTGCAGTGTAGAGATCTCTTTTCGCAGGGGGCCACCTCAGCTGTTGGGGGTCCATTTGAGGGTCCATTTGGCTTTACCCCAACCACGTCATAAGTGCTCCGGTTACTAAGATCATCTCTTTGCTCTTCCGCAGTAGCTTTATTGATACCTCCCAGCCTGGGGGTCTCACTGCTTGGTACCATGTCTGTTGCATTTTTGGGTTGATCCATAAAGTTTTTTGGTGGAGAGTACTGGAGTAGGTCGCCAGGTCTTTCTCCAGACCAGAGCCATGTTGGCCAGCATAACTTATGCTGTTCACCCCTCCACCACGGTGAGGTATGGTTGGACTTTGGAGGGGATCTTGCACCCAAGGTGGTTTAAACTTGTTGTTTCTTTCTCTTCACTTTCCCATGAATTAACAGACTTGCTGCAGCATTTAATGGCCTTGAAGTCAAGCAGTTATTGTATGTTTATATAGCTGCTAACTCTGGATTGAAAGCTGCTGGCTCTTACTTCAACCCTGACAGTTAATACCTCAGTCCACTTTGATGAGGAATCATTGATGAGCACTCTTTGAGTATAGTGTTCAAATTAATTGTAAATCCACCTATCAGGCATGTCATTCAACACACACTATTTAGCATGCAAATCAGAATATCATAACATCATAGAGTTTGAATGGGTCAAAATCGGGGCAAAAATCCAAATTAAAGCATCCCCAAGAGATAGATCCTAGCCTCTGTTTGAATACATCCATCATCTATCTGTATAATTGTTTCTCATATCTAACTGCTCTCACTTCTATGAATTTTTCCCTAATATTCAATCAATTTAGATCCCTTACTCCAGGTCCCACACTCTGAAATAATACAGAACATTTCTTGGAGTACTTTGTCAAATGCTCTACTGAAGTCAAGATATATTGTGTACATACCATTCCCACAATCTACTAAAAATTACCTGATCAAAAAATGAAATAAGATTCCTGTTTCAAGATTTGTTCTTGGCAAATCCAGTATGAATTTATATAATCATTGCATTTGCATGGTGCTCGCAGACTGATTGTTCTATGATCTCGCTTACATTCACCCCAGATATCCATATCAGATTCATTTGTCTGTAGTTTTCTGAGTCCTCCTTTTCTCCTTTTTTAATGATAGGGACAAATTTTGCCTTCCAGTCATCAAATACTTATCACTTCTCCAGGATTTCTCAAAGATAATGAATAGAGATTCAGCCATATCATCAGCAAGTTCCTTCAGTACTCTAAAATGTAATCCATCCACCTCAGTAGATCTGAATTTATTCAAAGTCAGCAGATATTCTCTGACTATATTTCTATCAAACATAGGGAGAAATAAATAAGTTTGTGTGGATCACAGTCCATTCCTCTGGAAGCATGTAATATACTGTAGTTCTGAGAAAGAAACATTATGGCGTTGGAGAGTACAGAAAGGGAGGCAGAATGGAGAAAGAAGTTGGGACAGAATTACCTTAACTAAACAATAATTATGTGTAATACAGACAGTCTTGCACTGATGAGATGGTTAACGTATGTGATGTAATAAGAATCGTTGGTTTCTGTTTCATCTATAAAAGTAGTGTTGATCTGATGAATTCCAGCTCAATTGTTTCATGATAGAATCAATCTTAACAAAATTACCTCTTATTCTAATTTATACTACTGAAATGAATAGGTTTTTGTAAGGACGTTTTGCAAGCCCCATTTGGTGCTAGTATTCTAAACAAATACCACTCAGAGAAATGTTATTCTAACTGTATGTTTTCAGCTGGTGGAATTTTAGGTTCTACTAAAATCCCACAAATCTGAATGAGGTCTTGAACAATAGGATTGGAGGATGGAGAATTACAGGGAAATTAAATTTACAAGTTTAGAATCAATATTCTTCCAGAAGAAAGTCCTAGCACTTCAAACATGTTTGGAGGTTCAGTCCTGCAGACTCTTTGTGCAGTAAAGCTATAATTCATCAAGTCCAAAAGCAGAAAGTTATTTGTACATAGGACATACAGTAGTTAGGTTAGATGCATTATTATAGTGAATCCACAACAAGGGGGATGGCTACCCAATTATCATTGATAAAGCACATGTTCAGGACATTATAAAGGCTACTTTTAAAATGCAAATGGAAATGTTGAGGATTATCAGTGTGATGGGAAAGTGACTTTTTTAGAGACCAATACTCTACCTTTCAGATAAGTTAAGCAAACAGCATAAGAGATTTGGATTATCATAACATTTCTTATGCAACAGCACAGAAAGTCCCCAAAACAATGAAGCAGGTATCAATTACATCTGAAAGAGGAGTTCAGATGGAGAGCTAACCTTGTACTTGCTGACTGGTTAGGCTATCAAGTTGAAATATTACATATGCATTTTTCTTTTGAAAAAACAACTGAAGCTCAAATACTTTGGCCACCTAATGCGAAGAGAGGACTCACTGGAAAAGACCCTGATGCTGGGAAAGACTGAAGGCAAAAGGAGAAGGGGACGGCAGAGGATGAGATGGTTAGATAGCATCACCGATGTAATGAACATGAATTTGAGTAAACTCTGGGAGACAGTGGAGGACAGGAAGGCCTGGCGTGCTATGGTCCATGGGGTCACGAAGAGTCGGACACGACTAAACGACTGAACAACTATGCACCTTGAAATGAATAGGAAAGAATGTGAAATAACAAGTTGTGACTTTATCTTTAAGAAAAATTAATGTTGTGCACATTGCCTGAGATCACATGCAGGAGAAGAACATTATTGTGTGATTAAATGTGTGTGGCTTATCTGAGATACTCATGGGAATGAAAGTGAATGAAAGCTACAGTGAAAACCAAAGCATTCATGCACACCAGTAGTCGCAAGTCCTTGAAATCTAAGCTGTAAGATGGCAAACAACAAATATATTCATTCCACTCACTCTGGCTCTGTCAACTATTTTTACTTGCCATTGCCAACTTCTGAAGTGCAGCATATCACTCAGTGGCCAAGCATAGCCTTTGACTAGAAAAAGGTTGCCCTTCCCTGTCATAGACTATATTTGTTCTGTAGTATTTCAGGAAAGAATTATAAAAATAATTATAAAAATAAAATCCAGATGGACGAAAGAGTAATAAAGGGAGGACTTTTTAAGATTAAGGGACAAGCCACCCCCATGAGGAACTATCCCTTCCTCCTTCCCATGCCAGGCGGCAGAACCAGGTCTTCAGATCTTTCCTAAAGGTCGGGAGGGAGGAGATCTGTCTCAACTCCGGGGGCCACAGTGTAGGAGCAACTACAGAGAAGGCCCGTCTCCTAGACCCCATCAGGTGACACTCTTTAATTGATGGGGCTCGTAGCAGGCCCTCCCTGAATGATCGGGTGGGGCGGGTCGATAATATGGGGATAAGACGGTCCCTCAGGTATTCTGGCCCCATGCCATGTAGGGCTTTAAAGGTGATAACCAACACCTTGAATTGTACCCGGAAGCAAACCGGCACCCAATGTAGCTCGCGGAGCAGTGGTGTTACATGTGCAGATCTTGGTGCACCCAAAATTGCTTGCGCGGCCACATTCTGCACTAGCTGTAGCTTCCGGATAGTCTTCAAGGGTAGCCCCATGTAGAGCGCATTGCAGTAATCTACGTGGGAGATGACGAGAGCATGAGTGACTGTCCGGAGGGCATCGCGATCCAGGAACGGGCGCAACTGGCGCACCAGCCGAAGCTGTGCAAAAGCCCTCCTAGCCACGACTGCCACCTGCTCTTCGAGCAGGAGTCGTGAGTCTAGAAGGACCCCCAAGTTGCGCACCGGTTCTGAATGGGGCAGTGCTACCCCATCGAGAACCAAAGATGATAATTTCCCAGAAGATGCTAAGCCATCGATCCACAGCCACTCGGTCTTGCCAGGGTTCAATTGAAGCCTGTTGTTCCCCATCCAGGCCCTCACAGCCCCCAGGCACTGGGACAGGGTGGTCACTGCATCACTTACTTCACCTGGGATGGAGATATACAGTTGAGTATCATCCGCATACTGATGATACCTCATCCCATGGTGTCGGATGACCTCACCCAGCGGTTTCATGTAGATGTTGAATAGGAGAGGAGAGAGAACCAAGCCCTGCGGTACCCCATACAGGAGCAATCGCGGGCTGGATCTCTCCTCCCCTACCACCACCGACTGGGAGCGGCCCTGGAGGAAGGAGGTGAACCAGAGTAAAACTACGCCACCCACCCCCAACTCCCTAAGCTTCCCCAAAAGGATACCATGGTCGATGGTATCGAAAGCCGCTGAGAGATCCAAGAGAGCCAGGATGGATGCACTACCTCCATCCCGTGCCCGCCAGAGATCATCCATAAGCACGACCAATGCAGTTTCCGTCCCATATCCCAGCCTGAAACCTGACTGGAAAGGGTCTAGATAATCCGCTTCATCCAGGGTCCTCTGAAGTTGCAACGCCACCACTTTCTCAACCACCTTTCCCAAAAAGGGAAGGTGGGAGACTGGACGAAAATTGTCCAGAATGGTAGGGTCCAGGGACGGTTTCTTGAGGAGGGGGTGCACCAACGCCTCCTTAAAGGCAGTTGGAACCACCCCCTCCAACAAGGATGTATTAATCATAGCCTGGACCCATCCACCTGTCACCTCCCTGGCTGATTTCACCAGCTAGGAAGGGCAGGGATCTAAATAACATGTGGTGGGGTTAACCATTCGAAGGATCCTGTCCACTTCCTCAGGTCCAACAGGATCAAATTGTTCCCAGATAATAGGGCAAGACCCCTTTCCTGGCATCTCCCCAGCCTGCATTTCACGCATGGAGTCCAACTTAGACCGAATCCGAGAGATTTTATCCTGCAGATGCTTGGAAAATTCTTCCGCACGGCCCTGCAGGTGGGAGGTCGATTCCACACTACCCAAGAGAGATCAAGTAATCTTAAACAGGGCCGTCGGATGGCATTCTGCGGATGCAATAAGCGCGGAGAAATATTCACGTTTCGCCGCTCTTACTGCCACAAGGTAGGCCTTAATAGCGGCTCTAGATTGTGTTCGGTCCGATTCCATCTTCGTCTTTCTCCAGCGGCGCTCTAGACGTCTCTTCACCCTCTTCAAGACCCTCAACTCCTCCGTATACCACGGGGAGTGATGGCTCGAATGGGGCTGGAGAGGTCGCATCGGCGCGGTCCTGTCCAAGGCACCGGCAGCCTCCCTATTCCAGGTTGCAGCCAGTGCCTCCGCTGGACCGTGCAGCAGATCCTCGGGTATTACCCCCAGCTCCCTCTGAAACCTCATTGGGTCCATAAGTTGCCGGGGGCGGACCAATTGAATAGGTCCCGCCTCCCTGCGGAGTGGGGAAGCATAGGAGAATCCTAGAGATATCAGGACGTGATCTGACCATGACAACGGGGATAGATCTAACTTTCCCCTCAGGTCACTTTGTCATTGCTCAGACAAGAAAACCAAATACGGAGTGAGTCCACTGTCTTGGGTCGGGTCCCGAATAATCTGGGACAGGCCCATGGCTGCCATGGTAGCCATGAACTCCTGAGCCACTTCCGAGGCACGCCCCAGGGACAGCAGGTTAAAATCCCCCAGGACCATCAGCCTGGGGAACTCCACCGCCAACCCCGAGACGGTCTCCAGCAGCTCAGGCAGGGAGGTTGCTACGCAGCAGGGAAGCTGGTACAATAGCAACACTCCCAACTGTTCTCGGGGACCCAACTTGAAAAACAGGGTGTCACATCCGGACACTTGTGGAGCAAGGCCCCTGAAAGCCACTAAAGATTCTCTGATGATAACTGCCACCCCTCCTCCCCTACCCCGGTATCTCGGCTGGTGCCACACCTGAAACCCGGCTGGGCACATTTCCGAGAGGGCTACCCCTCCCTCTGGGCCCAGCCAGGTCTCAGTAATACACGCCAGGTCAGCCCCTCTCTCCATGATTAATTCACTTATGAGGGGGGCTTTGTTGTTTACTGACCTGGCATTAAGCAGAAGCAGTCGAAGACCAGGGCCCTCAAGGATCCGCTGTCCAGAACCTGGGGTTGAACTTGGAGGACCGAAACGTGCCACCTGTACTAAACACCGGGGGCGCCTTCCCCAGAAATGGCCTGTCCTCCGGTTCCCGTGACAATATCTCCTGCCCGTCACCACATCGATCGGATTGCCCCTAGTATAGTCCCCAGAGTTTCTTGACCCGGTCGCCTCCACTCCCGGATCCCTTGAAAACCTGGTACTAAGCGGGGGTCTCTCCCATCCATCCATCCTTTCACTCCCAATCACCCTGGGCAGTCGAAGGCCACCAGCGCAACCAGCTAGAGCTCTCGGCACTGGTAAGCCCCAACCACCCCTTACACTCACCATTCAATCACTCACTATGCCCCCTGAGGTCTCTCTCACTAGCCACAGAGGGGCAAAACAGCCACTCCTACCTACCCTGTCTCCCACTCAGGGATAGGTACTCTCATAAACACATATACTCCTGGACCCCCTCCTGCAACTCTCACTCTCAGGAGGGGAACCACACTCACACCAAGAGACCCCACAATTCTCTGCTGCCCTGGCACGGGGGTGGTCTATCTTGTCTCAACAATCCGTAGTCCATAAATCCCGAAAGCGTTATTATGCTTCCACCAGTCTATAGCAACGTCAGTAGGTCGTTCATGCGTTGCTACGCCCACAGTTCTATTCTCAGCAGTCAGAGAAGTTCTTCAAACTCTGACAGGCACTGGGTCAATCCACTTATCTCAAGCCAACCCAGTCCCACTGGTTCCTCGGGATATATCCCTCTGTCTTCAGCCAGTATGTAAAGCTGCTAAAACAATATGTTCTTCTGGAAGGCAAGGCAAGGTCCGTTACGGTGTTAAAATTCACTCCCAGCATATCTATTAGGGGCCAGCGTCCAAGCGTTTTCGAGGCCAGTCTAAGCAATTTTGAGGTCAGTCTTTTACACCTCTGGGGTCTATTCGCCCCCCACTGAGTTCTTCTGCAGCAGAGGTGAGATTCGCTTCCACCACGGTGAACGCCCTGCCCAGAATCCGCCCCACTAACAGGGCAAGTCCCGGGGCTCACCGTGTCAAAATTTGTTGGGGTTCGCTGCCATCGCCTCTGCCAGCTCCACCGCCCCACTTGGGTTCCAGGCTCGCTAACATTCGGCTTCACAGCCTCAGGAGACTTTCTTCCCTGTTCGAAAAACGCTGCCGAACTCTGCTCAGCCCAGCGGTAAACTTCGCGTCGCTCTTCACAGTCCGTTGCGTCCCACCGCTCCGTCCAGGGGGGGCTAAACCCCCAACAAAGGTAAAAACCCACCAGCAACAATTTCCAAGCCATGGAAAATGTACCGCTGGGGTTCAAGAAACCTCTAAACAAGTTTCACGGGGCTAAACAATCTCCCCCCCCCCAGAGCAGCAACTGACGTCGGCTTCCGATCGCCATCTTGGATTCGTCTTTCATCTTGGATTAAGCTCTGCAGTCTTTAGTGACCTACAGGCCTAATTTTCAGAATTTGCAGGAAAAACCGTTTTTCCTGCCTACTCCAGTCTGAGTATCAAGTCCAACTATTGGTGCAATGATGCCATTCATTTTGGCTTTTCATTTGTTGTTCTATTTATTACTAGCCCCTAAAATGCTTTCGTGTAATTGCATATATTTACATTTATTTACTCAACAATATCTAAATTAGATATTCCTTATAATCGCAGTTAGAATTGAACCAGCAAAACAATACGCTGAACTCATCCATTCCTCTTGAGGATATTATTAGGTAACATTAGGCTAAGATTTCTAGTGACCGTTTTCTGCAAGGCCTATTGTTGAACCATAATTATGGATTTCAACCATATGGTTGAAAGAGGCCATTTAGGCCATCAAGTCCAAATCCCTGCTCACTGCATGAATCCAAATTAAAGCATCCTCGACAGATGGCGTCCAGGCTCTACTTGCCAATACCTAGTGAGGAGAGCAAGGTGGATAGACTCAGTTACGGTGGCGATGAGTGCGCCATTGGAAGATCTGAAAGACCAGGTTAGGGATAGATCAACATGGAGAAAATCTATGTGGTCACTAAGAGACAACAACTTGATGGCACATCATCAATCAGTGAGAAGAAACCCACCATCTCTCTTGGTAATTGTTCTTACTGTTACAACGTTTTCCTAACTTTCAAATAGAAATTGTCCTCTTATACCTTAATCCATTGTTCCAGGTCTGGAACTCTGAAATGATAAAGAACAGGTGTTGACTAGAAGCAACTCTGCTTGAACACCTGGCAGAGCTATTCAGAAAAATATTTTTTCTTTTTATTTCTTAATTTTTGGGTCTAACAAGAGATTCAAGTAGGTTAGCAGAGAATCTTTCTCTATTACAATATCATAGGTTGAATTCCTAATTCAGAGCTGGACTAGCATATCATTTTTCCCTTGCCAGTTTTAGTTCTTCCAATAAGAAGTCCTTTCTTACCCAAGTGTTCTCTGTTAGCAGGAATCAAGTCCAGCCTCCATTACAATTGCCATTTTGTACAGATCACGATGATCTGTAGATCATCATGGTTTCTTAAATGTGGCCACAGCAATATAGAATGGTTTCTGAAAATAAACCCCTCAGGAAACCAGAGATTGCTGCTTTGACACACACAAACGTGCACACACACACACACACACACATATCCCACTTATCATGTGTGTTTTAATACAGCATGAGTGATTGAAATAAAAATAGATCAAGTAGCATAAATGTGTATCGGTTCCAATAATAACAGACTGTTTTGAGCAGTACAGACATTTCATTTCATAAAAGGGAAAGAAGTCTGCATTTAAAAGAGCTTTCAGTCTAAATTTTATGTCTAAATGCTTTCTTCTAAATGTTTTTCCTTTCACTGCATGGTGAGAACATTGGCTGGATTTGCGAAACATCACCAAGGTTCATCACAGAGACTTGAGAGGGCAAGGCCATTTTCATCTTTGGAAGCCACTGATGAAAAAAAGATTGCCACATTAGTAGAATGTAAGTAAGGGGTCAATGGGGCAGAAAACTAAGAGAACTTGGAAAGAAATGAGCATTCACGGGAAGATTAAGGGGAGCAAGTGGTGTCATTTTACACATGACATCATTGTGGCTTGTACGAGATGCCTATGGAAAGAAGTGTGTGAGAGAGTAATTATAAATTATAAATTATAAATTTAAATAATAAATCTATTTAAATAATCTTTATGTTTGATAACATTTAATTGTTTATAATCAACTGGTCTGAGTAAAGGAGAGCCGGAATATAATATATCCTCTCAAGGCTAAGATACTTCTCTACCAATAGAACCAGTAACAGAGGAGATAACATTCCTATTAGAACTCTAATACTGATGGCACTGGTGGAATGAAATGTTAAAATACAGTTATTCCCCCCCCCCATCAAACAAATGAATACTAATTCTGACCAAATAAACCTGTTTTCATCACAAAGCCCCAAGCCACAATTTGTTTTTGTTGGTTATGTGTGTTCTTTAGTATGTGCAGAGTTCAGAAGCGGTTGGCACTAGACACCAGTGATGGCGCCAGGCATTGCAGAAATTCAGAACAGTTGCATTTATTCAAAAACAGAGAATAAAAGAAGGTTTTCGTCTTCCAGAGCCCTGGAAGAATTTACTCTCTTGGTTTACAAATATCTTAAGCAGGCAGGCAGGCAAGAGCTAAAAATCACAAAGATACAAAGGCTAAGAGAAGAAGAAGGAGAGAGAGGGAACAAGGAGAGCCTCCCTTTTATATTTTCTATGTAGGTCACTTGACACACTTTACTTTATAAGCCAGTAATTACCAGGACATGTAACAAGGCACCCTAGTATATTGCGAGGAAGACTGGAAAATAAAACAAGCTATCCTGTTGGATATCTGTGCTGGGCAAAGAATTTTTTCTCTTCTTTCCCCATTTCTCATTCAACACGATGAAAGAGAATTTGCTCTAGGAAATCTTTTAAAGAAGATGAGAACCCTCTGTGGGGGGAGATGGGCGGTGATATAAGTTGGATAAATAAATAAACAAACAAACAAACAAACAAACTTTGGCAACATTTCTTTGAAGCAAAGTGGGATGTTCTTGTACTGGTTTTGTTATGTGGTGGCCAAAGAGATATAATTCCACTCCAAGACTTTGGACCAACTTCCCCAGCAATTTTAAATACAAGTTGAATAGTATACAGGACAAACTAAACTTGTAGGACGCCATTGGTCAGACAGTGGTTGCCAGACACCACATTCTGGACACAGTCTGACAGGAAGGATGAGAAAATGCCCATTCCTGAAGGCCCATTCCTGCTAGGCAGTCCAGAAAGTTACTATGGTCAAAGCTCCTGAGAGATTCCAGACCTGTGAGCTTCCCAAATGCATTCTGTTGGTGACTACAGTATGTGATGCCGGACTAGATGGGCCTCTGCCCTGATCCTGCAGCAGAACTCCTTGTGTTCTTAATTACGAAGAAGGAAACACGGTATCAGCCATTCCTGTACCAGAGCTAGGAGACTATCCCAAGTGACTGGAATACCAGTGTTTGCCTATGCTTACTGAGTGCCATCATGAGTTTTGACCTTGCTTTGGCATGGGCTTTTCCTCACAGCCATATTAATCTACAGTACTTTCCTCCAGTCCAGAAGTATCTTTTACTCTTCTTTCATTGCTGAGGCCTCTTCTGCCTCAGCAATAAAGCCAACAACTGGTGCTGTCCTTACAGATTTAATGCAGGGCAACTTAAAGGAAGCATCACTACCAATGTGAAAAACAACCACCAATTGCTCTAGCCACTAGGTCTCCAATTGCACGGTTCACCTCTGTGCAATCAGGAATCTGGTGGCTGCCTCCCCCCACTTCTCTTGCCACCCCTTTCGGCAATGGCAGTTGCTAATTTTCCAAACCGATGAATCTCTTCTGTGGGTTCAGAGAACTAGTGGCTACGGATTCCCCCCCCCCACATGCACACACACAACTCTTACTGTCCCCCCCCCCCGCCCCCAGCAACTTGGAGATCAACTGCCAGGGCTGAAAGAGGTGGCAAGAGAAGTGAAAACAGATGGCTTTTTTCCTGCCAGTTCTCTGATCCCATGGTTCAGCTTCTATGGATCAGAACTGCCAGGAACAGAGTTTGAAAAAGCCAGTTTGAAAGACTCAAACTCTTCCACTGTCAAGAGCAGAATTGCCTTTGGAAACAGTGATTCAGCCATTGGAGAGGAGGGGGCCTCCCTGAGCTGCTGAAGTAGCCAATAGGAGTTAAGCAGATCCCAGCTCCTGACTACTTCATTGCCAGGGTCACCAACAAAGTGTCATAGGCCATGCATATAAAACTGTGTCAAGTAATTATACCTTTAAGGTGCTGGAGATGAGATGAAGGCAGCATGAAAACATGAACTACAAAAACAATTATTGGGGCATCTCCCTCCCTCCCTCCCTCCCTCCCTCCCTCCCTGCTTTCTTGCTTTCTAATTGATGTATATATTTGACCACCTAGCACATGACTCAGGCATCTGAGACACAAGGATGAGCCCTATACTTTCAAAGAATATTTACCCTGAACAAGACAGCAGTTGAATCATGAAGTACCTAACTTTCCCCATAGAAATGAGTGAAAACCATTTCTACGGGAGAGCATGAAGAAATGCATCCAAATATTGACAGCTATAATTTGTATATAAAATTTGCATGCTTTTGAATTGCTAGGTTTGCAAGAGCTGGGGTGAGTGCGGGAGCTCACTCCGTCACACGGCGCTCGGGTCTCGAACCGCCAACCTTCCGACCGACAAGCCTGGCGTCTTAACCACTGAGCCATTGTACCCCCCCATTGTCTGTAGCTTGAATCATGTCAACTGGATTTCTATTTTCTCAGTGGAAACGTTTCGCTCCTTATCCAAGGAGCTTCTTCAGTCTGAGCAAAGTTGGTAAGGGAATCCTAAATATGTTTCTAGGTAGCTGTGTGACCTTACACCTGGGGCTAGGTCATGGTTATATTGAGATGTTATTTTTAAGTCCTTTTATCATCTAAAGGAGGATCGTTAAGATCACCATGCTGCTGTTGAGCTTGTGAAATGGTCTTAATCTTCCTAGGCACAGAAGACAAAGCAGGGAGGAAGATGGGGGAGAGATTGTGCCTGAGGCCCCCACCTCTATTCAAGGAAGGATTTTCCAAGTTGGCATAAATGGATTCCTTGACCCCTCTCTCAAACCACCTATCTTCTCTGTCTAAAATGTGAACATTAATGTCCTCAAATGAGTGTCCTTTTTCCTTTAGATGAAGATAAACTGCTGACTCTGGTCCTGTGGTGTTACTTCTCCTGTGTTGGGCCATCCTCCTGTACAAAAGTTGTTTGGTTTCTCCAATGTAGAGTTCAGAGCACTCCTCACTGCACTGGATTGCATACACTACATTGCTTTTCTTGTGTTTTGGAGTTTGATCTTTGGGGTGTACAAGCCTCTGTCTCAGTGTGTTGGTGGGTTTGAAATATACAGGTATGTGGTGTTTGCCAAATATCCGTTTTATCTTTTCAGACACGCCAGCCATGTAGGGAATGACCAGGTTCTTTGGTTTACTCTGAGTCTCAGCCCTATCTGTCGCTGTTTTAGGTCTGGTAGATTTAGATTTGGTGAAGGCCCAATTTGGATATCCTCAACAGGTCAACAAAAAACAAAAAGAAAAAACAGGTCAACAAAAAAGCTTAACAGCAGCATGGTGATCTTAACGATCCTCCTTTAGATGATAAAAGGACTTAAAAATAACATCTCAATATAACCATGACCTAGCCCCAGGTGTAAGGTCACACAGCTACCTAGAAACATATTTAGGATTCCCTTACCAACTTTGCTCAGACTGAAGAAGCTCCTTGGATAAGGAGCGAAACGTTTCCACTGAGAAAATAGAAATCCAGTTGACATGATTCAAGCTACAGACAATTCCACCTGGATGACTGAGAACCTTCATAGACATATGTACCCCCCATTCTTAGCTCATGCTTGAAGATGGACTGGCATTATCTAGACAGGGAACTAGCATGATGTACACTGTCAGAAAGTTCTGTCACTGAACATAGAGGTTTCCATAAATAAAGTCCCTTGTCCCTTGTATGGGAGATGGGCGGGGAATAAATTGAATAAATAAAATAAATAAATAAATAAAATAAAGCCAGAGCCTGAAATCTACTGTATAGAGATTAGAGCACAATGTTAGGTAGTACGAAAAGATAAGCGATGTCAATGGACAGAAGCAAATGTTCCACACCATGACTGCAAGAAAAAAATGTATACACTGCAAACTGGGGGCAGGGGAGAAGAAAATTAAAAGACTCCAGAGAAATGCATTTTGAAATAGAACTTGATAGATGTGAAGAGGTGACTTTGCACAGATATCCTATTTTCGAGAAGCTCAGTCATGAGGGATTTAGTGTATGTGTACTTCACAGTTTCTATTTGTGTTGGCATCTCCCTAGCACTTATTTAATTTGTTCTTGGAAAAGCTCCTTGGTAAAAGCTCATGGCAGCTAGGAGCAAGAGATCCTGCTGACAGTGTGCTGCATTATCCTCCTTTGATTTCACTGATCCACATGCTCTCTACTTTAATCAAAAGTAATTGTCCAGCGACAAAATCCAGCTTCATTCTTGCTACAAGATCCAACAGCAGCATATGGCACCAGCACATAGATTTATCCCGTGGCAGGCATGGTGAATGGCCACTGTTTTCTCCCAGAAGATTCACAAAGTTGTATGTCTCTGTCTGGAGCACTGTGGGCTATTCAAAGCATGTTCCACTGCATGATTCTGCCTTTGCTCCCACAACATTCCTAGCTGGATCAATGCCAAACAGAACTTGGGGAACACTAAAAGTGAGTTAGTTGAATCAATTAAAAAACCTTAGGGGATTAAATTTAACACAAAACTGATCCAGTCACGCACAGGGTCAAACAAACCCCATTCAGTCAGTCATGTTGCGAGAATACCTAATTGAGGGCAATCATGGACATCTTCAGGAACTTGCTGCTTTCATCACAAAAAGGGTGGGGCTTGCATTGCCATTCTGCACACTGCTTTCATCATTCTGTTCCCCTTCTCCCCATCTCAGACGATGGTCTGTCAATGGTCTCATTTTGCAGATCTAGTTTTCCAAGACAAATTGAAGAGAAAAAGCAGCTGAAAAGTAATGTGTTGTTGGCAGCCCAAAACACATGTGCCAAACACTGATTGGCTGCAATGGCTAAGCCATAGCTACTGCCTTCTGCATGGTAAATGCTGAAATTGCTAGTGATGTCATAAAGACTTGTCACTTCTCTCCTACTATAAAGGCTCATGAAATTCTGGGAACTTTTTAGAGAGAGGACGGGTGGGGGGACTTTGTTGTGATTTTTAACCTAATCAGTGTGATTTTTGTCCTCCCAGAATCACTGTTAAGGAGACCTGATTGGATTAGTGGCTTGGGTTAAGTTAGTGATTGCATTAAGGCTGCTGGGGAACAGGTGCATAGATTCACAATCCCTGTTTGATTGTTACACAGGATTAAAACAAAAATTTAAGCTAAGAGTGCGGCTGTAAGGGTTGGTGCCAAGACAAAGCCATCTCTAAGCAGATTCAGCAGATGCAAGTTTATCAAATAAACAATATCTTAGTCCAGAGCTTTCCAAACTTTTCATGTTGGTGACACACTTTTTAGACATGCATCATTTCGCGACAGACTCTTACAGCAGGGCACAAGGCAGGCACTAGGACCTGCGCGGAATCACAGCAGGTTTGGAGGCAGCAGGGCACAAGGCAGGCACTAGGACCTGCGCGGAATCCTGGCAGGGCTTGGTGGCAGCAGCAGCCGCGACACACCCAGACACTGCAGCCGACACACTAATGTGTTGCGACACACAGTTTGGAAAGCTATGTCTTAGTCCATCATAAAAGCATTCTGGGAAAAGGAGATTCAAAAGCTTCAAAGAGATCCAGCCTTAACAACGAATAAAGGACTTCCTATCATAATTCTCAAGATTCTGTGCTCTAACCACTAGTTCTTGGCATTAAAACTCATTAAAGAACGCCTGGGTGAATCTTGCTTCCTTCATTCTGCTCTGTAGTAAAGAGGCTTGATAGGGACTGTGCAGAGAAGCTCAAGAAATGAACCAGCCACTTTACTAGATTGCTGTGAATGCAACATGAACTTTATTTAGTGATATTTAGAGGAACTTCTGTTCTTTGCAGATATTTACATTGTATATGTAGACATCTAAGGAAGGGAATGAATGACATATGCAGTGATTGGTACAGAGTTCTCATATACTTATTTTATTTTATTTATTTAAAAGATTTGTATGGCCGCCCATCTTAAACAATTCTGGGCGGCTCACAACAGAAGTAAAACCAGCAACTATAAAACATAACCATCAAACAATCCAAAACAAAAACCCTGTGTCTTAATCATCCCCTTAGGATGCCCTGCAGCAAGCTCCAATCATCCCCTTCCATTCTTTCTATTCCATTCTATCCTAACCCAGTGCCTCGGTAAAAAGCAAGGTCTTGATGGCCTTCCAAAAGGCTAAAAGGGTGGAGATTAGATTTTAATCCATGTATTCCAAAAAAGTCATATTATTAAAAAAAAAAAAACCCTTCATTTAGATCTTAGATTGTCATCATTTTCATCACACATGGATTTTTTTTTCTGAAGATTTAATCAAAATTAACATTTCCCAGTAACAATTATATCCTTCATATGAATGTATGATTCTGTAAAATCTATATTAATAAATAAATGCATAATTATTGTGTACTTATTGACTATTACATTTGCTTATGTCCTACTTTGTGCACCGGCACATGATGTGTATACACTTGACTTTCCATCATTATTTGTACCCATTTTAATTATATATTATTTTTGCACTGACCTTTTAATCCATGTAAAAATCCTCACTGCCCTTTCAGATTTTTTTGGCTGTTGTTTTCTGTAAAAGACCTTCTATTTCCTCCCTCCCTCCCTCCCTCCCTCCCTCCCTCCCTCTCTCCTCTTCTTTCTTTTATCATTCATGAAGTTTCAAACATGTTGTGCATATTTGCAGTGTATTTGGGCCTTTTGGCAGTAAATAAATTGAATTGAATATTTGCAGTGTCAAATATAATATTCTGGCCCAGCTACAGTATAAACCCACAGGAGATTGAGCTAGAACTGATAGTTGCTGACCTTCAACTGGAGTTACTTAAAATTAGATACCATATTCCACATAATAGATTTAATATATAAGGCTAAGAGAAGCAGAATTAGGGCCAGGATCCAAGGCAGATCTCATGATTAACCAGAGTTCAGCTGGTTAGATCAACAGAAGCCATAGCATCCTGTAGTTGCCTGGAAGGAAGTCGACCCTGAATTTCCCCAGATGATGACCACTTTCAAACAAGAGAAGATCAGACATTAAAAAAAACTGCCTACAACCATTGCTGTATTCTCAGCAAATTCAAAATGACTTTCACATCTGAAAAGAAATTTATTTTGAGAAAAATGTGTCTTCGTTTCAAGTAAATATAGTACTTGAGGTCATACCTCCAGTAGCAGAGAGGTGGTAACTGTTTTAAGTTTAGAACCACAGTCTCTTGAGCATAATATGTTTAGAACCACATGCTAGGAGTGGGCAGAGCTGGAGCTAATATTTAGCAAGTCCTCACCTTTCTCATTTTTCCTTTTCTTTCACCAAAAACATACTAACTTGAGTAATACCAGAAAAAATGTAGGAGGAACAACTGATATGCGGTTGTGCACCTCTAAGGTGGTCCAGGACCAGCTGTGCTATACAGCCTCATTCCAATATTCAGTTGAAAACAACTGTTTTCATAAATGGTACAGAAATTTAAAATGTGGCAATACACCACATTATTTTTGACAGTGACCATAAAATCATGGTCCACTCATTTTATACCATAAAATTCTAGATATTATATTATCATCATTGTTGTTGTTTTTATTATTCTGTTCTTGGTATACTCTGAGCTTGTTGTTTTCCTGCAGATGTTTTGTTATTAGGCTAGGTAACATCATCAAAGGGGCGTGGTGGCTCAGCGGGTAAGACGCCAGGCTTGTCGATCAGAAGGTTGCAAGTTCGGAGGTTCGAATCCCTAGCCCCGCGTGACGGAGTGAGCTCCCGCATTTGCCCCAGCTCTTGCCAACCTAGCAATTTGAAAGCATGCAAATGCAAGTAGATTAATAGGTACCACTTCGGTGGGTAGGTAGCAGCGTTCCGCGTGCGTCATGCTGGCCACATGACCACGGAAGCGTCTTCAGACAACGCTGGCTCTTCGGCTAACAAACGGAGATGAGCACTGGCCCCTAGAGTCGGACATGACTGCACAAATGTGCGGGGGGAACCTTTACCTTTTTAACATCATCAGGGCATGGGAGGTTGAAGTTTACTAGTTGTTTATATATAGCAACTTGCCCTGCTAGTCTTGGTTGAAGTGTGGTTTCTTCTTTGTTAGTTCCTTGATTAGTTATTGCTTCTTCCTTAGTTTGTAGCTTGAATCATGTCAACTGGATTTCTATTTTCTCAGTGGAAACGTTTCACTCCTTATCAAAGGAGCTTCTTCAGTCTGAGCAAAGTTAGTAAGGGAATCCTTAAATATGTTGCTGTGTGACCTTACACCTGGGGCTAGGTCATGGTTATTTTTGAGATGTTATTTCTAAGTCCCTTTATCATCTAAAGAAGGATCGTTAAGATCACCCTGCTGCTGTTGAGCTTGCGAAATGGTCTTAATCTTCCTAGGCACAGAAGACAAAGCAGGGAGGAAAATAGGGGAAAGATTGTGCCTGAGGCCCCCACCTCTATTCAAGGAAGGATTTTCCAAGTTGGCATAAATGGATTCCTTGACCCCTCTCTCAAACCACCTATCTTCTCTGTCTAAAATGTGAACATTAATTGAGGACCTTCATAGACATATTCTTCCTTAGTTGTTTCTCAGTGCTGCTTCCTGCTTATATGGGTGTTGGTTTGGGGTAGGATGTGCTCTGGGCTATTTGTTTCGTTCCTTGACTTTTGGTGGTTGTTGTTGTTGTTATTAGAAAGCCCTACTTCCTCCATTTCACAAACCAGAGAGTGTTAAACAAGGCGAGCCAGCATTATACAACCAGGATGCTTCAATTCAGCATTGTGCAACCAGAGTCAGAAAGGAGGTAGGACTAAAATGAGAGTGGAAGAGGAAGTGAAGCTCTGGAGTGTATTAAAACAGTGTTTCTCAACCTCAGCAACTTTAAGATGTGTAGATGCTGGCTGGGGAATTCTGGGAGTTGAAGTCCACACATTTTAAAGTTGCCTAGGTTTAGAAACATTGTATTGAAAAGTACCACAGATGGATCCGATGCACAGTCCGGCCATTCCCCATCCTTATCCCTGGCCATATTTCTCTCCTATCCTAGCTGGGTACAAGGATAGTGACTCAAAACTGCAAGAGATAAAAAGAGCAATTCACACAGTTTTGCACTGTGATGCTGTTGAAATATTGATGGAGAGCCAGTATAGTATAGGAGTTAAGTACATTGCACCATTGAGTTACAGCCCTTATCTAGTTCTTGTGCTACTTTGAAAACTACTGGACAGCCAGTGTGGGGTAGGACTTAAGACACTAAATTTGGATTGGAGAGACCTAGACTCAACTAGGGAACTCACAAGGTCACTTTGGACCATTCACTCTATTTAAGTCCAATCTACCTCACAGAGTTGCTGTTAACGGTGAAAAGATTAGCAGACACTCTCATGTAAGCTGCCTTGAGCACTCAGTGGAAAGTGGAGTAGAGATGCAATTAATTAATTAATTAATTAATTAATTAAAATGCTAATGTATACATTTCCCCCTCCCTGGGCAACCATTAAAAAAAGCAAATTGCCGTAAGTTGTATGGTCCAGTTCAAATTTCAAAAAATCTAATCTATCTTTCTTGGGTCTGGAACCTAAGAACTTTTAAGACAGTCCAGTGAGGAATGTCACTTTAGAGATCAATTATTTGGCAAGTAATTATCATCTGTGCTCTGGCTACATTTGTTGAGAACCTTAAGGCCAGGTCACAGTACTCTGAGGCTGGCATTGCTAAGGGAATAGACCAAAACCATGCATTGCACTTTTAAAAAAGAGTTTTTTCTAATAAAAATGCTTCACTTGTTTAAACTGCCATTTCCTTTTTTACATTTCTGGTATTCTGAAGATGCACGCAGCAGAAGTAAGAATGCTGTTTTACTATCTGAAATGAGTGCA
This sequence comes from Charina bottae, assembly GCA_023362775.1. Taxonomy (NCBI): domain Eukaryota; kingdom Metazoa; phylum Chordata; class Lepidosauria; order Squamata; family Charinaidae; genus Charina; species Charina bottae. The sequence continues at coordinate 122,144,502 of JALMGJ010000001.1, forward strand.
CTAGCATTAAGTAGCTTGTACCTCTTAGCACAAATAAAGAGATGTTTCTGGAGGTAATGAGGCTGAAGGGAATGCAAGATTTCTCTCCAGCGTGGAAACCTGGAGTGAGAAATAGGGTCTGATTTCTCCATTTTCTAAAATCCCTGGAAGCTTCCAGTCTCATGGGGCCATCTGTTCACAGTAAGCATCAGTCACAGGACATGATGTTCACTGAGGCTGGCAGATTGAAGCATGCCATGAGCTGTGAGAAAGCAACAAGCAGCCTATAAATGTGGAATTTCTATTTCCAGTGTGTGAAACATGTGTGCCTCCATGCTTTCCTGAATACCACAATGAAAGGCATTCAGAAACAAAGAGCAAAATTAGCCATACCTCCTCAACCTAAATGCTCATTGGACAGAACAAATAGAGGCAGCCACACCTTTAACAACTTGTATGAATGGGCATTCTCCCACAAATATCCAAGAAAATGTTAATCGTTCTTCAGCTGGAAGAATTCTTTATTGTATAGGAATATTGAGCCCAATCGGTCTGATATGAAGAAATGACTATAACTGGCTGCAGGTTATGTAACCCGTTGCTGTAATGGTATGTGGGGATGACCTTGGGAGTTGGGGCCAAGAGGCGCTGCCTAGGGAATGGTCAGATAAGATACAGCATAGCCCACAGCTGGATAGTGGGTGGGGCAAGAGGCTCAGAAGAGACCCTCCCTAATTTCTTGGACTGCCTCTTATCTGGCCGTTCCCTAGGCATCCCATCTCCCAAAGTCATTCCCACATACCATTACAGTTGCCAAACCTTCTGAAGTAGAGTCCTTGAATGTCATCCAGATATGCTAAGAACTCTAGAGCCATCAGATTAACAAATTATAGCTGTCGATATTCCCAGTTCATCAAGGACAGCAACATATTTTTCAATGCTTCAGATGCCTCTCAGCTATAAAATTGGACCAATCTCTAAATATGTATTTGTGAGTGGAACTACCATCAGGCACCTCCTCTACATGGATGACATCAAGCTGAATGCTAAGAATGAACGAGACATCGACTCACTGATCCACCTGACACTGCTCTACAGTGAGGACATTGGGATGTCATTCGGACTAGAGAAGTGTGGCCAGATGGTAGTAAAGAGAGGGAAGGTAGTTAAGACTGATGGGGTGGAACTACCAGCAGGCCGCATAGCAGACATACAGACCAGCTACAAGTACCTTGGTATCCCACAGTCACATGGGAACCATGAGGAGGAGGCAAGGAAGACAGCAACTTCCAAGTACCACCAAAGGATAAGACAGGTCCTGAAGAGCCAGTTTAATGGGAAGAACAAGATCCATGCCATCAACATGTATACCCTGCCAGTCATCAGATAACCTGCTGGTGTAGTTAGCTGGCCAAAGGAGGACATAGAGGCTGCTGATGTGAAGACCCAGAAGCTCCTCACAATGTATGGAGGCTTTCACCCCAAGTCCAACACCCAGAGACTGTACACCAGCCAGATAGAGGGCGGGCGGGGTCTGGTGACTGTCAAAGCCACTGTCCTGGATGAGACCCAGAGCATCCAGGAATACATCAGTAAGATGACACCTAAAGATGAGCTGCTGAGAGAATGCCTGAGGCAGCAGCAGACATGGAAGGAAGATCAAGCAGAGGAAGTGCCATGGCAAGAAAAGACCCTGTATGGGATGTACCATCAACAGATAGCTGAGGTGGCTGACCTTGGGAAATCCTACCAGTGGCTGGAAAGGGCTGGACTAAAAGACAGCATTGAGGCACTGATCATAGCAGCACAAGAACAGGCAGTAAGCTCCAGATACATAGAAGCAGGGGTCTACCACACTAGACAGGACCCAAGGTGCAAACTGTGCAGAGAGGCCTCAGAGACAGTCCAACACATAGTGGCAGGATGTAAGATGCAGGCAGGAACAGAATACACTGAACGGCACAACCAAGTAGCTGGCATTGTGTACAGGAACATCTGCACAGCATATGGGCTAGACCCTCCCAAGTCCAGATGGGAGATTCAACAGAAGGTCATGGAGAATGAAAGGGCTAAGATCCTGTGGGACTTCCAAATCCAGACAGACAGGCAGGTACTGGCCAATCAACCAGACATCATTGTAGTAGAGAAGAACCAGAAGACAGCAGTGGTGATAGATGTAGCAGTGCCAAGTGACAGCAACATCAGGAAGAAGGAGTATGAGAAGCTGGAGAAGTACCAAGGCCTGAAGGAAGAACTAGTGAGGATGTGGAAAGTGAAGGCCAAAGTGGTCCCAGCAGTGGTAGGAGCACTGGGGGCTGTGACTCCTAAGCTGGGAGAGTGGCTCCAACAAATCCCAGCAGCAACATCAGAGCTCTCTGTCCAGAAGAGTGCAATGTGAGGAACAGCTAAGATACTGCGCAGAACCCTCAAACTCTCAGGCCTCTGGTAGAGGACCCAAGGTTGAGGAAGGCACATACCACCCATATGGGTGAGAAGAGATTTTTTTTCCTGTTCTCTGCTTGTAGCACACTTAAGCCAAAATTACATTGCTCTACCAATGTCCACAGATATGGCATTCTGCTTCCTGACTGCATTCTACATTATCCACTCAGGCATAGGATGTCCTTATTTTCACTGTGAAATATGGAAGGATTTTAACATGAGAGTTGCTCCAGTGGATCAAACCAAACATCTGTCCATCTTAGCATCCTTCTTGGCACATTTGCAGCTAGGTATTCATAGAAACTCCAGCAAAGGAGATTGTTACCTTGTCGTGGTGCTGGAGCTTGAGTACCTCAATGAAACCATGAGGTAAACCGTGAAGGGACACCCAAGACGGGAAGGTCGTCGTGGCAGAGAGGTCAGACTAAATACGATCCCTGGGGAAGATAATGGCAACCCACCCCAGTATTCTTGCCGTGAAAACTAAATGGATCAGTACAACCAGAGATATGTCGGTATATCATAGGAAGATAGGACTCCCAGGACAGAAGATGGTCAAAATGCTACTGGGGAGGAACAGAGGATAAGTTCAACTAGCCCCAGATGTGATGACGCAGCTAGCTCAAAGCCGAAAGGACGGCTAGCGGCTGACGGTGCTGGTGGTGAACGACGAATCCGATGTTCTAAAGATCAACACACCATAGGAACCTGGAATGTAAGATCTATGAGCCAGGACAAATTGGATGTGGTTATTGGTGAGATGTCAAGATTAAATATAGACATTTTAGGTGTCAGTGAACTGAAATGGACTGGAATGGGCCACTTCACATCAGATGACCACCAGATCTACTACTGTGGACAAGAGGACCACAGAAGAAATGGAGTAGCCTTCATAATTAATAATAAAGTGGCTAAAGCAGTGCTTGGATACAATCCAAAAAACGATAGAATGATCTTAATTCGAATTCAGGGTAAGCCATTTAATATCACAGTGATCCAAATATACGCCCCAACCACAGATGCTGAAGAAGTAGAAGTAGATCAGTTCTATGAGGATATGCAGCACCTACTGGATAATACGCCAAAAAGAGATGTTATTTTCATTACAGGAGACTGGAATGCTAAGGTGGGTAGTCAAACGACACCTGGAATTACAGGAAAGCATGGTCTGGGAGAACAAAATGAAGCAGGACATAGGTTGATAGAATTTTGCCAAGACAACCCACTGTGCATAACAAACACTCTCTTCCAACAACCTAAAAGACGACTTTATACATGGACTTCACCAGATGGTCGACACCGAAATCAGATTGACTACATCCTTTGTAGCCAAAGGTGGCGGACATCTATACAGTCAGTAAAAACAAGACCTGGAGCTGACTGTAGTTCAGATCATGACCTTCATATTGCAAAATTTAGAATCAGACTAAAGAGAATAGGGAAGACCCACAGATCAGTTAGATATGAGCTCACTAATATTCCTAAGGAATATGCAGTGGAGGTGAAGAATAGATTTAAGGGACTAGATTTAGTAGATAGGGTCCCAGAAGAACTATGGACAGAAGTTTGCAACATTGTTCAGGAGGCGGCAACAAAAAACATCCCAAAGAAAAAGAAAACCAAGAAGGCAAGATGGCTGTCTGCTGAGACACTGGAAGTAGCCCAAGAAAGAAGGAAAGCAAAAGGCAACAGTGATAGGTGGAGATATGCCCAATTAAATGCAAAATTCCAGAGGTTAGCCAGAAGAGATAAGGAATTATTTTTAAACAAGCAATGTGTGGAAGTGGAAGAAGACAATAGAATAGGAACAACAAGAGACCTCTTCCAGAAAATTAGAAACATCGGAGGTAAATTCCAGGCAAAAATGGGTATGATCAAAAACAAAGATGGTAAGGACCTAACAGAAGCAGAAGAGATCAAGAAAAGGTGGCAAGAATATACGGAAGTTCTGTATAGGAAGGATAATAATATTGGAGATAGCTTTGACGGTGTGGTCAGTGAGTTAGAGCCAGACATCCTGAAGAGTGAGGTTGAATGGGCCTCAAGAAGCATTGCTAATAACAAGGCAGCAGAAGACGGCGGTATCCCAGCTGAACTGTTTAAAATCTTGCAAGATGATGCTGTCAAGGTGATGCATGCCATATGCCAGCAAATTTGGAAAACACAAGAATGGCCATCAGATTGGAAAAAATCAACTTGTATCCCCATACCAAAAAAGGGAAACACTAAAGAATGTTCAAACTATCGAACAGTGGCACTTATTTCACATGCCAGTAAGGCAATGCTCAAGATCTTGCAAGGTAGACTCCAGCAATTCATGGAGCGAGAATTGCCAGATGTACAAGCTGGGTTTAGAAAAGGCAGAGGAACTAGAGACCAAATTGCCAATATCTGCTGGATAATGGAGAAAGCCAGGGAGTTTCAGAAAAAACATCTATTTCTGTTTTATTGACTATTCTAAAGCCTTTGACTGTGTGGATCATAACAAATTGTGGCAAGTTCTTGGTGGTATGGGGATACCAAGTCATCTTGTCTGCCTCCTGAGGAATCTGTATAACGACCAAGTAGCAACGGTAAGAACAGAGCACAGAACAACGGACTGGTTTAAGATTGGGAAAGGAGTACGGCAGGGTTGTATACTCTCACCCTACCTATTCAACCTGTACGCAGAACACATCATGCGACGTGCTGGGCTTGAGGAATCCAAGGCTGGAGTTAAAATCGCTGGAAGAAACATTAACAATCTCAGATATGCAGATGATACCACTTTGATGGCTGAAAGCGACGAGGAGTTGAGGAGCCTTATGACAAAGGTGAAAGAAGAAAGTGCAAAAGCTGGGTTGCAGTTAAACCTCAAAAAAACCAAGATTATGGCAACCAGCTTGATTGATAACTGGCAAATAGAGGGAGAAAAAGTGGAGGCAGTGACAGACTTTGTATTTCTAGGCGCAAAGATCACTGCAGATGCTGACTGCAGCCAGGAAATCAGAAGACGTCTACTTCTTGGGAGGAGAGCAATGACAAATCTTGATAAAATAGTTAAGAGCAGAGACATCACTCTGACAACAAAGGTCCGCATAGTTAAAGCAATGGTATTCCCTGTAGTAACCTATGGCTGTGAGAGCTGGACCATAAGGAAGGCTGAGCGAAGGAAGATAGATGCTTTTGAACTGTGGTGTTGGAGGAAAATTCTGAGAGTGCCTTAGACTGCAAGAAGATCAAACCAGTCCATACTCCAGGGAATAAAGCCAGACTGCTCACTTGAGGGAATGATATTAAAGGGAAAACTGAAGTACTTTGGCCACATAATGAGAAGACAGGATACCCTGGAGAAGAAGCTGATGCTAGGGAAAGTGGAAGGCAAAAGGAAGAGGGGCCGACCAAGGGCAAGATGGATGGATGATATTCTGGAGGTGATGGACTCAACCATGGGGGAGCTGGGGATGGTGACGGCCAACAGGAAGCTCTGGCGTGGGCTGGTCCATGAAGTCACGAAGAGTCGGAAGCGACTGAATGAATAAACAACAAAATTCATAGAAAGCCCACAGACAGAACATAAGCCTGGCAGTCCTTTCCCTATAACTACTCTTTAGAGGCACATTGACTTTAGAGGTAACACACAGTCATCCTGATTAATAGCTTTTAATTATCTTTCCTCCATGAGTTTCTCCAATATCCTTTAAAGTCTTCTAAGGTAGATGCCATCACTACATTTTGTGGCAGCAGATTCAATAGTTCAGCAATGCAGTGTGTGAAGTTGTACTTCCATTGATATGTCCTGAATCTCTTACTCATCAGTTTCATTGAGTGACCCAAAGGTTTAGTATGATGAGATTAGGTGGGGGCAGGGAGGGAGTCTTCCTATGTGCTTTCTCCCTGCCATGCATACTGGTATTAAAGTTATGCAGTCTGTATTTATCATACCATATTGAAAATGATCTGGTACCAACTTGAACAAAAGATAACAGAATAAAGGCCCCATCAGAGATGGAATTGAACTTCTCTGAATTTCTTTTTTTTTTCCAAAAATACTCTAGCAGATGTACTAGCCAGAAAGAAGACAAGTGGAATGTAGTTTAATTTCTAACATGTATTGGCTTGAAACTCTTGATGTGATCAATTGTGTATAATTAACACAGGTTGAACCGGCTGATTCAAAGCATTATGTAGCCTTCATAAAATAAAATATTTGACAGATACATTTTGAATAACAATTGTATAAGATGTAGCACTACCAAAGACTTTCAGTATTCCAATATTCATTATTTCAAACCAATTTTGAAACAATTGAACCAGTCCTGCAATGAAAGGGGGCTTTCATAAACTTGGATATGAGTAGTAAGGAGCAAAATTGCCAATTTTAGTTTTCTTCAGCCTTCCATTCTTCCATATCTTTTGTGATACAAAAAAAAGATCTGCATGAAACTGAATGCTTTGCATACACCTTTCTCTAAATATACACCATTCTGTATGCATTTCTGCAAGCATACTTTTTGAGCAACTTTCCTTCATGTAATATAGTTTTGTGCATATATTTCCTTCACCTGTATGTTTACGTATGAATTGTTTTGAGTTGCAGATTGGGTTGGCTGGGACCATATAGTCTGGTAAATGATATATTTCAGCATGCTGACATTCAGGGATGTTTGGAAAGTGCAAATTGGGTAAATTCACACTGAAATACAACTGAATGAATTTCTTGCTAGTTTCTAGATATGAGACAGGATTGTCTTTGAAGATAAAAAAACAAAGGCTTAAGGCAGTTTATAGAACCAATACAGCTCCTAAAAGTTCTCCATCCAGCCTTTAAAACCTCAGGAAGACCTTATTCTTCTGTCTTGTCCAGCACCATCTCCCTCCTTTATTCAGTCCCTGACCTCGTCTCTATAGGCTCAGTCTACCTCTACTTTGCAGGAAAAAGGAAACTTCCAGTTTCAGATCAGAAACTGATGCAAGACAGCTTTTCCCTCACCTATGCAAGCCTCATACAGTATATTGCTTATGGTTTATTTGTTTACATAAAATCTATGCCTCAAAGGAGAAGGAAGATAGTGAAAGGTGATCTTAATGAAAAGGGGAAGGAGAAACCAATACCTTTTATGCCATGGAAGAATCCTAAAGAACAGGAGGAAAAGCTGGCTAGGAATGAGGTTCTTACTAGGAAAAGGACTATAAGCAGTGTGTGCTTTGCAGGTATTATAAATAAACAAAGTTAATGTTGTTTAACTGAACATCTTAGACCATTTTATAAAGCACGAGGGCTGCAAATGGGCACTGTTTGCAAAAGATGCTTGCTGATATATGGCTGAATCCTTGCTTCTGCAGAGATGGATCAGAACAATTAACTGGTTGAAAAGGACAGCTGTATTTCAGAAAATGATGGCAGAGTGTATTTATTTGTTCTGCCCATGCATATCCATTTAAAATACAGCTCATTTTTGTTTGTTCAGAGCTGGCTATGTCCCATTCCCTGTCATAGGGTATGCTGGTGGTTTTGTGCCAGAAAGCACTCCTTTCGCTCTTTGTATATCTATTCCCACAAAATCTGCATAGCTGTGTTAACCTGGGACCTCCCATTATTTGATTGCTAAGGGAGAAATAGTTGGGTTGTGTTTTCATGAACTCAATGTTATAGTTCTGATCATGGAGTATTTTTTTTTAGCTTCCTTTACATCAACAGAAATTATTTTCTCAGATTAAGTGCATTAATTCTGACAACAAATCCAGTTTGGGGCATATAGTTAAGAAAGATGGAGAGACTTCCCTATCACATACCAATCTAAATGTAATTATTAGATATAGGTTTAATGTTTCCTGACAAAAGGAGCAATAATCAAGCAATCATTCCCACCAAGATTTCCTCTTCTCACATCTTCTTATGGGTCTGGCTGTAGAAGAGACCTCCAGGTTTGTTAAACTAGTAAATTGTGCATTAACTGCACCCTAAAAACTATTGCAAACCATGTGCACAAGTACCCACCAAGATCTACAAGAAGCTGCTCTTACTTCGTATCAAATATTGCAGCCCTAGCTATTGCTGTTAAAGGAAAAAATTCTACATACTAATCTTTAGGAAGTCATTAAAAAAGAATGGGACTAAATAATTTAATTCAATTCACAACTTAACTCCTTGGAATCAAGTCTAAGAATCTCATATACATTGGTCTGTTTTAGCCAACAAGTTTCCTTGATTTTTTTTTTTTTTTGGCCTAGTTTTAAGCAGCTGAGTTTAGGAATACATATCCGGGTTGATGTAGTACTTTGAAATGTTGATTCTTCCAATTCCATTTTATCGCTAGGAGAATCTAAAGCTGCAGGAACCAAGCCTGTTTCTAAATCTAATCAAACTCTTGCTTTATCTTTGTGAGGGGGAGAAATCATGATGGCTCTTCTTCCTGCAGCCTCACCTCCTGACACAGTATTATTTTACCAAAAGCTATCCAGGAAACATATTGTTTCTCTGGTTTCAGTACATTTTCTGTGCCAAGTGTGCTGCACAGGTGCATGTGGGCCAATTGTGGATGAGAAGACTACAATTATGGAAGGCCAAATATCCTGAAAAGTCTTTATCTGGCAAGATGCAAAAGCAGGGCAGCCATAAGGCACTTAGACCATATAGGACTCAGGAATAGAAACACATTTAGATGGAAGTAAGTTTGATTAAAGATCATTGATTTGGGCATATTTCCAAATAAAGGTTTTTAAGAAACTGGTGTGAAACCAAGGAAAGGAAAGGAAACTTGCATTTGATGAGGAATTCAAGGAAACACAGAGTGGGCTTTTTTAAAGGCCCATCTGGAATCCTAGTCTAGGGCAGTGGATGCCACAAAGATGGTTTGCTTTTCTGTCTCCACGGCATCTGCACAGAACATACCAGTGATGCTTTCCTAAACTGTGCAGTATTTCATCCACCAAAATTTTGGAGGCCCAGTATGAGCCATTTTCACTGTTCTTTGCAGACAAGGTTAATCTGTTATACTTCAACATACAGTATGCACATATGGGACAGGTCATAAAGTGGCAACTTTGGGAATTGCTTCTCCTGTCATATGGATACGTTTCATTTTGTAGATCTCAAGGGCATGGACAGGGTATCTGGAAAGTTTGCCTACTTGCTCAACCTTGCCCCTTCTGGCTGATTAAATTGAACAGGAGGGTCCAGTGATTAACAGAAGCGATAAATGCTCCTTGAAGGTGGGATGTATTCTTATCTGCTTAAAGGAGGCAGTTACAAGATTATTTTTTTAAAAGCCATCCATTAACCTAGTAAATCTTTGTAACTATAGTGTTAAATATTCTACTACTGGACACAGTGATTAGGAAGGTAATGGCCTAACAGTGGCCTTTGAATGAAACTGACTAACTGGACCCATTTCAATTGGAAGTTCATCCAGGATATGGTACTGACGCTGTCTAGTCATTTTGATGAATGATTTACAGCAGCAACCATAAAGGGGGAGTATAACTCTGCTGGTTTTGCTAGACTATCAACCATGGTATTGAAAACTGGCAGGGTTGGTTCCTGGGAGCAACCGTTTTGCAGTAGTGTTGGTCCTTCTTGTTAAACCATATCCAGAAGGCTGTGCACAAAGACTATTGTTCAACACTTGAATTCCTGACCCATGATGTCCCATGTCCTCTATGCCATGTAACAACCACACAAAACCTCTGAGGGAGGTCATTTGGAGCTTTGGAGTGGAAGGCCATCAGCATGCTGATGACACTTAGATCTATTGTTCCCTACAACCTAACTCCAAAGAAGCAATAAATTTTCTTGAATGTTGCCTAAGCTTGATTATGGGCTGGATGAGAAACATTGAAATTAAGTCCAAACAAAATGGAGGTGCTGTTGGCAAGGAGAAAATTGGATTTGAGGATTATGATGAAGCCTGGCTTGGATGGGGCTACATTTCCCCAGAAAGAGCAAGTCTTTAATTTGGGAGTTCTCCTTGAACCCCAGCAGAACTTATAGTTGGCGGTGATAGCAAGGAGTTCATTCACCCAATTATGGTGAGCACCCAACTGTGACCCTTCCCAAAATTGTTTTGATTTGGTAAGTTTCACTACCCATTGACTACTGGAACATGTTCTGTGTTGAGCTGTCCTTGAAAAATATCCAGAAAATGTGGTGGACAGGCTAACTGGTACAAGATGGAGGGATCACATAATGTCTGTATTGAAAGATCTTCACTACCTACTAATTGCCTACTGGATACAATTTAGATAGCTTTGGCCTGACTACCTGTGGGCTACTTCTCTGTCATGAACCTGTCCAGTTATTTAAATAAGCAGGAGAAGTGCTTCTGAAGATGCCACTGCCAGAATCTCAGCTACCTGGTATGGAAAAGATGCCTTCTTCAGTGTAACTCCCAGACTATGGAATGTCCTGCCTAAGTAAGTGCGTATGGTCTCAATTCTCCTAGTATTTAGAAAATTGACAAAAATGTATTTCTTTGATTAAATTTTTAATTGTTAAACTGCTTTTGTTTTGATTTTAATTCCTGTTTTTAATTATATTTATTAGGCATATTTTGTACAGGAGCTGAAGGTGACATACATAGTGCTCCCTCCTACTATTTTTCCCCACAGTTAACAACCCTGTGAGGTGGGTTGGGCTGAGAGAGAATGACTGGCTCAAAGTCACCCAGTGAGTTTCTGTGGCTGAGAGTACTGTAGATTAGAACCTGGATCCCCCCAATCCTAGTCCATCACCTTGACCCTACACCACACCAGCTCTCAGTGCTAATTATATTATTGCATTCTCTAGTTTGTTCTGTCTTTTGTTTTATTGTTGTAAGCCTCCTGGAGTGTTTATACGAACAAAAGGGCAGGATATAAATTTAATAACCATAATGACAGAACCAGTAACTATGTAATTCAGACTCATTCCAGGAGTCTCAGTCTCTGGCTCTCTGTTTTAATTTCACACTTACCTTCTAGGGCTTGTTGAAATGAAATTAATGGTATTAATATTTGTAAAGTTCTTTGAAGATTAAATGTGCCAAGTTGGATTATTAATACAGTGCTTGTTTCATTTGGTTCAACATCAGAGAGTCGAGGGAAAGGAATCTGTTGGGGTATCTGAACCCCATTCAAACAAATGAAATTCATTTGTTTGAATCTTTATATTATAGATCAACTCTCAGAAGCTGAGAGGCACAGCACACAAAATTAGATCCAAATGCCACACGCTCAGGGACAGATGAATGAACCGTAACCCCAGCGATAGATACTGTATTTCTCCCCTCGTCTGAAGTAGCAGAATTGCTGTATATAGCCAATTTAGGTCAAGTTTCTGGCACCTCCTGCTAAATGGTACCTTTTATGAAAATTGTGTTCAACTTGGATGAGTCTCAGAGAATTAGCACCTGACATGTTGCTCTTGTTGTGTCTTTGTGGATGATGTTCCATCAGTGCCACAGCCATGCTGTTGACAGTCCCAGCTTTACAGTGTCATGAAAAAGTAAATCCAAGTGATTTATTTTTCAAATATCTGGTGACAGGCAAAAGCTCTTCTGCACTGCACTGGTACAGCCTAGCTGAAGCATTTGCTCTCCCCTTCTATCAATCAACAAAGCCTCCAACGTCTGCTCACTCTTTTGCCAGCAGGATGAAGGAGGTGCTGACCGTGCCAAGCACAGGTCTCCGAAAACAGTCCTTTTGCAGTGGAAAGTAGATCACGTTTGGTCATCCATCCTCTGTGCTCTTCCAAGGAGCTTAGGGCTGGACCAGTGGAGCCAGTGGGCTCTCACCTGATTCCCAATGGAACCATATGGATTAGGTTACTGCTGCTGATCGTGATTCCAGATTAAAACTGAATTTGTACTGTGTCTTGAAGACACTCCACTAATCTTGCAGGGGGGTGGGCAGGGGACAGCTGTGTTACCAAAAAAGTTGGTATCTTAATTAATAAAGAGTGAGGGGTCATTGTACCCACCAATGCAAAAAAGTCCCCAACACAATCTCCAGTCAAAAGAATCAAAGCAGAACTCTTCCAGAGACCTTGAACAGTCTAAAGGAATCAGAAGAGCTAGCGGTCTGGCCCTATGTATACAGACTTCAACAGCATGCAAATGCCCAAGATTTTTAGGAGAATGAGCTGTTTAAAAATAGTTTAGGCCATTGTCCACCTACTGAGCATCTAAATAGATCCATGTCCTTTTTGAGGTCAAGGGCCATGGATGCATCTTTTTGACACTATTGTGAGCTCCATGTGGATAGGGTAATGGGAAATGGGCATGAGCAAAACAGAAAATGATTGTGCCCAAAGTAAAAAAAGACACTTTTCTTAATCCTCATCTACTTTTTTATAGGTACAAAATTGACTTCCCTCCTTTATTCATCTTCTTCTAACTTCTGCAGTACTTAAATCACTAGATTCAATTTTGACTTACGTGGAAACCATCAACTGAGGTAGAGGTGTCCACAAATCACCTCTGGTCAAAAAAGTCAAGATGGTGGCCCTGATGGTGCAATCAAAGCTCTACCTATGTTTCATGACTGCCATTTTGACTTTTTCCCCCCATTCCCTGTGGATACCCCTGAACTAAGTTAACAGAAAAAAGAGAGATCTTAAGCCATCTTAAGTGCTTGTCTAAAGAGAATAGTAATACATCACCACCATCATCATCATCTTCATCATTATCAAAAGGGTTAGCAAGAAGGCCCCTTGGGGAATATATCTAGACCATTCTTTCTAAGCACCGTTACTGAAGGCATCTGAACAAATGGGCTAAAGGACTGTAGTTATTTTAACAGAGCTAATGGATGTTTATTTAGATGCAATATGAACAGCACAATTTTAGTTATAATACAGTTTCTCCTGTACAATTATAGGAAAAGTTACTATATTTCTTAACATCTGTGTGTGGGGAGGCTAGGCATATTAGAGCCCACAGTTATAATAGTTGTTCATCTGCCTCTGCATACACAAATTCCATGGATTCATATTGCACCACGCACAAGCCACTGTAGCCATCAGTAATGGACATGTAACCATACGCTCAACATCAGATCAGCTTGTATTATTCATATATACACACACACACACACACACACACACACACACACACACACACATACACACACACACACACATACATACATACATACATACATACATATAGTATGTATGTATGTGTGTGTATGTATGTATGTATGTATGTATGTATGTATGTATATAAAAATTCCCTTCTCACCCCTATGGGTGGTATGTGTCTTCTTCAACCTCGGGTCCTCTACCAGAGGCCTGGCAGTTTGAGGGTTCTGCGCAGTATCTTAGCTGTTCCTAGCACTGTACTCTTCTGGACAGAGAGCTCTGATGTTGCTCCTGGGATCTGTTGGAGCCACTGGACAGTGGCTTTGAAACTCACCAGAGTCTCTCATATATATAAATCATTATATATATATATATATATATATATATATATATATATATATATATATATATAAGCTGCTGAGAGAATATATATATTCCTCTTTTGGTAAACAAAGAAGGCAATCAAATCATTACATACATACATACATACATACATACATACATACTGATTTGATTGCCTTCTTTGTTTACCAAAAGAGGAATATATATATTCTCTCAGCAGCTCATCTTTAGGTGCCATCTTACTGATGTACTCCTGGATGCTCTGGATCTCATCCAGGACAGTGGCTTTGACACTCACCAGAGTCTCATCTATATAGAGTCCCCTATTCGGAGAGATGGGTGGGGACCCATCTCTCCGAATAGGGGACTCTATATAGATGAGACTCTGGTGAGTGTCAAAGCCACTGTCCTGGATGAGATCCAGAGCATCCAGGAGTACATCAGTAAGATGGCACCTAAAGATGAGCTGCTGAGAGAATATATATATTCCTCTTTTGGTAAACAAAGAAGGCAATCAAATCATTACAAATGAATAAAACTGTTTTTTCATCTCTCTCATATTCTGACTGGCAGAAGTAGAATAACAGGCAGGGCCTGATTTTTTAAAGTAGTCTTCCCGATCTTGTGTCTTTCAGCTGTATTATTCCTTGTAATTCCTCATTCAGCAGGCTCACTGAGAAAGGTATGCCTTTTCCCCTAAATGTAAGAAGAAGATTTTTCTGCACATGGAATAATCTGAGAAGAGGCCTTTGGGGGAGGAGTTATGGCTTTACTTTAGATACTAAAGACATTTGGTCTATGGGCAGGAATTCCACACCTCTACATGTATGCTTTAACATTAACATTTTCCACTGTATTCAGAAATTGACCAGACACCAATGAGGTTTGCTGAATACTGTCACAACATAGGTTCCTACTAACCAGTCCTTGTCAGCAACTTAAATATTTTCAACTAACTGCAGTTTTCATTCTTCTTCACGATCAGTTCTGGAGGCTACATGTAACAATCAACCTTTATTATCTTTGTGCTCATAAAACAAGTTTGAACAATACTTTTCAAATAATTATAACACTTTTCCCAGTCCTCTAATTCAATCAAATTTCAAGTGGAGTTGTGGTTCAATATTGGCTCATAGATTCTGAAAAGGATGCATTTTTGTTACTGTTTCCCAACCAAACCTACTAATTTTGAATGAATTCCAGGATAGTTAAAATCATAACAGAAGTTGTATATTTAGCATTTTCAAAAGAATAATAATAAAGTTGTCTTTGTTATTGGGTTTTTTTGCTGGGGTTCTCAAGATTAAACAGACAAAAACCAATGCACGCAAGAACCATCTTGTGAACCAGCTCATTTTATTTATTTGTTTGTTTGTTGGTAACATCACAAGATAAACTTCAGTTTCTCAGGGAGTTTGATTTTTACAGCTAGTCAGCATGCAGCTAAAGCAGATTAAACTATTCTTCAGATCCCCCTTTCTTCACTTTTGGCATAATTGCCACAAAAAAGTTGGAATGCAATAAAAGCAGTAAATCACTTCGTGACTCTTATTGCTCTGCTCTTCAGTGATTAGCTATTTGCCTGTCTGCAGAGTAATGCTTCTTCTGAAGTCAATATTCCTAAGATACTGTTATATGTGTAGACTGTTATGGGTAGACAGCAAAGCAAGAATCCATACAATGGTGATAGTTCCATATTAAGCTGCAGTAAATTGTGATAATGGAAGAGCCAGTTGATTTCTAGTGAAAATTGTACAATATTCTGAATGAATGTGATACAGGGAAAAAGAAAGTTCTAATAGGTGGTATGAATGAATGCTTAGGAACTAGACAAGTGAATACAGAAAAAGTGACCAGGCCAGTCAGACACCCCAAAATCAATGAGAATGAGAGTGGTGACTGGTGAGTATCCACTTAGAAAAAGGTCTGTTTATTTCAAGTATGTGGTTTAAGTATAAGTCTATTTATATTTCTAAAAGCATGAGTGATTTAATTGTTTATAATGAAAGACTGAAAATTACTGAAGGATATAAGAGTGAGGAGAAATTCTGGGTGTGGGATAACTGTTATTTGGTAGTGTCAAGAGTAGAGCTTCAGAGTATGATGGAAATAAATCGTTTTAGAAGGTGGGTGAAGAGGGCTAAACAAGAAGTCTCCAACAGAGTGAAAGGCATTAAAAGAAAAGTGATGAAATGAAAAGGTCTGTGGGAAAGAAAACTGTATAGAATCATATGGGAATGATAGTGATATGTCAAAGAGTGGAACTGAAAAGAATGCTATAAATGTTGGAGAAAACGTGCAACTCTGGGCAACAAACATAACATTTGGGATGTGCACTGCAACTTCATGTCAGGCAAGGGGTGTACAGACTGGACTTTTGCTCATCAGCAGGTCATAGAGCCAGTTTGGTCTAGTGGTTAAGGTGCTGGGCTAGAAACCAGGAATCTGTGAGTTCTAGTCCCACCTTAGGCATGAAAGCCAGCTGGGTGACCTTGGGCCAGTCACTCTCTCTCAGCCCAACTCACCTAACAAGGTTGTTGTTTTGGGGAAAATAAGAGGAGGAAGGAGTATTAGGTATGTTCCCCACCTTGAGTTATTTATAAAAAATAATAAAGGCGGGATAAAAATTAAATATAAATAAATAAATTGGAAAATATATGAATATGAGAAAGTTTATTGTATTTTTGTTGATTACAAGAAAACATACACTACATTGTATGGAAAATTTTACACCAATATGAAGTTGAAAGTTGGTTGCTGTATGTGTTAACAGAAGAATATGATGGAAGTAAAGCATGCATAAGAATAAATGTTATATTTAGCAAATGATTCAGCATTGAGCAGGGAGTAGAAGAAGTATATGTGATGCCCACTTAGTTACTTAATGTATTTATGGACAAATGTATAAGTAATGGTAGAGATGATGTTAGAGCAGGGCTTTCCAAAGTTTTCCCGCGGCGACACACCAACCGCCGTTGGTGTGTCGCTGCGGGAAAACCCGGAAGCGCCGCCATTGCGGCAGCGCGCAAAAACCCGGAAGTGCTGCTGCCGCTTTCATTTTTTGTGCACCACCGTTGGTGTGTCGCCGCGGAAAAACCCGGAAGCGCCGCCGTTGCAGCAGCATGCAAAAACCCGGAAGCACTGCTGCCGCTTTCAATTTTTGCGCGCCGCCGTGGCTGTGGCGCTTTCGGATTTTCACGCGCCGCCATTGGTGTGTCGCCGCGGGAAAACCCAGAAGCGCTGATGGCACGCCATCAGTGCTTCCGGGTTTTGATGCGACACATCTGGGCCCTGCAGGCGACACACTTTTGTGTCACAACACACAATTTGGAAAGCTCTGTGTTAGAGATTTGCTGATTAAAGATGTGAATGTGAGTATACTTTTGTATGCAGATGATTCTGTGTTGTTGTCTGTGTTGCAGTGGAGATTAGACAGCCTGTATCATGCAGTGATGGCTGTAAATCTAAAAATTAATCTATCAAAGACCAAAGTATTTGTGTTTGACAGGGAAAACCATGTGAATAAAGTTATAAATAAATGGCAAAAACTAGAACTAGATGAATCTACATACATTGGTAGAATGTTTAATATAAGCAATTTAATATAATTTAATATATGTAAATGCTGATAATGAGATAATGGGTAGGATGTGGTCTGTTGCAATGAATTAATGTTTATTGAAAGAAGCAAAAATCGCTGTGTATGGAAATGTGTTTCTATCCACTTTGTTACGTGGGAATGAGAGTTGGGAATCTCAGGCAATACTTAAAAAGTAAGTTGAAAGCAGTGGAAACGAGTTACTTAAATAGTGTGTGCCATCAAACAAGCTGAGGTAGAGTCAAGAATAAATCTGTACTGAATGTCAATTGAATACAAAAGTAAGTAACTGGTATGAAAGGGTTATGCTGAGGTGTTTGGACATATAGTGAGAATGAATGAAGTTCAAAATAAATACAAAATAAATACATGAAGGAAAAGCATATGGATTCAGAGGAAGAGAAAGAAGGAGAAAGATGGTAGGCTGGAGTTAATGACAACCCCAAAAAGATGTGAGAAGCATGAAGAATAAAATTCAATGCATAAAGCAGTATATGGGCATTTTGTGATGGGATATACGCTGGCTTAAAGGGAAAAAACTCGAGGCTTGAGAATAAACAGACAAGAATGCAGCTTGTTAGGGCTAAAAGTATTTTACTTGTAGCATAAGGCAATAATGTATATACAGTACATTATCGCAAAAATGTTAGTTGAATATACATGGTACAGCATTGTAAAAGGAAAAACAAAAACAAACTTATAAGCAGAGTTCCGTGTATTGATCCCAGGGCCAGAGCTCACGCCATGCATAGCCTCCCATAGCTATGCACTGCTCAGTCCTCAAAAGTAGAATACACATGAAGAACTACATGGCTAAAAGACACTAGAAATCAAGAAGCATAGAACACCATTTTGCATGGTTGTCTATTCAGTTCTTCTAGCTTTCTGATTGGCTGGAAGTTAGCTGTGACACACACCAGGCCTAAAGCATTAGGCCTAAAGCACACAGCATGACCTGCTATTGGGTGGCAGTGCTGCATCTAAGCACTGAGTTCCCCCCCTCCTTGCTCTCACAGGGCAAGGCTTCCCACAGAGGAAATCAGGAGGATTTGTTCTCATGGGAAGATCCCATTGCTTGTGTGGGCACTAGTCATAACAATACACACGTGACCGTTGTTATCTTGCACCTGCACTTCACATCACCATGAGAAGCCTTTGTTTTGTAAAGGATGCAAACCAAAACACTTTTGCTTTGTAGAGAAACCCAATTTGATAATCTCATATGAGAAATCTGACATTTTGAAAGCAAAGACGAGTTGCAAAGATAGAAGATACGCAGAGGTCCTGTGAATGGTATTGGTATAAACTAGATTTAGTGATATTTTCTTTTCTTTTCTACCTCAATTTAATTGGCTTTCTGTTACACTGTTTTTGCAGTTTTTTGCCTACTCCAAAAAGGAATAGCAAGATGGATACATTTATAATAGTCTTTACATATATTCTTAGCCATTATTGGACACACAGTATTAAATATGTAGAAGGGAATTTACAAATGATGCAACACTTCCTGGATTTTATCAGTTTAGATGCATGTGTGTGGGAAGGTGTTTCTTATTCTAAGAAATTCTATTACAAACATGCACTATGAATTGGTATATTATTTTATGTCTTAAACTATTTATATCTCACCCTATTCGCTAATTGTAGGCTTTCAAAAGTGAGCAGACAGCACTAAAACTAAAATATGAACTACAAAGGGTCTGAAACAACTGAATAGAATGGGATGGAAACCATTTTTCAAAAATGCATGCTAATCATCTTAATTTTTTTAGTCACCTGGCCAATGTTGCATATGTCTAACTGCTGGGTTTTCTGTGCTTTAGAAAGAACAACATCTACCAACAACAACAACAACTCTTGAGGAGAAGGGAAACTTTGGAGGGCAGTCTAGATGCAGCATTTAAACCACTTCAATGTACTGTTAGCAACACATTTATCTACCTGACCACCAGGACAGTGTTTCCCACAATGTTAGCCTTTCTGAAAAGTGATGTCTGATTTGATTTGATTTGATTTGATTTGATTTGATTTGATTTGATTTGATTTGATTTGATTTGATTTGATTTGATTTGATTTGATTTGATTTGATTTGATTTGATTTGATATCCTGCCTTTCCCTTCAAGAGCTCAAGGTGGCATACATGGGAAACTCTTTACAGCAGGGGTCCCCAACCCCCAGGCCACGGACCGAACCCCGCCACCCAGTCCACGCGATTGGCTCCCGCCTGCAAACCCCGCCCCCTGCTCCACGCGATTGGCTCCTGCCTGCAAACCCCACCCCACCCCAGTCCGTGGAAAAATTGTCTTCCACGAAACCGGTCCCTCATGCCAAAAAGGTTGGGTACCCCTGCTTTATAGTATCCTCACAACAGAAGCCCTGCGAAGTAGGTTGGGGGGAGGGGAGAGGGGGAGAGAGAGAGAGAGAGGTCCACAGTTACCCCCTAAATTTCCATGGTTGAGGGTGGACTTGACCTGGGGTCTCTCCAATTCTAGTCCTACAGCTTAACCACTACACCACATTGGCTGTCTTTCCTTCCAAGACAAGAATAAACACCTAGAGATATCCAGAGGCAAATCCAGCTCCTGGAAACCACTAGAGAATGTTTTCATTGCTGATGCAAAAACAGCAGAGACATGTGGAGGAACGGATATATGTGGCTAGCAGAGAATTTGGTGGCAGACCAATTTCCACATCCTCCTCCTAGTCGTTGCATGTTGTCGCAAGCATTTTGAGAAGTAATGGGGCAAAATGGTTCACATTTTTGTTTGTTTTAAACACTTTTAGAAACCATAACTTTCCCAACTTAACTCAGAGAGAGAGAAAATATTTAGATAGAACATTTTAGTATTCTCTCCAACACCTCATTAGACTCAATTTACACATTCTCTTATCTTTAAATAGTTGCTTTTGTGAATGGTTTCCGGGTTCTTAGCCTTTTCTGTATTTTCCACCTCTGCTAAACACAAATCATTCAACATTGTATCTTTTTTCATCAACCTGCCATATATTTAACTCAGTACCCTTTACCCTGATATTTACTCCAGCTGTGGAGATACACTTTAACTCTAGGCATCTAAAATACTCATGTTTCCACACTGCATACATAGTAATAATGCACATAGATGTAATGTTAGATATTCCAATATATTATTTTTGTCACTTGTAGATATTCCAATATATTATTTTTGTCACAGAAAACCAGATGAACAACATAGTGACTCTTGTTCCCCACCAACAAAATTGTTAATGGGTTGCAATATGGTACTTTAAAATTTTCTTGGGAATGGAGGTGATACTATCACAGTGTTCTCCTGAAAGCATGACTCAGTCTATAGATTATTGAAGCAAGAATGAATGAGCTTTTAGCATCAAATGGGTATATTTTCTAAAGGCAGCTTCTTTATAAAGTATACTCATACACTCCTTATGGTACATTCATAATTGCTTGTGTGTGCAGTTTGGGCACTGTCTCATCATAGCAGACCAACACACTCCACTTCAATATGATTATGCTCTCTCCTTCTGTTCAGATCAAAAAGACGTACAAGACATCACCTCAAAATAACCTTCCAAGGCCTCATTATTTAATAATTCAATAACAATTATAATCCAAGAGCTACAATTATACTCATAAGCAGAAAAATGGAAGAATGCAGAGCTGATTACACAATCAAAATGTCTTGGCTTATTAGAAATACAAACAAGCTTCTATTAAAGATGGACACAATGGGCCAGAGCTTCCAGGGTGTAAATGGGCATTACTCCACACCAATCAACAGGACTGGGGTAGATTCCACTAGCTTATTTGTGGCTCTTTGTCTATAAAATAATCAGATCAGCTACATGGTATACATTGTTAAATAAAATTGCTCCCGAACACATTTTGTATGCATATAAATAATGCATCCCATAATAACATAGCAAATTAAAAGATTGGACTCTTCACCACTGTGGGATTGTTCAGCCTTTTAATGTTTGCATTCATTGTGTTAGCAGCATTGAATCAGAACTGAACATTCTAGGAGGTCTGTGTCTTGGAGTGCTGATGGAAACGATCCAAGTTTGGCTGATTTCCTAATCTTCGGCATTGTGTGGGTGTGGCTGTTGGCACTCTTGGCATTTGGCAGTGGCTTTAGAACAGAGGGCACATTATTTTTTAGGACAAGGGCCTCTTTTTAGCACTTGCGTACTTGTTGAGAGCTACTCTTCAAAAGTAGTGGCTAGGGGCAGAACAAAAATCAAATTTGTCTTTATTTCATCTCCTTAATTAAAATTAAATATGCTTAATAATATTACTTAATTCAATTATCTTTATTACAGTCACTGCCCAGAATTAATATTATTATTCTCCAGAAACATATTTAATATTTTTCTCTTTTGTTAGTTTAAATCTTAAAATTTAGAAACAACTTTTGAAAACTTGTGGGTCCTATATGGGGTATAGAAGCATTGCTGTAAACAGAGGTGATGATAAAGACTGGTGTCTTGTTCTGAAGGATCTCAGCTTCCATTTATTTTTTGTTTTAATTAAAAGAATGCTAACAAGAAATTAAAACCAGGTAAAGTAGGACACCTGGTAGGTATCAGTAAAACCTACAAGCAATAGAACAGAACCTGTAGAAAGGGAAGAAGAGTTGCACTGTGTATTAAAAGTAACCGCACCTCCTCAGAAAGCCAAGTGAATGATCTTATCCATACTGTAGAGAGCATTTGGATTAAAATAAATAGGCGAAAAAATAAAATCAATACAAGTAGTTCTCACTTAACGACCACAATTGGGACCAGCAACTCCATCACTAAGCAATGCAGTCATTAAGCAAGACATCACATGACCATGATGGACTTATGAACTCACTTCTGCCACAGTCATTAAACGAGAAATTGTGTGACCATGACTCGTGATTTTACTGCTAGTTTCTCCATTGACTGTGCTTGTCAGAAGCTGGCTATGAAGTGTGCAAATAGTGATCATGTGACCATGGGACTCTGCGACAGTCGTAAATGTCCACTGGTTGCAAAGTGCCCAAATCCTGACCACGTGACTATGGGGACGCTGCAATGGTCGTAAGTGTGGGGACCAGTCATAAAGTTATTTTTTCAGGCGAGTTGTAACTTTGAACAGTTACTAAACCGGGCAGTTGTTAAGCGATGACCACCAGTACTGTTGTTGGTGTCTATTACTCCCCATCCACAAATAAGGAGATGATATGGATGAAGCTTTTCAAACCAAATTGCAGATTCTTCAAACAGGCATATATTAACAATAGGGGATTTCAATTACTCCATCATCTGTAGGAGACATTTTCCAAGCATGATCCAAATTATGGCTTTGTCCTGCTGATAACTTTCTTCATTACAGGTTGCAAAAAGAGAGAAGGGTTGGGTTAAGGAATTATAATGATCATGCTGGGTAGTCCAACATGGATTTTGGAAGTCAAAAAACAGATTTATATAAAATCAGAGCAATGAGAAGGATTTTGTGGTAGGATAAAACCAATGGGAAAGAAAGCCAAGATGGATAAGTGTTCCTAAAATGGGAAAGACCAAAAGCACAATTCCAAAGTATTCCCATGGCCGCAACTAGGGGGGGGGGGGCAAGCGGGGCATGTGCCCCGGGCGCCGTGCTGGGGGGGGGGCCAAAATGACGCCCAGGGGGCACCAAAATGACAAAATAATGCATGGGGGGGCGCGGAATCCATGTTTGCCCCGGGTGACACAGACCCTAGTTCCATCCCTGAGTATTCCAACAAGGAAACCATGGAATGCAGCCAAAGAAAACAATGAGGCTGCTCAAAAAGCCGAGTCAAGATCTGAAAATGAAAAAGCGCACATTTAGGAAGTGGAAAAATTGACAGATCACCAACACAGATTAGTAGAGAAGCTATGAAGAAAGCTAGTGCTCAGAATGAGCTGGGCTTAGCAAAGCATGCTAAGAATGAATTCTCAAAATAAAAGGAGAAGAGAAGCCATTTAGTAGTTGCTCAGAGCATTGCATCTGTGGTGTCTGGTGGTAGTGGTGGGGCAAGTGGGGCAGAATGACAAAATAGCATTGCAGCATAGCAACACAGGCCCAGCCCTTTGGGTATGTGTGTCCTGGCTTTGCACACATGAGTGAAAGAGGCAGAGATGGTGGTGCAACCAAAGCAGCTAATGAAAGCGGCAAGCTCCTGCAGATGCCCATGCATCGCATTCTAGGATGCAGAAAGAACTTTCTGAAACTTGATTGGAAAAGAGCAAATGTTGTCTCTATCTCCAAAAGGGGGATAAAGGAGGCTGCAGTGGACTACAAACAGCCTGATATTTGGAAAGATTCTAGAGCAGTTCATAAAGTGATTGACCAATATGGACCTTGAAAACAAAGTAGTGATTAGTAGAAGTCAGATTGGATTTCTGGAGAACGAACCTTGACAAACTAATCTTATTTCATTTTCTGAAATGAAATAATATATAATAATTAATATATAATTAATAATATATAAACTTAATTTGCCAGGGGCAGAGATATATAGTTGGGTATCATCAGCATACTGATGATACCTCACCCATGGCAATGGATGCCTCCCCAATCACCACCGACTGGAATTGACCCCAGAGAAAGGAGGCAAACCAGCAGAACACAGTGCCACCCAAACCTAATCCTCTGAGCCGATCTAGAAGGATCCCATGGTCGATGGTATTGAAAGCTGCAGAGAGGTCAAGTAGGGCAAGGATGGATGCAAAAACCCCATCCCGCCCTCACCAGAGACCACCCAAAAGCACGACCAATGCCATTTTCACCCCCATACCCAGGTCTGAAATACATCTGAAAGGAATCCAGATAATCCACTTCATCCAAGGTCCTCTGAAGCTTCTGTGCAACCACCTTCTCAACCACCTTCTCCAGAAAGGGGAAGTTAGATACTGGATGTAAATTATCCAGTATAGTGGGGTCCAGTGATTGCTACTTGAGGATAGGATGAACCAAGGCCTCTTTAAGAGGTAAAGGAACAACCCCTTCACTCAAGGAAGAATTCACTACCGCTAGAACCCACTGACATGACACCCCCTGAGCTGCTTTAACAAGCCAGGAGAGGTATGGGTCTAAGGAGCAGGTGGCTGAGCTCACAGTCCTAAGGACTCTGTCCACTTCCTCAGGCCCAACAGGTTCAAACCGTTCCCAGGTAACCAGGCAAGACTCCTCCCCAGGCATCTCCTCTGCACCTGCAACAAGGCCAGCATCCAACTCCGAGCAAATTTGAGGGACTTTGTCTGACAGACGCTGAACAAATTCTTCCGCATGCCCCTGCAGGAGGTTCTCTGAGCCCCCTTTACCCAAGAGGGCATTTTCACCAAAACAGGGCCACAGGATGGCTATCCATGGACACAATAAGGATGGAGAAGTACTGGTGCTTCATCGCCCTTACCACCACAAGGTAGGCCTTACTAGCAGCTCTAACCCGTGTTTGGTCAACTTCGTCCTTTGTTGAGCACCCACAATGCTCTAGACACCTCTCATTTCATCTCCCTCAACTCTTCTGTGAACCACAGGGTGTGACAGGATCCACGAGAGGGGAGTGGTCTCATGGGTACAATCCTATCCAAAGATTCAGCCGCCCCCTTATTCCAAGTGGTGACCAAGGCTTCAGATGGACTGTGCAGCAGACCAGCAGGAATAGCCCCCAGCTCCCTCTGAAACCCATCCAGGTCCTTCAGTCACCAGAGGCAGACCAATCTAATGGGTTCAGCTTTCCTGCAGTGG
This sequence comes from Charina bottae, assembly GCA_023362775.1. Lineage (NCBI taxonomy): Eukaryota > Metazoa > Chordata > Lepidosauria > Squamata > Charinaidae > Charina > Charina bottae. Next base: position 122,169,640 of record JALMGJ010000001.1, read on the forward strand.
ATAATGGCCTGGATTAATGGCTTGGATGAAGCAGTAGATGGATGTTTACTAAATCTGCAGATAACCCAAAACTAGGTGGTATAAGTAATACACTAGAAGACAAGAACAATGTTCAAATGACCTTGATAGGTTACAGAAATGGGCTAAAAATAGTAAAATTTGATAAAGACAATGCAAAATTTTTAAGGAAAAAAATCAAATACAGAAGTTGACAGGTATAACATGGGGGAGACTAGCTTGGTAATAACATATGTGAAAAGGATCTTGGAACTGTAGTTGATTCATAACCTGAATATGATTCAGATGTCACTCATTCCATAGTCATTCATGCCCTAGTCACCTTGCAAGCAGTAATGGGCATGCCTCAGGGTGCCCATGTAACACCTCTGCTTCATGAGCTGCACTGGTTGCCGGTTCACTTCCAGGTACAATTCAAAGTCCTAGTTGTTACCTACTGTATAAAGCCCCACATGAGATAGGGCCAAGGCCGCAACTAGGGGGGGCAAGTGGGGCATGTGCCCCGAGCGCTGCACTGGGGGGTGCACCAAAATAACACCCGGGGTGCACCCCCATGGGGGGGCGCAGAATCCATGTTTGCCCCGGGTGACGCAGACCCTAGTTCCATCCCTGCATAGGGCCTGGTTACTTGAGGGACCACCATAATATCTGCCCAGCTGATTTGATCCTACACAGTTGGCATGCTCTATGTCTGTGAAGGTTCTCAGTCATCCAGGTGGAATTGTCTGTAGCTTGAATCATGTCAACTGGATTTCTATTTTCTCAGTGGAAACTGGATAAGGAGCGAAACGTTTCCACTGAGAAAATAGAAATCCAGTTGACATGATTCAAGCTGCAGACATTGGCATGCTCTAGGTTCCTTAGATTAAGCAATGCCATCTGTCAGGACCCCAGTAGTGTACCTTCTCTGTTAGTAGCACTTGCCCTCTGGAATGAGGTTCCCCCTGATAATGGATTATGAAATGGATTGTGAAAATAATGGATTTATTTTCAGGAAGGCAGACTGCAATAGAAAGTTACAGAAAACATCCTAGCAGTAACAGCAGTTTGACTGTGGAACCACTTACTCAGATCAGTGCTAAAATCCTCTACACTGAATGTGTTCAAGTGGAGGCTAGACAGCCATCTATTTGGGTTGCTTATATTTGGTTTCCTGCATGGAGTAAGGGGTTGGACTCATCCTAAATTATCTCTTCCAATTCTATGATGCTATGTACAGGCACAATGATGACCACAAATGCCATGCTGCTTATCCTGATTCTATGCTACAGTTGTATTCAAACATTAATGATTCTCCTCTATGCATGTTGACATGACATGCCTCTCTGTGGCCTAAGATGAGTTTACCAAAACAAACAAACAAACAATAAGTACACAATGGCCTAACAGGGGCTGGTGTCACCTTGCACAGAATCTGGGAAAAGCTCGTTCTTCTCACAGCTCCATTTCACTTTAAAGAACTATCAATGCACTTATGATGGATTCAGCCAAATGAGGATTAGCAGAAATCCTGCAGCAGGAGCAGTTTCTGGTGTGCTGGGACTGGAAGGAGAAATTAAGCATTGTTTAACCATGTTTTTGAGATAGCCCTGAAGTGAACAGAGAGGAAATAATTAAATTAAATAGCTAGAACTCTATCCCCCACCTCACATACACACCTTTTTAAAACTTAGGCATAATTTCTAGAAATTAGCATACCGAAATCCCACTGATATTCATTAAAGAGTATTAATGGCACATAACTATACTTTGGACAGTGGCCAAAATTTGTGAATGGAAAGAGGTCTGGCGGGGTGGGTCAGGGAAAGGAGATGCATAAAAACATAACATTTAAGTCTGCCTCCGCAAAGTTACAACTCTGCTTCTGGTGCTGCAGGTGCACTTTTGTGATTACTCTTAAATGCCAGATCACAGGCACAATTATTTGCAGTCGTAATTGTCCCTTTTAATCCTCCATCTGGTGACAGTATATGCAAGCTGGTAACTAGGTACTGTTACAGATGCAAAGAATAAAGTGTGCAGTATAGCTTGCCCCCCCCCCCACATCTAATTACATAGATGATTTTGTGTGTCATTCAGTGAAGAAAATTACATTTGAAAATTTGTATTAAAAAGGGTCCCATTTGTTCTCCCGCCTGATAATGTTCCTATTTTTTTTCCTGTGCTTGAATCCTTGTGATCAGATGGGGATGGGGGGGTGGGGAGAGAAGTACTGAAATAGGAATGCAAGAAACCCCATCCTATAACTCACTGTTTCAGGTAGAGTATCAGTTAATGTAAGTTTGGACACTGTGGTATTCAGGCAAATTTTCTTTTGGTATTCAAACATCTGAAACCTTAAGATTTCTTCCCAGATTTATCAGCCCCATTTTTTCAAGCAGGGCTCCAAGTTCCAGGAGACTCAGTTTTTCTCTAGTGCTGAATGCTTTCCAATCTCTCCATAAGTGAAAAGTTCAGCTTCTTCCTCTCCCTGCTTTCAGGATGATCTAATGGTTTTCATTGGCTTTGTCTTGAGCATGACTGAAAAGAAAGCCAAGAATATAAGCATAATCAATTTGTTAATTCTAGTATTATGGGGGATAAAAAGCTGGGTTTTTGGGGGGGGGGGTAACTTTTCCTTCAGTTGATGGGAAATAATTTGAAGGAGCAGAACATTTTGGTGAAATTTTCATGAGTAGAGGATGGTGTTCTTGCACTTATCTTGGTTATGAGGTAGCCAAAAGTGTGCCTGCATGTCTGATCTTTCATTGTATAACATCTCTCTAGTGACCTACCATCTCCCTGGTTTTCTTCACTTAATTTAAGTGCAAAGGAATATAGCATGAAGTATAAAGGTAAAAAAAGGTAAAGGTTCCCCCACACACTCGTGTCTGACTCTAGGGGCTGGTGCTCATCTCCGTTTGTTAGCCGAAGAGTCAGCGCTGTCCGAAGATGCTTCCGCGGTCATGTGGCCAGCATGACACACGCGGAACGCTGTTACCATCCCACCAAAGTGGTACCTATTTATCTACTTGCATTTGCATGCTTTCGAATTGCTAGGTTGGCAAGAGCTGGGGCGAGTGTGGGAGCTCACTCCGTCACGCGGGGCTAGGGTCTCGAACCTCTGAACTTGCGACTTCCAATCAACAAGCCTGGCGTCTTAACCAGTAAGCCACTGCGCCCCTTATACCATGAAGTATAGTTACCCAAAAGCTAAAGATAAGGGCAATTTCTAACAGAACTGAGTTTTAAAAATTACTGATTTTTCTGAGTTTCTAACTATCTACAAAACATTTTGAAACATTATCCTGACACCGTATAGTGATGAAATCCAACATTGTTATAAGTATGTTGCCAAAAAAGGACAATGGTTGACAAACTCTGAATTATGTCAACCATGCAAAGTAACCCAATATTTTTATACCCCAAGATTGGTTATAGCAGGCAGAGTTGATGTATGACAAGTTTGCAGAATAGTCCAATATTGTTATGTAGTCATCTTGTATCTTGAGTTGTTCTAGATTTTTTTAAGGGAAAAGTAGAATTAGTAGCAATGCAATTTAGTAAGGATTGGAGAGGTCTATATTGTATTTACATACTGTACAATAGTAAGAAAGGATGGAAATTTTCCTGGGCAGAGTCACTCTCTTTCAATTACAACATTGAGGCAATTTGTCATGCAGCTGCTCAGAACTCAGTGTTTTCTCACACATTGTTAAGCACCTGCTTTGAAAATAGTGAGTCTCTTGTGTTTTACTTATGAAGCAGAATCTTAGAAAGGTCTTTAAAGTAGATCATGTTGCACTGCATAGTTGAAGAAGGCTACCAGGATATGTGCTGGTCAGTATAAGTATAAATTTCACATAGGATATAAATTGTGTACAAATAGAGAAATCTCTCCCCACTTTGGGGGGGGATGGAAGTCATGTAAAACCTTGCACATGAGGGCATGACATAATGTAACATCCATACCTCCCTACTCTAAGAGCTTAAGGGAAAGTGGATTGTATATACCATTCTAAGGACTGAAGAAAGTTAGGACAGCTAGTTATGTATTTGATTTCTATCCTCCTCTTTACTACAGAATGACACTTTCTCATCTGGATTAACCATTAATTTATTTTCTATCATCCAGTCATGAGTGAGATGAGACCCTGTTTTAGGACGAACACTTTCCTTGGATTTCAACTTCTGAGAACTTTAGACAGAGGTGGAAAGATATTGTTAGATTCCCTGTTTTAGCCAATAAAAAAGAAGGTAGATGTGCCACCCAGACTGCACAGTCACCAAAGCTATTAACAGTGATAGACCTATTCTCTCACACTATTGGGCTTTTTCTAGAATGGCCAGTCAGCACAACAATTTCATTTCTAGGAACAAAATACAGATCCAAGAGAATTTGTACAGTATCAACTTCAAATAGTGCAAAAACAGCTGAAGAATGTGGTTGATCAACAGCAGAAGTAAAGTGATCTACAAACACTGTCCACATATGGCCATTTCCTCCACCACTGCTAGAAAAGACCAGCTGGGTGACTTTGGGCCAGTCACTCTCTCTCAGCCCAACTCACCTCACAGGGTTGTTATTGTGGGGAAAATAGGAGGAGGAAGAAGTATTGGTATGTTTGCCACCTTGAGTTGTATATGAAAAAAAAGCGGGATAAAAATCTAAAAAAAAAGGCACTCCCATAGACTTCACCACTATTCTGCAGAATGCTCGTGATGAAGGTAAGGACTGCAGCTTACTCATGGTCTCTGCTTTGCATGTAGAAAGTTCTAAATTTAATACAGTACATGGTCACTCCAGATGAGGCTGGGAAAAACTCCCATCTGAAATACTAAAGAGTCAATCAATCAGGTCAATCAAGATAGGTAATGCTGAGCTAGCTAGGTAGTTTTTATGCACTTCTTTTAGAAAGAAGGGGGCTTTTACTGATAAATCAAGGGAAGTTGTCAAATGGATGAAAAAGTTGGCACTGTTTATACATATTCACTGCCACCTTAAGATAGCTGTAAGGAGTTTTTGTCATGGAATATGATGCTGAACAATAAAGCACAAATGAGGAAGAATGGGCAGGTGTGTTATGGCAATGTGACAATGCCCACAAATTATAATCATATGTTTCATTGCTACTTTGCCCCTTTCCCTAGAAAAGTTCTGGTAAATATCCATGTTTCGATGCAGGCGATTACACTTCTATCTTTTTTCCAATCCAACCAAATGTTAAAAAGAAATTATGTGAAGAGTATCAGGGCTCCCTTCTTCAGCAAAAACATCTCTCTGAAAACTGAAGAGAACAGGACTAAATTTGGCCAGAAACATGGGTGGGTGGGTGAGGAGATGCCACCAAAAGAAAAGCTGGGTTGGAATGGGCTATATCAGACCAGGGCCTCAAAAATTTCCCCAACTCCCATGCTACTATTCTTAAGTCATTTGAGCACCACAATTAGGAAGGAGAGCTATAAGGGCTGCAGAAAATGGGCTATGGGGCCATGTGGCAAGGAGTGCAGGGGAGTGCTACCTTCTCAATCATGGTACAAACTGGGTGAAAAAGTCAATGCAGACAACATATTTCTGAACTGACATTTGAAAATAGCAAGGTTCATATTCACTTCCGGGTTCTGGTCGGAGCACAGCGAAGAACTGGGGCTCCTTAGCCTCGATTCCACGGCTAAGCTGTTTGCAGCGATTTGGGAGAAGAAATCGCTGGAAAAATCACACTCGAAGAGAGTGAGATCGGAAGATTAACCACAAAGGGTCTCTGAAGTAAATGCCCTCCCCCGACTCCTGTAATTTCCACTGCGGGAGGAGGGAGATGGAGCAATGAAAGGAGACTGGGGAAAAAAACGGGGCTCTGCAGCAGCCGTGATTCTAACAGATAAGTAGCTGGCCCGACCAGGCTTTTAGTCACTTTTTTTTACTTTTAAACATTATTATTTTTTTATTAAGTGCTAAGATTTGTATCTGGACTTGATTTATATTTGCTGGTGCTATATTTTTTTCTTGTTAATGGAAGAATAAACGGTGGGAAGAGAAGCTAAGTGGCTTTGCTAGAAGTGAAAGTGACTTTTACTATTATTTCAGTTTGGTTTGAGTTTTTTACTTATGGATAACTATTGGTATTTCTATTTTTGCTCTCTGGAATACTATATTAAAGCTTGGATTTAAATGGAGTGATTAATACTTTATTTTTTAAGATTTTGATGTTGGGATTACTGAACCCTATTAAAAACTCTTTTATATATACAAGTTCCTCTTTTTCTTTTTGAACTTTGAACTCTGTTTGGATTTATTTTTCTGAAAAAGTCAAGTTATTTAACGTTTAATTTGGATTAGTGGATTATTATATGGAAAGTAGAGGCTTTTTTACATGTCTCTAGCAACATTTTTTCTTTTTGACTTGTGGTTGGATTGAAGAATTACAAGTGGGAAGGGCTATGGCGTCTTTGGGAACGAGACGGGCGGAGAAGGAGAAGAAGAAGGAGACTGGAGGACCACCTATTGATTCTGCTACACCTGCTACATCTGCCTCAGAAGCTTTATTACCAGAAATGAAAAAGATATTAGAAGCTGTTGCAACACTAAATAAGAAAATGGATGATCAGAATACAGCAATAAATAAGAAAATGGATGATCAGAATACAGCAATAAATAAGAAAATGGATGACCAGAATACAGCAATAAATAAGAAAATGGATGACTCCACGAAGCAGATGGAAGATCAGATTACAGCATTAGACAAAAAAATGGACGATATGAAGAAAGAAATAACCCGAGAGATTAAGCAAGATTTTAAAAAAGAAATTCAAACAGTTAAGGAAGTGGTCAATTCTCTGTCAGGAGAACTTAAAGATACGCAAAGCCAGATGCAAAAATTAGAAGATAAATCAGAATATGCTATTAAAGAGATTGAACATAATCTAGATATCACAGCTTTAGCAGAAATGAGAGAGAAGGAGCACATCTTGAGATTTAGAGCAATTCCAGAACAAGTAGATGAAAATGTGAGAGAAAGGATGACTTTTGAATTAGCTAAATTTTTGGAGACAAGAGAACAAGATTTAGATTTGGAGATAGACAAGATATTCAGAGTAAACTCACGTTATGCTAAGGAAAGAAAAGTCCCTAGAGACATATTGATATATTTTGTAAGAAAAGTGACAAAAGAGCAAATCTTAAGGAAGCATTATAATACTAGATTAAATATAGAAGGGAAGGAAATAATTGTATTAAAAGAAATTCCCTTGAGAATAATTAGGAAAAGAAAAGACTATTCTTTCCTTACAGACAAATTAAGGCAACATAGTATTTCATTCAGATGGGAAAAATTGGAAGGCGTATCGTTTGAGTTTAAAGGACAGAGATTCAAAATAACTTCCATTTTAAAAGCAAAAGCTTTTTTAGAGAAATACAAGAAAGAAATGGGTTTACCAGAAGGAGAATTGACAAAAGGAGGAGAAACATCGAAAGACAAAGAGAAGACTGAAGATCTATCTGAGAAAGGAGCTACAGGTGTGGACTTAACAAAGGGATTTTAAAGAATAAAACACCAATGGAACTTAAATATCTGACATGGAATATTAATGGAGCCAATGCTCCACAAAAAAGAAGAAAGATATTTCATTTTTTGAAAAAACAGAAATTGGACATAAGTTGTTTACAAGAGACTCATATTTGTAAAAAAGATACTAAATATTTGATTCAAAAACAGCTTGGAGAAGAATTTATTTCGGCTGGATATAAAAAAACTAAAGGGGTAGTCTTATATGTACAACCAAAGTTAAACCCAAAATTGATATTAGCTGATGAAGAGGGTCGATACATTGTAGTAGAAATTAACATACAAGGAACTAAAACACTGATAGTTGGACTTTATGCACCGAATATGGATAAAGGAGTATTTTATAAAAACCTGATGGATAAACTTTTGGATTTAACTTATGACAATTGGTGTTTCATGGGGGATTGGAATGGGGTAATTTACCCCAGATTGGATAGACAGTCACAAAAAGAAGTGAAGCAAACACAGGGAAAATTGCCACAAACATTTTTCGACTTGAAAGAGATGTTGGATTTACAAGACATTTGGAGATGTATGAATGGGACTTCCAGAGAATTTACATATTATTCAGAGAGATTTAAATCACATTCTAGAATAGATATGATTTTGATATCTAAAAATTTGATGATGGATATTAACAAAGTTGATATATTACCTAAGACTTTATCAGATCATAATCCAGTAATGTTGACTCTTAAAGGGAAACGGAATGTATTTAGATGGAGATTGAATGAGTCACTACTACGGAATAATGATGTAGTTGATGTATGCAAAAAAAAATTAAGAGAATATTTTCAATTTAATTTGAACAAAGGGACTAATATTCAAACTGTATGGGAAGCCAGTAAAGCATATATGAGGGGTTATTTTATTCAATACAATGCTCAAATGAGGAAGAAAAAACAAAAAAGAATTCAATTGATTTTAGATGAAATTAAAAGTAAAGAGTTAGATTTGAGAGATAAACCAATGGATGACACTTTGCTCACTCAAATTAAATTTCTACAAAAGCAAATATCAATGATATTAACTCAAGAGATAGAGACTCAAATGAAATTTACAAAACAAAAATATTTTGAATATGCAAATAAACCAGGTAGATGGCTGGCTTATAAATTGAGGAAACAAAGACAAAAGAATTTGATTACTAATATTCAACATGAAGGAAAAACTCTGGTGAATAATATGGACATTCAAAAAACCTTTCATGACTATTATTCTAAATTATATAAAAAACAAGATGTCAACTTGGATGAGATTGAAGAATATTTGAATAAACAAAAACTAACTGTTCTTAATGACCAACAAAGATTGATATTAAATAATGTTATAACAAAAGAAGAATTGATAAAAGCTTTTAAGAAAATTAGTAGTGGAAAAGCTCCTGGACCGGATGGATTGTCAGCAGCCTACTATAAATGTTTTGAAGAGGATTTATGTCTACCTTTGCAGAAGACTATGAATTCTATTTTGGAAACAGGAATTATGCCTGAAACTTGGAAAGAAGCACATATAACATTGATACCCAAAGAACAACAGGACTTAACATTAACTAAAAATTACAGACCAATATCTTTATTGAATAATGACTATAAGATATTTACAACGATATTAGCAGAAAGAATGAAGAATATACTTAAGGATTTTATTCATCAAGACCAAACTGGTTTTCTACCCAAAAGACAAATTCATGACAATGTCCGAAACATAGTAGACGTAATTGAATATTTGGATCAACACTATGATAAACAAGCTGCCTTGATATTTATTGATGCTGAAAAAGCCTTTGACAACTTAAATTGGCCTTTTATGTTCAAAGTTTTGGAAAATATGAATTTTGGAGGAAATTTTATAAAATGGATTAAATCAATATATACTCCACAATTTGCCAAAATAATTGTTAATGGAGAATTTAGTAAGCCATGTGAAATACAAAAAGGTACTAGACAAGGTTGTCCATTATCTCCACTTTTGTTTATATTGGTATTAGAGGTTTTACTTAGAGATATTAGACAAGATGATGGTATCCATGGTATTAAAGTTAAAAAAGAAGTTTATAAACTAAGAGCATTTGCTGACGACCTAGTCATTACTTTGGAGAATCCACTAGAAGGAATTGAAATATTAATACAGAAACTAAAAGACTTTGGGTCGCTAGCAGGGTTCAAAGTGAATTTACAGAAGACAAAAGTTTTGACCAAAAATATGGATTACCACCAACAAGAGAAATTGAAAGAAATAACAGGATATTCAATGGAAGAAAAAGTAAAATATTTGGGAGTATATTTAACAACTAAAAATGTTAAGTTGTTTAAGAATAATTATATTCCACTTTGGATGGATATTAAAAAAGATTTGGAACATTGGGAAAAACTGCAATTATCATTATTAGGTAGAATTTCAGCAATTAAAATGAATGTTTTGCCAAGAATTTTATATCTTTTTCAAACACTACCTATATTGGCATCAGAAGAACCTTTTAAACAATGGCAGCGAGATATTTCTAAGTTTATTTGGCAAGGGAAAAAACCAAGAGTAAAATATAAAGTATTGCAAGACTCTAAAGAAAGAGGAGGACTAGGTCTACCGGATTTGAAATTATATTATGCTGCTTGTTGCTTGGTTTGGATTAAAGAATGGATAGTTTTGAAAAATGAAAAATTATTGAATTTGGAAGGACATGAATTAAGATATGGATGGCATGGATATTTGTGGTACGATAAAGTTAAAGTTAATGTGGACTTTAAAAACCATTATATTAGAAGATCCTTGTTAAGAATCTGGAATAAATATAAATTAATCTTATGTTATAAAAGACCCTTATGGATTTCTACACAAGAAGCATTCTACAGAACAGAAGTAAGAAATAAAGATAAATGGTTAACCTACAAAGACTTTTTAAAGAAAGAACAAGGACAATATATAATTAAATCAATAGAAGAATTGGTATCAGAGGGATACAGTTTTCAATGGCTTTCATATATGCAGCTCGTAGAGAAATTTAAATTAGATAAGAAAGACCTTGAATTTGAACAAACCAAATCGGAATTTGAGATACAACTATGTGAGACAGATGATCATCTAATTGCAAAAATGTATAAATTATTGTTAAAAGGTGAAATGGTAGAGGAACAAGTTAAAGACTGTATGATTAAATGGGCTAAAAATATTGGCCATAATATTCAAATGCAACAATGGGAAGATATGTGGACCAAAGGGTTAAAATTTACTTTGTGTTATAATTTAAAAGAAAACTTTTATAAGATGATGTACAGATGGTATATGACCCCACAAAAACTTTCTAAAATGTATGGAAATGTCTCCAACTTATGTTGGAAATGTAAAAAAAAAGAGGGGTCTTTTTACCATATGTGGTGGACATGTGAGACTGCAAAGAAATTTTGGACTCAAATACATGCATTGATGCAAAATATATTACAAATTCGAGTTCCATTTAAACCGGAATTTTTCTTACTGGGAATAATTGATGGACAACCTGGGAAGCAATTTACAAGGATTATGCAATACATGATTACAGCAGCAAGACTTATTTTTGCACAAAATTGGAAAAACCAGATATCGCCTACAATACAAGATTGGATGTTAAAATTGATGGATATGGCAGAGAATGATAAACTGACATGTTTATTAAAAGAAAATCCAAATAATTATTTCCTTAAAGAGTGGAAACCATTAACTGACTATTTACAAGATGCGGGAGGGGCAAAGCTTATATGGGGATTTGAAGATTAAAATATATATATATTGATGTAATAGACAAGAAATATTCTTTAATATTATATATAGACCTAGCATGTAAGATAAATTTTTTAAAATACCATGACCAGATACAAATCGGAAGTTGACCAAATTCTGTTTCAGCTTTATCTTTTTTTCTTTTTTCCTTTACTACACTTTTTTATCTTTTCTTTTTTCTTGATTTGTATTTCTATTTTCTTTTCTGTTTCAAACTTTTATCTATGTAAAATTAAAATCTAATAAAATTTGTTAAAAAAAAAAAAAAGAAAATAGCAAGGTTTAATTTTACCCAGGAGCTGGGAATTATTTTTTTCCAGTTCTGGGATTCAGCCTCAAACACTTGAGTCTCTGAGTATACATGAAGTGCCTTTCTCATCTAAGTAACCAGAGTCTGCCTCATGCATCTAAGACTGGGCTATGGATTGTGGGAGGGTATAATTTCCAAGATGGATGAATAATAAGCTGTTAGAGATATCAGGTTTCAACCAAGCACGTCTCACACAAGCTTGAAGGAGGGGCAGCTCTGCTGCAACCTAATCTTACAGCTTTGTGTGGGAGGGGCTTGAATCCCGGTTTCCTGTTCCTCTCCTTCCTTTCTTCTTCCCCTTTTCTGTTTGAATCTCAACAGGGAAGGATGGTCATCCATGACTGTCCTCGTAGCTCATACTTCCATTCAGCAAGGCCACATTGAGAAGACTGTGGGCTTGGTCAGAACCTATCACTCGCATGCATGGACCGTTTCTACCATGAAACTGTGAACTACAATAAACTGTAAGCTATTTTTATGTTACTTTACATTAACGTGTGAAGTGTGTTTATTTTGTATTTTTGAACTGATTAAGCCTTGTGCAAGTTACTGGCACGCTTCTGCTCTGCTATATAACTAATTAAAACTGTGTGGGTTTCTGTTATTAATGTTTCAGAATTCCTACATAAGCATCCCTTTTTCAGAAAACACATCTTGAGACTCTGGTTCCCTACATTTGAGCCAACTGCTTCCTAGTTTCTATATTATATGCATCCAATCTTATTATTTTGCTTTATAATTCATCTCAGAAATGTATTTAGAGAGAGGAAAAGTATAATCTGGTATCTTAATTAATAACAGTGCATCTGAAGATGTATATTCTTCAATGAAGTGTTACAATAAGGACCAAAAAATCCACATCTACTACCATTTTCCTGCCACAAGACAGGAACACCCACACTTAATTCACTGTTTGCAGAAATAAATTTCCAGCTATCTCAAGACAGTCAACGCTTTCAACTGTGCCAAACTGAGCTGATGTGAGTGTCAAGAACCATAGCCTCTACAGTTAAATCTGTAAACATCAGAAAAAGGATTCTATTTTTTAAAATAAGAGTTTAAAAGCAATCAGCAGATGCAGCCACCTCAAAATTAAAAACAAATCGCAGCATTCTAGTGAAACTGTTCTGAAAGAACTTGGCATGTTGGAGAGGCTGAAGCATAAGTCATTAACGGGTGAAGTTGCAGCAATTTCTGATATTAAATGAAAACTATGAACTCAGATACAACAGCCTTTGAATAGAAGTACAGAGGTTTTGGTGCTAGGTTTGGTCCATTTAGAGCAGTGCTTTCCAAAGTGCCGCAGGGGCGCACACAGGGGCGGGGGCATGCACGGCGGCGGCATGGGGCGGGGGCGCGCGGCAGCAGTGTGCATGGCGGCAGCAGTGGCGGTGGCCTTGCTAAAATGCAGAACTGCTGATGGCGCACCGCTGCCGTGCACACCCACGCCCCACGCCCCCGTGCCGCCGCTTCGCGACACACTAAACTGTGTGTTGCGACACACTAAAGTGTCACGACACACAGTTTGGAAAGCTATGATTTAGAGCAGAGCTTTCCAAACTGTGTGTCGGGACACGTTAGTGTGTTGGCTGCAGTGTCTGGGTGTGTCGCAGCTGCTGCTGCCTCCAAGCCCTGCCAGGATTCTGCGCAGGTCCTAGTGCCTGCCTTGTGCCCTGCTGCCTCCAAACCTGCTGTGATTCTGCGCAGGTCCTAGTGCCTACCTTGTGCCCTGCTGTAAGAGTGTGTCGCAAAATGTTGCCCTGCTGTAAGAGTGTGTCGCGAAATGATGCATGTCTAAAAAGTGTGTCACGAACATGAAAAGTTTGGAAAGCTCTGATTTAGAGCATTAGCCTCATGATACAATGGACATCCTATGATCTTTCCCATTTTTTCCAGTTTTAAAACCACCAAGAGTTATGTAACCAGTGGGAGCACTAAATAATGTTTTTAAAAGTGTCCTACAACACACAGGCATCTTGCTAAGTAAATGTCGATCTTATAGTGACTTAATGGACATCTCCAAATAGTTTTCTTGGCAACGGTATGGAAGTAATTTGCCACTGTATTATTCTAGATTTTTTTTCACTTTTCAGTCAATTTCTGAGGATCTCATCCAGATGGTAAGCAGATCTGACCCTACTTAATTTTTTGAATCAACCAAGATAAGCCAATTAGGTAATAATAGAAACAGTAAATCAGTAACAAACGTTCACATGGATTTTTGAGTGTTCAGAGAAGTATCATAACAAAAATGGGCAATGTGTGACTCTCTAGATGATGCTACATTTCTGTTTCCATATGGTTAATAGTAGGGGGTGGAATTGCATTCCAGCAACAGCTGGCAAGCCACAGGTTGCCCATCCTGCCTTACAACTACCCTTCCTTTAAAATAGTCCTGGGAGATAAGTTAAAATTGTGTAACATAGATCTGGAATAAACAGCATCATCACAAAGACTTGCCATTTCTTTTGCAAACTGGAGGCATTTTAGGAATGTTGTTGGAGGAGGGGTAAATGCTGTGTAGAATATATTAAGATATTTGGCATCAGAAATGTAATCTGAAGAATGTCTAAACCACTATGCTTTATGCAATGGGCACCTCTAGCCAATAAGCCTCTAGAGATTCTCAATGGATCAGAAGGTACACTCAAATGATTGTAATCTCATAGCTTTACCTCTTGTAAATCCAGGAGGGATATTTGGCTAAATTGTTGTGTAAAAGCCATACCCTTCCCACTCTTGCAGACAATAATCTGAGAATCTTTTGTGCTTTCCTGGGAATAGGATAGCTGGTAGGAAGAGAAGACAGATCCTGCTTCAGGACATATGGAATGAGAAGTTTCTAGAATTCAGGAAAGAATCAATTCTTGCAAATTTCTAGGATTAGTAAGTAATCAGTTATGCTGGATAAGAGTTTTGATTTTATTTTGGATGTGCTCAGAACCTTGCCATATTTATTTCACAACTATTTTCCACTTTGGATAATCTTACCTATTGTTCTTTTGATTACATTTATCCCCTGAAGCTACAGTAATCCTTTTCTAAGCGCAACATCTATCCATATTTCTCCTTGCTAGGGTGTGTTTTCTAATAAAGTAAATACTACTTTTAAACAGACATTTTTGGTGCCAGCTGTCTCTTGGGTATTATAATCTGGTAACATGCCTAAATCTTGCAAATCTATTGCCAGTTGGTGGGCTTAATCTACCCTCGTAATCTTCCTTTTTTTAAAATTACAGATAAGGAAAACAATTTCCCATCTTTTAGCCTTGCTCCTAAATCCTTACTTGCAAAAGGAGAAGGGTGTGGATGGCAGCACAGTTAATTAATTTGAAGAAATAAATTTTCATTTTGAAGCCTTTGGGTTGTTAGTCTGTATTGCACAAGATGAATTTCTTTGTACCTTTTAATTCAGGAATAGAACGGCGTTACATATACCCATTATTTACTATACTACAGTTATTGTAAACTGCCAGGAGTTGCTCTGGAATCAGGTGGTATACAAATATTGTAGACCATCTGGACCATTGCTGAAACTTGCTCCCTCCTTCAGTTGCCAGACACTTTACAGCACTCGGCAATACTAGTGATATCAACTGGAAAAGGGGATTATTATTTCAATCACTGACATTCTGCTCCTAGGTGAACCAAATCTAGGGCAAACTACTTTTCCTGCTCTGCTGAACTCACATTCAAAATAGTTGAATGTCAAGCCATCATCCCAGGCTCCAGATGCAACCTTGAGGGTGGGCCCTTTTCCATCACTATTGAGGATGAGTGAAAGCTGTCATCACATTGCTTATTTAGAATTTGCATTTCTAGAAAGGCTGATGAAACCTGCAAAATAAGACCTCTACACTCTATTTTACCACCAGGGTGCAGAAAGTCAGTTTTGCTCATGTTAATATAGAAAGACTGGGCTTATTTTCTGATCTGCAAAAAAAAATCTTATATCAACTTACCACTTCAAAATATCATTCACTCATATAGCAGGAAAAGCAAGACAACTTCTAATGTATGTTTTTCTCTCAAAAACTCATTGGCAACTCCACAATTATTAGTAGAGCAGAGAAAGACACCTAGATCCACATACAGACCCACTAGTAATTGCCAATGGTTGCTTTTGTACAAATAAGTCAATGCTAAATTAGCACGTGCAAAGACCTTGGTAAACTAGAACATTAAAGGGGGGGAACTCAAAATTTAGACAGATCTGCAGCATTTTGTGGTTCACTTCACAAAGCCCTAAACAGGTCTTACATTCAGCTCACATAATGAGGGCTAAACGAAAGATGGGAGCAGGGAAACACACAAACCCCATCCTCAACCTTTCTTGCCATCCACTCAATCCCCAGTTTTCCCAAAGCAAGCCTACATGTGGAAATTTTGAGGAGCAGATTGGGGCCTTTTTTCCTTAACTGAGCTGAGTGAAACAGTAGCTCAGAGCTGAAAGTGAGGGGTGTGTCAATCACTCTCTCCAGCATGAAAACAAAGGGCAATAAACAATGAATGAAATCAATGGAACATGAGTTTTGCCTGCCTCTGAGGTGAGAGGTAGAATATGCAAAAAGGCTTTTTGAGGGTGGTAAGAAGTCATAAGGGGCGTGGTGGCTCAGCGGGTAAAATGCCAGGCTTGTCGGTCGGAAGATCGCAAGTTCGGAGGTTCGAATCCCTAGCCCTGCGTGCGGAGTGAGCTCCCGCACTAGCTCCAGCTCTTGCCAACCTAGCAATTCGAAAGCATGCAAATGCAAGTAGATGAATAGGTACGACTTCGGTGGGATGGTAACAGCATTCCGCGCACATCATGCGGCCACATCACCGTGGAAGCGTCTTCGGACAATGCTGGCTCTTCAGCTAACAAACGGAGATGAGCACCGGCCCCTAGAGTCGGACACGACTGCACAACTGTGCGGGGGGAACCTTAACCTTTTTTTTTTTAAGAAGTCATACGATTTGGAAAAGAGTGTTGTGTGAGACCTGGCTTGCAGTCAACTTTGTCTGCTGTATGGTTGATGGGATGCATGGAGTTCTAGAAGCAGGGAAACACCAACATCTGGGTGGTATTTAATGTCTGTAAGAAGAATTGTTATACTTACACCTAAATTGCTGAAAGTCCTTGGTAGTTGGCAGCTTAATAAATGAATAAATACAGTAAAGTTTGCAAAGCATTATTGAACCTTCTCCTATATTTATATTCTTATTTGTTAATCACAAAAATAAGCAGGAATGTCTACAGGTATACATTGCAAGTATTTCTATATCATTTAATAAGTGGACTTTAGTAAAGCAGTTTTCTGATGAACTTGCCCATCTCTTCTCTATGGCTCTCCTGATGAAGAACTCCTCTCCTCTTTGCAGCCCAGCTAATATGACCAGTAAGGAGGGATCACAGGAGTTGTACAACCTCTGGAGGCCCACCTCTGTATTAATCTCATCAGGGCCAGTACCCCAGAGATCACAGTAACAATGTCTGAGCCGTGTAAGGTTGTACCATTCCTAGCCAACCCTGAGTCCTTTAAGGCAGGGCTCCCCAACCTGTGGTCCGCGGCCTGTTAGGAAGTGGGCCACACAGCAGGTGAGCGGTGGTGGTCCACGGATTGGCTCCCACCTGCAAACCCTGCCCCCGTCCGCGCAATTGGCTCCCGCCTGCAAACCCTGCCCCCCATCCGCACGATTGGCTCCCGCCTGCAAACCCCACCCCCCATCCACACGATTGGCTCCTGCCTGCAGACCCCGCCCCCCTAGTCCGTGAAAAAATTGTCTTCCATGACCAGTCCCTGGTGCCAAAAAGGTTGGGTACCCCTGCTTTAAGGAACTATTCCTTATCCTAAACTGTAATGCCCTATCTAGTACACAGGTTAAGCCTCAGCTTTGTTAGAGCAAATTGCCAAGCTTGGAGTTTTCTGTCATGCAAATCAGTTTCTATTCTCAATACCTGCTTCCCAGTACTAGTCTACCTCCCCCTCAGATAAACTACTGCTAACAGAGATCTCATAAAACCTTTTGCCTCACCCACAAGTTTAAGTTCAAGCCATTTCTGATGATGTGTGTAGTACACTGGGTCACCATATCACATGTTTGTATGTATCATGAAATAGAGAGAAAAGTGCAGCATCTGGGTACACATGGGTGGTGGCACACGTCTGCTTAGATCAAAATGACTTACTACAATGGGATACAGGTAGTCCTCAGCTTACGTCCATTTGTTCAACAACTGTTCAAAGTTATGGCACCACTGAAAAAATGGATGACCCATCCTCAAAGTTACGGCCGTCGCAGCATCCCCTGATCATGTGATCATGATTATTTCATTGCAGGGAGCCGCGGTCATGTGATCACCATTTGTGACCTTCCCTGCCGGCTTCCCACAAGCAAAATCAATGGGGAAGCCGGCAGGGAAGGTTGCAAGTCACTCTGGTAAGTCACTCCCGCTTTTTCTCCTGCCCACAGCACCCCCCACCTGCCCAACTCGCACCTGGCCTGCGCCAGCCCTCCCCCAGCCTCCCCCGATTCACATGCGGCTTGCGCTGGCCCTCCCAAGGCCTTACCCAGCCTCCTCCACCACCACCACCATGGCACCCCCACGCTACTTACCTGGGACTCCTACCTCTTCCCACTTAAGCATCTGCATATCTTGAGGTTACAACAGCAACTGGGACTGCCAGGATTGGTGTCACTAAGTAATGCAGTCACGTGATGTCACACTTTACAATCGCTTCGCTTAGCAATGCCAATTCCAGTCCCAATTGCTGTCGTAACCTGAGGACTACCTGTGGTTGTTCTTTAAGACCCATTCAGCTATGAGCTTGGCTCTGTCACAAATCTTCATTTATACACAGGATGGTTTATCTTGCATTTCTCAGTCCAAGGCTTTTTAATCTTCATATCCATAACAAGCAAGAGAGCCCTTTAAAGTGCTGTTTTCACTTAGGCAATTGTACTTTTTATAAATACTATACTCCCTCCTTTCTTCCTCTTCCTTGTGCATGTAATGTGCAGGGAAGCGCTACTTTGGAGCCCCATGAAAATAACTTTACTCTTCTGCATGCAGCCAAGAAATCCCATTATCCTGATTCCCTTCCTGAATACCTTCTGAAAGGCAGCTGAATCAATGTTTGACTTGTATGAAAAGCTGCCTGGCTGCTATTTGGAAGGGATTCAGGCAGGGATTACAGCGAGGCAGTGGATAAAAATCTATTACATGGTGGTATTTATTCTAGATCCCCAGGCACTTGAAGTGAACTCAAGCAACACACTCCATCATCATTTAGTGAAACACTTAACACACAGGGGTCATAGGAACTGTATTCTGGAGGGAAGGAGGAGGAAGCAGCAGCAACAGCGGGTCATGAACAGGTGTTCTTCAGCTACTGCCCTAGTGCTTAAAGTATAACTCTTTAAGGCAGAGCAAGAATGCATACACATGCATTCATGGAATCATAGAGTTGGGAGATACATCAAAGATCATCTAGTCCAATTGCCTGTTGACAGGGCCGCAACTAAGGGGGTCAAGCGGGGCATGTGCCCTGGGCGCCGCGCTGGGGGGGGGTGCCAAAATGACAAAATAACCCATGGGGCGGCACAGAATCCATGTTTGCCCCGGGTGACACAGACCCTAGTTCCATCCCTGCCTGTTGATGAAGGAGCATTATATTAGAGCATCTCTAATCGGTAGTATTTACCTTTGTTTAAAAAATATCTTATGAAAGAAAGTCCACCAAGCTGAATGTAACAAGCACTTTCCCACAAAACTGGGATGTGTATACTGTCCTGAGAAGGGACAAAGTAACAGTAAGCAAATGGAGGGGGGGATTCTGATGTATTAGCACTCTAAGTTGACAATTTTGGATTATTTTGGTGTTTTAATCCTAAAGCCTTGTTAAATTTGTTCGGATCACAACCGAGTCTAGTCAGAAGAAGACTCAGAAGTCAGTAAAACCACATTCAGAAGTCAGTTAAACCACAGTGTAGCAAACTAAAATCTGAATCTTTTGCATCACATTTATAAGACTGATGACATCACCACAGCCTACTGTTAGCAGTTCAGTCCTTGGTGAAGGAAAACATAATAGTATTTAAAAAGCAATCACAGTAGGTTCTTTCACTCATTGGGGATATTGTGTCCTCCCCTGAAGGCTTTGGTACAACTATCAGTCATACACCTTTCCTTATGCTTCAGATCAGCTACATACATGTTCATGTATATTTATTTGTTTAAGCATTCAGTCTTTACTTTTTAAAGAAATTGCAAAACTCCATCAGAAATTGTGGTGAACAGTATGTTGCTGATGGTCATAAAGGCTAGCAATTTTGTGCTGCCATAGGTGAGTATCAGACTGCATAATCTTTTCTCGCTAAATCATTTGCATCTTGCTTGTTTTAAAAAACATATAATCTCAATAATGAACTATTAAAGGAGAAACAACAAAACACACATACCCAGCTAGTAGCACATAAAAAGCTATTTAAAATAGCAAAACATTAAAACAGCAGGCAAAAAAATACAAAAAGTCTGTTTTTTAAAAAAAAAAGTTTTAAAAACTCATCTAAGGCAAGGAGAGATTTTGCTGGATCTTGCCAAAGAGGAAACTGCACATTGCCACTACTGAGAAAGTCCTGTTCCTGATTTCTGTCAACCAAAGAACAGCTCCTCCTAAGCCTATCTTGGGGTTTCAGTGTATGTGAAGCCATTTCTTACGATACAATGGTCTGAGACAATTTAGAGCTTCAAACTACCTTATTTGAAAGGCAATTTAAAAGAAGGCAATTTGCAAGGGAGAGAACACAGCAAATGTTTCCACAGGAACTTTCTTATGAATATCCTATTCTCCTGAAGGGAAATGAGACAAAATCAAATGTCACCTGTTCTAAGTCCCCATTGGAACCTTGTTCACAAACTTTAAAATGAGGAGGACTTCTCATCTCATCACCTTCTGCAGGTAACCAATGCATTCCTCAAAGTAAACCCAAAATGGGGAGTGAAATTCAGTTCCACTTTCCTTAAGACGTTGTATCTTTCATTAAGGGCCTGGCCACCCCATGCATTCCCCCATAATTTAAGCACAATTTGCTTAACCATTCAACAGAGTTAGTAGCAATAACAGCTATTGTCCATTGGCAAAGGAAAGCTATCAAAAATCTAGTTTTGCTTCTGCTATGAATGGCAAGCAGCCCCAGTGTACAGTACAGTCTGGCAACAAGCAAGTGACCGCTTTTAAGACTCTTCCTCGGGTTGCTTCAGTCTCCTGCTGGCCATAACCAATTGCAGGTGAATGCTGTGCCATACCAAACACAAGCACTTGTAGGTTTTGATTGCTGTACTGGCTGCCACTGTGTGCATAGGTGTTTGACATTCTGGAATCTGTCACAGCTACAACTCTTGTCACCTTTGCATGGGAGAGAGCAAAGCAGGAGACCACAATGCAGCTTAGAAGAGCCTCTGTGCCTCCCTGCTCTATGTTACAGGCAATAGAGGGGCTAAGAGAATGGCCAGGCCATAGCATAAGCCATGACTGACTTAAACAAGTGTGATGGGTCTCTCCAGTGGTGGAAAGAGTTGGAGTCAGCTGAAGGAAGAAACTTCTCTTTCACAGATGTGGGACTTCCTAATTACCACACTTATATTTGATCCACATAGTATGCATTGGGAAACAGATTCCATTTCAGATGTGGGTTCAAGTTTCCCTTCTTATTCATAGAAAGTTAGCCTTGGTAGGTCAGGGAGCTAGGCCATCTGTGTCAGAGAAGAATTACTCAGGGACATGAATTGTAATTTCACATTTAGTATATTATCACAAAAACTGGATGCTTGGGTCATTTTTTTCCTTTACTTTGTAGGGCTACAGGAAGCTGTCACATGCAAAGCCAGTCCTCTGGTTGAGGAATTCTGCCTTTTTATGCTTTTAGTGCCTGGATGTCCCCTTCAGCTTCATTTAGAAGCATAGTTGGAAGAGGCCATTGAGTTCAAACCTTACCCGGTGCAGGACTTCAAAAGGAAGCATTCCTAAGAGATTACCATCTACCCTCTAGTGAAATACCTCTGGTATAGAGGAGCCCACATTTCTCTGGGTACTGGGGTTCTGCTGTTGAACTGCTCTGGCTGTTAGGAAGTTTCCTTCAACCTTTCATGGGTTTCAAGCATCCAGGCTCACTGCAGGCTAGAAGATGACACCAATGTCTAGAGGGCTTCCATAACCTGTCTGTGCAGCCAGGCATTCTGAGAAGTTGAGGAGGAATTGCCTCATTTCATGGTTTCTGACGCACCACTAACTTTTCCTATTTCATGTCTTCCCTCCATGTTCATTCTTTTTCCTCCCTCCCTCCCTCCCTCCCTCCCTCCCTCCCTCCCTCCCTCCCTCCTTCCTTCCTTCCTTCCTTCCTTCCTTCCTTCCTTCCTTCCTTCCCTGCCACCCTGAGGATTCAGGCAGCAGGTCACAAGCATGACTGAATAGACTTGCACACCACCCAGGCTGTGTCAAGGTCCTGATAACCCTGAGGGAAATACACTTGCCTCTTACCAGATATGCTTTTTATAGGTGTGTTAAGTCATCTCCCACTAGGCAACCCCTGCCCTGATGTGAGTGCTGGGCTCACAGAAAAGAATTGCCATCACCTGCCTGGATGCATCGAATTGCCTCTGGAGCTCCTGCTGCTATAAAATGCCCCATCAGTTCAAAGGCAACAGGGAGACATTTAGGCATTCTCACTCAGTGGGTGTGCAAGGAGAATCCTTTTTCTCCTAAGCCCAGATGCAAAACTTAGCACAAAAAGTACAGACTTGTGACAAAGAAAATACAGGGGCCTTGCTCCTCTGCCCTTGACTATAGATTCACTGAAATAGGTTGTCATTTTATGCATACAATTTTGAGAGCTCGGTTCTGAATAAAGATTTATAAAGATCTGGCCACAGACATGCCAATCCTCCCCACTTTTTTTTAGGAGTGAGTAAGCCATATTGAACCCAGTGGAATGTATTTCTGAGCTGAAGATATACATGGTTTCACCATAACCCAATTATAACAAGCAGCAAAGCAACTACAGCAAATTTGTCTCTATCACAATTGGAGAGAGAAACTGATAAGGGCATTAGTTCCTCTCTCCAGTTTGTAATAGAGGTGAATTGTTCTTAAATGTCTAATTCAGTGTCTCTCAACCTTGGCAGCTTGAAGATGTGTGGACTTCAAAGCCCAGAATTCTGGGAGTTGAAGTCCACACATCTTCAAGTTGCCAAGGTTGAGAAACACTGGTCTAATTTCTCACCTTATGGTGAAATGCAAAGATAGTGGTCACATTTTCAATAGCAACTTTGCATTCCTAAGGCTTTGTTCACATGATACATTGAAGCACAAACTAGCCAACCCATTTTTGCCTAATGTATTGTGTGATCGCTGGAAGAAACATTAACAGTCTCAGATATGCAGATGATACCACTTTGATGGCTGAAAGCGAGGAGGAGCTGAGGAGCCTTATGAGGAAGGTGAAAGAAGAAAGTGCAAAAGCTGGGTTGCAGTTAAACCTCAAAAAAATCAAGATTATGGCAACCAGCTTGATTGATAACTGGCAAATAGAGGGAGAAAAAGTGGAGGCAGTGACAGACTTCGTATTTCTAGGCACAAAGATTACTGCAGACGCTGACTGCAGCCAGGAAATCAGAAGACGTCTACTTCTTGGGAGGAGAGCAATGGCAAATCTTGATAAAATAGTTAAGAGCAGAGACATCACACTGACAACAAAGGTCCGCATAGTTAAAGCAATGGTATTCCCCGTAGTAACCTATGGCTGCGAGAGCTGGACCATAAGGAAGGCTGAGCGAAGGAAGATAGATGCTTTTGAACTGTGGTGCTGGAGGAAAATTCTGAGAGTGCCTTGGACTGCAAGAAGATCAAACCAGTCCATACTCCAGGAAATCAAGCCAGACTGCTCACTTGAGGGAATGATATTAAAGGCAAAACTGAAGTACTTTGGCCACATAATGAGAAGACAGGATACCCTGGAGAAGAAGCTGATGCTAGGGAAAGTGGAAGGCAAAAGGAAGAGGGGCCGACCAAGGGCAAGATGGATGGATGATATTCTGGAGGTGACAGACTCAACCATGGGGGAGCTGGGGATGGTGACGGCCGACAGGAAGCTCTGGCGTGGGCTGGTCCATGAAGTCACGAAGAGTCGGAAGCGACTGAACGAATAAACAACAACAACAACAACAATTGTGTGAACCCAGCTGAAGAGGGTACCTGCAGGTACATTCACTTATTATTTGGATGCATTGGGGGGGGGTTGCTTGGGAGGACTGTTTCTGCAGTGGCAAATAATACTAATATCTTATTCTATTGAATCTATATATTTTGGGCTTTAAAGAGATTGAATGCATGTGGTATGAAGAGAGAGAGGGGGGCGCCATATCTGATAGAGTGCATTGGGTAAAATAGCTTCCTCTTTTAAAACTGAAAACTTCAATTTTATGTCAGCTAAGGTACGATTAGATCTTCAGTGAAAGACTCAATATGATATTGCAACATAATTCTGAATTAATGGCAAAAAAATGCAGTGGGTATAAAAAGTCTACTCAGCCCTGTTAAAATGCCAAGTTTTTGAGATGTAAAAAAAATCAGACCAAGATAAATCACTTCAGAATTTTTTCCACGTTTAATATAACATATAAGCTGTACAATTCAACTGAAAAACGAAATCTTTTAGGGTGAAAAAATAAAAATAAAAAACTAGAATAACATGGTTGCATAAATGTGCACACCCTCTTATAAGTAGGGATGAGGCTGTGTTCAGAATTAACCAATCACATTCAAACTGATGTTAAATAGTAGTCAGTACACACCTGTCATCAATTAAATTAAAGTGACTCTGATCAAACCCATGTATAGTTGAGCTGTTCTAGTAGGATTTTTCTGACATTTACTCAGTTGCCTGTTACAGCAAAAGCCATGGTCTACAAAGATGTGGTGGATTTTGGCGCTGGCGCTGGTTCTCAGGGAGGAGGGAGCACGTTCCAAGGAGATAAGAGGACTCACAGTCCTGAAAGTGTTGCTGGGAAAGTAAAGAGGTTCAGGGTTGCCCCACCCTAGATTCTCCCAGGCTATTTGTGCTTAGGTTAGTTAGAGTAGCTTTAGTCTGGCAAGATTCTGTCTGTATGGTGAGAACAATAAAGAACTGGAGTTTGAATGCACTGACTCGTCGTTGTTCTTGGGCTGGCCCTGACAAAGCATCCAGAGCTTACAAAGCATTCAGGGATCTCATTGTTGGAAAGTATCAGTCAGGAGAAGGGTACAAAAAAATTTCCAAGGCATTGGGTATACCATGGAACACAGTGAAGACAGTCATCAACAAGTGGAGAAAATACGGCACAACAGCGACATTACCAAGAACTGGATGTCGCTCCAAAATTGATGGAAAAACAAGAAGAAAACTGGTCCGAGAGGCTGCCAAGAGGCCTACAGCAACATTAAAGGAGCTGCAGGAATTCTGGCAAGTACTGGTTGTGTACTACATGTGACAACAATCTCCCATATTCTTCATATGTCTGGACTGTGGGGTAGGGTGGCAAGGCGGAAGCCTTTTCTTACAAAGAAAAACATCCAAGCCTGGCTACATTTTGCAAAAACCTACATCAAGTCTGACAAAAGCATGTGGGAAAATGTGTTATGGTCTGATGAGACCAAGGTTGAACTTTTTGGCCATAATTCCAAAAAGTATGTTTGGCGCAAAAACAACACTGCACATCACCAAAAGTACGCCATACCCACAGTGAAGCATGGTGGTGGCGGCATTATGCTTTGGGGCTGCTTTTCTTCAGCTGGAACTGGGACTTTAGTCAAGGTGGAGGGAATTATGAACTGTTCCAAATATCAGTCAATTTTGGCACAAAACCTTCAGGCCTCTGCTAAAATGCTGAAGATGAAGAGGAATTTCACCTTTCAACACGACAGCAACCCAAAGCATACCTCCAAATCAATAAAAGAATGGCTTCACCAGAAGAAGATCAAAGCTTTGGAATGGCCCATCCAGAGCCCGGACCTGAATCCAATTGAAAATCTGTGGGGTGACCTGAAGAGGGCTGTGCACAGGAGATACCCTCGCAATCTGACAGATTTGGAGCGCTTCTGCAAGGAAGAGTGGGCAAAGATTCCCCAGGCAAGATGTGCCATGCTGACAGACTCCTACCCCAAAAGACTGAATGCTGTCATAAAATCAAAAGGTGCTTCAACAAAGTATTAGTTTAAGGGTGTGCACACTTATGCGACCACGTTATTCTAGTTTTTTATTTTTATTTTTCCCCCTAAAAGATTTCAGTTTGTTTTTCAATTGAATTGTACAGCTTGTATGTTATAATAAAGGTGGAAAAAATTCTGAAGTGATTTATCTTAGTCTGATTTTTTTACATCTCAAAAACCTGGCATTTTAACAGGGGTATGTAGACTTTTTATATCTTGTCCCCTCACACTTTATCAAGTATGTAACTCTAAGGGTGCTTCATTTTCTCCACAGAAACATGAGAGATCTTTTTTTCACTAATGGGATTGAAGAGGGGTTGAAAGAATTGGGGTTGCTTTATTTAGTAGTTTCTGAATTTTGTCGCATTTACTTTCTAAAAATACCTAGAAGCACTAATTATTTTAATGTAAGGCAGAAAAATCAGTATTTGTGCCTTTTATCGTCTGATTATCCTGGTGACGAGAAAAGCAGAAAATTGCAATTTAAGATTCCTTGACAGTTCCCTGCAAAGTGTTAAGCTGTTGAGTTTCTGCATTTGTTGAATTAGTTTTTTAAAAACATAACAAAAAAAAGTCAAGCAATCAGATGGGTTAAATCAGTGCAATGTGAGGAAAGCGCCCTTCCTCACAGTTAAGAAGGCAGGCAAGCAGGCAAGCGTGTATGAGCATCAAGAAGATCACATGAGCTGATTAGCAAATTAATCAAAATATTTGAATATCTGACCTAGTTTGTCTATTTTCAACTGCTCCTGGGGAAACACAAGGAATCTTCTCCCAATCCAATCCAATCCAATCCAATCCTAGACGATATTGCACTGATGCAGCCATAGGTAAGGCAACAAGTAACAAAATGTATGTATATTTTCTGCCTGCCCTGGATACCTTCAGTGCCAAAACATGGAAAGTGCCCAAATAAACCACTGCATTCATTCTGAGCCTTTAGTTATACTGGCACAACAGTAGCACTTTAAGAAAAGTCTATGAGAAGGGGGAAATAAAGGGGTTTTCATGGAAAATGAAGCAGAACCAAATATGATGGTGCCTGCATTTGGTTCCTAGTATGATTCTCAGTACAATTGCGCTCATTTCACATGCTAGCAAGGTTATGCTCAAAATCCTACAAGCTTTCCAATCCTGCTCTGATGTCACCCCTACAGTGCAGGGCCAAAATGTTTCTCCCATAGGATATGTGGAAATTATCATACAATCTGATTCTTTTGATTTGACTTTTATTCTTCTGTGATGCTTTCATCTTCTGTTAATTGCTGTTTTTATCTGTTTTTTAATATTGTATACCACCCAGAGTTTCATACTTCATACTTACATACTTCAGCAGTATGTGAACCGAGAACTACCAGAAGTGCAAGCTGGGTTTCGAAGAGGCAGAGGAACTGGAGATCAGATTGCCAACATTCGCTGGATCATGGAAAAAGCAAGAGAGTTCCAGAAAAACATCTACTTCTGCTTCATTGACTACGCTAAAGCCTTTGATTGTGTGGATCACAACAAACTCTGGCAAATTCTTAAAGAGATGGGAGTACCAGACTACCTTACCTGTCTCCTGAGAAACCTGTATGCGGGTCAAGAAGCAACAGTTAGAACCGGACATGGAACAACCGACTGGTTCAAAATTGGGAAAGGAGTACGACAAGGCTGTATATTATCACCCTGCTTATTTAACTTATATGCAGAGTACATCATGAGAAATGCCGGGCTGGATGAATCACAAGCCGGAGTTAAGATTGCCGGGAGAAATATCAACAACCTCAGATATGCAGACAATACCACCCTAATGGCAGAAAGTGAAGAGGAACTAAAGAGCCTCTTGATGAGGGTGAAAGAGGAGAGTGCAAAAGCTGGCTTGAAACTCAACATTAAAAAAACCCAGATCATGGCATCTGGTCCCATCACTTCCTGGCAAATAGAAGGGGAAGAAATGGAAGCAGCAACAGATTTTATTTTCTTGGGCTCCAAGATCACCGCAGACGGTGACTGCAGCCATGAAATTAAAAGACGCTTGCTCCTTGGGAGGAAAGCTATGGCAAACCTAGACAGCATATTAAAAAGCAGAGACATCACCTTGCCGACAAAGGTCCGTATAGTTAAAACTATGGTTTTCCCAGTAGTAATGTATGGCTGTGAGAATTGGACCATAAGGAAGGCTGAGCGCCGAAGAATTGATGCTTTCGAACTGTGGTGCTGGAGAAGACTCTTGAGAGTCCCTTGGACTGCAAGGAGGTCAAACCAGTCAATCCTAAAGGAAATCAACCCTGACTGCTCATTGGAAGGACAGATAGTGAAGCTGAAGCTCAAATACTTTGGCCACCTAATGCGAAGAGAGGACTCACTGGAAAAGACCCTGATGCTGGGAAAGACTGAAGGCAAAAGGAGAAGGGGACGGCAGAGGATGAGATGGTTAGATAGCATCACCAATGTGATGAACATGAATTTGAGTAAACTCCGAGAGACAGTGGAGGACAGGAAGGCCTGGCGTGCTATGGTCCATGAGGTCACGAAGAGTCGGACACGACTAAACGACTGAACAACAAATGATTCTCAGATTCTCAATAAATAAGTCCTTTAGGACACTCAAAATCAATTTGATGTAATATACCTTGAACTGATTTTCAGACCAATGATTTATTCTAACCTCAAACTATTTCCATACAAAGCCTCTAATCCAGCCTTCCCCAACCTGGTGTCCTCTAAATGTATTTGATAACCACACCCATTATTCCCAGATTGTACAGTCAATGGCCAACACATCTGAATATGAAATTGGGGGTTAGCATCAAAAATCAGTCTTAAGCCAATTAAGCCAGTGGGAGATTCTTCCTTTTATGCTGTCTTTACACAGTAGACCCAAACCCCCCATATCTCCCTTCATGCAAGCCTCTTAGGTATGATGTCCCCTGGCCATTTATATTATTTCTTTGGCAATATATCACATCAGTAAATATGGAACTGGCAATATTCCGTCTTGAAGTAAGTCTTGAGTTCTCCGAAATCATGATTCCCTGCTACTCAGGGAACATTCTTTCAAGATTTTATTGCATGGCCCAGATTTTAATTTCAATACAAGACATCTCAAGTGTGATGTTTCCAGAGCAATTATATACCTTTGCCGATAAAAGTGTAGGTAAGAAAGGCTCTTGGGAGATTTTCACACCAAAATAAACTCTAAATCATCCCAAATCTTATTACTCCAGCAGGAGGCCATTCTTTCAAGATGTTCTAGCACTGTAGCTAGAACAAAGGCAGGCTCTCAAATACGCTGCCCATCAGTCACTGCTTTTGCTCCTACCACCACCTCTAATCATCTTCTACTACATTGCTCAGCATCCTCTATGATCAGAATAGTCCCTGGGCCAAAGTTTTGTTTTCATAATCTTTGAAATTGTCCCCACCTCTCATCCCTATAGAATCTCAGTCGTTTATTTTTATCATTAGACCTACAGGAGAATTAGAGCCTATCCACCTCGACCTACATCCTTTCCAATCCTGCTCTGATGTCACCCCTACAGTGCAGGGCCAAAATGTTTCTCCCATAGGATATGTGGAAATTATCATACAATCTGATTCTTTTGATTTGACTTTTATTCTTCTGTGATGCTTTCATCTTCTGTTAATTGCTGTTTTTATCTGTTTTTTAATATTGTATACCACCCAGAGTCGTTTTTGTATTGGATGGCTTTACAAATCTATTAAATAAAGAAATAAATCCATAACTAAACTAGATGCTAAACTGGTAAAGTGCCAATCAAAATGTACTGTTATTGTTAGAAGTAAAAATGTATTATTAGATATGTAATAAATGTAATAAAATATAAAGAGAAAAAAAGTAAATATATATTAAAAGTTTATCCCATATCAAATACGTACATATGTACGTACATACATATATATAGTATATATATAGTTTATCCCATATAAAGCCAAATACAAAACTCAGATTTCCTTCCCAACATCCCTGCACTCTTTACACAGCTCAAAGTACAATACAGTATTGAAAAAGA
Organism: Charina bottae; assembly: GCA_023362775.1. Taxonomy (NCBI): domain Eukaryota; kingdom Metazoa; phylum Chordata; class Lepidosauria; order Squamata; family Charinaidae; genus Charina; species Charina bottae. The sequence goes on from JALMGJ010000001.1 coordinate 122,199,503, forward strand.
ATCATAACTTTTCGTTGTGTTTTTCTTAAAATCTGCTACCATGAGTCTATTACAACACTCTTTACCTTGGTGTGTAGGGTTATATAAGAAAGTAGTTTTAACGTTATAGGCTCATGGCCACAATATGGTTGAAAAAGTCTCTGGTTTTCAAGAATTCTTGGAATACCTCCTCCAGTATTGCCTGTTTACACTGGTTGTGTAGATATCATATAGTGCTTTGCCAATGCAACGGATGCAGGGCTAGGATCACTCTCAAGGATATAATGTATGATTTTGGGTGATGCAGAGTGATTTTTTTCAGGGAATAAAATTATCATTCCTTGATTATTATTATTATTATTATTATTATTATTATTATTATTATTATTGCTTAGGCCAAGGATGATCACACTAAGCCCCAAAGCTTCCAAACTGTTTTTTTGAAGTCCTCAAAGGTCACCCCAATTGCTGAAATTTGGTGGCACGAAATTCAAGAAAATAGTATAAACTGAAATGCATTTATTATAACTGAAGAAAAAAAAATCAGAATATTGACCTTGATCACTTTGTCTACCTTGTACCCCCAAAATTAAGTGCAGGCTGTCAGCAGTAAAACATTGTCTACAGCTGGCCTAGGAGCTTCTTCCTTCACAGAAGCTGCATTTTTGCAGACTTCCTGCTGAATATGCAGATGTCATGTTGAGTACAACATAGTTCACTGAGTGACTAGATTAAGCATATTATGGAAACAAGGCCTCTGTCAGTCAAAGGAAAAAATGGAAGTACAGATATAAGCAGAATGAGGGGGCACAATATTGATAAAGACTAAGCCATCTTAGATCAGGGGGCCCTTCAGACAGCCACTCGAGCCCTGGTCACCTCACAGCATGACTACTGCAATATGCTCTACATGGGGCTGCCCTTGAAGACTACCCAGAAGCTTCAACTGGTCCAGAATGTGGTGGTGCGGGCAGTGATGGGCATGCCTTGGTATACCCATGTAACACCTCTGCTTTGCGAACTGCACTGGTTGCCAGTTTGCTTCTGGGTGTCATTCAAGGTGCTCATCACTACCTATAAAGCCCTACAGGCCATAGAGCCTGGTTACTTGAGGGACTGCATGTCTTCCATAGTATCTGCCTGGTCAATCCGATTCAATTAAACAATGTCTTCTATTGGGACCCCAGAAGCCTGCCTTCTCTGTAGCAGTGCCTGTCCTCTAGGTTCTTCCTGAGATTCAAACGACCCCCACCCTGCTGGTGCCCAAAGTTGCTGGGAGTCAGGTGGCATAAAATTTTTAATAATAATAATAATAATAATAATAATAATAATAATAATAATACAAAAAAGGAAGGTGACTTGTGGTTGGGAGAGCGTGGTGCCACTTACTTTAAAGGAGTTGGCTATCTGCCCTCAAGGGCCCAATGGAACTGGACAATTTTCATTTAGTCTCCAACCTTCTCTTTTTGGGGAAGGTTGTTGAGAAGGCGCATGGCCTGCAACTCCAGAGGGCCCTGGAAGAAGTAGATTGTCTGGATTCCTTTCAGTCTGGATAGATAAAATAGGCCAACTGACTAGCTTTAGGCATTCACAGGACATGACTGATCGGGTGAGTTAGGTCAACCTTGTGCCTGACTCTGTTTTTAGGTTAAATTTAACCTTGCCAAGATTAGTACAGGGTCTATTAACTTCCTGTTGTTCCCATGACAGATACTTTATGCCCCTGACCAGTTAAATATATTGTGGGAACATGAGTAATGTGTTGCTAACATGATTTTCAGCTGAAAAGACAATGATGTTGAAGTTTTTTAACAATTAGCTACAAATGCAAAAAAAAAAGGAGAATGTACATAATGCAAGTGCACCAATTAAATATGTTTGATGAATTAAAGTCCATGCAATAATATTCTAAAAAGGCAATTTTACGCATACATCTGAAACTGTCTTCAGTTCTCCTTCCCCAGGTCTTGTAGCTCTTAGAATAAACCTGAGGGACTACATTTTGCAAGTGTGTATGACTCAAGCTCTGTTATTTTTTTTCAAAATTGCCAAAATATTTCTTGGTCTGATTCCGTAAAAACAAAACACAGGGGAAATGATGTTAAAATTAACTGTGCACATTAATTTGCGTGTGTGCCTTGCTACATACTTGCTGTTCAATTCTGAAGGTAAATTATTGTACTCCGGTGATTTTATTATTTTGTTTATGGAGTTTGTTTTGTTGTTTGCTTTTATCAAACTGTTTTTATAGAAGTTTTTCTGTTTGTTTGTTTGTTTGGTACACTACCGTAGGCTGCTTTGCAAAGAAAAGCAGCATAAAAATACATGAATGAATAAAATAACAGCAAAACCAATCTCCTGTGGCCTCTACGTCATGCTAAAAGCAAACCTCTGAATTCTATTATTTTACCTCATTCCTTAAATATTTGTTAAGGGGAAAAAACCTTAAAGGTGGAATGCTGTGCATATTTGCCCGGAACCCGTTTGGATGAAGACTGGACTCTCAGTCTGATGAATTTTTAGCTGGGAATAAAAGTTAATATTACTACTATTAAATTGGGAAGGGGGAATGTAGAGCTGCACATTTAAGTCTCCAGCTTTGTTTGCAATTAAACCTAGAAACTATCATAGATGGACATTTACCTTTCTCCCACCATGACCTGGACAAGATTCTAGGCTGAAAGTGGTTATGGATGGTCCGACATAAAGCTGAAACATTGACACTTTCAACATGCGGATGTATAATGCTGATATCCGCAGCAGGTTTTTTTTTAAATTTTTATCCCGCCTTTATTATTTTTATAAATAACTCAAGGTGGCGAACATACCTCATACTCCTTCCTCCTCCTATTTTCCCAACAACAACAACCCTGTGAGGTGAGTTGGGCTGAGAGAGAGGGACTGGCCCGAGGTCACCCAGCCAGTTTTCATCCCTAAGGAGGGACTAGAACTCTCAGGCTCCTGGTTTCTAGCCCGGTGCCTTAACCACTAGACCAAACTGGCTGTCCATTGGAGGTTAGGCTAAGCTACTTAAGCCCACCTTCTTCTGAGGTCTTAAAGAAGACTGAAAAGAGAACAAAACAACAAAGCTCCCCTTGCTTGTTGTCCATCCCCTCCAACAAAGGTACACAACCCCTGAACATGGAATTGTATTTAAGTGTCAGGGCTCATAATGGCACTCTCTAGCTGCGTAAACACCTTGTTCTAGAGGGACTTGTTCTGACCAATTTGTTTAATGGATGCTGTGCATAAAACAACAGGCAAGGAAGTTCTTGTGTGCGCATTATGCTTCTGTCCATAGGAGCTAGGCCATGTTTGCTCCAATCTGATTCTTCGTGGAAGGCTAGTCAGGTGAAGGAGGGCTGCAGGGTTGTGGGCAAGGCACGCGTACCCCTGCCGGAGTCAGCTCTCCAGTCCCGGCCGGCACTATCTTTCTCTCAGCAGTGACTGCCTTGCTCGCTGCTGACTCTGGCTGTGCCCCTGCTGCTCCAGTTAATTACAGTAATTATACCTGCTTGCTCCTCAGCTCCAGCTCCCTTTTGTTGCCGTTTTCCTGCCTGCTTATTTGCAAATCTAATAGCTCAGTGACATTTTTTTAAAGAGAGGAGCACAGAGTGGGAATGGAAAAATCAGAGCAAAGAGGATCAAAATGGCCCATTTTCAAAGCAACAAAACCCCCGTAATCAAGAACCTTTCAAGCAGTCACAGGTGTTTTCACTTTCACACCCTTCCCTTTCTCCTGCCATTTAGGCATTAATGGGAGACTTCAAATAGGCCCCCAGTTGCATCAGCAAACAAACAAAGGAAAGGCTTTCGTTGTCTGACCTCCCTGAAAACAGAACTGGGCACACCACCCAAGTAAAAGTTGGAGGAGGAAGAGGAAGAAGAAATCATTTATTCCTTTGCTTCGGAGCCATTCTTCTTGGGGATCTTTTGAATTATATATTTTGGGCCCGGGTCCATTTCCGTCCCAACCTGCTGTGTAAATGCAGCAGTTTAAGTGTTCCAGGCCACTGTGGGAAACTGCCTGTAACATCAGTAAAAACCAGGACTGTATGCATGCCTATTTGTTTTTAAATAAATTAAAATTTGACACTCAGATTATTCAGGTCCTGAGTTAAGGAAAGCCTAATTTTGTGACCTTTATGCAAGAGGACATGGTTGCCCGTTTGTTCATTTAATTTTAGTCTTGTTCATACTATTCAATAAAGGCCCCTTTTTAAAATGAATGCATGCATGCGTGATAGAGCCGTGCAGCACTCTGGATTCAAAGGGAACGTGGGGATGGGGTGCTCACGTAACACTCGATAGGAGCTCCATAAAGCAGTGGTGTCTTTTCCCTGGCTCGCAGCGCTGTCCTCCCCTGTGCGGTGCAATCCCGGGAAAGCGCACATTTGATTTCAGGAGTTTCCAACAGGCACTACATGAGTGCCCCCATGTGTTCTATTCCCCCTTTAGATCTCAACGATATTATATCCACAAAACCAAGCTTCAAACAAGACGAGCCTCCATTTGAGTCCAAACTTGTCCAATATTGCTGCTAAGCAGGTTTCTCCGCAAAGGAGATTCTCTAAGGTTGGTGTCATCCCTGAAAGTTTAAAAGGATTGATGACAGAGAAAATTTCAGACAGGCTTTCCATCGGGAACCTGGGGGAGCTGCTGTCAGGCCCAGGAAATAATACTGTAAGTGTGGCTTCCTATTTTCCCAAAGCCTCACGCTGATTACTGACACGTTTATTCAGCCTCTCTTTCAGCTTACAACTTTTCACTCTATACTTCCCACACAGTTCCAAAATTAATTATCTTTGTAGCCTTAAAGGCCAGAAATGGAAGATTTTAAAAAAAAGATGCTCAGGATAACAAATGTGCAGAGGTGGGTTGTTGTTGTTTTTGTTGTTGTTCATTTGTGCTTCAACGTGTGCCCACCTAACAAAATCAAATTTTATTTTAATTCTCATTTCAAAAGATATTTATCGTAAGGCTGAGTCAGACATTCCCCTGCATTCAGTATCAACCAAATTTGAGAGCAACAAAATTTGCATTCCCTGAAATAAATGCTACATTTTATGGGAGAAATCACAAATGTAGAGTGTATTTTTGCTACTACTGTCATATATGGTGGCAGCAAAGGAAAAGGGACACAGAACTGATTGCTATCCCTAATTGTGAGCACTATTCCTCTCTCAATGGACTTTTTTCATCCATCCGAGTACCTCAGAAAAGTGGATAATCAAATTCACCACCTTTGAAAATGAACACAACTTTAAAAGCCATTTATTTTCAATTTATATCTCACAGGAACACAGGAGTTTGTGTAATGTATATGTTCAAAAGGTCTGAAAGCATCAACTGATTCTTTCGTTCTTATCCAGTAATGTCCCCAAATTTTGTATAAAAATACATCTTTGCAAATTTGGTCTACCCTAATGGGCAGACCAGATTTCACTCAGGAGGAAAGAGGCCAAATCTGTGCTGCTAATTCTCTTAATTCAAAGTTTATAGATAAGTGGAGCAAAGTACCACCAGAAAATACATCAATGTTGAATGGAATATAAGCTCCGCCTAAAGATGTGTGTAAAAGAAATAGGGCTTGGGGTCAGTTCTAGGTCAGAAAGAAGAACTAGAAAAATACAGATGTCCTTGGGGTATTTTAGAATTTAACTCCTCATCTTCAGAGTGAATGGAACTGGAGAGGTGATACCATATGTACTTGGAGAAAAATTCAGATAATAATTCATTTTGATAGGAAACTATATTTGCTTCCCAAGCCCTGGTTATATACTGCTGAACATTGTAACCAGTGAGTAAAACTGGATGCTCTATTATTCTCCCTCCTATAAGCAGCATCATACTGCATATTGGCTGTTGTGGGTCTTCCGGGCTGTGTGGCCGTGTTCTGGAAGTTGTGGTTCCTAACGTTTCGCCAGCATATTGTTTAGTCATGTGAAAAAATGTTACAATTTTATTTCCTTGTTTTCTCAGCTTCATTGCAAATTCTGCAGTTGTGTAAGGGGAATGAAACTGTGGTACCAAAACTGAAACTCCTGTATTGTAGAAATCTTTAGCTCTCAGAACATTTGTCAGCAATTCAAGATATAATTGCAGCATTTCCTAATGGTTGATTCCCAAATTAATTGATGTCATGGATTTATAGTGCAGTCTCAGTTTTAATGGCCTGACCCATGATCTTTTTATCTGTGATCCACATAGTGAACATTGGCTGCTAACCGGTCTATTAATGCTGCCAGTCCCCCGGTCCGCACAATTGGCTCCCGCCTGCAAACCCCGCCCCCCAGTCTGCACGATTGGCTCCCGCCTGCAAACCCTGCCCCCCGGTCCACACAATTGGCTCCCGCCTGCAAACCCCACCCCCCAGTCTGCACGATTGGCTCCCACCTGCAAACCCTGCCCGCAGTCCATGCGGTTGGCTCCCGCCCGGAAAACCCCTTCCCCCAGTCCGTGCTCCAGCTTGGATCCTCCTTCCGTGCCATTTCTGCCAGGTTTGAAAAACAGGACGGTTGAAAAATGCTAAAAAAACGGGACTGTCCCATTCAAAATGGGACATATGGTCAGCCTACTAGAAACACCATTCAGGAAGTTAATCAAAACATTATTGTCTGTTTCTAGTAAGAACAGAACTAACACTGGAAATGTGGCTCCACTCAGATACAGTGTGTTCAGTGTTGTCTTGTGGCTAAAGCATATAATGACAATATCCATTCAACAAAGCTTTGGATAGATGTCATCCCTGTCAGATTTCTAGATCATCAGAACTGGAAAAGTATCTTGAACAAAAGTAGAAATAGATCATAACATTAAAATGTACTTGGTTTTGGTTTTGGTTTTGAAGAGCAATCGTGCTTCAATATAGAGAAAAAAGGTAAGGATGCTTAAGTACATTAACCCTTTCCTACTCCTCAGTCATATCCAGTTTTAAACAAATCATGCTCTGCATAACCATAAAAAAAGTAGTTTGATGGGCAAATATGCCTTTAATTCAGTGCTGAACAGTAAGCCTGGAAGCATCACACAAGATGGAGATGATATCAGGATGTTGATAAATGGTCTCCCTCAGAATCTGAGAGAATAATGAGCCTCCATAAGGAACATTTTGCTTGTACAAAACCAAGGCTAGCTCATGAGTCTCAATTAATTCAATCTGAACATTTAGAAACAAGCAGCATTAGAGTTAAGACCATTTCGAGATATGAATGCTTTAATATGATTTTTGTATTTATTAGAAGCCGCTACTGCACTCAGCTTTTTGTATCTGAAATGTGAAGATAATACTAGTGCCATACTTATACATTTTCTTTATAATAAAGTATAGAAATTATAACAAACAACCATCCCTTTATTTCCTCTGTTGTCATGGACTAATCACTTTCTAGTGATTAGGAGGCTTAGTTGGCATCACCACCTTTGCAGAAGACAGGGGTTAAGATAATCCAGTCCAAGAACTATATGGATCTGTTGAGTTTTCAGAGGATAACTGGGGAATCTCCCCAAAATTTAGGAAGCAATGCCACCATTCATTTGGCTGACCACTGGAACACAGACATCTCAAAAGAGCAAGACTTGATTGTCTCCTGTTCATCAAGCCAGAGGTCTTCCTTGATATATTGAACAAATGAAATGAGAGAAGAGTTGCACAGAGCAACGCTGGTGGAAACCAAAGAGCTAATAGTAGTTCAAGCCCAGATTTGGACCTATACTATGGTGGTAAGGAAGGCAAATCATTGTTTCTTCTCTGCCTTAATTGCAGTCAGGGTGTAATATATTCAGACTGACTCAGACTCATCTGGAAAAGATGGGCTGGGAGAACTCTCAGTTGACTACTGTGACCTTTTTACTAAGCATGTCCAAACAAAATCACTAACATTCCATTAGAGCTAGTGTATCTAATCATGTCCGATGTGGGTCTGTAAAAGGGTTGCCAAATGTTTGGATAATTCATATGTTGGGGAGCCAATGGCACTTACAATGGGTCTGAGTGGGATCGAGTCTTTGTGGATTTTGGGGAGTCCGTATAGTCTAGGTGAGAGAGCTTCTGTCACAGCCCCCACAAACAAATTATTCCTGCCTTACATCAAAGGAGTCACTGACCGCATGGGAAAACTGATGGAAAAACACAACTTTCAAACAGTCTTCAGACCCACCAGAAAAATACAACAAATGCTAAAATCAGCAAAAGACAAAAGGGACCCCCACACCGCTGCAGGAGTATACCGCATACCATGCAGCTGTGGACAAGTATACATCGGAACCACAAAACGAAGCATTCACACCAGGATAAAAGAACATGAAAGACACTGCAGACTACAGCAACCAGAAAAATCTTCAGTAGCTGAACATGCTCTCAAGCAAACGGGACACAAAATCCTATTTGAAAACACAGAAATACTGGACAACACCAAAAGCCACTACACCAGATTATACAGAGAAGCCATTGAAATTCACAAACACCAGCACAGTTACAATAAAAAAGAAGAAAGTTTAAAAATTAGCAAAACCTGGCTACCAGTCCTGAAAAACACAGCCTGCAAAAGGTCAACGAACTCAGTCCAACCACCAGGACATGGGAATACTTCTCACAATGAACATGCTAATCACGCTCATCAGCCACTCGTTAACATTTCAACACAACAAAAAACCCCACCTAATCTCCTATAATTTAGCTCTATAAATAGAACATTGCCACTCTACCTGGGCACAGAGATTTTGCTTCTATCTGTGCTCCTGCCCTCTGAAGATGCTGGCCACAGATGCTGGCGAAACGTTAGGAACCACAACTTCCAGAACACGGCCACACAGCCCGGAAGACCCACAACAGCCACAAAGCCTATAGTTTAAAATAAGAGATGTGTAGAAAGAACACTTCAACCTTGAAATTCAGCAACAAAGATAACGGAAAGGCAATGTTACAGCTCTCAATATAACCCAGATTTGGGGGGGGGGGGGGAAGCTAAAACTTTTTTTTATATAGTTAAAAATCTCCAAAAATAACTATAATCACCAGGAGATTCCGCTTTTTCTTACTGTAAAAAGCTTCTCTTAAGATACAAAACTTAAAAAAACAAATTGGGTGTTTAAGATATGGAAAGGCGATGACTTATTTCCCTTTTAAAGGGAGTGCATACGTGGATTAGAAGAAGATTAAATCCCAGCCTCCCAGTGTAGTCTTACCGTTCGGTCGCAGACGCTGTCTACGATCTCTTGGCTACAACTCACCGTCTGGAGGACAAATGGGTCGATTCTCAGCGTTTTCCTTAATCCGGAAAAACACTGTCTGTGCCCAAAAAAACTACCACGCTGCCAGCTCTGCCCATGGAGCTCACAGGCAAAGTTGTTCAGTCGGCCATTTTCCACAGGAAGCCCCGGTTCCATTCCTTTTGAAGTGGGTGGCTTCAAGTGGTGGAAGTGAGGAGAGGTTGAGCCCTTGGCCTCTCCAGTCACCCCATATTGCTTATGAAACTGCTTGGAGAGGTTATCTGCCAGCACAAGGCAAGGTATTATCAATATAGAGATGATACCAATTGTATATCTCCACCCTGGGCCAAGCAGGAGATGCAGTAGAAGTCTTGATGTGGTGTTTGGTGGTGGTGAAGAATGGTAGAGGGAGAGATAGACTAAGAGTAATCCTAGCAAGATGCAATGGCTGTGGTTCAGAAGACTTAGGATTCTAGGAGAGCACCATCTTTAATTTTGAATTGGGTTGCTCTCCCATGAAGGTGCAGGTCTGCAATCCTGTACTCATCTTGCTAGAGCAGCAGGTAGAAGCCATTGCCAAGAGAGCCTTTCCTTAACTCTTGCTGGTATGCCAGGGGCACCCTGTCTTGGAATGAGAGGTACTTATAATAGTCTCTCATACCTTTAGCAATTTACAGTTGGACAATTGCAATTTGCACTGCCCCTAAAGATTTCTTGGATACTACAACTGGTGTAATGCTAATGGGTGACAGATGATATATTCATGTTACATGTTGATTGCAGGGACCACATTGGCTACCAGCTTGTTTCCAGACCAATTCAAGATGCTGGCTATTACCAGTAAATCACCATATAGGTTGGGTCCTGGATACCTTCAAGACTATCTGCTCCATGTAGAATTTGGTACACAATTTAAATTAGCAGAGAGGACATACTGTGAGTCCCTACAGCAGAGTTTTCCAAACTGTGTGTGGCGACACAAAAGTGTGTCGCCACACACAGCGTGGTGTGTCGCCACACCACCCGGAAGCGGCGGTGCGTGCATGCACGGCGGCCGCCACGCGCGCGCCACCGCACGCCCCCCCGCGCCACCGCGCGCCCCCCCCACGCCGCCGCCGTGCGCGCGCGCCACCGCACACACCCCCGCGCCGTCGCCGTGCGCGCGCGTGTCGCCGCCGCCGCCGCCGCTCGGTGTGTCGCCAGCGGCGGCACTTTGGAAAGCCCTGCCCTACAGGATGAAGGTGGGGTGGGGGCCCAAAATTGAGCCTTCTTTGTTATAGCTCCCTCCCTCTGGAATGACTCAAAATGAGGATGACTCCCACCCTGTTAATATTCAGAGGGGCAGTTAAAATGCTGTTCTTCCACAGAGCCCTTTGAGAATTAATGCTATTTAATTTATTTTTATTTTTATTTTTTTTTATTTAGAAGAGTTATATAGCCGTTCAGTTCAGGTAATTGCAACTCCAAGATACATACATCAAGTAAAAACCAATCTTTACGACTAAAAAAACCCATGCAAACTCAAAAGAAACAATCCATGACCAACATATCAGACAACATATGGCCAGGGTCAACCAAACACAATCTCCACTTCCCAGAAGATGGGCTCAGGTTTTTAAAGCTTTCCAGAAGGCTAAGAGGGTCGGAGCTGTCTAAATCTTGGAAGAGAGATTGTTCCAAAGGGAAGGCACTGCCACAGAAAAGCCAGGCTTCCTTATTGCTGTATCCTGAGCTATGATTGCATCATCCAGTGATTTTTATGAGAATGGCCTTGTTATAATGGTTATTCTTACCAAATTATTCATTCCTATTGAATTTATAACTGCTCAGTTGTACCAGTTGTAAACCATCTAGAGCCTATCACTGAGGCAGCATACAAATTAAGTAAAATAAATAGTTAAATCAATCAGCCAGGAACCCTTTACATTTTTTTCTTATGCAACTGATCTTTGCTGATCCTAAGCATAACCTAGTTGGGCACTTTAATTGGAGACATAAATAGAATTCTGCTTTGTGGAACTGATCTAGAATTTTTAAAAAAAATTGTTTGGTTCCACTTCTGTTGTTCTAAAAGCCACCCATTTTGCAGCTCCATATATTTGCCAACCACTTCTGTCACATGTAGAATAAAGACACCACCTAGTGGCTTTATGGAATAATTTACTTCCCTTAATCCTCTCATTCCTAAACCGAACCAGAATTTTTGACAATTTCTGCCACTAGGATAGCAAAGATTTTACACTCCGAAGTGACAGTGGTGATGTTTCCTTGACATGGGAGATAACATGAGGTTATACGTTTCAGCTTCTAAATAAATACATCATGTCTGCCTGTTGGTAAAGCAGAGTGGGGTCAGATGGAAATAAAGAGTCGACTATGGCCAGAAGTGGCTCGAGGGTTTGATCCTTTTCCCTATTAGGACAAAGGTATTGTCCTAATATTTCACTTATGGGATGCCATTACACAACCTAAACATTTCTATATAATTTCTTAAAGAAGTGATAGGAAGGACAGTGCTGGCTCTTCTAGCTCATTCTCTCCCTAGTCTTATCACTGTTACCTGTTGAGTGCCTTATTATGAGCCCTTTCAAGTATGAAAGATGAAATGGACTCCAGAAGTGAAAGAAATAATACCACCACTTTCATGGTGTCAGAAGAGTTAAAGGAATGTTCTAGAAACCATAAGACAATTGCAACACCTACTTTTAAAAGTATGCATATGTATATACTGTAGTATCTAAGAAATCGTTTAAAAGTTTATCCCATTTTATCCCAAGGAACTCAGTGTTGTTGTTTATTTGTTCAGTCGCTTCCGACTCTTCGTGACTTCATGGACCAGCCCACGCCAGAGCTTCCTGTCGGCCGTCACCATCCCCAGCTCCCCCAAGGTTGAGTCCAGAATATCATCCATCCATCTTGCCCTTGGTCGGCCCCTCTTCCTTTTGCCTTCCACTTTCCCTAACATCAGCATCTTCTCCAGGGTATCCTGTCTTCTTATTATGTGGCCAGAGTTTTGCCTTAAATATCATTCCCTCAGGTGAGCAGTCTGGCTTTATTTCCTGGAGTATGGACTGGTTTGATCTTGCAGTCCAAGGCACTCTCAGAATTTTCCTCCAATACCACAGTTCAAAAGCATCTATCTTCCTTCGCTCAGCCTTCTTTATGGTCCAGCTCTCGCAGCCATAGGTTGCTATGGAGTATGCCATTGCTTTAACTATGCAGACCTTTGCTGTCAGAGTGATGTCTCTGCTCTTAACTATTTATTTTATCGAGATTTGTCATTGCTCTCCTCCCAAGAAGTAAACGTCTTCTGATTTCCTGGCTGCAGTCAGCGTCTGCAGTGATCTTTGCGCCTAGAAATACAAAGTCTGTCACTGCCTCCACATTTTCTCCCTCTATTTGCCAGTTATCAATCAAGCTGGTTGCCATAATCTTGGTTTTTCTTAGGTTTAAATGCAACCCAGCTTTTGCACTTTCTTCTTTCACCTTCATCATAAGGCTCCTCAGCTCCTCCTCGCTTTCAGCCATCAAAGTGGTATCATCTGCATATCTGAGATTGTTAATGTTTCTTCCAGCGATTTTAACTCCAGCCTTGGATTCATCAAGCCCAGCACGTCGCATGATGTGTTCTGCGTACAGGTTGAATAGGTAGGGTGAGAGTATACAGCCCTGCCGTACTCCTTTCCCAATCCTAAACCAGTCAGTTGTTCCGTGATCTGTTCTTACTGTTGCTACTTGGTCGTTATACAGATTCCTCAGGAGGCAGACAAGATGACTTGGTATCCCCATACCACCAAGAACTTGCCACAATTTGTTATGATCCACACAGTCAAAGGCTTTAGAATAGTCAATAAAACAGAAATAGATGTTTTTCTGAAATTCCCTGGCTTTCTCCATTATCCAGCGGATATTGGCAATTTGGTCTCTAGTTCCTCTGCCTTTTCTAAACCCAGCTTGTACATCTGGCAATTCTTGCTCCATGAATTGCTGGAGTCTGCCTTGCAAGATCTTGAGCATTACCTTACTGGCATGTGAAATAAGTGCCACTGTTCGATAGTTTGAACATTCTTTAGTGCTTCCCTTTTTTTGGTATGGGGATATAAGTTGATTTTTTCCAATCTGATGGCCATTCTCGTGTTTTCCAAATTTGGTGGCATATGGCATGCATCACCTTGACAGCATCATCTTGCAAGATTTTAAACAGTTCAGCTGGGATACCATCGTCTCCTGCTGCCTTGTTATTAGCAATGCTTCTTAAGGCCCATTCAACCTCACTCTTCAGGATGTCTGGCTCTAACTCACTGAACACACCGTCAAAGCTATCTCCAATATTATTATCCTTCCTATACAGATCTTCCGTATATTCTTGCCACCCTTTCTTGATCTCTTCTGCTTCTGTTAGGTCCTTACCATCTTTGTTTTTGATCATACCCATTTTTGCCTGGAATTTACCTCCGATGTTTCTAATTTTCTGGAAGAGGTCTCTTGTCCTTCCTATTCTATTGTCTTCTTCCACTTCCGCACATTGCTTGTTTAAAAATAATTCCTTATCTCTTCTGGCTAACCTCTGGAATTTTGCATTTAATTGGGCATATCTCCCCCTATCACTGTTGCCTTTTGCTTTCCTTCTTTCTTGGGCTACTTCCAGTGTCTCAGCAGACAGCCATCTTGCCTTCTTGGTTTTCTTTTTCTTGGGAACGTTTTTTGTTGCCGCCTCCTGAACAATGTTGCGAACTTCTGTCCATAGTTCTTCTGGGACCCTATCTACTAAATCTAGTCCCTTAAATCTATTCTTCACTTCCACTGCATATTCCTTAGGAATATTAGTGAGCTCATATCTAACTGATCTGTGGGTCTTCCCTATTCTCTTTAGTCTGTTTCTAAATTTTGCAATAAGAAGTTCGTGATCTGAACTACAGTCAGCTCCAGGTCTTGTTTTTACCGACTGTATAGATGTCCGCCACCTTTGGCTGCAAAGGATGTAGTCAATCTGATTTCGGTGTCGACCATCTGGTGAAGTCCATGTATAAAGTCGTCTTTTAGGTTGGTGGAAGAGAGTGTTTGTTATGCACAGTGAGTTGTCTTGGCAAAATTCTATCAGCCTATGTCCCACTTCATTTTGTTCTCCCAGACCATGCTTGCCTGTAATTCCAGGTGTCGTCTGACTATCCACCTTAGCATTCCAGTCTCCTGTAATGAAAATAACATCTCTTTTTGGTGTATTATCCAGTAGGTGCTGCAGATCCTCATAGAACTGATCTACTTCTGCTTCTTCAGCATCTGTGGTTGGGGCGTATATTTGGTTCACTGTGATGTTAAATGGCTTACCCTGAATTCAAATTGAGATCATTCTGTCGTTTTTTGGATTGTATCCAAGCACTGCTTTAGCCACTTTATTATTAATTATGAAGGCTACTCCATTTCTTCTGTGGTCCTCTTGTCCACAGTAGTAGATCTGGTGGTCATCTGATGTGAAGTGGCCCAATCCAGTCCATTTCTGGTATTGTCCACGGCATTTTTTCCCATGTCTTTTCAAAATTTTAACATAGCTAGTTTGGGGGGGGGGAAATAAGTGTTGTACTCCAATCATGCCTAGACATCCCATCCCATCCTTTTTCTTGGAAAATACTCCCCTATTTTGAAATATATATGAGCTTTTGGGGCTTAGTCAGTAATAAAGATAGAATGTTCAGTGCATACTCAATTGCAGAGAAATGATCCCTCAGACATAAAATAGTTTTCTGGGCTAAAATTCTTAGGTTGAAAGGAAAGATTTGGGAAAATTTTATGTCATTTATTAAGCCACATCTCATATTGAAAAAACCCTAAGACCCTCAAGCTATTCTTTGAGCAACAACATTAATAAGTGAGACTTTGTGTGGTAAAGTGGTGGATACAATCCTGCAGCAAAAAAATAAAAAATAAAAATCTGGATTCAAGTTCTCAGGTAAAGCAGACGTGAAATAGTAGTCACATTTGCACTTATTCCATCTAGATATAAAATAACCATTGTGACTGTCTAAAATTTAACAAAAGGAGTCCAGAAGAGGAAGATGGTGGGATTCTCTTCCCCTGTATCTCCTCACACTTCACTGTTGCAAGCCCTTGAGTTGGCCTAACCCTGTTTCACCTAATTTGACTTTTAGCATGGAAGGATAAAATGAAAATCTGACTTTGTGACATAGAGACACGTCTAATTCCCTGCCAGTAGATGGCAGTGGAATTTGTTTTCAGCTATCACGAAGCCTAGTAAGCAATTCAAGTGGCCGTTTTAATCATAAAGCCTAGAGCTCCGTGCAGTTGATGAGCTCATACTAATGTTAGGAAACTGGCTTCTCTTGTCCTCCTTGTATTATCTTCTGCTAATTTAGTACTGTTCAATGATGCTGATTTATTCAGATCCTGTATCAAAATAAGAAAGAATGTCTTTATATACAAAGGGTAAATTCTGGTTTAATTATATAGCACTTTAGACATGTTTGTAGATACTACTTTATATAATTTGTCAGTGCCTTACTTTCATCTATTTTGTATTGAACTTGTTACAGTGAAGCTTCTGATACAATTGCAAAGCTGGCAGGAATTCAGATCCTGGTTTTCAATCCAGAATCTGTGAGCTAAAGCAGTTGTCAGTTTGGCTGGGATTAAACCTTCCCCTGGGGCATTCTGAAGACAGGAAAGCACCTGACATATAGAACAGATAGCTATAAAAAAAGAAAGGAAAGTTGAAGGAAGAATGCAGAGTAGATCATGGATTGTCAAGGGAAGACCCAGGAGGAAACAGAGAGACAATGAAGTTTGAGAAAGTAGTAGAAGTAACATGTTATTGAGGCAAGAAGAGCAAGTTGGAGAGGACTGGAAAAATGTATTTGTTGGAGTACAGAGGAGACATATACTCTATGGTAGAGCTATAGGCAACTTGTTGGACTGCAACTCCTGACCCCCTCCCCCCCCCCCCCCCCCCGCAAGTGGTGCTGGCTGGAACTCATAGAGTTAGGTTCAACAATATTTGGAAGCCACAAAAGAGAAGAGGTAGGAAAAGGTCAAAAGATTTAGTAGTTAAAGAGAAAAGAAAGCAGTAGTCTAAAAGGAAGAACCAGAGGAAACTGTGAGTGATAGAGAAAGAAAGAGACTCAAGAAAGAGAGAGAAAATAAACTAGAAGTGGGAAGTTCAGAGAGGTTCAGAGGACTACGAAATGTGGGTTGGGGGTGGGGCCAAAGGAGCAAAAGTTTGCTTGACTTCCTGTCTAGACCACAGCAGTGCAATTCTGCTGAGCCAAAACATTATGTCTTAAAGCAGTGTTTATAGACACGGGTCACTGGATTGATTTGAACAAACCCAGTTCTTTGGTTCAATTTGTATGCATTCAGCAAAAGGATTGCTTACATAAAATGGAACTGGATTTAATTTCCTCACTGCATTCTTAGAAGATTACTGGGTCTTCATAGCATGGAGGTTAAGTTCCATAATAGCCATTGGAAAACAACCATCTCATCAAGTCTACTTCATACATCTTTAGATAAAGAGGTTTTCAAGTCCCAGGAGAGCCATCAGCAGGCAAAGAAGCCTAGTCATTGCTAGCCCAAACAAGAAACTGAGCTCTAGTCAAGGCCAGTGCAGTGTGAGCTCTGTGAAAACTTTCTGGGTTCCTTACCACCTCTTACTTCTAGGATAGTGCCATAGCACTAAATCACCCATACAGGAAGCTGCTGCTATCTGGGTGCAACCTCTGTGGCTTATTACAGCAAATAATCCAGTAAAAGCAATCATGGATATACACTACCTTTACAGCAGAAAAAGCCATCCCCAGCACAGAACTGTGATTTGGTTTGGGTTTGAAATGTGCTAATGGGAAAATATTTCTGTCTGATTGGAATTTGTAATAAGCTGCTGATTACTGTTGGAAGAAGCTAGCCAGTCTCCCATTTTTGCCCATCTGTAATGATGGCAGAATAGTTTCCTGTAACCTTTCTCTATGGTTTTCCACTATGCCTAGAAGTTTTTATTTTTGTCATTGTTGTGTTTCAACTGCCACTGTCTGCACACCTTTACACTCCTAGGTTAAATAGGCAGGTCTGTAAGAGGGAGTGTGTGTGTGAGAGAGAGAATGAGAATGAGAATGAGAATGAGAATGAGAATGAGAATGAGAATGAGAATGAGAATGAGAATGAGAGAGATCATGAATAATGATTACTGAAGCAGGTTTTAGATTTGCAATAGACATTTTTGTTTCAGGAAATATGTGGTAGAGATAGGCAAAGTCCAGCACCTAGCTGACTATATCTATCAAGAGGAAAGTCAAAGAGCAAAAGCTTGGGGGGGGGGGTGTCTATGAAGGTTCTCAGTCATCCAGGTGGAATTGTCTGTAGCTTGAATCATGTCAACTGGATTTCTGTTTTCTCAGTGGAAACGTTTCGCTCCTTATCCAAGGAGCTTCTTCAGTCTGAGCAAAGTTGGTAAGGGAATCCTAAATATGTTTCTAGGTAGCTTGGGGGGGGGGGTGCTTGGAAACAAAGGCAGAATGAAGTGAACCTGAAATTAGCAATCCTGACAAAGAAGGGACACACAACAAATTCCTAAAGCCTATCTAAAATTTCAGTTCCTTGTGGTCAGTCAACTATGAGGCACTGAGAATCAGTGCACTGAAGTCACACTTTGAATAATTTGCCTTTCCTGTATTGCATGTCTCTGATAAATTCCCATTGTTCAAGAATCCTTTTTAAATGCAACCGAGGACTTGCAAATAGAAAGTCTCCTCCCTCACCACTTTTTATTTTCTTTTTATTGCAAAAAGTCGTTGGGCTTTTGTGAGACACCTAAAAATGATTTCTCTTCCATGGCTGCTCTTTTGAGTTAATACTGAGCGTTCATGTTGCACTCCATAAACCAGGTATTTAACATCTGAGGCTGTTCTTTGTTGGACTTTTCACCAGTTACATATCAAAGAAAAGGGCAAAATAATTATGGCTTCCATTCATCCTATATGCACCTGTAAAAATCAAGTAGTGAAAAAAAAATGCAGTTCTCAATCTTTGAAACTAGGGAAGTAAAAATAGAAGTAAGAGGAGTATGAGTCATTGTCAAGTTGAAATTACAATATGAACTGTTTAAAAAATAAATCCTATCATCTCAGTTCATTTGTATAATGAGCTAATTGGCTTTTAGTCAAGTGGACAGAAAACCATATAATAAATTGCACCATCACAATGATAAAAGTTGCCCTTTTTGCTAGCTGAATCAGAGACATGAACAAGTACAAAACCTTGTACAGAGCCTTCTCTGCCGTTGCCCCCGCCCTATGGAACACTCTTCCCCCAGAGGTGAGGCAGGCACCCCTTCTGGAAAGATGGCACCTCTGCCATCTTACGTGTGGCGTGAGGAGGGGTAACCAACCCTGGGGGTGGCTAGCGCCCTGAAGATGCTCCCATAAATTAGGAACTTTTTTAACATCTATATCTTGGATTATATACATTTTATTTAAGAACACTGTTTTTATTGTATTTTAAGGACTATTTATTCTTGTTTTATTGTAAACTGCCCAGAGTCACTCTTTGAGTAAGATGGGCGGTGACGAAATTTGAAACATACATACATACATACATACATACATACATACATACATACATAAAACAGACAGACACATAGGTGTCAAAGGAACTGTCTGTAGCTTGAATCATGTCAACTGGATTTCTATTTTCTCAGTGGAAACGTTTCGTTCCACTTTTTTTCCATTTTTTCACAGTTTTCCACTGAGAAAATAGAAATCCAGTTGACATGATTCAAGCTACAGACAATTCCACCTGGATGACTGAGAACCTTCATAGACAGGTGTCAAAGGAAGTTTTGAAAGAAGCAACAATGTGGCATTGGGATAGGGCAGAAGACTTTTGCTTAAAGCTTACACTTTTTTTGTATCAAATATAAATCAAGATATCTTTCTGTAGGTCTCATTGCCCTTCGAAAGGAAAATCTTCATCAGTATTTTGCAGTTTGCAAGTATTCTATGATTCACTTTTCTGGCAAAGGACCATGTGCTTGATGCTATTTCTGCCACTTCTCATCAGGAGTAAAATGTAGTAAATGTAATAGAAGGCAAACTATTGTAGCCTTAAAGAGGGAGATCTTTGACCATTTTTTTCAAATGGAGGTTTTGGAAAGGCATTGATAAACAATTTGTAAGGTGGGGGAAGATTTCTTTCATGGACAGCCAACAAAACTTAGGTTTTCCACATGGGATTTTTGGTTTAGTTTCTCCTCAGCATCACCTCCTTCCCAACTCCTTTAATACCGCTGTTAAAAGCAATTAACTCCATGGACATCTTCTTGTCTGTTCCTCTGAAGTTGATAATTTCACACAAGTAACAGGTAATTCCATCTGGCCAACTGCCACCAACAGGATGAATTTAACAACTAATTCTCTGACATGCCCAGGCATAGGCAATCCTGTGTTCTTCAGATGTTTGGGATTTCACTTACCATAATCCCCAGCAGCAAAGGATTGTGGGAAGTATAGTTTAATAAATTTGGAGAACTCTAGGTTGCCTTACAACTGCACATACTTCAAGGTCTATTTCTGGTTATTACTGTTTGATTAGCTGAAGAAATAGATGGATGAGATTATGGTAATGTTAGTGATGTTGAATTTTAATAAATAGACTTCAAGGGAGATTGATAGCAAAAATATAGCGTACAGACTAAATGCCAACAAGGCACCTCAAGTGAAGGTGTGAATCATTGCCTCCTGGTCTCCATGAAACACAATGAATGTTATTTCCAAATTCCAAGGGAGGTTCTAACTAGAATAAAAATGCCAGTCTCAAGCTAGAGAAATTTCATAATTAGATTATGAGTTGTCCTTACTCTTTTGACTTTGCACTCCAATTTCAAAAAGAACTCAGATTCTTGGATTGTCCATGCATAGGGCATTTTTATCATGAAACAGTGACCCTGAGAACCACAGGCTATAAAAGGCAGTATCTAAAATAGAAATCCAATGTTGGTTGGACATAATAATATATCAATCAATAATATTTATTTGGTCAATGACCAGCAAAATTTAAAAGGAGAGATTGATTGATTGATTGATTGATTGATTGATTCATAATAATATATATTTCTGTATAACTGAGGGTCAGAAAAAAAGATAATGGATGCCTCCACCTACTTTTGTTCTTTACGCATCTGCTTAATTTTCACCCATGATTGACATGAGATTCCCTATGGATTAGACCCAATGGAAATGACCCTTAAAAAAAAGGTTGTTTATACTATAATTGTGCACTTGCCCACAGTTCTTACCTTGACGTTTTCACTTATTGTAAAGTATTTCATTGTTAATATGTGGGAAAGTGGAGCTAACTAGTTAGGCTGGAGATAAACAATAGTTTATTTGTTACAGAAGTAAAGGTAGCGTGCAATAGGAATTCTTGCATTGCATTCAGAAAGTCCAGTGTTTGAGGTCCAGCAGCACTAGGTAGGGCTGGAGAAAAACCTCCCATCTGACACCCTAGAAAGCCCATATTGCAGAGAATACTGAGCTACATGTACCAATGGTTTCATTAATTATAAAGCAGATTCCTATTAGATTTGGCATGGTTTCTATGGTTTCAAAAACCTGCAAAGACAAGACTATTTGCAAGTAGGACATAAGGAAATGATGCTTCTTGAACATTTTCAGCTCTCTTAAAAAGTGTTGTCTGTTTCCAGCCTCATTTTTAGAGGTGCCATTACCCCAACGGTCATCTGCTACTGTAGTAGGATACAAGTTGCTGTTTGAGGAGAAAAAAACCCTACATCTAGCATACCTCTTAAGTTCCTGATATTGCAATGCAGAGAGCCATTGTCAGTACCACTATAACTACCACTGTTTGTTGTTGTTTATTCGTTCAGTCGCTTCCGACTCTTCGTGACTTCATGGACCAGCCCACGCCAGAGCTTCCTGTCGGCCGTCATCATCCCCAGCTCCCCCATGGTTGAGTCCGTCACCTCCAGAATATCATCCATCCATCTTGCCTACTACCACTACCACTGTAGCAAATCTGAACTGTGAAATTGTCTGTAGGGTAGTTTCTCATACCACTGGATCAGCATTTACTATAGAGATAAATAACTTAGAAACCCTTGCTGTTCTTTCTCTTCCTCTTTCATAAGTAGTAACTGGTTTTGTGAGAGACTTTTGACGAATATTCTATTACTATTCTGGAGGTAACCACCAAGCCCACCATCTTGGTTCCTTGAAATACTCACCTAAGGAAAGCAACTCCTATGCCACTACAGATGGACAGGATTTGACCTTTAGATGCAATCTCTCTGAGACAACCATAATGGATAATTTCCTCTAAACTGCCAGCTTCCTGTGCAGGTCTAACTCATCCAAACTTCAGATGTATAAGTGAGTTTACAGCAAGCCCCATTCACATTATGCATAACAGTCCAGGATGAGAAATAGGGACATGGTTTGTTCAAGGTGCCACACTAGAAATAAGTAAATATTTAATTGTATTTGCTCTTCCTTTCTGCTGCCCCCCTCCCCCAAGCATACATTCTCTCTGTCTCTCAAAACCTAACAGATACAAACAAGACATTAGTAACTGGAACTAACAGTGTTTTCTAATGCAGGAGTGGTCTTCCCTTAAGCTTTGATTAAAAGATACTGGTGAAAATTGCCGGGTGTAGTCAGTGAAAGTTGATGCATTTTGGTCTCCATGCGATATTTGCAGGGGATAAAACAACTGGCTGTTCTGTTCCTGCATGCACAGTTCTTAGCTATTTCACTGTTTGGAAACGTTCTGTGTACCAGTATACTGAGAATGTCACTGTCATTAAAAGGCACATAGTGCTGTTAGTAGTTCTGCATTAATTGCTCTGTCACTGGTCGCCGAAGATTGGATCAAGAGCTTTTCCTTTTTCTGATGGCTTCATAAATCATCTCTTCTCTTCAGAATAAAAGGAATGCAAGAGTTTCATAATGGTTTTTCTTGAATTCTGATTCATTGTAAGTTTTTAAAACTAAAATACCGTTTCAGATTGCAAACCTATGCCTAGAACAGTTTTTTTTTTTGGCGGGGGGGGATCTGTTTTAAATAAGGGAAAAGCTTAATTTCAGGCCTAAAATAAAAACATTATTCTGATGATAAAGGCCCTTGACTGGAGGCAGCATTCAAACCTTCTAATACTTGTGATCAGCGGTTTCTCATTTATATGGACATACAGATGTCTGTGTATATCTACACATGCAAACACACACATATACAGTATCTGAGAGTATAGATCTGGGTCCTCTTCATTTCATGTCCTCTTGAAATATCAAGTAAGCATCATGGAACATAAACTTGAACTTTTTTTTTATTTTGCTTAGTTCACATTTCTCCATCAATTCTAGTTTCCCTGTTCAGAACGGTTTGGGTATGGGATACATATGAACACTGGCTCCAACACAAATATTTTACAGTAAGAACTAATTTGAGGAATCAGCAATAGTTTCTGCTATACCTTGGCAAACCAAAATAGATTTTAACAATGTAAAAGGTAATGAAGTGCAATATAAGCAATTGTGTGCCCAAACTGCCAGATCTGCCCTCCCAGAGCTTTAATATGTATGATAAGGTAATGTCTTTGTCTAATAATGTGCAGGTAGTCCTCACTTAACAATGGTAATTCAGACCAGAATTTCCATCACTAAGCAATGCGGTCGTAAAGCGCAACGTTATGTGACCACACCCCTTAGCAACGGCAGTTCTGGTAGTCCCTGGTTACCATCGTTAAGCGAATCACCATGGGCCAAGAAGCAAGGACCTCACGTGATCGTGACTTCCAACTTTCTGCTGGCTTCCCCATTGACTTTGCTTGTGGGAAGCCAGCATGAAAGGTAACAAATCGTGATCACATGACCGTGGGATGCTGTGATGGTAGGAAATGTGGACCGGTTGCCGAATGCCCAGATCGCGATCATGTGACCTCAGGGGTGCTGCAACAGCCAGAACTTCAAGGGCCGGTTGTAAGTACCACTCATTTAGCGCCATTGTAAGTTTGAACAGTCACTGAACGAGTGTCGTTAAACACTCTGTATAAGGCTACGAATAGCTATCAACATTTAGCTTATCTCAGGGGGGCAGGGTGAAATAGTAAAAGGAAGATTATTATTTTTAAAAAATCCTCAATCTCAGCCTTGGTAACCAAAGGACCAGATCCATGTTCAGTTTTGCTTCCCCTCCCCCACTTTTTTCTCTTCCTTTATTTTTTTTTTACTTGGATGTAGCAAAGTATTTTTCAAGTCCCAGGAACAACATTTAGTCTGATAGTTCAGAGCCCATTTCCAATTAATTTAATGAAATAAAACTCCCTTTTTTCAGTTTGGCCTCTGCATGCACACCGGAGAGAGGAGACTGGGGTTTTATTTGGATGTTTTTCAGTTTTAGATGGTAATTTTGGCTGCAGTCACCTGGAAAACAGAACAGTCGTCTGTCTGTTTTCACGCCTGCAGTGTAGGCTGGTGTTGGAGTTGCATCTGTTAAGGAGCCTCTGTGCTTTCTTTCCTGGGGGCTATTTCAGGGCAAAAATATCCATTAACAAGCACCCACTCAACAAAAGCATGAGCAAGGAGCATCATGATCTATCAAGGTCGGCACATAACTCATCCCAAGAGGTCTCAGTCAGAGAGGCAAGAGGGAGACTTCCCAGGAAAGGGAGTAGCGAGCATGACTTCGCTTTCTTCACCACCTCTCTTTGCAAAAGGAGACCGAGAACACGTGCACATGAGGGGATTCCCATCCAGGACGATAGAAACTTTCTTCCAAATCGGGTACTGAACCATCTAGCTCAGTATTTTTTACACTGGAAGATGATGGGTCTCCAGAGTGTCAGGTGGGGCTTTCCTCCTAACTGTACCTGGATTTTCTGCAGGCAGAAAATCTGTTCTGTAATTGAGATAGAGCCCCTCCTCAACAATACCTAAAGTGTTGTCCTCCTGAGAGCAATATGATTATGATTATTTAGATTTATTATAGTCGCCTCATTCCAAAAGACTCTGATAAAAAGGAAAAAGTATAAGAAGTTGGAATAATACAAGAAAGCAAGCAGAGGACTTGATCTTCATGTTATCACTTATCCTAAAAAATAATATCCTAAGAAGCAACCTTTCTTTTTGACCCTGGAGGAAATCGTGATCTCCCAGGGAACCCCTAGTGACCTCTTGCAGAACCCTAGGGTTCCATGGAAGCCTGGTTGAGATATCCTGCTAAGAAGTATAGCTAGGAATTATGCATTCAGTTTATTTTCTGTTAATGAATTATTAAAAGTCTTATATTTTTCTCTAGTATTTATGACTTCCGAACAAGCTTAATAATTTGTGTTTTATGCAACTTGGAAACTCTTTACAGCATAGTTACCTCTAAATTAGGAGCAGACGAGCATCATTTTGTGATTTGTCCAAAACTTGTCCAAAAGTGACACACTTTTCTATTTTTTTCCTGTTAGAGTTCCTTTTTAAATCTCTGCCTGTAATTTGAACAACTTTGTTTTTAAATTCTTTACCATTAAATATTTTTGAATATTTAAAGTTAAAAATGATTTTTTACATTCTTTCTTTTCCCTTTTTGAAAGTTTGATTTTATTTATATCTTGTGAGATTAGCCTAGTTCCTCACAAAAGGGGAGAGGGGAAAGGGTTGATTTCCTTTGCCATGCGACTCAGCACTACAGTGTAAAGAATACTGAGCTAGATGGCCAAGAGATGACATTATACAATTTGGTTCTCTCTCTCTCTCTCTCTCTCTCTCTCTCTCTCTCTCTCTCCCCCCCCCCCTGCCTTCCTGCCTTCTTTCCTTCCTCCTTCCTCCTTCTTTCATCTCTCTCTTTTAATTTGCCAGAAAGGGTATGGGAGTCCTATTATTCTCATATGTCAGGTGAGGTACTGTCAGCCTTATGAGGTAGTCCAGATAAGAAGCACACCCAGAAGTACCAGCTGTAACTTTATTGTAAGGTTACATTAACAGAATCTTGCAAGTCTGAAAGTACATCTCTCGCCCCTTGCTTTTACAGTCCAAGAAACTAGGGAGGGTGCCTTCCAAGATGTTTGCCATGCCCACATTCCTTCTGTGGACTCAACTGCCATTTGTCTATCTGCTGTCTAGTCTGCAGCTCTTCCACCTGTCTCCCAAGGTCATTCCCACGTACCATTACAGATACTCCCTGGAAGATAGGTGGCTGCAGCAATCACTATGAAGCCACTATATCAATGCAGGAGATGGAGCTTAGATACTGTATGTAGGCACAAAAGGCTTTTGGAAGAGGAGGTTTGGGACCCCTGCCTTTCACCCTGTGGGCTCAGCTATGCCACAACATTTCTATAGCTGACCTCTAGAGCACAGCTTTCCAAACTGTGTGTTGCGACACTTTAGTGCAGAGCTTTCCAAACTTTTCATGTTGGTGACACACTCTTACAGCAGGGCATCATTTCGCGACACACTCTTACAGCAGGGCACAAGGCAGGCACTAGGACCTGCATGGAATCACAGCAGGTTTGGAGGCAGCAAGGCACAAGGCAGGCACTAAGACCTGCGTGGAATCCTGGCAGGACTCGGAGGCAGCAGCAGCCACGACACACCCAGACACTGCAGCCGATACACTAACGTGTCCCGACACACAGTTTGGAAAGCTCTGCTTTAGTGTGTCGCAACACAGAGTCTGGTGTGTCGCCACACAACCCGGAAGCGGCAGCGGGGATGTGCACGGCGGCGGCGGCGTGCCATCAGCACTTCCACGTTTTAGCGGAGGCCGCTGCCACTGCCACCGTGCATGCCCCCACCCCCGCGCGCCCCCCCGCCGTGCACGCCCCCGCCCCACGCGCGCTGCCACTGCCGCCGTTGGTGTGTCACCAACGACGGCACTTTAGAAAGCACTGCTCTAGAGACTAGTAGGTTTATACAGTATGACAACAGATTATTATTTTACATAATTTCTCCAACATGAGAATCAGTCACAAGCACATTTGCTCCGCACTCTCCTGTCATTGTTCTCATTGCCTTCCACAAGTATCCTGTACCTGTGATTCAGAACAAACTACTTGTAATAATAACACCCAGCAATAACTCTGAACTCAGTTCTCTGAGAATTTCTTTTAGCTCTTTTCAGTCTGATTGTTTCTTTCCTTCATGCATTAATCACTTAACATTCTTCTAATGTCAAATTTACAAGAAATTCACCCATAAATATGGGCTAATGTATAGCATTCTTGACCTAATCTTACAGTTCCAACTCCAGTATTCTATCAACTTCTGTCACCCACCAGCCTAAATCTCATGATTTAATTCTAATATCCAAATTGCTGAACATTTCCCACTGCATATCAGAAATCTTGGTCATTTCATCAGGCAGGGAAGTAGTTAAAGTGTTTTCATAAAAATCTAAATAGCCTTAAATGCAATATGCCATTAGCCTTGAGCTGGTAGATAAGAATCTATAAGGAAGTCAAAGCACCCTGGCTCATCAGAGGGCCTTTTGCACAACTTCATATGGTGCACCAGTTGTGCTTTTTCCTGGATTGGGAGGTCCTTCAGACAGTCACCTAGCTATCTCATGGTTTGACTACTACAATGCACTGTACACAAGGCTTCCCTTGAAGACTGTCCCAAAACTTCAACTAGTCCAAAATGCAGCTCTGTGGGCAATGATGGGTGTGTTTCAGTATGCCCATGTGACACCTTTGATCCATGAGCTGCACTGGTTGCCAGCTTGCTTCTGGGTGTGATTCAAGATGCTGGCTATGACATATACATGGCATAAAAAGATAAAGGTTCCCCCAGCACATTTGTGCAGTCGTGTCCGACTCTAGGGGCCGGTGCTCATCTCCGTTTGTTAGCCAAAGAGCTAGTGCTGTCCGAAGACGCTTCCACGGTCATGTGGCCGCATGACACGCGCGGAACGCTGTTACCTACCCACTGAAGTGGTACCTATTCATCTACTTGCATTTGCATGCTTTCAAATTGCTAGGTTGGCAAGAGCTGGGGCGAGTGCGGGAGCTCACTCCACATGCAGGGCTAGGGATTCGAACCTCCAAACTTGCGATCTTCCGATCGACAAGCCTGGCGTCTTACCCACTGAGCCACCACGCCCCTTTACATGGCATAGGCCTGGTTATTTGAGGGACCGCCTATCTCCCATGGTGTTTGTCCGGTCTGTATGAGCTGACAAGGTCAGTGCACTCTGGATCCCTTCAATTAGTGTAATCTTTTGGCATCCAGGAAGCATACCTTCTCTGTTGGGGTGCCTGCCATCTGGAATAAGGTTCCCCCAAGACCCATGTGGTTCCCACCCTGATGGCATTCTGGAAGGCTTTATCCAATCCAATTATGTTGGAGATTGCATTCTCACTTTGCACCTATGAACATATTTTGACCATTATAACAAATAGCAAGAGACAGATGAGAAGGGACTTCAACAGAGAAATCACATAAATTTTCTTTTTGTGAAAGCAAACTTGCTTTCATCAGATAAAACAAGAACTGGTAGAAAATGCAGAAGAGTTTTTATGCAGGGCACTAATTGTTCAGTTGTGTTCCCTACTCTTGTTTCGGCTGTGCCAGTGCAGAGCATAGGAAAATGACAAATCATGATAATTCAGTAGCATAAGATGGATAGATGTATTCCTAGGAGCTACTTATGGTAGGTAAATTCATTATATCTGTAATCGTTTCTAACCAATGTTTTCCAGGGATGATCCAGTAACCTAATTAACTCCTGGTTTACTTGGCCTCCCTAGCCCTTCTGCTTCTGATATATAATACAATAGGAATGGCACTAAATACTCAAGCAAGTATTTTAATGGCTATCAGATGGCACTAGGGAAAAATATACCTCCCAGGCCTGGCTGCTGTGTTTGATGGGGATTGGCAAGAAGCTAGCTAACATTAATAATACCTGAACCAGCATTCACTGTTAACCTAGGCAACTGTGTTTACATGCTTTTCAGGATGTACAAGAAGTTCAGTTCAGTTTATAGACACTAAATAAATATTAATTCCTTGCTACAGCCAATACAAAAAGTGACTAAGAAAAATGTGGGGCAGATTTTTTTCCCAAAAAAATATTAACTCCCTGAAAGTTCAGACCACACAATAATAATACATGCGAGCAAAGCAGAGCATGAAGTGATGGGAAAGCTGGAGGTAGGGTGGGGAGTCTGTATATTGATATTTGAAACAGGCTCTAAAAAATGGAAGGTAATAACTGAAAATTATTCTGAGCTTTTCAAAGACATAAATGACCAAACAGCCTCCTGACTCCTGAATTACATTATACAGAAAGAACTTAATAGCCTGCTATTATCACTTCTCCTCACTGACAGATTTTCAGCAGTGAAGAGACAAACAAGAAGTGCATTTATAATCTAAACTGGGTTCACCTTTGCAAAACGCCAGCCATGGCTAATTTCAGGTAAGTGCTCTGGTGAGGGTGGGGAACAAATTTAACTTGGTGATAAGGTAATTTTTCTCTTCATAATTTATCATTGTTGTTTGACAGAAGCAGGCTAGGTTGGTCCTATGATCCATGTAGAGAATGAGGAGTCAACTGAGCTGTGTGTCTTGGCCGAATGGACACTCACAGCTGCTGGGATACCAGTTATCATCTATATATTACTAAAACTCTTATGTCTGTTTGTCTGCTTGTAACTTTCAATTGGGTGAAACAGTGCATCATAGGGCAACAATTTTTGAACAAAGGTATCTCAAATGGGCTAACTTAAAGAATGTGTCCAAAATCCGGGACCCACGAGTCCCGTGGGATTGAAATTTGGCAAAGTTGTGGCCACCTCAGCACTGTCACACTGCTACACTGCTGCGGTCAGCCGAGGTCACATGATCTTCATGGGCATATCCCTCTCCCTCTGCACCCAATCGACTGGCAGCAAGGCCCAATGGGCTGCTTTGGAACAGGCTGAAATTTGAAATCTCTTAATGGCAATAAGCAGCAAGGGAAGGATGAGGGAGTGATCAGATACCTGCTGGGGAGGTATGGCTGGCTGGGGGGCACTGGCAGTCGATGGGTGAGCCTTCTTCCTCCCTGGAGGGAGGGGGCCCTTGGGGACATGTAGGAATGGGGAATGGTGGTGCAGTTTTCTTCACAGTCTGTGGCTCCCTTGTTCCCCCTCCCCCCAGCAAAGTGGCAGGCAGTTACAAAGGTCAGCCAAGGAGGAGGAAGAGGCGGAGAAGGGAGAGGCAGCGGCTTCAGCAGGGCTGTGCTGAGGGTCGTGAGGGAATGGGAAATGGCACCAGCCTATATGTGGAAAGAAGAATGCTCCCTTCCCACAAGTCAATGGGAAAGACAGCAGGAAGTGTGAACTCTTCTGAGGTTATGACAGCACTGTATACCTCAGGGATTGAAATTTGGCAAAGTTGTGACCGGGACCCATTAATCCCATGGGATTGAAATTTGACAAAGTCATTTCCAACACTCCCTGCCAGCTTCCCACAAGGAAAGTCAATTGGGAAGCCGGCAGAAGTCGGAAGTTACTCCCTCTCACACTGCTTTTTTGCCCCCCTGTGGTCATTCTGTTTCTCTGTTTAGGTAAGGAAATAGGTCTGAAACGATGACCCAACGGGTCACGCGTTGTCTAGTCCTTATTAAACCTAGACAAGAACTCATGGTTCTGGTCAAAAAGAACTGTAGTGACCACTAACTCCTGAAGATATTTTCAAACACTGGGTATTTAAAATAGTGCTAAAACACAGATCTTCAAAAGGGCTCTGAAGATTCTCAAGGTGAAAGGGGTGTTTTCAAGAAGGCTGAATTGATCATTGAGGGGGGAAAACAAATTTGACTTTTATTTTTTTTTCCAGAACTCTTTTGCAGCTGCTCACAAGCTATAACCATTATCTCCCTACTTGCTGCTACTTGCTGCTGCTTTAGCGTTTTTTTATGAGAAGGAGATAGGGATTCTTCTCTATAATGAGGTATCCTGGATCAGATAATCTAGATCAGGGCTTTCCAAAGTGCTGCCGCTGGCGACACATCCGGCGGCGGCGGCAGCGGCGGCGACACGCGCGCGCACGTCGACGGCGCGCGGGGGCATGCGGCGACGCGCGCGCACGGCGGCGGCACGGGGGGGCGTGCGGCGGTGCGTGCGGCGTGCGGCGGCGCGCGCACGGTGGCGGCGCGGGAGGGGCGTACGGCGGCGTGGGGGGCGTGCGGCGGCGCGCGCGTGCATGGCGGCCGCCGTGCACACGCGCGCCGCCGCTTCCGGGTGGTGTGGCGACACACCACGCTGTGTGTGGCGACACACTTTTGTGTCGCGACACACAGTTTGGAAAGCTCTGATCTAGATTATGATATATTTGAGACTGGGTAAACATGGAACAACCGACTGGTTCAAAATTGGGAAAGGGTCCCATCTGGTCCCATCACTTCCTGGCAAATAGAAGGGGAAGAAATGGAAGCAGTGACAGATTTTATTTTCTTGGGCTCCAAGATCACCGCAGACGGTGACTGCAGCCATGAAATTAAAAGACGCTTGCTCCTTGGGAGGAAAGCTATGGCAAACCTAGACAGCATATTAAAAAGCAGAGACATCACCTTGCCGACAAATGTCCGTATAGTTAAAGCTATGGTTTTTCCAGTAGTAATGTATGGCTGTGAAAGTTGGACCATAAGGAAGGCTGAGCGCCGAAGAATTGATGCTTTCGAACTGTGGTGCTGGAGAAGACTCTTGAGAGTCCCTTGGACTGCAAGGAGGTCAAACCAGTCAATCCTAAAGGAAATCAACCCTGACTGCTCATTGGAAGGACAGATACTGAAGCTGAAGCTCAAATACTTTGGCCACCTAACGCGAAGAGAGGACTCACTGGAAAAGACCCTGATGCTGGGAAAGACTGAAGGCAAAAGGAGAAGGGGACGGCAGAGGATGAGATGGTTAGATAGCATCACCGATGTAATGAACATTAATTTGAGTAAACTCCGAGAGACAGTGGAGGACAGGAAGGCCTGGCGTGCTATGGTCCATGAGGTCACGAAGAGTCGGACACGACTAAACGACTGAACAACAACAAAAACATTACAGATGAAAATAAAAATATTACAATATTGGCTATTTTATTTTCAATCCATTGCCTGATAATTCTCAATATGAAATTTAGCTTTGTCACTGTGGTTGCATACTGAATCAGTAAAAAAAGGTAAAGGTTCCCCCAGCACATTTGTGCAGTCGTGTCCGACTCTAGGGGCCAGTGCTCATCTCCATTTGTTAGCCGAAGAGCCAGCGTTGTCCGAAGACGCTTCCACGGTCATGTGGCCGCATGACGCGCGCGGAACGCTGTTACCTACCCACCGAAGTGGTACCAATTCATCTACTTGCATTTGCATGCTTTCGAATTGCTAGGTTGGCAAGAGCTGGAGCTAGTGCAGGAGCTCACTCCGCACGCAGGGCTAGGGATTCAAACCTCCGAACTTGCGATCTTCCGATGAATCTACTCAGTATCAATCTAATCAGTAGATTCTTATAAAAGAGGTGCATATTTTATTTATATTTATCAGTCATGTTTACATGGAGTTCTCAGCGAATCCTTCCCAGATGGAAGTTTCAATCTATGCCACCTTACCTTAAAGTAACAGATGTTCCAGGTCTTCCTTGGGCTTTCAGTTGAGATCTGCAATAAATTGGTCCATTTGGCTGACTATGGGGATAGAAGAAATGTGGATTCCAGTAGCCTCAGCATAAGCCTAACTGGTTTTCCTCAGATAAGTTAGATTTGGAAAATATAGTTCAGCATCTCTACATGAGACCAGGTTGGAAAACTCATCACTTAGGAGATGAATCAGAGCATGGCAATTGCATTGCCTATCAGACCAACAATGCTGGAACTTCCATGCCTGATATGATGAGGACATTTTAAGCCCTGTTTAAGCCCCATCTCTCTACATGACATGAGATAGTTTGCAAAAGGCAGAAGTGGCTGCAAAAAACACCCTATGTGTCAACTCAAGCCTTAACCTGCAGGATTAATGAGGAAAAAATATCAGATCCTCAAATGGCTACTGTGGTTATTTTAAAATCAAGAAATAATGAAATAATCTGAACCAAGATCTGAAGAATCCAGTGTTGATAATATTTCTCATTTGACTGTATCATCTCAGAATTCTGAAGCTTCCAGAAAAAAACGTGGAGTCCAATAGCAGGCAGAAGATGGGAGGGGGAGTAATCCAGCTAACATCAACAGCACAGTCTTGGGTTGCTTGTGAGGGAGGCAAATAAAGTCCAGGGATTTTGGCTTTTCCATTCCTGCATCATGGAAGTGTTTCAAAATGTTTTGGCAAGCTCTGATGCATGGCATGTACTCAGCAATGACCTCCCTGACTCAAGACATAGTATAGAGGCCTGCAGATCTGTAGGTCTTAAAGTTGCCAAGGTTGAGAAACACTGCTCAAGACTATGGAGTGGAGAAGGGATGCTATTGCTGTCCTGGTTCCCAGAATGACTCTTCCTCTCACATTCATACCAGCCAGCAGCTCACTTGTTCCTCCTGACCGTGCTTCTCTATAAACACTGTTAGGTGATGACCTCTGTCATTGCTTGGGAAGCACCCAGAGTGTTCCTTTATTTGTGTAACTTTCCACACTTGCTTCCGGTGCTTCTAGCCATTAACCTAGCAGCTCCTCTGTTGCTGAGTGTCACCACCTTGGTTGGGGCTAGAACAATCAGAATTTCCAGCCAGTGTGGCAGAGCTATTGAGGAAAGTTTCCCTTTCATCCCCCTGTCCTCTAAATTTTAAATTGGACTGTGGCCTAGGTTTTCATTAATTCAGGAATTTCATTTTAGCTACTTTCCCACTAATATTTTGTCTCCAAGGGTATATTATTTCTGGGTTTCATTGTTTGCACTACTCTTTCTTCTCCAGAGGAATAAAACATTCAAGTAATAATTTTCAGTAAATTGATTAAACTTCACACAAAACTTGTCTTTGATATTATCCTGAGCAGGATTGTCTTATTTTACATCCATTGTTCCCCCAAATAAGATGGCTGATCTTCTCTTCAAGAGGGAATGTCTCAATGGACTAGGGGCTGACAGGCATTTAGTAATAAGTCTCTCTAGTGATTCTCTTATTTTCAGTTCTCTTCACTGAAAAAGCCTGTTAAAGAAGCAACTAATTCCTTCTTAGTGAGAGTATATGGCTGTTTTATTGGGCATTTGCATCTTGCCCACAGCTAGCAAGAATTCAAAGCTTTTCCCACTGACTTCTACCACCCAAGGCTAAGCTAAAAGTGGCTACCACTCCTACAGGCCCATCTGGCTTGTTAAAGATGCACTGATGCACCAAAATAAAACCCCGGCCTTCAAAGCCTGGTATCACCCCCCTCTGAATGTATTTTGGGCAAAGGATGAATGCATTTCTCCATGGAGGTGAGGTTATGGAATCCTGATTTTGTCTCATGGGGGGTGGTGGCTGAGGGTGGGCAGATAGGGACCAAGAAAGGTGATTTCATCACAGAACGGATGTGGGAAATGCAGCTGCATGCAATGCCTTGAAACCAAAACTCTCAAGAAAGACACTCCATATTTACTAAGTGCCAGGATTTACTTTCAGCCTTATCAATGTGATGGATGGCTTTAAGCCAAATTGAAGGACTAGCTAGTACAAACAATGGCCACAATTACTATTTTCCATAATTTCTTTAACAGCAGCAATATATTACTGTGCTCCTGACACATAGCTTTATCTTTCAGAAGCCACTTAGTCACTGTTTCAGTCCTACTTTATTAAAGTTGGAGGCATCATAGCTGGCATGACACTAGTTTTCTGTAGGATTTAAGGCCTCCCAGCAAGCAGTTCCAGTAGTCCCCTAGAAAGAAGCCAATTATTTCACCCAGTCATAATCTTGGGAGATGCAGATACATGAACAAAAACATTAAGTGCACATTTTGCAAGTAAAATATATCCTAGAGCAAGGGTCGGAATTGGCGGCTCGCGAGCCAGATCTGGCTCTTTGGCCTCCTGACGCTGGCTCTTTTTCCATCTTTGCCGACTGACATCAGAAAGCCGGTCTCCGGAAGCGGCGCGAACCCTGGAGAAGACGCTGAGACAGAGACGCTGATTGGTGGAGGCTCAGAAGGAAGGGCGCCCCCACCAATCAGCGTCCCTGTTTCTTCTCCAGGAGAAGAACCCTGGAGAAGAAACGGAAACGCTGATTGGTGGCAGCGCCCTTCCTTCTGAGCCTCCACCAATCAGCGTCCCTGTTTCTTCTACAGGAGAAGAACCCTGGAGAAGAAACGGAGATGCTGATTGGTGGCAGCGCCCTTCCTTCTGAGCCTCCACCAATCAGCGTCCCTGTTTCTTCTACAGGAGAAGAACCCTGGAGAAGAAACGGAGATGCTGATTGGTGGCAGCGCCCTTCCTTCTGAGCCTCCACCAATCAGCGCGCGCCAAAGCGCCCCCTTCCACGCGATTGGCTCCCGCCCGCAAACCCCGCCCCCTGGCTCTCGAGCACTTCAAAATGTGCACGAGCATACCAAAATGGCTCTCGGCTCAAAAAGTTTGCCGACCCTTGTCCTAGAGCATTCATCCATAGGGAAAATCTGCTTTACCACAATCAGGGCAAATAGTGAGGCATTCAAGTGGATTTAAAAATAATCAACTCCTAATTGAAAGATCCCTTTAACTGGCAAAAGTTACAGGAAATGGGACATTTTATAAGAAGCTTCAAGGTTTTAATCATCAGATAGAGTGTACCCATTTTCATATATCTGTCTTCCTCCCTGTAAGAAAACCTTGCATCCATATAGGCACACAGAAGCTGTCAATCAATTAATAGTGCTGAAATCTAATAACAGACTTGCCATGAGAATACCACAGCTTATATCAAAAGTGTTATATATGTCACTAGAATGGGTCCTTCACTTGGTAACATGACAATTATAATACTGATATTTCTGAAATCTTTTACTTCAAGACCAATGGACTGGTGCCATTGTAAACTAACTTTGGATATGCTTGAAATCCAAAAGGTTGCTGCATACTTTGCATGTAATGAAGCTTATGGTGGAGTGCAAATGACCTCTTCTTACCCAGCCTGGTACCTTTCAATATGACTATGTCTGCACCTTCCAGATTCCTAGCCAACACTGGGATAGTTCTGAATGCTGGATCATTTAATCATACACACACACTCAAGATAGATTTTTGTTGTTGTTGTTGTTCAGTCGTTTAGTCGTGTCCTACTCTTCGTGACCTCATGGACCATAGCACGCCAGGCCTTCCTGTCCTCCACTGTCTCCCGGAGTTTACTCAAATTCATGTTCATTACATCGGTGATGCTATCTAACCATCTCATCCTCTGCCGTCCCCTTCTCCTTTTGCCTTCAGTCTTTCCCAGCATCAGGGTCTTTTCCAGTGAGTCCTCTCTTCGCATTAGGTGGCCAAAGTATTTGAGCTTCAGCTTCAGTTATCAAGATAGATAACGGCACACAATTCCAGGAGCTATTCAATAATACCAAGCAAATAACATTAAAATATAACTGATTTTTTTCCCCCAGGGATCATAGCATATCCTTGTTTAAAATGGAAATAATTACATATATTGCCTGTTCTTTGACAGGGATAAGCAACCCAATGCTCTTCAAATGTTTGGACTACAGCTCCTACAAGCTCTTGCCATTGCCCAGGTGTAATGGGCTGTGAGAATAACCTTGGGAAACAGGAGGAAGAGCTGTAGCCTAGACAGCAGTCTGACAAGAGATATCTCAGCCCACAGAAGGAATGAGGGTGGAGAAAGCATCTCAGAAGGGACCCTTCCTAGTTCTCTGAATTGTAGGGGAGAACTGCTTTCGGACTTGTGAGATTATGTTACTGTAATCTTATAACAAAGGTAGTGTTAGTACTCATGGTTTTGGTTTCATGTCTACCTCAAAGGTATGGCACCAGGCTTTGTGGGCCAATGAAAGTAGAAAGCCAAAAAATCTGGTGTGAAAGGAGTTTCTTAACACATTCAACTGAACATGCTTGGAAACCTCCCCACACCATTATCAATAGTGAAGATGCTTCTAAATATCGTTAGCTGAGCAAACTTAGAATCTCATTTTAGAGATTCATGCTGAACTCATAAGGGTCAAGGTGGAGGTAAGGCACACATGGAAACACTGAGGGCAGAGGCAATACAGAGAGTAATGCATTAACCCATGTATATCAACCTCTGCTTGATATTTTATATATTTCATTATATATATTTTAAAATATTTTAAAATATTTATATATTTAAAATATATAAATATATAAATGATATATATATATTATTGATATTCTAGGCCCGCCTTAGGCATGAAAGCCAACTGGGTGACCTTGGGCCAGTCACTCTGTCTCAGCCCAACTCACCTCACAGGGTTGCTGTTGTGGGGAAAATAGGAGGAAGGAGTATTAGGTACATTCGCCGCCTTGAGTTATTTATAAAATTAATAAAGGCAGGATAAAAATTAAATAAATAAATAAATAAATTTTATTCCAAAGCACTGTTCTCCTCATCTGGTCTCCTTCCCAGATGGCTTTTTCACTTCTCCAGTGGGAGTCCTAGTACCAGCCATAGCAGGGACCCTTGTGAATCCTTGTGCTGCTGCTTAGATAGATTTCACTTCATGTTTGAAATGCCAGCAAAGTTGTTACTGCTTTAGATGAGGCAGGATTGCAGCAAATCAGTTAAAGTTCACATGAACCCAAGCAGAAATGTACTTCAGTTCTGAACCGAACCTCAAGGGGCTAATGCAGAAGAATCAGTGGTTAGAAGAGGTAAACACATATTTGGCTCTTTCAGATTTCTTTTGCTTTTCATGTATCTTATTATATTAGAATGGAATGGAACGGAACAGAACAGAAAATAATACAGTGCAATAAAATAGAATTATATAAGCTATATTAGTTGGGTCTCTTTAAATAAGCTTGAAATGTGATATAATGCTGGGTATATCATTGTAGCTTAACATGCCATCTTATCTGAACTGCTCATACGTTGCTGAAAAATGATTTGTTACACTTTTGAGGGGTCCCATTCATTTTAATGGGCCTTGCACTGAAAGGTTGCTGTGGAATGGAATCCATTTTTTCCAATAGTGAATATAAAAAGGGTGGATATATGAAAAGGAAGATACCATTTGGAATATTGTTAGTTCACACCCTGCAAAAGTCAGTAAAGCATTTTAAAATTTTTATATCACATCAAACTGTTTGCCTATCTAGCCAAGTGGGTGGACAGGGGTCAGACTGGAATAAGTTGAGGATCCTGAATCTTTCTTAGCATCTGCCATGGTTCCAGCTGGATTGAAGTCTATTATATAACTGTATTCTAATATATGGTAGAGACTGATAATTATACTGTATTCCTCCCCCAGCACCAGTGGGAATGCATGAATGCAGAAAAACTTCAATTTGTAAATGAGAAATGAAATATACCATATTGGATATCTTAGGAATACATGTTTAGGTGGATCAGAATGGACTGCTATATAATAATTGTACTATATGGCATTTAGGGCATGAGTCCACATGAAGAAGTGGAGCGGCAAAAGAAAACTGCTCAGTTTGGTCTCATTTATGAGAACTGATTGTTATATCTTTAACACTTTAGAATAGCTAAACCAAAACCTCACATTTTTCCTGCTTGTCCAGCCAGAATGGGAAGCAAAGCTCAGAGATCAGATTTTGCATACACAGGAAAAGCCACAGCTTTGTCAGAATTGTGCTTTGGTCTTTCCAGACAGCGAGCTGGTCCAAGAAGAGAAGGAAAAAATGTAAGTTGAAAAGCATCTAATTAAGACTATAACTTCTATTGATTCCACTGTAATAGAATGTGATATCCATAATTATGGTTTATATTTACCAAATGTTTAGGTATACATATAAATATTTAATTCAGTAGACCTCAGGGCACAAACTGTCAGCCAGTTCTAAGCAGAAGTGTACCTGTGAGTTTAGAATTGAAGCTGATGCTTCTTAATTAGCAGAACCTTTAACATCGTTTAAATGCTCTAATTGCACACCTTTTCAGAGGGACTTAAATAAGGGGGGAGGGAAATCTCAGTCTTAGCATTCATACTGTCACCATCCACACACAAAAGAGGTATCAAGCTGTTTCTCCTTAGATCTTCAGTTCTTTGAGTAAGCAACCAGGATCATATTTTCTAATCCTTTATTATTAAAAAATGCTATCCAACTGGGAGGGAATTCTTTATAGAGATGGGGGGGTCAGTCTTATATCCCACTGCATTTCTCACAGATTCCAATTTAACTTTAGTTAAATTCAATTATTTAGAGCAGATTCCTAGATTTGTGATATAAAGGTTATGAGACAAGTCAATTATATTTGAAACATTAGGAGCTCATGGCATCAC
Source organism: Charina bottae (assembly GCA_023362775.1). Taxonomy (NCBI): domain Eukaryota; kingdom Metazoa; phylum Chordata; class Lepidosauria; order Squamata; family Charinaidae; genus Charina; species Charina bottae. Next base: position 122,238,054 of record JALMGJ010000001.1, read on the forward strand.
ATTACAAATCCCTGTCTACTAATGTGATTTGCCATGTTTTTACCTTAATAAACCTTGAAATAATACAGTTTTTAAAAAGACATATTGGCATGTCCTGATTATTACCTACTTTTCTATTTCTCATTTTGTACGGCTAACATGATTAATTATTGTCAGAACCGGTTGTTATCCAATTTAGATATCATCCTTGACTTTGCTAAGTATGAGCTTGGTTATAACCCAGTAAACAACAGGATCATATCTATTAGAATTGGAAGATATTATCTGGAAATCAATGATAAATTACTGAAAAAAGACATTGAGGAATTCTATGGCAGATTGTAAGAGATACTAAATGTAGCATCAATAATTAGAATAAAAAAGTTGGAGAAATGGAGGAATCATGTGAACATCTTGATGGAGTTTTGAAGGTTAATAAAAAGAACTCCAAGCAGCTAACAATCTTGCAAAGTAGAAGCGTGAACCAAAGGGGACTTGCACATTACGCTTAATTACGTTCAGAAATAAATTCAGTCTTCATATAGTAGTTAGTTGAATAAAAATAGAGATAGCTTACATTTATTCAGTAGATCTGGATACAAGTAGATTCATAGTAGATCTGTGTGCAAGTGAGATGGAAAAGGACGAGAGCTGCATTCTGCAGCACCTCCTGCTTGCAGGTGTACCCAAAGAGTAATGGAGGTTGTTAATCCCCCAAACTCAAGAAGAAGGAAGTGGAAATCAGGTGACCCATGTGACATCCCACAAGCACAATAGAGATGTATTTACTAGAAAGGACCCCCCTTATACTTATGAGACAATGCTGAGTTGACCCCTGATAATTCCAACACATCTGGATTAAGGAAATACAGTATTGCAGGATAAGTTAATTAATATTGATGGACAACATTGGAATCAAATATTCTATGTAATCGGAAAGACAGAGATGTGAAATCCAATCAGCTAAGACATTTCCAAGTGCAGTTTGTAAAACAGACCATGAATTACTGGTTTCAAATCTATGTGTTAAGCTTAGAACTTTAAAGAGAACAGGATGCTTGCAGGATATGATCTGGGGAACATATAGTTGAAATATACAGTCAGTGTAAGGAACTCATTTGTTTTGCTTCACTTATGCAAATTTGGGGAACTATGGGAAAAGATATGTCCTGAAAAATAAAGCAGGAAAAAAATCCCCATAATTCCAAAAAGGAAAAGATTCAAATGGTTTTCAAATCGAGGTTTCATGATAACCCGGGAAAGACAGAGGATGAAAACCATGAACAATGAGGAGGACATAGGATGACTGAATGTAGATTTTCAACATGAAGCAAACATGACAATCTATCTAAAAATGCATATAAAAAGAAAGGGAAAATGAGAGATCTTTTGAAGAAGATCTGAGAAATCATAGAACATTCATAGCTATGGTAGGAATAATCAAGGATAATCACAGAAGAGAGCTGGCAAAAGCAAATGAGGTCAAGTGAAAACAAGAATTATACTGAAACACTTCACAAACAAGTTTATAGAATGGCAGAAACATTTTTAGAGAATGTTTCTGACTTCATTATGAAGTGAGGAATGACAGGCAATAAACCAGCTGTCAAACAGCAAAGTACCAGACACAGATAAAATACCCACTGAAGTGCTCAAACCTTCAGGAAATGAGGCAGTTAAAGTGCTAACAGCACTATGTTAACACATACTGTATGGAAGAAAACTCTGTGTACTGTATTTGAAAAGATCAAAATATATACTGGAAAAGATAGATATAAGAGAATTCACAAATTAGAACAAGGCTCTGCGGTATAGAGACTGGGGAAATATTGGTGACTATATCAGTATTAAAGAAAGGAATTGTCTGTAGCTTGAATCATGTCAACTGGATTTCTATTTTCTTAATGGAAACGTTTCGCTCCTTATCCAAGGGGCTTCTTCAGTCTGAGCAAAGTTGGTAAGGGAATCCTAAATATGTTCCTAGGTAGCTGTGTGACCTTACACCTGGGGCTAGGTCATGGTTATATTGAGATGTAATTTTTAAGTCCTTTTATCATCTAATGGAGGGTCGTTAAAAACACCATGCTGCTGTTGAGCTTCTGAAATGGTCTTAATCTTCCTAGGCACAGAAGACAACACGGGGAGGAAGATGGGGGAGAGTTTGTGCCTGAGGCCCCCACCTCTATTCAAGGAAGGATTTTCCAAGTTGGCATAAATGGATTCCTTGACCCCTCTCTCAAACCACCTATCTTCTCTGTCTAAAATGTGAACATTAATGTCCTCAAATGAGTGTCCTTTTTCTTTTAGATGAAGATAAACTGCTGACTCTGGTCCTGTGGTGTTATTTCTCCTGTGTTGTGCCATCCTCCTGTACATAGGTTGTTTGGTTTCTCCAATGTAGAGTTCAGAGCACTCCTCACTGCACTGGATTGCATAAACTACATTGCTTTTCTTATGTTTTGGAGTTTGATCTTTGGGGTGTACAAGCCTCTGTTTCAGTGTGTTGGTGGGTTTGAAATATACAGGTATGTGGTGTTTGCCAAATATCCGTTTTATCTTTTCAGACACGCCAGCCATGTAGGGAATGACCAGGTTCTTTCGTTTACTCTGAGTCTCAGCCCTATCTGTCGCTGTTTTAGGTCTGGTAGATTTAGATTTGGTGAAGGCCCAATTTGGATATCCACAGGCCTTCAGGGCTGTTCTCAGGTGCTGATTTTCATTCTTTTTGGAATCCATGGAGGTGGGGATGGTTTGTGCTCTGTGTGACAATGTCCTGATGACTCCTAGTTTGTGCTGCAGTGGATGGTGGGAGTCAAACATCAGATATTGATCTGTGTGTGTGGGTTTCCTGTAGATCCCTATTTCTAGCTTGCCACCGGTCCCAATGAGGACTTCACAGTCTAGGAATGCCAGTCTGTTGTCCTTGGTGTCTTCTCTGGTGAAGCTAATGTTGGCATCTATAGTGTTTATATGGTCCGTGAAGGCCTGTACTTCCTGGGCCTTGATTTTGACCCAGGTGTCATCCACATACCTAAACCAGTGGGTGGGCACCGTTCCCTGGAATGTGTTGAGTGCTTTCTTCTCCACTTCTTCCATGTATAAATTGGCCACAATGGGTGACACAGGAGAACCCATGGCACAGCCGTGTTTTTGTCTGTAAAAGTCACCTCTGTATGTGAAATAAGTGGTGTTAAGACACAGGTCCAGAAGATGGCAGATCTGGTTTGGGTTGAGATGGCTTCTCCTTTCCAGGGTGCTGTCCTCTTCTAGTCTCTTCCTGACAGCGGATAGAGCATGAGTGGTGGGGATGCTGGTGAAAAGGGAGGACACATCAAAGGAGACCATAGTTTCATCTGTATCCAGTTTCAGGATCTTTGCTTTGGAAACAAATTCTTCCGAATTATGGATGTGGTGTTCAGAGTGTCCAACTAGAGGTGCTAGTATGGTAGAGAGGTGTTTGGCAATGTTGTATGTTACCGAATTGATGCTGCTGACTATGGGTCGGAGGGGTGTTCCTTCCTTGTGGATCTTAGGAAGTCCGTAGATGCAGGGGATGGCTTCTCCAGGATACAGACGGTGGTAGGTAATCCTATCGATGGAGCCATCATGTTCCAATTGTTTCAAACTGTCTATTGCCTTTTTCTTGTAATTGTTGGTGGGGTCTCTTTTCAGTTTTTCATATGTATGGTGATCCTCCAAAAGTGAGGTAATTTTATTGTGGTAGTCTGCAGTGTTTAGAACCACTGTACATCTTCCTTTGTCAGCAGGTAAAATGGTGATGGTTTCATCTTTGCTGAGGGCTGTCAGGGCTCTCCTCTCTTGGACGGTAAGGTTGGGGGGAGGAGGTTGAGCACTGGACAGAGCTGCAGATATTTTAAGATCAAACTCCAAAACATAAGAAAAGCAATGTAGTTTATGCAATCCAGTGCAGTGAGGAGTGCTCTGAACTCTACATTGGAGAAACCAAACAACCTATGTACAGGAGGATGGCACAACACAGGAGAAATAACACCACAGGACCAGAGTCAGCAGTTTATCTTCATCTAAAAGAAAAAGGACACTCATTTGAGGACATTAATGTTCACATTTTAGACAGAGAAGATAGGTGGTTTGAGAGAGGGGTCAAGGAATCCATTTATGCCAACTTGGAAAATCCTTCCTTGAATAGAGGTGGGGGCCTCAGGCACAAACTCTCCCCCATCTTCCTCCCCGTGTTGTCTTCTGTGCCTAGGAAGATTAAGACCATTTCAGAAGCTCAACAGCAGCATGGTGTTTTTAACGACCCTCCATTAGATGATAAAAGGACTTAAAAATTACATCTCAATATAACCATGACCTAGCCCCAGGTGTAAGGTCACACAGCTACCTAGGAACATATTTAGGATTCCCTTACCAACTTTGCTCAGACTGAAGAAGCCCCTTGGATAAGGAGCGAAACGTTTCCATTAAGAAAATAGAAATCCAGTTGACATGATTCAAGCTACAGACAATTCCACCTGGATGACTGAGAACCTTCATAGACATAAAGAAAGGAATGTACAATTTACTGAACTATTGTAATAATTCCTGATACAAATGAAATTTTGCTTAAGAACATACAAACACAAATAAAGCCATAAACACCAAATGAAGAGGCAGGATTTAGGAAAGTCAGAGGGATGCAAGACTGGATAGCTAACATAAGAGGGAGAGAGAAAGAGATTACCACAAAGACTTTGACCATGTAGATTATGTCGGAGTGTGGAATACATTAAGACTAATAGATGTGCCAGAACACCTAATTATTTTTCTGAGGAAACTTTATAGTGACAAGAAACTACTGTAAGGACTGAATTTGGAGAAACAAAGTATTTCAGAATAAAAGAAGGAGGCAGATAAGGATTCATATGGTTACTAAGAGTATCATGAGATGCAGTAAGAACCAATCAGGAAAGGAAAGGTTCCTCTGTGCAAGCACTGAGTCATGTGACCCCTGGGGAGATATCGCTTTCGCGACATGTTCCTGGCAGACTATAGAGTGGGGTGGTTTGCCATTGCCTTCCCCAGTCAAAATTACCTTTCCCCCAGCAAGCTGGGTACTCATTTTACCGACCTCAGAAGGATGGAAGACTGAGTCAACCTGAGCTGGCTACCTGAGAACCAGCTTCCGCTGGGATTGAACTCAGGTCATGGGGAGAGTTTTGGTTGCAATACTGCCGCCTACCACTCTGCGCCACACGAGGCTCATTAAGAACCAATCAATTGGACCAAATAAAGGCTGACGGCAAGCAGAAACTCACATACTTTGGGCATGTGATACAAGCAGGTAATGAATTAGAAATATCTTCTATGCTTGGCAAGGTTGAGGATAGTAAAAGAAGAAGGCAAAGACAGCAGATAAATTGGATGGCAGGATCAAATACTGTAGATTACTGTAATATCCTTGGAAGAGCTCCAGATTGTCACTAGAATCAGGTGAAGATGGTGAGCATTTGTTCATACATTCGCTAGTTGAATCTAATTTGATGACACATGACTAAGTAATAACTCACTTCTAATGTTAAGTCTGGAATGATTGTCTGCTTTTTCTGTTGAAAGACGTTCTAAATTTTCAGCTCTCTCTAAATACCAGTTCTTTTTTTGATGCTGTATTTTCCATTGATTGCACAGGAAATGAATATACTTCTGGATTCCCCTTATTTTTGTACTGTTTTATTCTTGCTCAGAATGTGCAGCAAAAATATCCACTTTGTCAAGACTATTTTCCCCCTTGCTGTTTTAATCCCCTTCTTGTTTATGCCAATAGATTGCAGAGTTTATTCTCTCACTGCATAAGAGTAAGAAGAAACAAGTAACAAATGTGTCTGCAAATAGTGTGGAGTTGAGAGAGTGAAAGGTTACAAAGAGACCATAAAGAGGCCAATAAATCAGTATTTTTCAGCCTTCTGCCAGGTGTGACAGACTACAACACCCATAGTTTAACACATTCAATGCACCTTAATTCAACACATCTAGAGGTCAAGTTGAAGATGGTAGCAATAAATCAGTGTCTTTTCCCAGAATATTAATACCACAGAATGCGGAATCAATTTTTTCTGTACAAAATGTATCATATCTTAGAATGGAATGGGATGGAATGGATTGTCTAAAATATGTTTTAGCCTTTGTTTATATACAGTAAGTTAACAAGCATATTGCCTACACACACACACACGGCACATCCTCATGTAGAATGCTATGCACAGATTGTTCTTAAACAGTTCTTAGCACAGACTGATTTCTTTAAAAATTACATTTCTGTCAAATCATCTACAGGCAATTCAAATGCCTGTTTTTAAACAATCTGAAAATAATATTTCAAAATAAAACAAATAACAAATCTAACAATAAAATAAAATTCCAACTTAAATTCTATAAAACTTAATTCCATCCTAATACTGACCAAAAGCTCAAAGAAAAGATACCAGTTTTGCTTAGAAAAAAATGTTGAAAATGTTGAACAAATGTTGAAGTACTCCATTGTAGAAGAACAGTTTCTGTGCTTGATGGCAAACATCTCAGATTCTGAAGGCACTTAGCCCATAGTCTCAGACTCTAAATAAACAGGCAGATTTATGAGCTAAGCTGGTCTTATCCAGATTGTTTCTTTGTTATTTAATATTAGATCCTTTCAAAAAGATATTTCTGCAGCTCCTTTATAGCACATGCAAAAAACGAAATGCATCCAAAGTCCAGCAGAAATCTTGGTGTAAAGTGCAGACTGAATACAGACTGAATGAATCCATACACTAAAATCCTTGAATTCAGTTTCGGGAAGACACATGGGCCTCATCATCTGAATAGGACATTTACCTGGTGAGAACTCAGGGAGACTTAACAATGAGCTAGGTTGCCTCTTTGTGGTACTTTACTCCTTCCCAATGGGACAGAAACTAAGATGGACAGTTAGGCCCAGAGAGCATAAAAAGTCTCACCCGAGGGCCAAAGTAGTCATGCATGTGCCTATTAAACAAGCATCAATATAATTATGTAGTGGGTGTAGGGGTACATTTTTTTCATACAAAAAGGAGTTTAAATGGGTGGGAAAGAAAGTCACTTCTCACCACAACTTTACTTCAGTATTTTAAATACTTTTTCCCTGATACCCTAAGTTTGTCAACAGGGATAAATTATTTTAAAACAACAGACGGATAATGCAAGGAAGGATAATGCGAAGAGTGGGGGGGGGAACTCTCTCCCCAGAGTCTGTCGTGTGTGTGTGTGTGTGTGTGTGTGTGTGTGTGTGTGTGTGTGTACCTTCAAGTCAGCCTTGACTTCTGGCAACTCCCTGGAAAGGTCCCTGCAGTTTTCTTGGTAAACATTTTCAGAAGTGGTTTGCCATTGCCTGCTTCCTAGGGCTGAGAAAGAGTGACTGGCCCAACATCACCCAGCTGGCTTTGTAAGGCAGGACTAGAACTCACGGTCTCCCAGTTTAGCCTGGTGCCTTTAACCACTACATCAAACTGACTTGTCTCTTTAGTCTAAGTTATTTGCTTTACATCTCAAGGAGCAAGGACTTACTGTATTCAGTAAGCAACAGTTTGATTTGATCCTGTGACCTCTTTCTTTTGGAGTAAATTATCTGTTCCTTATATTCTGTACAGTTTACCAAAAGGCCTGGCTTGAACTTATTTTAATCCTCTGTTGCAGAGTGTTTGGTCAAGTGGAGATGTAAATTGGGTCTCTCCAGTCCCAATCCACTAAACCTGTAAATTACATTGGTGTCTTAACCTCTGCTGTAAGTGGTTTTCTGGACTGACAGACTTCCAACCCATCATGTATAGACAAATACAATCCACATAAGTTAGAGATAAAAATAGCATAACACCAATTTGAAAATGGACTAAAACTATATAAAGTCCTGGGAAAATTAAACAAGGGAGTTGAAAGGTTTGTTGTTTATTCGTTCAGTCGCTTCCGACTCTTCGTGACTTCATGGACCAGCCCACGCCAGAGCTTCCTGTCGGCCGTCACCATCCCCAGCTCCCCCATGGTTGAGTCCGTCACCTCCAGAATATCATCCATCCATCTTACCCTTGGTCGGCCCCCCTTCCTTTTGCCTTCCACTTTCCCTAGCATCAGCTTCTTCTCCAGGATATCCTGTCTTCTCATTATGTGGCCAAAGTACTTCAGTTTTGCCTTTAATATCATTCCCTCAAGTGAGCAGTCTGGTTTTATTTCCTGGAGTATGGACTGGTTTGATCTTCTTGCAGTCCAAGGCATTCTCAGAATTTTCCTCCAACACCACAGTTCAAAAGCATCTATCTTCCTTCGCTCAGCCTTCCTTATGGTCCAGCTCTCGCAGCCATAGGTTACTAAAGGGAATACCATTGCTTTAACTATGCGGACCTTTGTTCTCAGTGTGATGTCTCTGCTCTTAACTATTTTATCAAGATTTGCCATTGCTCTCCTCCCAAGAAGTAGACGTCTTCTGATTTCCTGGCTGCAGTCAGCGTCTGTAGTAATCTTTGCGCCTAGAAATACAAAGTCTGTCACTGCCTCCACTTTTTCTCCCTCTATTTGCCAGTTATCAATCAAGCTGGTTGCCATAATCTTGGTTTTTTTGAGGTTTAACTGCAACCCAGCTTTTGCACTTTCTTCTTTCACCTTTGTCATAAGGCTCCTCAGCTCCTTCTCACTTTCAGCCATCAAAGTGGTATCATCTGCATATCTGAGATTGTTAATGTTTCTTCCAGCGATTGGATTCCTCAAGCCCAGCACGTTGCATGATGTGTTCTGCGTACAGGTTGAATAGGTAGGGTGAGAGTATACAACCCTGCCGTACTCCTTTCCCAATCTTAAACCAATCCGTTGTTCCGTGCTCTGTTCTTACCGTTGCTATTTGGTCGTTATACAGATTCCTCAGGAGGCAGACAAGATGACTTGGTATCCCCATACCACCAAGAACTTGCCACAATTTGTTATGATCCACACAGTCAAAGGCTTTAGAATAGTCAATAAAAGAGAAATAGATGTTTTTCTGAAACTCCCTGGCTTTCTCCATTATCCAGCAGATACTGTATTGGCAATTTGGTCTCTAGTTCCTCTGCCTTTTCTAAACCCAGCTTGTACATCTGGCAATTCTCGCTCCATGAATTGCTGGAGTCTACCTTGCAAGATCTTGAGCATTACCTTACTGGCATGTGAAATAAGTGCCACTGTTCGATAGTTTGAACATTCTTTAGTGCAGGGCTTTCCAAAGGGGGCGCAGCCGTGGGGGCGCAGCGGTGGGGGTGCAGCAGCGGCATGCGTGTGCACGGCGGCGGCAGGGGGGTGCGTGCGCGGCAGCGACACATTAGGACATGCGGCAGCGCGCGCGTGCACGGCGGCGGCGCGGGGGGGCCTGCAGCAGCGCGGGGGGCCTGCGGCGGCACGCGCATGTGCGGCGGCGTGGGGGGGCATGCGGCGGCGCGGGGGGGCGTGCGGCGGCGCGCGGATGCACGGCGGCGGCGGCTGCCATCGTGCACGCACTCGCCGCCGCTTCCGGGTGGTGTGGCGACACACCACGCTGTGTGTGGCGACACATTTTTGTGTCGCGACACACAGTTTGGAAAGCTCTGATTTAGTGCTTCCCTTTTTTGGTATGGGGATATAAGTTGATTTTTTCCAATCTGATGGCCATTCTCGTGTTTTCCAAATTTGCTGGCATATGGCATGCATCACCTTGACAGCATCATCTTGCAAGATTTTGAACAGTTCAGCTGGGATACCGTCGTCTCCTGCTGCCTTGTTATTCGCAATGCTTCTTAAGGCCCATTCAACCTCACTCTTCAGGATGTCTGGCTCTAACTCACTGACCACACCGTCAAAGCTATCTCCAATATTATTATCCTTCCTATACAGATCTTCCGTATATTCTTGCCACCTTTTCTTGATCTCTTCTGCTTCTGTTAGGTCCTTACCATCTTTGTTTTTGATCATACCCATTTTTGCCTGGAATTTACCTCCGATGTTCCTAATTTTCTGGAAGAGGTCTCTTGTCCTTCCTATTCTATTGTCTTCTTCCACTTCCGCACATCGCTTGTTTAAAAATAATTCCTTATCTCTTCTGGCTAACCTCTGGAATTTTGCATTTAATTGGGCATATCTCCCCCTATCAATGTTGCCTTTTATTTTCCTTTTTTCTTGGGCTACTTCCAGTGTCTCAGCAGACAGCCATCTTGCCTTCTTGGTTTTCTTTTTCTTTGGGACGTTTTTTGTTGCTGCCTCCTGAACAATGTTGCGAACTTCTGTCCATAGTTCTTCTGGGACCCTATCTACTAAATCTAGTCCCTTAAATCTATTCTTCACCTCCACTGCATATTCCTTAGGAATATTAGTGAGCTCATATCTAACTGATCTGTGGGTCTTCCCTATTCTCTTTAGTCTGATTCTAAATTTTGCAATAAGAAGTTCGTGATCTGAACTACAGTCAGCTCCAGGTCTTGTTTTTACCGACTGTATAGATGTATGTCCACCACCTTTGGCTGCAAAGGATGTAGTCAATCTGATTTCGGTGTCGACCATCTGGTGAAGTCCATGTATAAAGTCGTCTTTTAGGTTGCTGGAAGAGAGTGTTTGTTATGCACAGTGAGTTGTCTTGGCAAAATTCTATCAGCCTATGTCCTGCTTTATTTTGTTCTCCCAGACCATGCTTGCCTGTAATTCCAGGTGTTGTTTGACTACCCACCTTAGCATTCCAGTCTCTTGTAATGAAAATAACATCTCTTTTTGGTGTATTATCCAGTAGGTGCTGCATATCCTCATAGAACTGATCTTCTTCTGCTTCTTCAGCATCTGTGGTTGGGGCGTATATTTCGATCACTGTGATGTTAAATGGCTTACCCTGAATTCGAATTGAGATCATTCTATCGTTTTTTGGATTGTATCCAAGCTCTGCTTTAGCCACTTTATTTTTAATTATGAAGGCTACTCCATTTCTTCTGTGGTCCTCTTGTCCACAGTAGTAGATCTGGTGGTCATCTGATGTGAAGTGGCCCATTCCAGTCCATTTCAGTTCACTGACACCTAAAATGTCTATATTTAATCTTGACATCTCACCAATAACCACATCCAATTTGCCCTGGCTCATAGATCTTACATTCCAGGTTCCTATGGTGTGTTGATCTTTAGAACATCGGATTCGTCGTTCACCACCAGCACCGTCAGCCGCTAGCCGTCCTTTCGCCTTTGAGCTAGCTGCGTCATCACGTCTGGGGCTAGTTGAACTTATCCTCTGTTCCTCCCCAGTAGCATTTTGACCATCTTCCGACCTGGGAGTCCCATCTTCCGATGGTATACTGACATATCTCTGGTTGTACTGATCCATTTAGTTTTCACGGCAAGAATACTGGGGTGGGTTGCCATTACCTTCCCCAGGGATCGTATTTAGTCTGACCTCTCTTCCATGACCTTCCCGTCTTGGGTGTCCCTTCACGGTTTAGCTCATGGTGCTCATTGAGGTGCTCAAGCTCCAGCACCACGACAAGGTAACGATCTCCTTTGCCAGAGACTATAAATAATATAAATAACTGGAGACAAATATTCTATTTTCAGATTTAATGGACATTTGGAAATAATCTACACCCCTCCCATGTATTCTGACCCAGAGCCTTCTGTGATATCAACCAATTCCAAATCCAAGTCTAGTTTTGATGTTTTAAATAGTATGGAAACTGGGAAAGACTATCACAATCAGTAGTTTTGCTCAAAATAAAACATAAAATAAAACAGGAAACCAGAGTTGCTTTATTCTATTTCACTACCCTGAATAACATAGAAAGCCAGAATGAGTTCTGTGGTCAAGGACATATTTACAGTGCAGTTTTTTAAAGCCTTGGCCTAGTGAGTTAGCGTTAAACCATAAGCAGTGCAATGATGATGCTTAAGGAAGCCCATTATGATTTTGCAACAGAAACCTGAATTTGGTTTGATCAAGGTAACAATCTCCTTTGCTGGAGAGTTGAAAGGTACAAAAAAGTTAAAGTAGGCATGCCAGGCTAATCAACTTGGAAAACGTGGATACTGCCTTTGAGAAGATTTACTCTCTTTCGGTCACCTGTCTTCATTCAGTTGGTAGAAACACATGGAGGAGTGCTTCTAAACCATTTAAGTTACAAGGAGGCTGATCTGGAAGCAAACTATTTAGGACTCTGTGGATGAAGACAGCAAAAAGCTCCTTTTTAACATCTACATGAAACCGCTGTGTGAGATCATCCATCTCCATGGGGTGAGATATCATCAGTACGCTGATGATACTCAATTATACATCTCCATCCTGGGGGAAGTAAGTGATGCAGTGACCACCCTGTCCAAGTGCCTGGGGGCTGTAGGGGCCTGGATGGGGAAAAACAGGCTTCGACTGAACCCTAGTAAGATGGAGTGGCTGTGGATTAATGGCTCCTCAATATCTAGGAAATTGTCATCTTTAGTTCTGGATGGGGTAGCACTGCTCCAGACAGTCCCGGTACGTAACTTGGGGGTCCTCCTGGATTCACGACTCCTGCTCAAACAGCAGGTGGCAGTTGTGGCCAGGAGGGCCTTTGCACAACTTCGTGTTGTGCGCCAGTTACAACCTTTCCTGGATCGAGAGGCCCTTTGAACGGTCACTCATGCCCTGGTCATCTCACATATAGACTACTGTAATGCGCTCTACATGGGGCTACCCTTGAAGAGTATCCGGAAGCTTCAGCTGATCCAGAATGCGGTCACACGAACCAACTTGGAAGTCCCATATCGGACACATGTGACACCATTGTTACGCGAGCTGCACTGGGTTCCAGTTTGCTTCTGGGTGCAATTCAAGGTGTTGGTTATGACCTTTAAAGCCCTTCATGGCATGGGACCAGGTTACCTTAGGGACCGTCTTATCCGCATTACATCGTCCCGTCCCATCCCATCCGGTCATGCAGGGAGGGCATGCTAAGGACCCCATCAGTTAAAGAATTCCATCTTACGGGGTTACGGAAGCGTGCCTTCTCTGCAGTAGCACCTCCTCTGTGGAATGTTCTTCCCCCAGAGTTAAGACAGTCCAGCTCGCTCCTGGACTTCAGGAAACAACTCAAGACTTGGCTTTGCCAACAGGCCTCGGGCGGAAAGAAGAGTATAAACTCCTGGGGATGGCTAACATCATAGGATAGCCCTAAATTGCCCTTCCAATGTTTGAAAGAAGACATCACCATCTTGATTTTATTATATTTATTGTATTTTTAAATTGTTTATTTTAATGTTAATATTTTATTGATTTGTAAACCGCCCAGAGTCCCTGGAGGGAGTTGGGCGGTGAGAAATTGAATAAATAAATAAATAAATAAAAGTTGCAGCTGAAGTGAAACCAATGTGGACATTGTATAATGTATAACATGATCTATAAAGGGGTAAAAGAGAAGATAACAAACTGGACACCAAAAAGGTAATACAAACAAGCCCATGAAAGAAAAAAGGGGAAAAGATGTGAAAACAAAGATACCTCAAGTTGGCTTGGTGACATCATAGACACCTCCATGTTGTTTGTTTACCAAACATATGGAGGTGGTTTGCTATTGCTAGCTTTTAAGATTTTTTTTACTTTCTATTCTTGCCTATAATGTAGGTCAGGGGTCGGCAAACTTTTTATGCCGGGAGCCATTTTGACATGCTCGTGCACATTTTGAAATGCTCGAGAGCCAGGGGGCGGGGTTTGCGGGCGGGGGCCAATCACGTGGAAGGGGGCGGGGTTTGCGGGCGGGAGCCAATCAGGTGGCTTATTGGGGCAGGTGGCAGGGCGAATCTGTTTGGGAGGGTCGGGGGTCCTCCTCGGCGAGCCCGGCCTCCAGAGCGGGGAAACGAGGCCCGCCCGCCCCGCCCGCTCGCTTACCTGCCTGCTTGCCTCCCTCCGCTGCCTTCCCGGGATCCAAGCCGGATCGGGGGCCTCGCGGAGGGAGGCAAGTGGGCCTCTGCCGCCGGGCCCGCCCCCCTCGGCCGCTTCCGCCCGCCCGCGTCGAGCCAAGAAAATGATGGGGGGCGGGAAACGAGGCCGGCCCGCTCGCTTACCTGCCTGCTTGCCTCCCTCCGCTGCCTTCCCGGGATCCAAGCCGGATCGGGGGCCTCGCAGAGGGAGGCAAGCGGGCCTCCGCCACCGGGCCCGCCCCCCTCGGCCGCTTCCGCCCGCCCGCGTCGAGCCAAGAAAATGATGGGGGCGGGAAACAAGGCCGGCCCGCTCGCTTACCTGCCTGCTTGCCTCCCCACGCTGCCTTCCCGGGATCCAAGCCAGATCGGGGGCCTCGCGGAGGGAGGCAAGCGGGCCTCCGCCGGGCCCGACCCCCTCGGTCGCTTCCGCCCGCCCGCGTCGAGCCAAGAAAATGATGGGGGCGGGAAACGAGTCCGGCCCGCTCGCTTACCTGCCTGCTTGCCTCCCCACGCTGCCTTGCCGGGATCCAAGCCGGATCCGGGGCCTCGCGGAGGGAGGCAAGCGGGCCGCCGCCACCGGGCCCGCCCCCCTCGGCCGCTTCTGCCCGCCCGCGTCGAGCCAAGAAAATGATGGGGGGCGGGAAACGAGGCCGGCCCGCTCGCTTACCTGCCTGCTTGCCTCCCTCCGCTGCCTTCCCGGGATCCAAGCCGGATCGGGGGCCTCGTGGAGGGAGGCAAGTGGGCCTCTGCCGCCGGGCCCGGCCCCCTCGGCCGCTTCCGCCCGCCCGCGTCGAGCCAAGAAAATGATGGGGGGCGGGAAACGAGGCCGGGCCGCTCGCTTACCTGCCTGCTTGCCTCCCTACGCTGCCTTCCCGGGATCCAAGCCGGATCGGGGGCCTCGCGGAGGGAGGCAAGCGGGCGGGTGGCAAGCGGGCCTCCGCTGCCGGGCCCGCCCCCCTCGGCTGCTTCCGCCCGCCCACGTCGAGCCAAGAGAATGATGGGGGGCGGGAAACGAGGCCGGGCCGCTCGCTTACCTGCCTGCTTGCCTCCCTACGCTGCCTTCCCGGGATCCAAGCCGGATCGGGGGCCTCGCGGAGGGAGGCAAGCGGGCGGGTGGCAAGCGGGCCTCCGCTGCCGGGCCCGCCCCCCTCGGCTGCTTCCGCCCGCCCACGTCGAGCCAAGAGAATGATGGGGGGCGGGAAACGAGGCCGGCCCGCTCGCTTACCTGCCTGCTTGCCTCCCCCCGCTGCCTTCCCGGGATCCAAGCCGGAGAGAAAGGGCGGCGGCAGGGCCACGCTACCGGAGCGCCCGAGTGCCAGACAGGCAGCTCCGCCCGCGCGCCTTCCACGCGATCGGCCCGTGAGGACCGGCCAGGGAAGGCGCGCGGGCAGAGCTCCCGTCCCGCTGCACCCCAGCCGAGCAGCAGCCGAGCCTCGAGAGGGCGAGAAAGCCCCGACGCTGCCCCGCGGACCTCTCCAGCGCGCTCGGATCCCGGGAAGGCAGCAGGGGGCCTCGCGGAGGGAGGCAAGCAGGTGGGCGGGCGCCCGGCCCGCCCCCCTCGGCGCCTGTGCGGCTCCCCCGCGCCCTCCCCCCCGCCCCAATAAGCCACGGCAGGGAGGCGCTGCTGGCCCGGGACGCGGCGCTGTCGGAGGCGGCGCAGGAGCGGCTGCAGGGGCTGCTGCGGCTGGAGATGGTGCTGCTCTGAGGCATCCAGGTGCTGGGCGAGGGCGTGGGCCCGGGACGCGAGCGGCAAGGCAGCGCAGGGGGCCTGGCCAGGGTGGGGTGGTGGCGGCGGGGGGATGGCGGAGGTTTGCCGGGCGGCAGGGCGGGGCGGGCGGCGCTGCTGGGGCTGGTGGCGGAGCTGGAGGGAGCAGAGGGACCAGGCGTTCCCGTGGGCGCAGCGTGCGCTCTGCAACCCGCCTTGGGGAAGTGGCCGCGGGAGGCCCTCTGGGTGCACCCTCCCACCCCATCAATCCCCCCACCCCGCCAGCAGCGCCTCCCTGCCGCGCCGGGCCTCGCTCAGTGCGAGAGCCAGGGGGCGGGGTTTGCGGGCGGGGGCCAATCACGTGGAAGGGGCGGGGGTGTTCAGCTGCGGAAGAGCCACACTCAAGGGGCCAAAGAGCCGCATCTGGCTCGCGAGCCGCCATTTCCGACCCTTGATGTAGGTCAAGAATTTCCAATGATCTCCCATCAAAATACATTAACCCGGTTGCCCCTGCTTAGCTTCCAAAGCCAGTTTAATGTCATCTTGAAAATGAGTGAAAACTCTTTTGATGTTCTCTTCCCCCACTTCAAATGAAATATAGGGGAAATTTTGCATTTGGTGTAGTACTAGTAGAAGTTAGTGAAACCTTTTTCATTATCCAGTCAAAATCACTTCCCTTACACTAATTCTCTCCTGGAAACAGAGGAAGCTATTTTATATCAGACAAGATCATTGGTCTATTTAACTGGTTGTCACTGATTCAGAGCAGGTCCCCAGAATTTCAAACATATTTTTTTCAACGCTACCTTGATATATCCAAAAAAAATGTGAATCTCTCCATGCAAAGAATATTCCCTGAGCTCCCAGATATGTAGGAACTACCAAATGGGAAATCAGCTTGGGGTTGGGGGTGTTGCTGTTTTCAAAACTGTCCATGATAAAAAAGTTTAGCACTCATGTCACATACAGTGGTGCTGAAAAGTTTGTGAACCCTTTTGACTTTTCAATACTTCTGCATAAATATGACCTAAAATGTGGTCTGTTACCAATCGAAGAGATTGTCTATAATAAACCAAGCCAAATCCAAAAACGCTAGAGAATTCCTGGAAGCTTGGCACTCAGTCAAAGCAGCCATCAACAGACACATAGAGGTAAACAACATTTACATACCATTCATAAGAGACAATAGAAAAGCCAAAAGACCAGAACACCTCCTTGCCAGCAATCAACACCCAGATATGCAAACATTAACACCAGGATTAGCACCAGAGGAACAATCAAACAGCACAATATACCCTAATCAAGGAACTATTAACTCAGTCAATCAACCAAGCAGCAAACAACAGCCCAATCAAGGAACTACCAAGGAAAGAACAACACCCCCACCCCACCAACACAAGCAGGGCAAGCCATGGTATATAAACAGAGAGCAAGTCCCACTCCCTTTTCGCACTGAAGGTGTTGCCTAGCCTGACAATGAAAAGTCTGCAAGAAAACAAGGCTCAGAGAGCACCAAGGACTCCACATGTGATCTGTTCTCCACACAAGTCCTAAAACTAGATAGAGTTTTATCTAATATGTAGCTTTGGATCACTTTCCTCAATAAATAAATGAACAAGTACAATGTTTTTGACTCATTTGTTTAATTGGGTTCTCTTTATCTGGTTTTAGGACTTGTGTGGGGGAAGAGATCACGTTTTAGGTCATATTTATGCAGAAATATTGAAAATTCAAAAGAGTGCACAAACCTTTAAGCATCACCATAGCTCTAATCAAATTTGCAATCACCTGCAGCTGCATTTCACCAAACAACTATAACTTTGGGACATTTGGGAGGAGATGTACACATCTCCTATGATTCATCCATTTTGGGCCAGAAAATAGAGTGGGTATAATAAATGTTGATTTAAGTTATCAATTAGAAGAGGAGGAGGAGGAGGAGGAGGAGGAGGAGGAGGAGGAGGAGGAGGAGGAGGAGGAGGAGGAGGAGGAGGAGGAGGAGGTGGTTTTCTTGAAGCCCAGAAACGTTCTGTCCTCCAGACAGCTGAAAGGAATGGTTCAGTAGGCCACAACAATTCCAACTAAGAAATGCATGACGTCGCTCTATTTAGTACTCCCATTATCACCACTGTTATAAATATGCTCCAGAAATACTAACCTCTAGTATGCCTAAGATAGTTCACTCCAGTGAGCAAATAAAAGCTGTTGCAGGATCCAGAACCATCCAGGAGTTATCAGATAGTTATGTCTGATCAGAATTGATGGAGAAACTCCACTATGAGGAACCGGAGGCAAGCAAGGGCAGACACTGATTCATAGGAGCTGGACGAAACATCAAATCCAATCTCCTGCTCAGTGCAAGAATGGAAATTAAACACTCCTTGACAGACACTTCTTCACCTTTCCTTGAATGCCTCCAAGGAAGGGGAATTCACCACTTCTCTGGGTAATTGTTTCCACTATTAAACAGTTAGAAAGTTAGGAACAGTTACAGTTGGGAAGTTTTTTCTAACGTTCAATTGGAATCTGCTTTTCTGTAACTTAAACTCCTTATTCCATGTGCTGTGCTCTGGAATGAGAGAGAATGGGAATTGACCTCCTTCTATGTGCTAATTTCTCTGTATATGTCTTTAAAATGCAGTATGCAAAATTGGATATATAGTAAGATGTATTAAATCGTGGATATATCAAATCATGCATTGCAGAGAGCATGTTTTCTCCCTGTTATAATAATAGTACTCAGGGTCATTCAACAAAGCTGAACAAAGGGAGGCTCTTGCACAGTATATAGTTAATTTGTGGAATTAATTACACAAAATTAAAGTTTTACATGGAGATTAGAAAAAGTTTTGGTAAAACTAATAATGGCTACTAGTCATTATGGCTAAATTTTATGTCCAGAATGCTACCTGGTAGCCAACTATTTTTCTTCCATTCTCCTTGCAAGTTCTGAAAATCTCCTCTGGAAGACTGGAGATGGAGTCACCATGCAACCTTCCAAAGACTTCCACAAGCCTTTCTCAGAATAACAAAAACAGCATCCTGGGGCAGATGCAGATAGGAAAGGGGTGGGGCTTGCACTGCTACATGTGATGGAATGTCTAACAGAGCCCAGGAAAGCAGCAGAGGAAACGGGAGACTGTTGCAAAAGGGGCAGCCCAGCCCAGGGGAGGAGGGAAGCGTGAGAAAGAGAGCAACTCTGCCTTAATTATGCTAGGTATAAACTGAGTGGAAGAAGTGCTTTCAAGATTCTGTTACGTTGCCCTATCAGCAATAAAGAAAATAAATTTTCCAAAAATCCAAGTGGTTCTTGTTTCTGGGGTTTGCCAGCTTCATAGGGCTTGGCTTCAGTCTTGGAAGCCTGTCAAAGCAATTCTCCCACTCAACTTATACCTAGTGTCATTAACGAAGAGTTTCACTGAGTCTCTTTCTGTATATATGGTGAGAAAACGTCTGATAGAGCCCCTCTCTATGAGATTTACAACGTGAAGCAGGTTTAGGGAATTGAAAGGAAAAGGAGGCATAAATAAGCAAGGTAGACTATGTGATTATTTTACAGCTTAGTTACATTTGGAAAGTACTATTAAGAAATGTTCCAAAAGCTCTCTTGAAAAAATGACTTTTGATGAGAAAGAAGAATGGCTTGGAATTTCTTTTAAAAACTGCACTGTCATCAGAAATATGCTTCAAACAAGTAAGACTTGCAAGTCATGTTTATTCTTCACATCAGTTGACATAATGTCCTTTGGCCAGGAGAGGGAGTTGATGGAGACACAAGGTACAAGAAATACAAATATAATAATATTCCCTTGAAGGTTAACCTTGGAATTCAAAGGCTTGTGCAAATGACAGATACCTGGAAAGAAAGACCTTGCAAATAAGAAGAAATTATTCCAAAACATGGAATAGAGAAAAAGTTGATTTTGACTAGTCTGACCCAAAATCTGAAGTGGACTAAAGTTATTGAAACAATCATTTTTTTAATGAGTAACCAGAAATGTAAATCTGGACAATGTAATTTTTTTTTTAAATGCAGAATTAGAGATGTGAGACAGTGAGTCAATTTCATATCCATACAAACCAGTTGTTAGTTCAAAAAGTCTTCCTGGCATTAAATAAATGTTTAGGAAATATCTCCCTTAGGAGAAATGAGCAATGGTTGACCATTATGCTGCTTGTTGGGAATCAACAGACCCATTCTAAGGATATGCTCCCTTCTCCCCATTTAAACCTCCTGGTTTCCCCAACATTATTCCAATCTCCTTCAGCAGGGGGCAATGGCTTTCTCAGCATTTAACATGTAGATCAGAGCTTTCCAAACTGTGTGTCGGGACACGTTAGTGTGTCGGCTGCAGTGTCTGGGTGTGTTGCGGCTGCTGCTGCCTCTGAGCCCTGCCAGGATTCCGCACAGGTCCTAGTGTCTGCCTTGTGCCCTGCTGTAAGAGTGTGTTGTGAAATGATGCATGTCTAAAAAGTGTGTCACCAACATGTAAAGTTTGGAAAGCTCTGATGTAGATAAACTTTCACTGAAGGCTGGGTAATAGAAAAATGGGGTCATATTCTGGGGTGAAGTATGTGCTCTGCATTCAGAATTTCCTAGGATCAAGCCCTGGTTTTTCTAGTTAAAGGGATCAGGTAGCAAGTGACACCCCTTCATGGATCACTGCCTTGTCGTGGCGAAGGGGCTTGCGTAACTCAATGAAGTCAGGTCAAGACGGACAGGTCATGACGGAGAGTTCTGACAAAACGTGGTCCACTGGAGGAGGGAATGGCAAACCACTCCAGTATCCTTGCCAAGAAAACCCATGGACAGTATCAAAAGGCTAAAAGATATGACACCGGAAGATGAGCCCCTCAGGTCGGAAGGTGTCCAATATGCTACTGGGGAAGAGCAGAGGGCAATTCCGAGTAGCTCCAGAAAGAGTGAAGTGGCTGGGCCAAAGCCGAAAGGACGCTCAGTTGTGGATGTGTCTGGAAGTGGAAGGAAAGTCCGATGCTGTAAAGAACAATATTGCATAGGAACCTGGAATGTAAGATCAATGAATCAAGGTAAGCTGGAGGTGGTCAAACATGAGATGACAAGATTGAACATCGACATCTTGGGAATCAGCGAACTAAAATGGACAGGAATGGGCAAATTTAATTCAGAAGACCATTATATATACTACTGTAGGCAAGAATCCCTTAGAAGAAATGGAGTAGCTCTCATAGTCAATAAAAGAGTGGGAAAGGCAGTACTGGGGTACAACCTCAAAAATGACAGAATGCTTTCAGTTCGAATCCAAGGCAAACCATTCAACATCACAGTAATCCAAGTCTATGCCCCAACCACTGATGCCGAAGAAGCTGAAGTTGACCGGTTCTATGAAGACCTACAACACCTTCTAGAACTAACACCAAAAAAAGATGTCCTTTTCATCATAGGGGACTGGAATGCTAAAGTAGGAAGTCAAAAAATAACCAGAATAACAGGCAAGTTCGGCCTCGGAGTACAAAATGAAGCAGGGCAAAGGTTAATAGAGTTTTGTCAAGAGAACACGCTGGTCATAACAAACACTCTTTTCCAGCAACACAAGAGATGACTCTACACATGGACATCACCAGATGGTCAATACCGAAATCAGATTGATTATATACTTTGCAGCCAAAGATGGAGAAGCTTTAAGAAGGTCTTCTTAAATGAACAATGCAAAGAAATCGAGGAAAACAATAGAATGGGGAAGACTAGAGATCTCTTCAAGAAAATCAGAGATATCAAGGGAACGTTTTGTGCAAAGATGGGCATGATAAAGGACAAAAAAGGCAGGGACCTAACAGAAGCAGAAGAGATTAAGAAGAGGTGGCAAGAATATACAGAAGAACTATACAAGAAAGATCTTAATATCCCTGATCAATACGATGGTGTGGTCACTGACGTTGAGCCAGACATCCTAGAGAGTGAAGTCAAGTGGGCCTTAGGAAGCATGACTAACAACAAAGCTAGTGGAGAAGACAGTATCCCAGCTGAGCTATTTAAAATCCTAAAAGATGATGCTGTTAAAGTGCTGCACTCAATATGCCAACAAATTTGGAAAACTCAACAGTGGCCACAGGATTGGAAAAGGTCAGTTTACGTTCCAATTCCAAAGAAGGGCAATGCCAAAGAATGTTCAAACTACCGTACAATTGCGCTCATTTCACATGCTAGCAAGGTTATGCTCAAAATCCTACAAGCTAGGCTTCAGCAGTATGTGAACCGAGAACTACCAGAAGTGCAAGCTCGGTTTCCAACATTCGCTGGGTCATGGAAAAAGCAAGAGAGTTCCAGAAAAACATCTACTTCTGCTTCATTGACTACGCTAAAGCCTTTGATTGTGTGGATCACAACAAACTCTGGCAAATTCTTAAAGAGATGGGAGTACCAGACCACCTTACCTGTCTCTTGAGAAACCTGTATGCGGGTCAAGAAGCAACAGTTAGAACCGGTCATGGAACAACCGATTGGTTCAAAATTGGGAAAGGAGTACAACAAGGCTGTATATTATCACCCTGCTTATTTAACTTATATGCAGAGTACATCATGAGAAATGCCGGGCTGGATGAATCACAAGCCGGAGTTAAGATTGCCGGGAGAAATATCAACAACCTCAGATATGCAGACGATACCACCCTAATGGCAGAAAGTGAAGAGGAACTAAAGAGCCTCTTGATGAGGGTGAAAGAGGAGAGTGCAAAAGCTGGCTTGAAACTCAACATTAAAAAAACTCAGATCATGGCATCTGGTCCTATCACTTCCTGGCAAAGAGAAGGGGAAGAAATGGAAGCAGTGACAGATTTTTTTTTCTTGGGCTCCAAGATCACCGCAGACGGTGACTGCAGCCATGAAATTAAAAGACGCTTGCTCCTTGGGAGGAAAGCTATGGCAAACCTAGACAGCATATTAAAAAGCAGAGACATCACCTTGCTGACAAAGGTCCGTATAGTTAAAGCTATGGTTTTCCCAGTAGTAATGTATGGCTGTGAGAGTTGGATCATAAGGAAGGCTGAGCGCCGAAGAATTGATGCTTTCGAACTGTGGTGCTGGAGAAGACTCTTAAGAGTCCCTTGGACTGCAAGGAGGTCAAATCAGTCAATCCTAAAGGAAATCAACCCTGACTGCTCATTGGAAGGACAGATGCTGAAGCTGAAGCTCAAATACTTTGGCCACCTAATGCGAAGAGAGGACTCACTGGAAAAGACCCTGATGCTGGGAAAGACTGAAGGCAAAAGGAGAAGGGGACAGCAGAGGATGAGATGGTTAGATAGCATCACCGATGTAATGAACATGAATTTGAGTAAACTCCGGGTGACAGTGGAGGACAGGAAGGCCTGGCGTGCTATGGTCCATGAGGTCACGAAGAGTCAGACACGACTAAACGACTGAACAACAACAAAGCAAGTGACAGGAAAGGTCTCAGCTGGAGATCCCGGAGAACCACTGCTGGTGAGAGCAGACATAGAAGCAAATAGTCTGACCTTGTGCAAAGCAGTCTCCTAAGCCTTGTATAGGTGATACGTTTTTGTATTATACTCACGATGACAGAAGGAAAATAAATAGTAACCGTGACTGCATGCTGTTCTGTTTGGCAAAACTGTAAGATCAAGCTGAGCCTGGGGCTTTCCCCATATACCTTTCATTTGTACAATGAACAAATAAACAGGAGAGATACTTGGCAACGTTACACGATTGAACAACGGATGGATGTTTTGAAGGATTTTATTGAAATTGGCATTACTGAACAAATAACAAGTTCCACGGTTATTCCAGGAGTTTTAAATCAGATATTTTATTCTGGGACAGGCAGGGTCCAATGGATGCTTCAACTAAGTCTGAACTTGTTTTGTTTCATATTCTTGAAGACTAGAAATCTAACTCGTAAAATTTATTCAGCAGTTAATCTCTTAATTAATAGGCCCATGGTTTGTCAAATAAAATGCTGAAATTACAGATCAGATATACCTTCAGAATTCTTGCAATGTCTAACATGCCTAATATTTACATCCAAAGAAACGTTGTTTAAAATTTGGTTGTAACTTGTACACTTTTAGTATTTGATATATAATCACTTCTGACCCTGTAGAAGATCTCACCAAGAACCTACTGCACATTTTTTTTGAAAAAAGGGTAACAAGGGGAAGCATCCTGTCACATAGAACAAAGTAATTAAACATAGATTTTCCATAGCTTCTACCTATAAGATTTTATTTACATTAGTTGGTTGAAAATAATTAATTAAAAATGGTCATATCCTTATTAAGGCAAAAAAGGCCACTATTCCCTAACAATAAAATAATTCCTATGTTACCATACTGCTTTCATAAAATTTGAGACACTGCTAACAGTGTATGGTATCCTAGCCTTGACATAATGCATCAGTGCAAGCCCTCTTATGCGGAGGTTTTTGGAATAGTAAGTTCCATGACCGTGTTAGATTTTATGCCGTATTTACTATATTTTTAAAATTTATTTATTGTTTTTCTCTCCATAGGGAAAATTATGGGATTATTTGGGAGGGGTATTATTTGGATTCTCTGTAAGAAATGAGTGAAATATACACCCATAATCAGCATTTGACTTGTAAATGAATTCTGAAACAATAAGTTGCTATTTAACATTGCCTTCATTCTGAACATTTCAAAAGCAGCTCACATTTCTGTGATTGTGACAAAGAGAACATACAAAAGATGACCCAAACTCACAATCTAAACACCAGTTGTGAAAACAGATCTTCAATCCTAGGCTTTCCTTCCCAAAACAGATACCCGTTCATTATCCTGCCTTATAGTCTCTTGTCCATGTGATTTCCATTTTGTTCTAGCACCTTCCAGGAGAGGTGAAAATGCATTAATATAGCTATCATGTAGTACACCAGCTCAAGAAACCCAAAGCACAGCCTTACCCAACTTGATATCTTCAACATGGTTTGAATTACAACTAATATTTGACTACTGGCCAACTGCAGTTATAGTCTAAAACATCTAAAAGGTAGCAGCTTGGGGAAGGTGACCATAAAGTACTACTAAATGCTCATTGGTCTTTGCAAATTTTAAAGTTGCATTTCATAATTTAATTGCAGGACTAGGTTTTCTTAATTGCCCTTTTTTTTAAAAAAAAAAATTGCCCTATAAAAATAATTTGGGTTGTTTAGATTTCACCGGGAGGACTTCCAAAGACTTACCACTTCCCTGCACTATATTTGGAAATGCAAGTTTCTGGGTTCCTTTTGTTCTAGCTGCTGTTTTGCACTTCCCACTTTTCCAACCGTGACCCTGCAAAATACAATGAATCTATAGCACCATGCATACATGAAAAAACACCAAAAACACTAGTGGAAAAATAAATAAGAACAGAATGCCACCATCGGGAAAGGCAAGACAAAACCAAGCACAGCTTTGCCAATTCATGTTATTTAGAATGGTGCATCCACCTCAAGAAAGCAATGACCCAGTTTCCCAGCTGGGACACTTTCAGCCATAGGAAGAGTTCATGCAGGTTGATCTGCCACAGGCTCAGGGCCTCAGAAAGGGATATCTGGGCCTTTCTGAACAGGGAGTTACTCTTGCTTCTTTGATACCTGAGCAAAACACAAAACGAAATGCATTAATTGTCACATAAACTAGCAAAACAATACCCAGAGAGGAACAGTTTCTCAAATATAAATTATTTTGTAATTTGGAGCTGAGTACAATAAATGTCTCCAGCAAAGGAGATTGTTACCTTGTCGTGGTGCTGGAGCTTGAGCACCTCAATGAAACCATGAGCTAAACCGTGAAGGGACACCCAAGACGGGAAGGTCGTGGCAGAGAGGTCAGACTAAATACGATCCCTGGGGAAGGTAATGGCAACCCACCCCAGTATTCTTGCCATGAAAACTAAATGGATCAGTACAACCAAAGATATGTCGGTATACCATCGGAAGATGGGACTCCCAGGTCGGAAGATGGTCAAAATGCTTCTGGGGAGGAACAGAGGATACGTTCAACTAGCCCCAGATGTGATGACGCAGCTAGCTCAAAGCCGAAAGGACGGCTAGCGGCCAACGGTGCTGGTGGTGAACGACGAATCCGATGTTCTAAAGATCAACACACCATAGGAACCTGGAATGTAAGATCTATGAGCCAGGGCAAATTGGATGTGGTTATTGGTGAGATGTCAAGATTAAATATAGACATTTTAGGTGTCAGTGAACTGAAATGGACTGGGATGGGCCAATTCACATCAGATGACCACCAGATCTACTACTGTGGACAAGAGGACCACAGAAGAAATGGAGTAGCCTTCATAATTAATAATAAAGTGGCTAAAGCAGTGCTTGGATACAATCCAAAAAACGATAGAATGATCTCAATTCGAATTCAGGGTAAGCCATTTAACATCACAGTGATCCAAATATACGCCCCAACCACAGATGCTGAAGAAGCAGATCAGTTCTATGAGGATCTGCAGCACCTACTAGATAATACACCAAAAAGAGATGTTATTTTCATTACAGGAGACTGGAATGCTAAGGTGGGTAGTCAGACGACACCTGGAATTACAGGCAAGCATGGTCTGGGAGAACAAAATGAAGCAGGACATAGGCTGATAGAATTTTGCCAAGACAACTCACTGTGCATAACAAACACTCTCTTCCAACAACCTAAAAGACAACTTTATACATGGACTTCACCAGATGGTCGACACCGAAATCAGATTGACTACATCCTTTGCAGCCAAAGGTGGCGGACATCTATACAGTCGGTAAAAACAAGACCTGGAGCTGACTGTAGTTCAGATCACGAACTTCTTATTGCAAAATTTAGAATCAGACTAAAGAGAATAGGGAAGACCCACAGATCAGTTAGATATGAGCTCACTAATATTCCTAAGGAATATGCAGTGGAGGTGAAGAATAGATTTAAGGGACTAGATTTAGTAGATAGAGTCCCAGAAGAACTATGGACAGAAGTTCGCAACATTGTTCAGGAGGCGGCAACAAAAAACGTCCCAAAGAAAAAGAAAACCAAGAAGGCAAGATGGCTGTCTGCTGAAACACTGGAAGTAGCCCAAGAAAGAAGGAAAGCAAAAGGCAATAGTGATAGGGGGAGATATGCCCAATTAAATGCAAAATTCCAGAGGTTAGCCAGAAGAGATAAGGAATTATTTTTAAACAAGCAATGTGCGGAAGTGGAAGAAGACAATAGGATAGGAAGGACAAGAGACCTCTTCCAGAAAATTAGAAACATCGGAGGTAAATTCCAGGCAAAAATGCGTATGATCAAAAACAAAGATGGTAAGGACCTAACAGAAGCAGAAGAGATCAAGAAAAGGTGGCAAGAATATACGGAAGATCTGTATAGGAAGGATAATAATATTGGAGATAGCTTTGATGGTGTGGTCAGTGAGTTAGAGCCAGACATCCTGAAGATTGAGGTTGAATGCGCCTTAAGAAGCATTGCTAATAACAAGGCAGCAGGAGACGACGGTATCCCAGCTGAACTGTTTAAAATCTTGCAAGATGATGCTGTCAAGGTGATGCATGCCATATGCCAGCAAATTTGGAAAACACAAGAATGGCCATCAGATTGGAAAAAATCAACTTATATCCCCATACCAAAAAAGGGAAGCACTAAAGAATGTTCAAACTATCGAACAGTGGCACTTATTTCACATGCCAGTAAGGTAATGCTCAAAATCTTGCAAGGTAGACTCCAGCAATTCATGGAGCGAGAATTGCCAGATGTACAAGCTGGGTTTAGAAAAGGCAGAGGAACTAGAGACCAAATTGCCAATATCCGCTGGATAATGGAGAAAGCCAGGGAATTTCAGAAAAACATCTATTTCTGTTTTATTGACTATTCTAAAGCCTTTGACTGTGTGGATCATAAAAAATTGTGGCAAGTTCTTGGTGGTATGGGGATACCACGTCATCTTGTCTGCCTCCTGAGGAATCTGTATAACGACCAAGTAGCAACGGTAAGAACAGAGCACGGAACAACGGACTGGTTTAAGATTGGGAAAGGAGTACGGCAGGGTTGTATACTCTCACCCTACCTATTCAACCTGTACGCAGAACACATCATGCGACATGCTGGGCTTGAGGAATCCAAGTCTGGAGTTAAAATCGCTGGAAGAAACATTAACAATCTCAGATATGCAGATGATACCACTTTGATGGCTGAAAGCGAGGAGGAGTTGAGGAGCCTTATGACGAAGGTGAAAGAAGAAAGTGCAAAAGCTGGGTTGCAGTTAAACCTCAAAAAAACCAAGATTATGGCAACCAGCTTGATTGATGACTGGCAAATAGAGGGAGAAAAAGTGGAGGCAGTGATAGACTTTGTATTTCTAGGTGCAAAGATTACTGCAGACGCTGACTGCAGCCAGGAAATCAGAAGACGTCTACTTCTTGGGAGGAGAGCAATGGCAAATCTTGATAAAATAGTTAAGAGCAGAGACATCACACTGACAACAAAGGTCCGCATAGTTAAAGCAATGGTATTCCCTGTAGTAACCTATGGCTGCGAGAGCTGGACCATAAGGAAGGCTGAGCAAAGGAAGATAGATGCTTTTGAACTGTGGTGTTGGAGGAAAATTCTGAGAGTGCCTTGGACTGCAAGAAGATCAAACCAGTCCATACTCCAGGAAATAAAGCCAGACTGCTCACTTGAGGGAATGATATTAAAGGCAAAACTGAAGTACTTTGGCCACATAATGAGAAGACAGGATACCCTGGAGAAGAAGCTGATGCTAGGAAAAGTGGAAGGCAAAAGGAAGAGGGGCCGACCAAGGGCAAGATGGATGGATGGTATTCTGGAGGTGACGGACTCAACCATTGGGGAGCTGGGGATGGTGACGGCCGACAGAAAGCTCTGGCGTGGACTGGTCCATGAAGTCACGAAGAGTCGGAAACGACTGAACGAATAAACAACAAAACAATAAATGTAGTGTCTTCTGATTTACATAGTGGCTCTTCGCATCTATATACTACTAAAACAAACACTTGTGTCTGTTTGTAACTTTCAATTGGGCAAAATGGTGCATCATAGGGCAACAATTTTTGAAGCAAGATACCTCAAATGGGCTAATCTAAAGAATGTGTTCATAATACGGGACCCATTAATCCTGTCAGATTGAAATTTGGCAAAGTTGTGGCTGCTTCAACGCCACCATGCCTTCTGACTACACTTCCCAGAAATCCATAGGTTGTGTGGCACAAGGGAAGATGGGAGGGGCGTAACCCTGCTTTCTTTCCCACCTCCCTCTGGACCCTGCACCCAATTGCCTGGCAGCAAAGCCCAACAGACAAGCAGCGATTGGCTGCTTTGGAACCAAGGCTGAAATTTGAAATCTTTTAACAACAGTGGGC
This sequence comes from Charina bottae, assembly GCA_023362775.1. Lineage (NCBI taxonomy): Eukaryota > Metazoa > Chordata > Lepidosauria > Squamata > Charinaidae > Charina > Charina bottae. Next base: position 122,266,986 of record JALMGJ010000001.1, read on the forward strand.
GGCAAGGAAAGGATGAGGGAGTGACTTGGATGCCTGCTGGTGAGTTAGGGCTGACTGGGGAACGCCGTTGGTCAACAGGTGAGCCCTCTTCCTGAGGGAGGGGGCCCTTGGGGACACGTCAGGATGGGGAGTGAGGGTGCAGTTTTCCTCACGGTCCGTGGGTCCCTTGAATGAATGTTTGTTTATTCGGTCAATGACGAGCAACTTAAAATTAATTAAAATAACAATTAAAATCACACTAATCAATTAAATACAATTATACATTGGTGGTGGTTGTATGGAATAAAACTATAAATTTAAACAATTATAATATAATCTATAAAACCCTATTACAATAAAACCCTATTACAATGATGACATGTTTATTTATCTAAACACTAATAGCTCTATCATTTTAATAGTATGTTATAATATATATATCCTAAAAATTTATTAAAAATGGCTATACAAAGCATTAATAAAAATAGAAAAATATACACAATTCCCTACTTCTTTAACCGGTTTTGCCTTATTATCATTGCAGCAGCACAGAATTTTGCTACTGCACATGTAATAACTGGGTTTGAATCCTGCAGAAGATGGTTCTCATAAAAACTATCAGGTCTCCCTGGACATCTTTCTCTTAGGGGGTAAATATATGTTGATCTAATATCCCTATAATATTTACATCGCAATAGAATGTGAGTGATGTTTTCAACCTCCTTAGTGCCGCATGTACAAATTCTTTCTGCTAAGGGGTTTTTATTATACCTGCCTTGCAGGAGTGCTGATGGAAGGATATTAAATCTAGCTCTAAAAAATGCTATTCTAATCTTAGGAAAGGTTAGGTCTTTCAGATATCTTGCTGGTTCCCATGTACCCCATCTTATCTGATTCCTGCTATGTGGAGGTAACCTATTAACTTCTAGCTGGAATTCCATATCTCTGATTCTGTTAATAACCATTTGCTTGGCTTGGTTGTAACCTAGTGATTTTAAAAATAATGGAGACAGGCCATATAAAGCCAGCTTATACTCTATCGCCTGTTTACAGGGAGAGAGAAAGTTATCAACCAGGACTAGGGTCAAACCTACTGGAAGGAACTGAATTTTCAACCAAAAGGTTAACATCATCTTCCAGGCCCTAACCAGTATTTGCGGCATTCCTGTTTCTAGTCTCATCAGGGCATTTGCTGTTCTGCTGGGTGCCGCTAGAATTGATCACAGGAATTTTGTTTCTACTGTTTCTAGTGACTCTTTCTTCAAGAAGATTCCTGCTTGTGCCCCATAGAGAATTTGAGTCAGTGTTTTAGCCTCAAACAATTTTAAGGCTGCAGGGACTAATTGTCCTCCGCCCATGTAAAAAAACATTTAACGTGGCTCCCTTTGTTCTCCCTCCCCCCAGCAAAGTGGCAGGCAGTTCCGTGGGTCAGCCAAGGAGGAGAAGGAGTAATTTCTGATGCTCTCTGCCAGCTTCCCACAAGCAAAGTCAGTGGGGAAGCCGGCAGGAAGTCGGAAGTTGCTCTCGTCCCACTGCTTTTTTGCCCCCCTGTGGTCATTCTGTTTCTCTGTCTTTGTTGTTCAGTCGTTCAGTCGTGTCCGACTCTTCGTGACCTCATGGACCATAGCACGCCAGGCCTTCCTGTCCTCCACTGTCTCTCGGAGTTTACTCAAATTCATGTTCATTACATCGGTGATGCTATCTAACCATCTCATCCTCTGCCGTCCCCTTCTCCTTTTGCCCTCAGTCTTTCCCAGCATCAGGGTCTTTTCCAGTGAGTCCTCTCTTCTCATTAGGTGGCCAAAGTATTTGAGCTTCAGCTTCAGCATCTGTCCTTCCAATGAGCAGTCAGGGTTGATTTCCTTTAGGATTGACTGGTTTGACCTCCTTGCAGTCCAAGGGACTCTCAAGAGTCTTCTCCAGCACCACAGCTCGAAAGCATCAATTCTTCGGCGCTCAGCCTTCCTTATGGTCCAACTCTCACAGCCATACATTGCTACTGGAAAAACCATAGCTTTAACTATACGGACCTTTGTCGGCAAGGTGATGTCTCTGCTTTTTAATATGCTGTCTAGGTTTGCCATAGCTTTCCTTCCAAGGAGCAAGCGTCTTTTAATTTCATGGCTGCAGTCACCGTCTGCGGTGATCTTGGAGCCCAAGAAAATAAAATCTGTCACTGCTTCCATTTCTTCCCCTTCTATTTGCCAGGAAGTGATGGGACCAGATGCCATGATCTGGGTTTTTTTAATGTTGAGTTTCAAGCCAGCTTTTGCACTCTCCTCTTTCACCCTCATCAAGAGGCTCTTTAGTTCCTCTTCACTTTCTGCCATTAGGGTGGTATCGTCTGCATATCTGAGGTTGTTGATATTTCTCCCGGCAATCTTAACTCCGGCTTGTGATTCATCCAGCCCGGCATTTCTCATGATGTACTCTGCATATAAGTTAAATAAGCAGGGTGATAATATACAGCCTTGTCGTACTCCTTTCCCAATTTTGAACCAGTCGGTTGTTCCATGTCCGGTTCTAACTGTTGCTTCTTGACCCACATACAGGTTTCTCAGGAGACAGGTAAGGTGGTCTGGTACTCCCATCTCTTTAAGAATTTGCCACAGTTTGTTGTGATCCACACAATCAAAGGCTTTAGCGTAGTCAATGAAGCAGAAGTAGATGTTTTTCTGGAACTAGGTAAGTTTCTCTGTCTAGGTAAGGAAATATCTCTGAAAGAATGACCCAATGGGTCACGGGTTGTCTAGTGTGGGACTCAAAGTGTCACTCTTCATCTCTACCTTTGCATTAAGCTCTCTGATTATTCCATGCTTTATAGAAGAATGAGTGTAACGAAGACATCAATAACAATCCAAAGGGGAGGAGGAAAATAAATTATTTAACCTTGTCTAGAAAAATCAGTGAGAGGAATCACAGAATCTTCAGCCCTACTTTGAAGGTAGGGATGGAGAGAACAGGTAAGAGTGAATAGGAGAGGACAGACGATTGATGAAGATGGCAGGTAAAACAGAAAGACCAGCACAGAAAGAGCCAAACACCCACAAGCCCCATTTTTTATTGTTCCTCAAGTGGTGAATGGTATGCTATGTCTACAACTCCATAAGCCCTTTGTTTTGCTTTAACTGAATTTCTTTATGTTGTTTCAAGACAACACTAGATAATAAATATCAGGGCTGGACAAATGCTTTGAAAGAGGCATTTCACAACAGTATGAAAGATATACAAAATACCTCTCTTGGAATCAGTGAAGCGTCTGTTCCTTTTTCCAAGCTCACACAACTATTTTGTCAGCTGTTCCCAGCTGTTTCCACATGCATATGAATGCATGCATGTCCATTTTGTTTCAACTGGAAAAAAAGGAAAGTGAAATAGCTGCATGTGCACATGTTTGTGTAGATAGCTAGGAATAGCTATTTTAATGATTTGGAGAAGTACTTCATACATGCCCACTTATGTAGCAAAGTATCTCTTCTGAAGTATTTGCATAACTCTAATAAATATTTTAGGACTATTATCATATCACATGTCTACTGCATGGAAAAATGCACCAAGCCTAGTTTTGTAGCTTCTGCCATTTCAAAGTCATTGGAAACAGGACTCACATAGTCAATTAACACTTCAGAATCCTGATTATGCAGACTGATGGATAAACAGAAAAGAGCCATGGGACACTGTTTTTATATATGACAACTGCAGCGAGATTATTGTATGCACAAAGATGGAAAGATTTGGCAATACCTACAATGGAGGAATGGTTGATGAAGATGACAGAACTTGCTGAAATGGCTAAAATGACTTGTTTGATTAGAGAAAAGACAATATCTACATTTATCGGTGACTGGAAACCCCTTATGGACTTTTTGCATAAAAAAGAAAAAAAGAATCTTGCTTATGGGTATGAGGACTCACACAGAAACAGCTCGTATGCAACAACGAGACATATTGAGGAAGGAGCTGGCATTGGCCCGTGTCTGCAGGGCAGATTCAATCCCCCTTAGCAAATCATTGGTCTTCAGCAGCAGCAGCATCTGACGAGGAACATTGCTGAGCAGCTTAGTGATCTGAGGTAAGTAAGTAGCAGCATTGGTCCGGATTTCCACATCCTGGAATAATCAGATTAGAAATGTATGGAAGACAAGGAAGGAAGGGATTCACATTCTAAGCATTGTCAGAGGAAGGAAGGGATTCACATTCTAAGCATTGTCAGTACTGTCTACTGTGGTCAACAGATTTCCAAGGTAGCAGATAGGGATCTTTCCCAGAAAAGACAAGGTATTTTCAAATGGAAACGCAAAATCTGAGAACTTTCTGATTACACAAAGCATATGCTTTATCTCTGATTTATGTCCCTTTTTTAAAAAGAACGTTAGAATCTCCCATATAATAGTTCTGACAGCATTTATTTACTTAGGTGTTGCATTTATATACCACCTTTCCTGAGCAGCTTATATAGGTAAAAAAAGGTAAAGGTTCCCCCCGCACAGTTGTGCAGTCGTGTCCGACTCTAGGGGCCAGTGCTCATCTCCGTTTGTTAGCCGAAGAGCCAGCGTTGTCCGAAGACACTTCCACGGTCATGTGGCCACATGACGCACGCAGAACGCTGTTACCTACCCACCGAAGTGGTACCTATTCATCTACTTGCATTTGCATGCTTTCGCGGGAGCTCACTCCGTCACGCGGGGCTAGGGATTCGAACTTCAGAACTTGCGATCTTCCGATCGACAAGCCTGGCGTCTTACCCACTGAGCCACCACGCCCCTTAGCTCTTATAGGAGGGCTCCCTTAATTTTATCTGTGCAAGGGCAATCTCCTGAGGGAAGCTGAGCTCAGAGAGAGCAACTGGCCCAAAGTCATGCAATGAGCTTCAGGGCTGAGCGGGGATTTGGACCCCCGTTTCCCTGCTTGAAGCCTGACACCTTAATTACCATACTATATTAAAAATATAGCACAAGAACTGGTTTACACTGGTAACTCAGTGAAAGATAGTACGCATTTTATGCAGAAAACCCCAAGTCCAATTTTGGGAATGGCTGATCCCCAGTCTGAAACTGCTATCAGGCAATTAGAAGAGAGCAGACTCAGTATAATGCAAGCTGCTAGGCAGGCCTGTTATTCTACCTGAGATAGCAGCAAATCTTCAGCATGGTATTTCTGGGCATCATTTCTTTATCAGTTGTCCCAAGAAAATGTACCTCTTTAGTTGTGACGGGCAAACGATCAATGCCTCTGTTGACTGATTCCCAGGAACGTGCAGTAAGCATGCAAGCAAACAGGGGGTACAGGTCACCTGCTCCCAGGCGCTGGCTATACTTTTTTATCTGCTTCATATCTGCCTTGATCAGGGCCTGCCAAAGTCGGCAGTAATCCAAGCGGAAGCTGTCCGTCAGGACCTTAAGAAGAAGAGGAAAACAATCCCAAAGGCACAAACTATTGCTAAATAGATTTGGACTCAAGAACAGGTTGTTCTTGGGGGAATTAAATGGCCTGGGATACTTGTTTAATGCCAACAGGGACAGCTGACTACTACTGCAGTGGAACACTGATGAGCATGTGAGGCACCTCTCCTATATCCTAAATATGGCCTCACACTCAAAGTGAAATACTAACACTGCCTTCTTTGCTGTGCATTCTAGAGCTGTATTTGTCCAGCCCTATGTGCCCATGCCTCAGCCCCTCTCTCTCCAATATGCTTGTCGGTTACTTTTTGGCTTGGCTGCTCTTGTCATTACTACAGGATCTATCTCCTGCAGGTAGAAAGGGCACCTCATGGGAAAAGCCTGCTGTTTGCTGCCGTAGCAAAAATCCTCCCCACATGGGTCAATTGTTGCTGCTTTATGACAAAACCAACCTTAATTATCTCCCCATCTGTTTGGCCAGCAGCTACGTACCTGATAGAGTCCATGGTCCAGAAGTATAATGTGTGACTTGCTTGTAGTTGGACACTTCCTCACCAAGACATTGCCAGGATGAGGGTCACAGTGCACGAAGCCATTCACAAAGATCATTTCACTGTATATCTTTCCCAGGTTGCGAGAGATCTGAGGAGAGAAAAGACAGAGATGCAAGGCCCCAGCAAGCAACAATACCAAGGGGCATAGGACTATAACCTTGTTCAGATCAGTACCACCTACTGGCATGGCAGAGAAGTAGCCAATGCCGGCAAATTCGTTTTTATGGCATAAGATATACAAGAGAAAATGACAGCATCCAACTAACATATGTGTATTTAAGAAAGTGTTTTAAGATATCTCTCCCTCATCTGGGTAGAGCTAGAACCATGCTAGCAGAAATGTACACATGTTCCTCAAAATTAATCACAAAGAGCAATAATAAGAGGCACTATTGGTGCCCAGGGTGTGGAAAAGCAGCATATATATCACTTAAGTTGTGTGGGTTGCCCAAATCTTCCTATGAATTTCCTTATTTAGTATGGAGAGAATGCTTGTTTGTTGTGTGTGCACATGCATGTACATGTGAATAGATACAAGTGAGTGAATTATCAGAGAAGATGAAAAATATAATTTTATTTATTTATTTATTTATATTTCAAATGTAGTCAGAGAAGATGAAAAATGTAATTCATTGTTTATGGAAGATACCTCATTGAGGAAAGTTGTACGTGAGTATTCTTGCTCAAATATATTGTTGCATGACCACCCACATGCAATTGTGAATCTGAATGAGAGCCTATGGCTAAAGTGTTATCTGAAATGAACTGTAAATCTGTGCCTGCCAGGGACTGGAAAATAACACTTTCCAGTAAAATATGACTCAAACGTGACTCTGACTGCATTTACTTCTTTTGAGTTTGCCTTCAAGCATGAACAGAATCCAATTGGTAAAAAAAACAAAAAGATGAATGTCAAAATATTACAAAGTACTAATGAAAGGATGAATGCTCGTTTAATTAGGAAATGGCAGATGCAACATTTAATTTTCTGGACCAATTGGCCAATCAGCATGAAGTAAGGAAATTTGAATTTCACATATACTGAGATGAAAGAAGAAGCTGGGTTGCTGTGAACTAAGAATAAAGCAATGGAAAAATAAATTGAGTACCTGATTTTTTAAATCTCCTCTACATACAGTATGTCTACCTCCACTACAAACATACTTTGTTTATATAAGCAGTTTAACTAGCAGAGCTCCCCCCAAGGAATCCACAGTATGGTCATCACCTTTAGAGCCCTACATGGCATGGGACCAGGGTACCTGAGGGACCGTCTCATCCTGATCACATCTACCCGCCCCACCCGGTCATGCAGGGAGGGCATGCTACGGACCCCGTCAATAAAAGAAATTCATCTAGCGGGGTCCAGGAGGCGTGCCTTCTCTGCAATAGCACCCGCCCTGTGGAATATCTTGCCCCCAGAGGTGAGGCAGGCGCCCTCGCTCCTGGCCTTCCGGTGGTCTTTAAAGACCTGGTTCTGCCGCCTTGCCTGGAATGAAGGAACTAATAGTTCCTCCTGGGGGTGATTAGCTTAGTAATAACCTCCTTTTAAGATCTTATCATCCTCTGGATTTTTTCTATTTATTATGATATTGTATTTTAATGATTTATAGGTTTTTAATTTTAATATTTTATTGTAAACCGCCCAGAGTCTACTGCTGTAGAGATGGGTGGTGATAAATTTGATTAATAAATAATAAATAATAAATAAATGATCAGAGTATAATGAGAATTATCTATCAGCAATCCATCCCACTTACTGTCCCCCCAGGTTTTGTAAGGAAAAATAATGTAACATATGAATTTGTACCAAAGATAACTTCAGAGTATTATTTATTTTATTATGTATTATTTCAAAGTTTACCCTATCTTTCCACTGGGCACACAAGGCCAGAAATCACTCATGTGCTACCACAGTTATGGCTTATAGAATTGGCCAGTACCATCCACACAATTAGTTAATTACTTTTGTTAAATTTACCATACCTCATCCATTCCAATGCAATTATCAAAATGGGATATGAGGACTTCTGTATACGGTACTTGACTTCAACCTCTCTCCAAACATTGCAATAGGTTTGAGCACATATAATTGTTTAGCACACCTGCTACATGATTGTGAATCTTGTTAGGTATTTGTATCTGTTGCCTCACATCAGTATTCCTAAGTTTCTAACAATGAAAGACTTATTGTATAAAATTATCAGTATTTTCCTATTTCAGTATTTATATGAGACAATGAAAAAGCTAGTTAAACGCATTTTAGTCTAGTGTGTGATATGAACCCAGACTGTAGGGTTATTTTGTGGTTCACTGTCTTGCGTGAACCCATGAAACCCATGGATTAATAACTAAAGTATGCTTGTATGTTGTGTGAACGCAACCAATGAAAGAAGCTATTATTTTAATGAATCTTCAAGGTCAGCTAAGATGACTAATGTATAAAAAATTGTTCCTAAAGAATAATTGTTCAAAAATTGTATACTAAATAGTTTGTGATTGCTTTGCATATTGGTTTCCCCTTCTCAGTGGCCAAATAGATAGACAATACTAATTCGCAGGTAACTCCTTGAAAAGGAAAAGATAAAAAGATAGGTTATAGGTGAACTAATTTTAAAATACGGTATTTTGAAACTCTACAGTGCTGGTGTTCAAACGTTAGGGTGCATTATCACAACAACCTAGAAGGTACAGGGGAGGGAGGGAGTGTCACTACTTTGTTTTAAGTGTCACAACTTTGCCAAAGCCATCCCTCCTAAGACTATGGAAGCAAAATTCTACAGAACATCCAGATTCTTCAGGATTTACATTGAGTGCTGAATCTTTCTGCCTAAATTATCAGCGCTAAGATTATCCTCATTAAGGAAAATAAAAACACATGAAAGCATGCAGTGCTTTTAGGATGATATGATAGGGATAAGCTATGAAATTACCATAATGGCAGTGCATATTGTGTATTGAAAGATCTGTCTGAAGCAGTGCAACAAGTCTTTTAGGGCAGAGGGCACGTTACTTCTGAAGAGTAGGCACAATCTTTACAGAGTGTGTTCAGCTTCTTTTAGCCACCACCCATGAATAGGGAAACCATTTATGAGTTTTAGCATATAAATATAAATATAAATATAAATATAAATATAAATATAAATATAAATATAAATATAAATATAAATATAAATATAAATATAAAACCATATATATGGTTTTGAAGCCAGTACCCAATTCTTTGGCCCAAACCACAGAAACTAGTTTTTTGTTTGGGGTTTGTATTTTTTTTAAAAGGAGATCAAGTAATGTGGACAGATTATGTTCAGTTTTGACCTGGAGGTATTTCATGTTACCCATCTCTGGAATCAAATTGATGTTGTAATGATTTAATCTCCCTGCTGACCATGGAGCAAGTGGCACAAGATGGGATCCTGCATGTCTGTTTATTCCTGTCTATTCCAATTTAGAACACATGCTAACTGTTGGCTCTAATTCAGCCATAATATTTGCCAATTATTTTAAGGGATGGTGACACTAACTTCTATTGATCTCATTAAAGGTAAAGGTCGTGATGTAGCTCATTTCTTAGGACTTGATATTACCTCCTCAGGCCAAAATAATAGCATTGATTTTAAAACCTTAATCGAAGGTTAATTAGATTAGTACACATGCCTTAAAAAAAAAACCACTGCAGGCCCCCAGTCACACTGGTGTGAAATTAGCAAAGGCAGTGCAGGATGTAGGTGACTAAACACATCAGCTTGCTCCCCATCACAACTGGGAAACATCCTGTATTAATATGAGCCCAGGATTTCATAGAAAAGACACAGAAAAAACGGAGGACTTACTCTTTAAGAAAGTTTGTTTGTTTGTTTTCTATCCCGCCTTTATTATTTTTATAAATAACTCAAGGCAGCAAACATACCAAATACTCCTTCCTCCTCCTATTTTCCCCACAACAACCACCCTGTGAGGTGAGTTGGGCTGAGAGTGTGTGACTGGCCCAAGGTCACCCAGCTAGCTTTCACGCCTAAGGCTCCTGGTTTCTAGCCCAGCACCTTAACCACTAGACCAAACTGGCTACAGTTACAGTTTACAAGTTACAGCTCATAGGGTTTGGGTTTTTTTTTTGGTTTTTTTTGGTGCAATATTACGTAGATTTGTTGTGCATTTGCAACATGTTTGGCTGAGACTTCAGGCTACTTTATAGCTAATAATTGGCCACAAATTTGATTGGACACTGATAGAGGGAAAGCCCATTTCTAAACTCAAAGCAGCAGAATGTTTGGCTTGGTCAACAGTTTCAGTGAAATGAAGTAGAAACATTTCACATTTCTACAACAGCCAAGTGAACTGTACTATTTCAGATTGCAGGGGATAACAGCATTTATGTATGCTACCCCAAATAAAATGCAAAAAGAAAGTTGGGATATCAAGGAGAAAGGTAGCACCTTATTCTTCTGATGATACACAACCTGCACCTAATGGTTCTTCCATCTTACTTCTTACTGACACACATAAGATACTTTAATTTGAATCAAAGTGGTCTTCTGTATTCTCCCATAAATACTTAAGAACTCTGCTGGAGCAAACCAAGGAACTATGTGATCCAGTATTCTGTTTCACAGAATGATCAACCAGATGCCTCCTGGAAGCTCACAAAGAAGACGTGAAGGTAATGGCTTTCTCCCACTGTTGCTCCCTAGTACCTGATGTGCCTGAAGATAGAAATTAAACACAGTAGACAAGGGTTCCTACTACCCCATCTAGCATGACTATTGGAAATCTTGGGAGCTATAGTCAATTGAATCTGAGAAAGGTTATCTTTGCATATCATGATGTCATTAGATAAAATTGTCTGAATCCATGGCACATGGCTGTGCCCTATGTCTTCAGCCAAATTCTGTCTCTTGGAATGCTGAAGAAAGGATTCATCATTACTAGCTGAGTGGAGCAAGTGTACTTTAAATGATTTCTGACAAGGAAGAATACACTATATTAATGGGAGTGGCAGATCATTTTTCCTGAATTCCAGATGTGGCTTTCTAAAGGCCAGTGGATAAAAATGCCTCCAAATCCTAGCAAGAAGAATCTTACCAGCTATTTTCAATACATTCATATTTGGAGGGTTGCTTTGAGATTCTAAGAAAAGAGTTCTTAAGACCATTTATTTATAGAGAAAACAAATGGCTTGGAAACATTGCTCTGAAGAACTGACATGCCCAGTTCATAGTCATTACACAGGCAGGCAAGGGAAAAGTGTATAGTTATAAATGCAGATCACATATGGCTGTGTAAATTCAGTTTACTTTTTTTAAATATTGGTATAATTATTGTTGCTTAGCATGAATAGTCCTGAATCCAGCACAAAACGTATTAAATTATTTCTAGGATTGTAGTAGCTAACTGATGGCAGCAGAAAATTACAGGTTCTGGCAACTAAATGAAATTTAACTCATGGGCATTGGAGCTGTCCTAATCAGTAATATTGAGCATTTTTCTAAGAGTACATACAGTAACATGTACAACAAAATAAAAATGAACAGAGGTACTATTAATGTAGTGTTGGAGATAATGAGGTTATATGCAGAACAAACTAGACATTTTGGTAACCAGATCAGATAAGCAAGATCCATAGAGCGGACTTCTTGCTGCATACAGTATATCTGACAATAGTTTGCTGACCACGTATATGATGACAAATGCACAAAACAAAATTTACAGCAGATTAAAGGCTAAATTCTTTGCTTCACTGACAATGGCAAAGCGTTTGACTGTGTAGATCATGCCAGAATGTGAAACATATTCAGGATAAAGGGCACACCAGAGAAATAGCTAGAAATTGGTGGTTTTCCCTCCATGTTCTCAGTTTTGAGTGGGATTGAAAAGAGGGACAAAGAGTTAGACTCACCATTTCCCACCAAAAGCCAATGTTCTAATCTTGATTGAGCTCGTTATTTTAAAACATCTTGCATTTAAATCCTATTGTTTGACCCTCACTGGGAGTTTTGGGAGTTGCCAGAAGAATAAGTGTGGCAGGTAAAGCTGTGAATTTGCTACAGGCAGTGTCTCTTCAGAAAGTTAATCTTAGAAATCTAGATCTTTTGCACAAGCTTCTTCTGTTAGCTATAAAACTAGCTGGCAGCCAATAGGTAAACTTGTCTAGTTTTTGATGACTCTTCCAATTTTTCCCCTTATCTTGGTTAAAAACATTGTCAACAGTTCCACTCTTTGGAAAAAGGTAAGAAATTGAGACATTTCTGTATTTTATGTTAGGGATCAGCAATTTCTTAGCAGCCTAAGCACTTACACATTCATCTGACATTCCCCCAACCTCACCCCAAATCTAGAGAAAAGGAAATCTAGCTACCTTACAATTTTATTACATGAATCATATAAATCATAGCATGTGGCAGCAAATAGATAGCCATGGCTGATCTCAAAAAGCTAACTATAGTTGGCTATAGTATAGCCAAGGTCATAGACTAAACTAAGAAGAATTGGAAGTATACTGGAAGAAGTTAATGGTAAACCATTTCCATATTGATGCCAAGAAAACATCGAGTCCAACTCAATCCAACACTGGCTTCTAAAATATTTGATGCCCCAATCCAGGCAGTTCCTTTCTTGAAATACCTCATTCCCACATATCCTTGGCCTTCTTTTTCCTTTACCTCATTTTCTACATTCAGTCTCTCCACTTTCCTCTTTTTCTTAGTCTCCCAGCTACATTCTCATTCTAGGCTGCACTCACACACAGGGCCCAGAAACTGTTCCACAGTCAGATGTTTCAATGTTTGCAGTTGTCTTTAGAAATCAAAAGCTTCTCTGATTAAATGCTATTATAGTCCAGCACTTGGACGGATCCAAACAGATTCATGTGCTTTGGGGCAGCTTTAATGATAATCCTGCTACAGATGGCACAAAATAAATGTCAGTAACCTAGTTTGAAGGGAGCTTTCACCTCAAGGATCCTTTCCATTTAGAGGAGAAAGACTCCTCCTTTGCTTGAAAAAAAATCAAAGAGTACATAACAGAGATGCTTCTCCATCTCTCCCAATTAAATATGACAAAAATTTTCTGGGGGAGAGTAGTATGGTTATAACCATGGGTCCATAGTGAGGCTGCATGTTTGCCTTCTCTGACTGGGTCTGCTCCAGATGCGTTAGACTTCAATACCCAGAATGGCCCAGGGTTGCTATAGCTCAACACTAGTACACAAGTTTCCAGTTTAATCCTCAGGATCCTGAGAAAACAAAATTTATCTCAACATGGCTGGGAAAAATTACTGCCAATCACAGCAGATTGTGCTGCCTGGATGGAAAGATCAATGGTTTGACTTGATATAAAGCAGCTTCCTATTTTCTCCTAGCAACACTGGAAAAACCTGCAATCGCTTAACATGAATAAAGTTAACCTATATTTATTTACTATCTTTTTAAATTAACTCTAGAATATAATTGTACAAGCCACACTGAAGACCTAATACAAAGCAAAATTAAAACAATAAAAATACTGCATATTCCAGTCTAAAAGCTTAAAATGAATGCTAGTGCTAAGAAAGAGGGACTGGGTTAATCTGTTACCGTTTGCTGAGGTAGCGTATAATAATGCTGTGCATCAGAGTACAGGGTTTTCTCCATTTAAAATGGCTACCGGCCAGGACTTTGTGCCTATACCTGAATTACCCGAACCCTCCTCGACTATACAACCTACTGTAATCCACTACTGGCAGATGAGTGGATTTCTCAGATAAGAGCTAATTGGCCAGTAATGCAAAAACTCTAACTCTAACCTAATGGCAGGATTCAACTATGAACCCTGACATAATTATGATGTAATCATGCACTAAACCTCGTTTTTAATAATGAAAATAATAATAGTAGTAGTAATAATAATAAGAGTTATTATTGCCTCTTGTTCTTTTCTGATAACTGGTATCTGCTTTTTGTACCATATTAATCTTATTAATAAGATTGTGCAGTGTTCAGATTCACTTCAGATTGTGCAGTGTTCAGAGGAAAGGACATATATGCTGCAAAACTAAAACTTATACAAGGAAAATATGAGACATCTTGTTGAAAATACAGATTAGAGGCAGAATTACAATCCAGATGTTTGACTCCAACTCCAACAATCCCTTGGCACAGAATAAGGAAGGTTCAAGCCATCTTACTGGCTTAAATATTGACAGCATATTTGCTCATACAAAACACTGTCCTCTGATATGAAAACTACCATCTCAGAAAGCATAGTTATGGTACAAAGAATCCAAGCTGAAGAATTCTTCTTTTTAAATCAGTTCTACCACAGTGACCTAAAAGCTGTACTTTTCTTCATAGCAATGAACAACCACCCCTTATAAGGGATAAAAGAAAATAATTAGACAAGGACAACACAGAGGTTGCTACTAAACCTGCTCCCTGACACAAGTGGCTTCTGTGATCCCAAATATAGAGATTCAAAGTACACACACACTCAAGCAACAGAGGCATAGGGAAGCAGTGAAGCAGTTATTGTGCATGTCAATTTCCCTTTATGTTACTGCCAATTAGTGCATTAATGTAATTTGGGAGTGCTTACTTACCTTTGTGAGCAATTCCTTCTAGTGGAAAGTAGGAAAATATATAGATGTAGGCTTTTAACAGATAATGAATGTGTAACTTGACTTCCCCTCTGAATTTAGGCTGGAATGTATATAAATGATGTTGAGTGACCTCTGCCACAGAATAAAAAGATGATGGGAAGGGAGCATTGAGGCTTCAGAGACAGACGGATTAAGTACAATTGATTTTATGCTGGAGCTCTCTGATAGCTAGTCAGCCAAATGGCGTTTTGACGCTCATCAATAGTGCACAGAGGGAAAAGCAGGCAGCACTAATTCAATCAGAATTCACTGACTTGGAGGGCAAATCTGACAGGCTCAATTTGCCCTATTTTTTGCATATAAAACTAAGCCTCTTCCCCTGAAAAATCGCATATACTTTAATCCTCAAATAGCCAGCCACGTGCACCCTGTAATCAGGAACTGCATCAGGCTATGTAATATAACTGCATCTGGACAGGATGTGACATCTCTAAGCACATATTTCTAATTAGGGTAAAGGTGCAGAACATATAGTAGAAATTGTACTTGACCACCAAGTCTGTATGTAGAACTATGTGGAATTGTGTACTTCGTGTTATAAGCCAAAATTTCTGCCACAGGGAAAAAGTAGTACTGAAATAGTTTCTACCACCAATTATACAATCTTCAGCTCCCCTCCTCCCTCCCTTCAGTTCCTCATTTTGCTCTCTGCCCAATTTTTTCTGCCTTTTTCCTGAGAATAATCACGCCAACAGTATAGCCAATCAGGAATCACATAATAAATAACATGAGAATCTAACTTAATATAGTCAACCAGTTTTAGCTAAGTCACAACATGATTTAGACTTCTTCTATGACTGCTCCTCTCTACCCCATGGACAATTTACATAAGGACAGTTATTAAACACACGATTGCTTTCAATATATGTGCGATAATGGTTAGAATTAGTAGTTTCTATGAATGAATACAATTACATTATTGTACTTAAAAGATTAACTCTGTTGTAGGTTAATCTTCTGAATGTATGTTTTAATTCTTTTCTATAATGCAATCCTTATGCCTTTATGTCTTTATTCTCCAAATTTCACTAACTCTTGAGCTCGTAAAGTCTGGGAATTCTCAACTTTAAAGAGCTCAACTTAAAAATCCCTTCAGATGTCACCACTGTGTATCATAAAGAGCACACTTTTGGATCACTTCCATAGGCTGCTGTCATGGTCAAAGGGAATATTACCTCACTGACATTGATGCAGTTTCTCTCCATGTAGTCCTTGTCGTTCACTTGTCCACCTTCCATGAACTCCATGAAAAGAACACGTCTTGTTGAAAGCTCCCAATAAATTTTTGGAACCTGTAACAGAACACAAGACTCTGAAGGATATTAAGGGAAGCAGAGGAAGCTAAAACTAGACAAACCACCTTTTTTGGCATGAGATATGAACACTTGAGCAGACTGGTCCTTTTTGTCTTGGAAATATGAATATGTAAGTAGATTATTCCAGCTCAAATTAACCTTTCTCCATCCCCCGAGGAACAGATACAGGAAATAGTTAAGAGAGTTCAGAACTGGAAATTGTTTACCACCAGTAATTGTAAAAAAAAAAAGTTATAAAGTACTGTATATTCCCAGCCACATACCATTCTGTAAATATAGTGTTCGGTAAAGGAAAAACAAGCGCTGATGCTAGATCCCAGAAACTTGTATTCAAATCCAGCTCTGCCTTGGATAACCTAAACTCAGTGGTACAGCATTTGCTTTGCATGTGTAACTCCTTAGTTCAGTGCATAGCACCCTTGGTCAGAAGAATCCAGGGACGTGGCCTCAAAAACTGGCAAGCCGCTGCTAGTCAAGGAAAACATCACTGGCCAAGATGAACAACGGTCTCACTTAAAAGCTGGATTCATATGACATATTAGACTAAAATGTAGTCTAGTCATTGGCTCACTATATTGTTCTTCTTGGCGATCACTCGTAGCCGAGTAAGATTGTCTTCCAGGGGTAAAATCTTAACAGTGGATCCGTAAGTGGCTGTAAAGGCCAATTCTGGAACCGCACAACCTCCCACAATGAGGGCATAGGTTTCCGGGTGGGAGACGGTCATGATGAGGGTTTGCTTGACGTGCCTTACTCTTAGCTCGTTTCTCCCTTTCGCCCTGTACTTTTTTATTTTTGTATTTTGTATTGTAGTTACTTTATAATTTGGTGTGTAGTAAGATCTGAGGCAATTGGGTTAATGCAATAACCTACCATTCACTTAACCACAGGATAGCATGTTCTGTGAATGCTGCTATCATAATCACAAACATCATATGTACTGTATTTCATGGAATTATATGGTTGGAAGAGACCATCAAGGGCAATCCCTTGCTCATTGCAAAAATCTAAATTAAAGCATTCCTGATAGATGGCTGTCTAGTCTCTGCTGGATCCCCTCCAATGAAGGGAGCCCACCACCTCACTGGGCAATTGGTTTACCTGTCAAATTGCTCTTCCATTAGGAAGTTTTCATAACATTCAACTTGAATCTGCCTTCCTGAAACTTACATCCACTATCCCGTGCCTTGCATTCTGGAATGAGAGAAAATACTGTAGTTTTTGATTTTCTTCTGTGTGTCACCCCTTCAGGTACTTGAAAAGTGTATCTCCCTTGGTCATTTTTTTCTCAAGGTTAAACATACCCAGTTCTATCAGACTCACCAGAGGGCATGATATTATCAAAACTTTGTGTTGGCTTATTTAAGCCATCTGTTAATCAGCACTCACCTCACAGGTATGTTGGGAGTTTAACTCTTCTGTCCATATCAAAGACAGGAGAACTATATCTCTCCTACACCATCTTTAACATGGTGCTGTAAGAAATTAGCTATCCGTACTTTGTCTTGCAACATCCTTCTGTGTGCAGATGCAGCCAGGGAGACATGCTCCATGTACAAGCCTCCAGTCTATTACATCAGCACTGGCAGAGAGAAGCAAACAACCATGTTTTGCAAATATGAGGTTTCTTGGGAGATCATTAAGCCCCTCTCTGCAAATGCAATGTCTTTTTTAGGTGTTACTGAAACATCTGTCAACGAAAAAAGGGTCCCTTTACCCCAACAACTAAAGCAGACAAAAATATCTCTTCTATCCTACTGCCAAACAGAAAACCTGTTGTCGGAAAGCTGAAAAAGTTTCTGAGGAAATAGTATCTCTTTTAGAATGAGGAATGAAATACTGTCAAAACTACATTTTCAGTTTTAATATTGTTATCATTAGCTCACCATGTGAGCTATTAGAATGAATAAATAAATTGACCTGTAGTAAGATTAGCAATATTAGAATTGCTAGTATATGTTTAATTTAGATATATTTTTACAGATTGGTGCTGGAAGTTTCAAATGTTCCAGAATTTAAAACATCTTAAAAGGGTTAGGTTGAAACTGGGACATCAGCATTATATTAGAGAGCCTCTGTATTCTCCTAGGTTCTGGAGGAGGGTGATTGTTGTTTCATATCTTTCATATTGATAAACACATTTATGGATGAAGGATTGAACTCTATGAAACCCCCTTCCTATGGAATGTGTACATGTTCAGCAGAATGTATGAACTGTGGATGCCACAGAAAATCTTAATTAAGGACAAATAGTTAATCTCTTCGCAGGAAGGAAATCTTGATTGCATCCACCTTTGTTTATCTCACAGAATCCCTGTGAGATAACCACCTAACACCAGACCCCTTTCCTTCTCTTATCAAAATTCCAGGATATTCATAACTAACTTGTGATGTCTGTAAATTAAATTGTGATATCTGAAATCTTTAATGAAATCTTGACCTTTACACTTCTGTTAAATCCTAAAAAAACTTATATCCTGTGTGATGTATGTGTTAGAGATCTGAAATGTATAAAAACAGATGCTTCTTTTGTCTGGGGCCCTCCTTTTCAGAGGAGGTTGCCCCCTATTACTTGAGCTCAATTAAAAGGGTTATCCTATTTCTCGTCTTGGTGTGAATTTATTTTGGGTTCTTCGTACCAAGTTAAACGTGCTTGGACACGGGACCAACTTTGGGTCCAACAAAATTGGCGACTCCGCCGGGACAAAACTTGGTCTCAGGACTTGTGGTTCATCTAACCCAGCGCGCATTCAGAAATTTTTCTGAAAGGGTTTCTGACCGCTCTCCTGGGCTCAAAGACGAAGTCCTGAAAAAAAACCGAGAAATAGACAAAAGAAACTTCCAAAAACTGCCACCGCTGACAACAGTCCACTGAAGACGGGTAAGATACCTTCTGTGTTTGTCTTTGTCCGAATCCCATGAGCCTAGAGGGGGCAGTGAGTGGTCTGGGAGGGAACCAGAGAAGTAGGACAAAATAGGGTCTGCGCAGACTAGACAAAAGGGACCGCAAGGGTCAAAAGGTAAAAAGGAAAAAGTTATGCAAGGTATCTGACCAAACCGGTAATCTGTGGGGTTCGAGTCCTCTGCAGTGTTTGGTCTGCCACTTTGGTCATTTTGAAAACCCAGAAATGACAGTGGAAAAAGTGAATCATGGACTAAGGCAACGGAAGGCATTTGGCCAAAGGAAGGATCAATTGACTACAATGTGCACGAAAAATTAGGAGACCTTGTGTCGACATTTGGGGAGGAAGACCAGGCTTATTATGATTTATTTTGGAAATTGTGGGATGATGATCCCATTAGAATACAATATGGCTTTGGGAAGCGAGCTGATCAAGGAAAAGGACCCATAGCCCAGTCCCTGGGTGAGCAGTTCCAGCCCATTTTTGCCTGGCCAGCAAGGGCATGGAGCAGCTCCCTTTCTCTTCCCAGGAAATGGGGGTATGGAGAAAAAGGGCAGTCCAAGTTTTCATCAGCTCCCTGGGGAAGGAACGTTTAGACTAAGACTATCGTTGGGGAAGAGGCCATTTTAAAATGCTCCATGGCACTCTGTGCATGCTCCTTGGAGCCTTTGCAATTTGCGTAATCTCTTCCTCCAGCTGGAACGTTTTTCACCCCAGGCTTGTGAAAACCAAGAGTTACTAGCAGTTTTTGCTTTGTTTTGTTTTCTAAGTATGTCTGTGCATCCAGTGTTTTGACTGTTTGTGTGTCTGAACCCTCTGTTGTGTTCTCTCAGGAAGATGCTCTGGGTTACCATAGATGCCCATTGGCCCTTAAGGCCCTGCTTCCACAGTTTGCTCCCTTGATGGAGAAACAGCCGCTTGAGAAGTATTAAAAAATATTAAGGTTACTGCTAGAACCCCTTATTTATAGGAAAGAACAAACTATTGCAGGAGATGAGGGGAGCACATGTAAGGACAGCTGCCATGCTTGCAGCTATCCTTGATTTCTATAACTGTATGCCTTGTTTGTAAGAAAGTTGATGAATGGTAACTGTATGTACTGTAGACAGGAAGTTTGAGAAAGTGCCATGCTCTAGAAGGAACCAGAAGAGATGGTCTGAGTGGGAAGGAAGCAAGAGGAAAGTTTGTGCTTTATATGGTGAGTAATAAGAAAGTTTAAGAAATGTGATTCAGAGAGCCTGAAGGCATGTGTTGTGTGTCTGGATCTGATTGATTGTTGCAATTGGGTCTGAATCTGTCTTTGGTAATGCACGTGAAGGCATTTTAGCAAAGAAAGAAAGGCATTAGAAAGGAAACAGGAATATTTAACACACTTTTGGTTAATGAAGCATTGCCTTGGGAACTCCTTGCCACTGTGAAGGAGGTGACAAGTCATTGCTAAGTGTATGTACCAATTTTTCTTCCCTTTTCTTGAAGCCAAGGAAAGGAAGGCAAACGGTTTTTTTAAAGAGAGCCAGCTTGGTGTAGTGGTAAAGGCACCAGGGTAGAAACTGGGAACATTGAGTTCTAGTCCTACCATTGTTGCAAAGAAGCCAGCTGGGTGATTTTGGGCCAGTCATTTTTCTCTCAGCCCTAGGAAGGAGGCACTGGCAAGCCACTTCTGAAATCATTGCCAAATGATTACCAGGGCTCATCCAGGCATTTGCCAGGAGGAAAAAAAAAAAAAAAAAATCAGGGGAGAAACCCCCCTCAACCTAATGTTTTTTTTCAGGAAAATGTCATGAAAAGTTTCCTACTCTTATTGTTTTGAGGCTTTAGTTCCCAGAAAATGAAAGCCCTAAAGCAATACCTTTTTTTTCCCACTCTGTCCTGCCTCCTTGAGTGTGCCTCTTGCTAATTTCTGCCCCCCCCCCATGTATATGTGTGTGCATGTGTGGCCTTAAGCCACCCCATCTTTGCTCTTTGTTTGACCCTACCTGTTAATGCTTCAGATATACAGATGGAAGGTTGTGAATGGTCTTTTGTCTACCAAGTCCCAGTTTATCTGAGCTACACCTAACGACTTCAACAACAGCTACTAACTATTTCAACCTCTGCAGTGCTTACATGTGATATACAGTTGAGCTGTTAAGAATGAGTTAGACTTTGTTTTTCTTTTAAACGTCCCTGTAAAACTTATAAGAGATGCCAGCCAAGCAGTAGGAATGCATGCTTGAACAATAAATTGAACTAAGCTAGAGAAAAGGAAAGGGCACCACCAAGTATAGCAACAGGCAATAAATCTGGTTTCCCAAAACAACTATCATCTACTGCAGCTTCTGGACCATAGTTAAGCTATTCAAAGGTTTCTTTATCTTATTTCTGAGTCACTCATTGCTTTTTATAGGACCCCCATGCTTTCCCTTAACTTTCTCTTCTCTTGCACGTTTATGGACTCTGACCTTTCGCATCTCCTCAGGGTCATCTGCTAAGAAAGCCTCTAGCAGAAGCCTCCTAGACAGAAGCTTTACTCCTTTCCCTCCTTTGCCATCCCTCTGATCTACAGTTTGCCCGTTTCCCCACAAATGTGGCTATAAGGAGCAAACAAAAGGGTGTGTGTGTGTGGAAGTTTATATTTTGTTCCAGGACAAGCAATCTAAATGGCCAGATACCCCAAGATCCTGATGGGCAGACCAAAAGAAGCACTCCATGAACTGACTTGACACCAGACCAGCCTTGCAGCTACCTCCAGTCTAAGAGTCAAAGTGAGAAAGAGCTCTGCAAAACTCTACCAAAAGGCTCCAGGTGCATAGGAAAGCTGATGTCCCCTTTTCTGCACATTACCACCCAAAGGCTGGTAAGAATCAAAGAAAGAAGCATTAGGCTGAATTATAAGATTAGGTTTGTCTGTCTGTCTCTCTCTGCTACATTTGGTTTCCTTCTTCCTCTCCCATAGAAGGCAAGAGCTCCCATTTTCCTCTGAAATCAGTATCCCAGGTTTTCAAGCTGCCTCAGTTAAACAATTGCAACACAAACCAAGGAGTCTCAATGTTAATATTCCTGTTTCCCCAGCCAGGTTGTTAGACTGGGCAAGTGCTTGCTGCCCATTCACTGGGTTAGCACATGAGCCCAAGAAGGAACATACACTGGAAGCTGGGAGGAAAGGAAGTGTGTGGGTTCCCCTTTGCCCCACCTGGTGCCTTAACGCAGGCATGTGGTAACACCCTCCTGCAGACAATAAATGCATCTGACTGCTGGGCCAGGGCTCTAAGTCAGATGGCCTCCCATAGAATGGCACGGAATGTGTATGAGGAGCTTGGCCTACAGTATTGCCATCATAACTATGTGCCCAGTATTTTTAGAACAGATAGCATGTGATACAGCACCAAAGCAATTGGCCCCTACACAAAGAATTGCTAGCAAATAGTTTCTAGAGTAGGTTAGTTCTAGACCAGATTCTTGCAGCCAAAGGTGGTGTTTGTACAGAAACAGGACAGAATGCTGTACCTTTGCACCTAAGAGCCAAGGAAAAGGTCCATTCTGCGCCTATGAGACCCCACAGCTGCAAGAAGCCATTGACTGAACCCTTTGACGTCTATGGGAGATCATGCTGGTTGCTGGAATCATCCGAAGCATCACTTCAATGGGACTTTGAGGCATGGACTTAATCTTTTTCACCCTTCTAGCCAAGATGTGGACTGGAAAACGCAAGCTAAGGACCAACTCTTCTCCAGACTACTTCAGTATTTGGACCTGGTTAAGAACCTTGGTCAGTGCCATTGTTGTTAAAATCGTTTTAATTGTAATAACCTGTATTACCCTTCAGTGTACGCCTGTATGTATTTCTGTAAGTAAAACCTGCTTACCTAAAAGAGCCAGAGCTGAATTGCCTTATCAAGTAGAATTGAAAGAGCTAAGTGACTCATCAGTGAAATGGATCACTGAAGAGTCAACGGGGGGAATTGAAGGATTGAACTCTATGAAACCCCCTTCCTATGGAATGTGTACATGTTCAGCAGAATGTATGAACTGTGGATGCCACAGAAAATCTTAATTAAGGACAAATAGTTAATCTCTTCGCAGGAAGGAAATCTTGATTGCATCCACCTTTGTTTATCTCACAGAATCCCTGTGAGATAACCACCTAACACCAGACCCCTTTCCTTCTCTTATCAAAATTCCAGGATATTCATAACTAACTTGTGATGTCTGTAAATTAAATTGTGATATCTGAAATCTTTAATGAAATCTTGACCTTTACACTTCTGTTAAATCCTAAAAAAACTTATATCCTGTGTGATGTATGTGTTAGAGATCTGAAATGTATAAAAACAGATGCTTCTTTTGTCTGGGGCCCTCCTTTTCAGAGGAGGTTGCCCCCTATTACTTGAGCTCAATTAAAAGGGTTATCCTATTTCTCGTCTTGGTGTGAATTTATTTTGGGTTCTTCGTACCAAGTTAAACGTGCTTGGACACGGGACCAACTTTGGGTCCAACATGGATACCAGACTCAGATAATAAAAACTTCCTTTTGTTGATAATCTATGTATGCAATTATCTGAATAACATGAGGCATTTAGGCCTTTTAAATTTTAGGAATTTTAAGTTTCACAAGCATACAAAATATAGTATGGTATATGCAAATTAATGCAGAACATATGTTCTTTAAAGCACATTTCTATGCACGCCCTATCAGAAATAAATCCTATTGGGTTCAGTGGGTCTTATGCAGCCTTATAGAAGTCTGGAATTTAACAATTGAGAAAGAAGAAAGAACCAGATATATTTCAATTCAGATGTTGGGTTTTTTGTTCTTAATGGATGGTGATAACATGTGGTTCCAAAACTGCAGAAATTATAGATCTGTGAGCTAGAGCTCTTCAGTCTTAATCTGTAAACTCTTTTTTTCTCTAGGATACATCACAATGAATTTCCAGAATCTCTACAACACATCCGTAAGTGCAATATATATAGCATAATTCAGAGGACATGAAGAAAGGTCTTTTTCTTCCAACCTTGCTCAGAATTATCTCTAAATTCCCTTTTTATTTTTCAATAAAAAAAGACAGTACGAACTGATTCCTGATGCTGTTTTTTCAGTCCCTGCTGTTACTATACACTGGTCCTTAAATCCACTGATCCGAAAGGGCATTGCTTATTTTAACCCTGAATCAACATTTATCCTCATTTCAAAATTTACAACAACAGTCAATGGCCCTTACTAAGCTTTGTAAGTCTCAGTTGCACAAAATCATACTCTTTGGCAAGCTTAAATTATGCACAGACATTGGGCCCTAATGCCTGCGCATGGAAACAATTTATCTTTGGCTTTACAAGCTTAACTGGGTTCACAGTAAGAAATCCACTTCCCTGCTGTGCTGTAGGTTTCTTTTCCCATCCCTCAAGAAAAAAAAAATTATACAGGAACAGAACTCCCTTGCTGACTTTGGGGTTGATGAAAATGTCTTGGAATCGACAAGTTGGACAGGGGAAATCTATTATTTAGCCATTTTTGCAATAATTTGTTATTACTCCCTGAATCGATACTGCAGCAGCTCTTTCACCCAGCAAGGATGTGATTGGCGGTCTCCATGGGGATTTGCTTCACACTCTCCAAGTTGTTACAGCAGCCATGGACATAAGTGCAACACTTGTGATAAACATTCGCTTAGAATGAGCCATCAGCTTTGGCCTTTTCTGCCCTTTAAAGGCCTGTTTGCTTCAGCATTAGACATGGAAAAGACTACAGTGGAGCATTCCCAGGCTCTGTTCAAGATTGAAAATGGCCGGGTCACATACAGTATACTGCTTGCGAAAGGTGGGGTGACTCTATCCAGGCTGCTCAAATCCAGATGCTCACTAGGTGGCAGCAAATAGTTAGCTTACTCTTTCTCTCTTTGCTGCCAAATAGTGACTCTCCAGATGTGTGCAAGCCAGGCATGTAGCCCTAAGAGAGGGGCTCCACCCTGTTCAATAATAATAGTAACTGTTCAACATGATAGGCTCAGGTGGCTTTGGGCCCAGTCTCGGTGCTTTTGAGAGAAACAAAAGTCACACGAGAGCTTTGCGGACCAACACACATCTGCCCAAAGATGTGCATTGGCAATCCAGCTATGCACCCATGGCAGTAATGCCCACGGTCACCTGAATGAGTGCTGTAAACATTCAGTGCATGCCTCTTTGGGAAAAGGAAGATTGTGAAAGGGAATGCCCACCTTTTTCAAATATCTGAAGGGATGTTATACAGAAGAGGAGAAAGGCTGGCTCACTGCTATCCAAGAGAACAGGTTTGCCTCCAGTTGGCTTAAGTTACAGGAGGGTAGACTGCAGCTGAATGGTAGGAGAACCTGCTTTCCCTTCAGAAGATTTTCAGAGAGAGGATGGACAGCCATCTGCGATGGGAGGGAGATGCTCTGGCTCACTGAGTAGGAAACTGGATTATGTAGCCTATAAAACTCCTCTAAGCAATGTTTAGCATAGGAGCTTTTGTGATTTGCAAAGTCCTATGTTTTTTTTATGTGTGGGTGCCGAGGCAAATCCCTTCTGCCCCCCTTGCTGGGGGGCAGCAGTGGGTTAGGGTTTGTGGTGCAGGTTCTTCAGTATTACTCTTTCACGGGATGCGTAAGGGCTTATCAAGGTATGAGCCCGACATTTGCTTATTAGTATTCAAAGTACTCTAGGCCTCTGTCAGGAGGCGTACTGCCACATCTGCAATATGCAAACTAGACCCAGTTCAGCAGCAGCGGCAGCAGCGGCAGCAGCAGCGGGGAAATGGCAGCCCCCATCCCCATCTCTAGATTGCATCTGATATATGCAGAGAACTCTATTGATGGCATTATGCCCATGGTGAGAATCAAGTTGTGATGGGCAGGAATGTTGCATACAGAAGTGGGGTGGTCCCCTTTTTGAAATGTGCCCAGCTGGGTTTCGGGTATGGTATCAGCTGAGACCTCAGGGCAGGGGTGGCGGTGTGGCAATTGTCATCCGGGAATCACTTAAGGCTTTCAGGGGTGCTGCTGCACAAGTTGCTGGGTGTGAGACCCTGTTTGTTAAGTTGGGCTCTAGGGATCAGTTGGGATTCTTGCTACTGTACCAGCCTCCTTGCTGCGTAGCTACTTCCCTGCCTGAGCTGCTTGACTCCATTTCTGAGTTGGCGGTGGAGTTCCCCAGACTTGTGGTCTTGGGGGACTTCAATCTGCCTTCCCTGGGAGTAGGGTCTGAGGCAGCTCAGGAGTTCATGGCCACCATGACAGCCATGGACCTATCCCTGGTCAACCAGGGCCCAACACGGGACAGTGGTCATACCTAATGTGGTTTTCCTCTTGGAACAGTGTCAATGTGATCTGGAACTGGGGGAGCTTTTAGGGTCCCCCTTGTCATGGTCAGATCACACTCTGATTACCATGGGATTCTCTGGTGCCACTATCCACCGCAGTAAGGCAGGACCTATTAGATTGGTCCACCCTCAGCGACTGATGGACCCTGATGGGTTTCAGAGGGAGCTGAGGTTGTTCCTGCTGATTTGCTGCATGGTCCATCTAAAGCCTTGGCGGCCACTTAGAACAAGAGGGCTGCCAAGGCCTTGGATTGGATCGTGCCTATGTGACCTCTCTCCACTCTCCTTGGTTCATAGAAGAATTTAGGGAGATGAAATGGGAGAAGAGAATCTAGAGCATTGCTGGCACTCAATGAGGGACGAATTGAACCGAACATGGGTTGGAGCAGCTGTTAAGGCCTACTTTGTGGCGGTAAGGGCGGCAAAGAAACAATACTTCTCCATCCTTATTGCATCATCAGATAACTGTCCCACAGCCTTGTTTCGGGTGACACATGCCCTCTTGGGTAGAGAGGGCACGGAGATCCCCCTACAAGGCCATGCGGAAGAATTTGCTCAGCATCTGTTGGACAAAGTTGCTCAAATTTGTTCTCAGTTGGATGCCCGGCCTTGCTGTGGGTCCCAGGTAGATGCCTGGGGTGAAGTCTGGCCCTTTTATCTGGGAATGGTTTGAACTTGTTGGGCCTGAGGAAGTGGATAGGGTCCTTATGACTGTAAGCTCGGCCACATGCTCTTTAGATCTATGCCTCTCCTGGCTAACTAAAGTGGCCCGGGAGGTGTCGTGTGGGTGTGTTCTAGTGGTGGTGAATTCCTCCTTGAGTGAGGGGATTGTTTCTCCACCCCTAAAGGAGGCATTGGTTCACCCCCTCCTCAAGAAACCACTGCTGGATCCCACCATACTGGACAACTTTTGTCCAGTATCTAACCTCCCCTTTGGGGGGGAAGGCAGTGGAGAAGGTGGTTGTGCAGCAGCTTCAGAGGACTCTGGATGAAGCAGATTATCTGGACCCTTTTCAGTCAGGATTCAGGCCTGGGTATGGGATGGAAACAGCATTAGTCGCACTTTTAGATGATCTCTAGCAGGAGCAGGATGGAAGTTGTGCATCCATCCTTGCTCTGCTTGACCTCTCAGCGGCCTTCAATACCATCAACCATGGTATCCTTCTAGACCAGCTCCGGGGATTGGGGGTGGGTAGCACTGTATTGTGCTGGTTCTCCTTCTTTCTCTGGGGTCGATACCAATCATTGGTGATTGGGGGGGGGGAGATCCTGCCCTTGGCCCCTATTATGTGGGTTGCCACAGGGTTTGGTGCTCTCTCCACTCCTATTTAACAACTACATGAAGTTGCTGGGCGAGATCATCTGTCACCATGGGGTGAGGTATCATCAGTACGCTCATCAGTACACTCTCTGCCCCTGGTGAACTAAGCAATGCTGTTGATGTCCTATCCTGGTGCCTGGAGGATGTGGGGGCCTGGATGGGGAACAATAGGCTTCACCTGAACCCTGGCAAGACTGAGCAGCTCTGGGTTTTGGGGCCCTCCAGTTCAGGGACCATGCCATCTTTGCTATTGGATGGGGTTGCACTGCCCCAAACAGACCCAGTGCACAACCTGGGAGTCCTGGACTCGTGACTCCTGCTCAAGGAGCAGGTGGCAGTCATGGCTAGGAGGGCCTTTCCACAACTTCATGTTGTGTGCCAGCTGCACCTGTTCCTGAATCAGAAGGCTCTTCTCACAGTCACTCATATCCTGGTCACTTCCTGGGTAGACTACTGTAATGTGTGAGATGGGCAGTTTCCAAATTTGAAATATAAATAAATAAAATAAATAAATGTGCTCTACACAGGGCTGCCCTTGAAGAGTATCTGGAAGCTTCAGCTGGTACAAAATATGGCAGCGCAGGCAGTTATGTGTGCCCCTAGAACAGCACACGTTACACCTCTGCTCCATGAGCTGTACTGGTTGCCAGTTTGCTTCCAGATCCAATTCAAGGTGCTGTTTTTGACCTTTAAAGCCCTTCATGGCATGGGGCCGGGTTATTTGAGACTGCCTCTGCCTGATTACATCTGCCCATCCCATCAGGTCTGGGAGAAGAGGTATGTTGCGGGTCCCGTCTGCCAAGGAGTTATATCTGGCGGGACCCAGGAGATGGGCCTTTTCTGCTGTGGTACCCGCTCTATGGAACATCATTCCCCCCGAAGTGCAACAAGCCCCATCCTTGACATCCTTCTGGAAGTCCCTCAAAACATTATTGTGTCAACAGGCTTGGGAATCTCAAGGTAACTAGTGAGGTGGCTGCATTGCCTATAACATCAAATCCTCTCTGCTAATCTGTTGATAGTAAATACTGATGGGTGTTTTTAATTGTAGAATTTTTTAATATTGTTTATTTTATAGTTTGTTTTTTATTGTACACTGCCCAGAGTCACATTTTGTGAGATGGGCTGTTATATAAATATGATTGATTGATTGATTGATTGATAAATAAATAAATAAATAGTGTGCAATAGTGCCCCTGTATTTGTACAAAGCTCAACAGGGGCAAACTCAGGGGCATTTATGTATTTTATATGTCAGAGTGCACACACAGAAATGTACACTATCAAGGAATATCCTGTTTATATTTTATAGAATGTGATAATTTTCTGGCAGTTTTCCTTCTGACCCCTTTGATTCCTTCTGTCTTGCTCTTCCCATTTTCTTTCCATGTTTTTCCACTTACTAGAAGAAACTTCTAAACGGTGCTCTCTGACGGCCCAACAGTTAACAAAAGAGCTAGACCCTGAAATCAGACTGAAAGAGAAGTAGCCACCCAAAAGAAGATGATTAGGAAGAGGGATTAGCTAATTAATACAATCCAATGTCATTTCATCTTGAATTTTTCAGAAAGACACTCTCTCAAGTCTCATGAAAGAGACCCTCCACTCTAGACCCCTCAAGTGACCCTGGCAATGTATGCCAGAAAAAAAAAGATCAAACCAAATTCAGGTTTCTGTTGCAAAATCATAATGGGCTTCCTTAAGCATCATCATTGCACTGCTTATGGTTTAACGCTAATTCACTAGGCCAAGACTTTAAAAAACTGCACTGTAAATATGTCCTTGACCACAGAACTCATTCTGGCTTTCTATGTTATTCAGGGTAGTGAAATAGAATAAAGCAACTCTGGTTTCCTGTTTTATTTTATGTTTTATTTTGAGCGAAACTACTGATTGTGATAGTCTTTCCCAGTTTCCATACTATTTAAAACATCAAAACTAGACTTGGATTTGGAATTGGTTGATATCACAGAAGGCTCTGGGTCAGAATACATGGGAGGGGTGTCCATTATTTCCAAATGTCCATTAAATCTGAAAATAGAATATTTGTCTCCAGTTATTTATATTATTTATAGTCTCTGGCAAAGGAGATCGTTACCTTGTCGTGGTGCTGGAGCCTGAGCACCTCAATGAGCACCATGAGCTAAACCGTGAAGGGACACCCAAGATGGGAAGGTCATGGAAGAGAGGTCAGACTAAATACGATCCCTGGGGAAGGTAATGGCAACCCACCCCAGTATTCTTGCCATGAAAACTAAATGGATCAGTACAACCAGAGATATGTCAGTATACCATCGGACGATGGGACTCCCAGGTCGGAAGATGGTCAAAATGCTACTGGGGAGGAACAGAGGTTAAGTTCAACTAGCCCCAGACGTGATGACGCAGCTAGCTCAAAGCCGAAAGGACGGCTAGCGGCCGACGGTGCTGGTGGTGAACGACGAATCCGATGTTCTAAAGATCAACACACCATAGGAACCTGGAATGTAAGATCTATGAGCCAGGGCAAATTGGATGTGGTTATTGGTGAGATGTCAAGATTAAATATAGACATTTTGGGTGTCAGTGAACTGAAATGGACTGGAATGGGTCACTTCACATCAGGTGACCACCAGATCTACTACTGTGGACAAGAGGACCACAGAAGAAATGGAGTAGCCTTCATAATTAATAATAAAGTGGCTAAAGCAGTGCTTGGATACAATCCAAAAAACGATAGAATGATCTCAATTCGAATTCAGGGTAAGCCATTTAACATCACAGTGATCCAAATATACGCCCCAACCACAGATGCTGAAGAAGCAGAAGTAGATCAGTTCTATGAGGATATGCAGCACCTACTGGATAATACACCAAAAAGAGATGTTATTTTCATTACGGGAGACTGGAATGCTAAGGCGGGTAGTCAAATGACACCTGGAATTACAGGCAAGCATGGTCTAGGAGAACAAAATGAAGCGGGGCATAGGCTGATATAATTTTGCCAAGACAATTCACTGCGCATAACAAACACTCTCTTCCACCAACCTAAAAGGCGACTTTATACATGGACTTCACCAGATGGTCGACACCGAAATCAGATTGACTACATCCTTTGCAGCCAAAGGTGGCGGACATCTATACAGTCGGGAAAAACAAGACCTGGAGCTGACTGTAGTTCAGATCACAAACTTCTTATTGCACAATTTAGAATCAGACTAAAGAGAATAGGGAAGACCCACAGATCAGTTAGATATGAGCTCACTAACATTCCTAATGAATATGCAGTGGAAGTGAAGAATAGATTTAAGGGACTAGATTTAGTAGATAGGGTCCCAGAAGAACTATGGACAGAAGTTCGCAACATTGTTCAGGAGGCGGCAACAAAAACGTCCCAAAGAAAAAGAAAACCAAGAAGGCAAGATGGCTGTCTGCTGAGACACTGGAAGTAGCCCAAGAAAGAAGGAAAGCAAAAGGCAACAGTGATAGGGGGAGATATGCCCAATTAAATGCAAAATTCCAGAGGTTAGCCAGAAGAGATAAGGAATTATTTTTAAACAAGCAATGTGCGGAAGTGGAAGAAGACAATAGAATAGGAAGGACAAGAGACCTCTTCCAGAAAATTAGAAACATCGGAGGAAAATTCCAGGCAAAAATCGGTATGATCAAAAACAAAGATGGCAAGGACCTAACAGAAGCAGAAGGGATCAAGAAAAGGTGGCAAGAATATACGGAAGATCTGTACAGGAAGGATAATAATATCGGGGATAACTTTGACGGTGTGGTCAGTGAGTTAGAGCCAGACATCCTGAAGAGTGAGGTTTAATGGGCCTTAAGAAGCATTGCTAATAACAAGGCAGCAGGAGACGATGGTATCCCAGCTGAACTGTTTAAAATCTTGCAAGATGATGCTGTCAAGGTGATGCATGCCATATGGCAGCAAATTTGGAAAACACAAGAATGGCCATCAGATTGGAAAAAATCAACTTATATCCCCATACCAAAAAAGGGAAACACTAAAGAATGTTCAAACTATCGAACAGTGGCACTTATTTCACATGCCATTAAGGTAATGCTCAAGTTCTTGCAAGGTAGACTCCAGCAATTCATGGAGCGAGAATTGCCAGAAGTACAAGCTGGGTTTAGAAAAGGCAGAGGAACTAGAGACCAAATTGCCAATATCCGCTGGATAATGGAGAAAGCCAGGGAGTTTCAGAAAAACACCTATTTCTGTTTTATTGACTATTCTAAAGCCTTTGACTGTGTGGATCATAACAAATTGTGGCAAGTTCTTGGTGGTATGGGGATACCAAGTCATCTTGTCTGCCTCCTGAGGAATCTGTATAACGACCAAGTAGCAACGGTAAGAACAGACCACGGAACAACGGACTGGTTTAAGATTGGGAAAGGAGTACGGCAGGGCTGTATACTCTCACCCTACCTATTCAACCTGTACGCAGAACACATCATGCGACTTGAATCCAAGGCTGGAGTTAAAGTCGCTGGAAGAAACATTAACAATCTCAGATGTGCAGATGATACCACTTTGATGGCTGAAAGCGAGGAGGAGCTGAGGAGCCTTATGAGGAAAGTGCAAAAGCTGGGTTGCAGTTAAACCTCAAAAAAACCAAGATTATGGCAACCAGCTTGATTGATGACTGGCAAATAGAGGGAGAAAAAGTGGAGGCAGTGACAGACTTTGTATTTCTAGGCGCAAAGATTACTACAGACGCTGACTGCAGCCAGGAAATCAGAAGACATCTACTTCTTGGGAGGAGAGCAATGACAAATCTTGATAAAATAGTTAAGAGCAGAGACATCACACTGACAACAAAGATACGCATAGTCAAAGCAATGGTATTCCCCGTAGTAACCTATGGCTGCGAGAGCTGGACCATAAGGAAGGCTGAGCGAAGGAAGATAGATGCTTTCGAACTGTGGTGTTGGAGGAAAATTCTGAGAGTGCCTTAGACTGCAAGAAGGTCAAACCAGTCCATACTCCAGGAAATCAAGCCAGACTGCTCACTTGAGGGAATGATATTAAAGGCAAAACTGAAGTACTTTGGCCACATAATGAGAAGACAGGATACCCTGGAGAAGAAGCTGATGCTAGGGAAAGTGGAAGGCAAAAGGAAGAGGGGCCGACCAAGGGCAAGATGGATGGATGATATTCTGGAGGTGACGGACTTGACCTTGGGGGAGCTGGGGATGGCGATGGCTGACAGGAAGCTCTGGCGTAGGCTGGTCCATGAAATCACGAAGAGTCGGAAGCGACTGAACGAATAAACAACAACAATGCTATTTATGTAGTGATGTCATTGAGCAAATAATGTAAATGGATGCAAATAATGTAATTTGCATCATTTTTACATCATTACCCAAATGACCTAAATTGCTGCAGATATCGAAAAATTTTGGTAAAATTAACATAAGCGTAGCTGCCTCATCTGAATGTGTCCATTTTAATTTGGGAGGGGGGATATCTGGAATGAAATTTTGTCCGAAGCCTGCTAAATGGAGGTCCATTGAATTGAGGTTTTACTGTACATATGGGTATGCATACAAACACATGTACACCATACCTTTAGGAAGTCAAAGCATCTGAGCATGTAGGCTACCTTCTCAGCATTCTTTCCCTCATTAAGGAAATCAAGTTCAACAGGCAGGTTCTTCTTAGCTTCTTCCACTAACCACATGAACTCAAAGTCTGGGAAGATTTGCTTCACAACCAAGATGAGGATCTGAAATCATAAGAAATGAATCCTTATTGTTATAGCTGAATTCATAACATAAATTGGAAGGGATAATTTAGACCACTCCATCCAACACTTCATCCAGTGCAGGAATCCAAATTAAAGCATTTTAGAGCGATGGTTGTCTAGCTCTGGTTGAACACATTGCACATTTCTGTATAATTGATTCCATTTTTGAGCTGCTCTTGCTGTTAAATGTTTTCTAACATTTAATCAGAATCTGTCTTCCTGTAATTTAAATTATTATTATTATTATTATTATTATTATTATTATTATTATTATTATTATTGTGTGTGCTGTACCCTGGAGCAAGAGAGAACATGTCTTGTTCTTTTTTTACATCACAGCCTTCCAAGTACTTGAAGAGTGCTATCATATCCCCACTGGGTTGTCTTTTCTCAAGACGAAATATACCGAGTTCCTTCAGTCTATCTCCATAGGACTTAGTTTCTACTCCCCAGTCATACTTGTTGCCCTTTCCTGAATCTGCTCCAGTTTCTCTGAATCCTTCTTAAAATGTGGACACAGTACTTGAGATGGGATAAAACCGAAAATAGTTGAATGATTCCTTTCCATTATTTGGAAATTATACCTCTGTTGATGCAGCCTAAAACTGCATTTGCTTTCTTTGCAGTCATGTCACACTGCTTCCTCATATTTGGTTTGAAAACAACTACCTCTGAGACCTTTTTTACTCTGTTGAAGTAACTGTCCAATTATCTTCTGTTGTGGAGCCTCCTTTCATCAGCTGAAGTGTGGCTATTTGCTACTCCAATCCTTTGACCTTTCAGGGCTACTGTGAGCTTGCATTTGCTGCATTTGCATTTGCTCCAAATATATATCATGTTGTTTTCAGACAGGGAGGCAAACTTGGCACAAACACTGCAAATCACAATTATACAGTCCTGTCCATTCATTTTCACTTTTGCTTCTTAGGGCATCATTAGTAGAAAGACTACTGTTTCTTCTTTCATTCTTAGGTTTCAGGTTAGTACAAACTCTTTAGTTAGAGGGAAAATTTGTTATGGATTCCCTCTTAAACTGCCACAAAATTTCCCTAACAAACTTCTATTCAAGTATTTTGTGAGATTGCTCCCTGGAATATGTCTATCTTACAGTATATTCCTCTTACATTCTCTGCTTACTCTGTAGGAAGCAGTCATTTAATTAACCCCAGAGGACAATCAGCAGCTCTCAAATTAAAGTGGCAGAATTGAAAAGGGATGGGCAGGCTTACCTCTGGTCAAATCACTTTTGGAAGTCATTGTACTATATAAATAGAAACATAGGGAAAAAAACCTGGAAATCCTTCTTCCAAACTGCCACCAAGTGGAAAAAAAAGTTTGGGTTTTGAATTCAAGAAAGCCACCTAAAGGAGCAATGTTTAGGAAAATCCATACATTGCATTTTCCACATATTGACTTGAAAAAAATGCCATCTGCTTAGTCTAATCTCAAAAACAAATGATCTTAAGTTAATAAAGAGTTTCTACATTGTACGAATTTGAAGATGGAGCAAGATAGTCTATGAACCAAACCAAAGCACAGAGATAAAGAAAATTCTAACTCTGCCATCTTGTAGTTATCCACATTTTTGCAGCCCAGTTGCAGTAGCCCTAATATAAAGAATATTACATATATACACATACATATACAGACACACAGACATACATCATATATCTGAGGTACAGTATGTAACAGAGATGCAACAACATTTGATGTATTGGATAGCGTACTGCTTTATATGGTTGCAGCAGCATCCACAGAAACGTCAATTTGATTCCCCACTCCCCTCCCTTGAATATGTCTTTGCATATCCACCCATTATATGCATTTTGACTGGAAATGTCTCAAATCACCTAAGATGTTTATGATGTAAATTGTAAAGTTCTCTAACTTAAGCGGGATAAAAGAACACTGTGCTGTTCCACATCTATTTTTTTTTACAATGAATCACTCCTTTGCTTTAATTTAATAAGCATGATAGAGAAAGGTCCAATATAAGTTCTACCATCTTTCTACTTTTCTTTCCACTGCTAGAACATTGTGAAGTTAAAAATCTCCAGTGCTACCTTTTTCAATATGGATTAGTTAATCATTATCAGGGTTTCACTAGGGTAATGTGCCTTTAATTGGAAGTTTCCTCTTGCTTTTTATTTTATTTATTTATTTATTTATTTTATTTATTGTTTGATTTATATCACTGCCCATCTCCCCCCACAAGGGGACTCTGGGCGGTTACTCTATAGTTGTTCTACTCTATAGTTGTTCATATGACAGCAGAAGCTGGTAAAAATAGTCTTTTATTGCTACTTAATTAATCTGCCCCTTTCTGTTTCCTGCAGAGGATTTTTTTTCCTTACTAATTTCCTTCCATGTTTTTTATAAGAACACAAGAGTAGCCCTGTTGTATCAGGCTAAAGCCCATTCTAGTCAACATTTTTGTTTCTTACAATGAGCAACCAGGTGCCTCTGAGATGCTTCTAAGCAGGAGATGGAAACATAACCTTTTACCACCATTGTTCCCCTGCAAATAGTATTTGACAATATGCTGCTCCCAACCCACAGGTAACATTGAGTGTTCAAAATAATAGCCCTTCATAGACCTGTCTTCTATGAATTTATCCAATTCCTCTTTTAAAGCCAACAGTGAAATCTTACTGTTTATTAAAAGAAATGGAGCAAGGGAGAAGAGGAAAATAATATAGGAAACTGACTAATTACTGGGCAAGAAGGAAACAATGCATTAGTAATAATGACATCTTGCTGAATAAGAAGCAGTAACAGAAGCTAAGAGAAAGAAGCTACTAATTAATTTTGCAGGGGGGCTTTGCAAAAGGATCAGAGTAAATACATCCAGGATCATATTAACTATTGCATGCAACTACTGCATGGAATTCCTATTTTAATTCCCGTCCCTGCAGACCTGAAAAGCAATATGTCACCAGTATGGATGCTTTAGTATGGAAACAACCATCTTGGAAAGATGGGGAATAGATGAATATAATGATAGAAAAATGGAAGCAATGCTTTAATCCTCAAATGTGGTCATATGATGAAGATACCACTTTAGTTTGCCTCACTGAGATCTACAGTAGATAGAAAAACTGGAGGAAACTTATCTATCCTGTTTCTGTCTGCAAAAATTCTGATGTTCTGCCAATGCAGGGCTAAGAAGAACACAATTGCCAAAGTGATTATGTGTACTCTCTAAGCTCTTGGTCTCCCTCACAAGGATTCCAGTTTGGCTGATTCTGAGTATCAAGTGGAATGGGCTCTGAGGAAAGGAAAGGAGTGTGTTCTTGCTTAATGGTCTCCATAACTAACTTCTTCAGGTTACTGCATAAAATGTGATATGTAATAATGGTGCTAAATAACTGTGTGTGTGAATCACTGGTTCAAATAATCAAATAAATCACATTTGGTGAGTTCACACAACACCCCAAGCTAAAACCCATAACTTGTAAACCAAACTGGCCAGGTTCAAAAAACATGCTGAGCCAAAAACAAAGAAAACACTAGACAGTTTAGCATGTTGGGGGAATACTGTGCTTGTGATAGGTATATGTGTCTTGATTGTGTTAAACATGATACGCACAACCTTTTCAGCACCAATGACATATGCTGGCAATAGCGGCAGGCACAACAGCAGCATGGGGGGAAGAAATAGCAGAATGTGGAGAAATGGGAAATAGTGAGAGAGGACCAGCAAGTGGGAGGTTCAAAGCCAATTGGCATGCTGTATTAACAGAACATATCAACAAAAACCGATGGTAGCAATGATAAATCAGAGGCCATTGTGGAACGGGTTAAAAAGTTTCAGAAAAGTCTCTTTGTAGGGAGATACTTAGTCTGCTGGCTATTGGTTGTCTGCCTATGGTTTAAATAACACGCTCAGATAAAATTTTATGCAGATATAGAGATCCAGCTTGAAAATGCAAGAAGCCGTCTCTGTTTGATTAGTTACATACA
The DNA here is from genome assembly GCA_023362775.1 of Charina bottae. Classification (NCBI taxonomy): domain Eukaryota; kingdom Metazoa; phylum Chordata; class Lepidosauria; order Squamata; family Charinaidae; genus Charina; species Charina bottae. Next base: position 122,304,112 of record JALMGJ010000001.1, read on the forward strand.
CACACAACACTTAGATACAGTATACACTACTTCTCTTTCACATAGCAGTTGAAAAATATGCAGTTTATTTTCTGAAACTGTTTGTTTGTTTGAAAGATTTATACAGCTGCCCATCTGAAGCCACTCTGGGTAGCTCACAACAAACCTTTAGCTTTTAACAAGCTAAAGACATCCTCATTGAAATAAAAGAATCATAATGCCAGAAGAGATCCAACCTGAATTTTTCAGCCTGCCTGCATTAGGGATAATGGAGAGCATTTTTGAAGTGGTTACAGAAAGCCACTGATTTACCTCCATCAGTAGAATATCCTTAGAACTCTGTGCTTGGACCTTAGGATGCTGAACCTTCACAGCAACTGTCCTCCCATCATGTAGCACAGCCTTGTGGACTTGGGCCAAGGATGCTGCCCCCAATGGAACATCTTCAAAACTAGCAAACAACTCGTTGATCTGCAAGGAGAAGAGAGATGTCAAGTTTGCAGATGCTTAAGTCTGTCAATATTTTAGCCCTTGAATGTTTGCAGTAACCAAGAACAAAATACAGCAATATAACATATTGTAATACAGTGCTTTCCAAACTTTTCATGTTGGTGACACTTTTTCACGCATCATTTCGCGACACACTCTTACAGCAGGGCATCATTTCGCGACACACTCTTACAGCAGGGCATCATTTCACGACACACTCTTACAGCAGGGCACAAGGCAGGCACTAGGACCTGCGCGGAATCACAGCAGGTTTGGAGGCAGCAAGGCACAAGGCAGGCACTAGGACCTGCGCGGAATCACAGCAGGTTTGGAGGCAGCCAGGCACAAGGCAGGCACTAGGACCTGCGCAGAATCCTGGCAGGGCAGGTTTGGAGGCAGCAAGGCACAAGGCAGGCACTAGGACCTGCGCGGAATCACAGCAGGTTTGGAGGCAGCAAGGCACAAGGCAGGCACTAGGACCTGTGCAGAAGCCTGGCAGGGCAGGTTTGGAGGCAGCCAGGCACAAGGCAGGCACTAGGACCTGCGCGGAATCCTGGCAGGGCTCGGAGGCAGCAGCAGTCGTGACACACCCAGACACTGCAGCTGACACACTAACGTGTCCCGACACACAGTTTGGAAAGCTCTGTTGTAATATTTAGAAAGACAGTGTCACTGAGAAAACTGAAGAATTCATACATCGTAAGTGTTAAAATCAACCCTGACTGCTCATTGGAAGGACAGATACTGAAGCTGAAGCTCAAATACTTTGGCCACCTAATGCAAAGAGAGGACTCACTGGAAAAGACCCTGATGCTGGGAAAGACTGAAGGCAAAAGGAGAAGGGGACGGCAGAGGATGAGATGGTTAGATAGCATCACCGATGTAATGAACATGAATTTGAGTAAACTCTGGGAGACAGTGGAGGACAGGAAGGCCTGGCGTGCTATGGTCCATGAGGTCACGAAGAGTAGGACACGACTAAACGACTGAACAACAACAACAAAGTGTTAGAAACCAAAAGCATAATTGTCATCATGTAGTTTGTCGATACACTGGACCAGAGTTAAGATGAAAAAAGTCTTTGCTGTTGTTTAAATAAACAATTTTTACATTCACCTTGCTCAGTAATAACTGAAAGTACTCATACATAGAAGTTTTTTTTGTGTGACCCAGACATTCTAGCATTGGTGAGCTGGACAGCATAGGTAATATTACAAGCACACTTCATCCTTGTTTACTCCATGAAAATCAGATTTCACTTGTTAATTAATTTTACTTTCTACGATAACATTTATCTGTTGTTCTTTTACTCAGGAAGGTCCACCTTGAGATCAATCACTAAATGCCCTGGAGAACTGAAGTCTTTTCTCACTGTTTTTAGAACTTTGCCATTTCAGATGCCAGATGAACCTTGGCTAGTAAGGATAATTTCTTCCATTGGGCAACAACCAAACAGGTCTACCACAAAATGGGCCTTAATCAGGGGGCTGAAATTCATAGCCACATCACAAACAGTTATCTGTTGTAATCACACTTTGTGCTGCTAGAATTACTGTTAACACAACACAAATGTCACTTGTTATTTGCTAAGTTAAAAAATAATATGCAAAGTTCTAAGAGAAGTCTTAAAAGGGAGAAAGACATATTCACAGAGAATTCAACAACCTCTATGCTCCCCTCCAGGATGGCCTCTGAAAATTGAGCTGTGTTCCCTGCTTTCCAAAAGGATGTAAAAGAGACACTATTTTAATTTAGCTTTAGAAACATATGGTGTTTTCTAATGTGGCTAGGAGCGTGGTGGCTCAGTGGGTAAGACGCCAGGCTTGTCGATCGGAAGATCACAAGTTCGGAGGTTCGAATCCCTAGCCCTGCGTGACGGAGTGAGCTCCTGCACTCGCCCCAGCTCTTGCCAACCTAGCAATTCAAAAGCATGCAAATGCAAGTAGATTAATAGGTACCACTTCGGTGGGTAGGTAACAGCGTTCCGCGTGCGTCATGCCGGCCACATAACCGTGGAAGCGTCTTCGGACAACGCTGGCTCTTCGGCTAACAAACGGAGATGAGCACCGGCCCCTAAAGTCGGACACGACTGCACAAATGTGCGGGGGGAACCTTTACCTTTTAATTAAGGGCAAAGGATTCAACTGCTGCATATGGTTCTGTGTTGTCTCATATCCATTCAATGAAAAACATACTGTAACAGGCAGTGAAAAGCTAGACAGAAGAAAAGCAGAATACAGTAGGTAGGTTTGCCACATCTGGGCTGCAAAAATTTGGACAACCATGAAATGGGAGCAAAGCTAAACACTTTACTGCCATCTAGTAACCGTCTAGATTTTTGCTGCTCAATTATGGGAGTCCTAAGAAGAGGATTAATCAGAAAAGTGCATATGGGAATTGGACTAATCGGAGAGCATGACATGACGGACAGAGAGAGAAAATACAGGAATTTTGCATTGAAGGTTCAACCTTAAATTGGGATTGGCTTCAAAGCTATCTTGAATCCCCTGGGGTTTGGCCCAGCTTGTTTAAAGATCTGGTAGCAGATTTGAAAGAAGACTGCTTACTTGTCCCCTACTTATCTCATATACATGCATACATATATGCATGCATACACACACACATATTTAAACACACACAACAGAGCCAGCAGCCAAGGAATACATTATATATGCAGAAATTAAAAGAAAACAAATTGAATGCTAGTGCATTTTATAGCCTACTTTTTAACACAGTAATTAAAGATGGGAACTGTAGCAAGCCAGCAATTAAACATGAATAAAACACTTTTAAACAGCCTACATGCAAAGCATCCAACAGAAACCTTTTGTGTTGATGAAGGGGGAGGAAAAGAAGCAGCCTGTGCCTACATGCAGCTGCTGACAGCAGCTTTCCCTCCCTTCCTCCTCCTCCCGGCAAGCAAGCAGACACACCACTTCTTGCCTCTGCCACCCCCTTCTCCACTGCTTCTACAATAAGTTTTACCAGCAGCTAACTGGCACATTTGCAGCAATTAGATTCCAATGGAGTCTCAGCTGCCTCCAGTAATTCACAGGGAGGGCACCTTTTAATTTTTTTAATTTATTTTATTTCTCTGCCGGCAAAATCAATTAAATAGAACAACTGCACTTGAAAAGAACTAGTTACATATTTTTTCATAATTACGCTGGATCCATGATTCATCCTTTTGATATCCTTGCCACCAGAAAAATTGTCTTCCTTTCATACGTTTCATAAGATATTAAGATTACATTTTAGTTCCCCCACCCCATGAAACCCAAGTTAATGTTCATTCAGAGGTCAGATGGCTTGGAGAAAGTAGTAATGTTGCCAGGGGGCTACTATACTTGACTAGAGGTTTACGTACCATGGAGAAGCAGTAGATATTTCCACATTCATGATCACTCCCATAGATTGGCATGATACAGTGAGCCACAAACTAGTCTGCAAATTTTAGCCTAACATGGAGTATAAATCCCACCCACATAGTTGGTGATTACACAGTATGGCAGCACTACCAAGCCTGGTAGAAACATAGTTCCTATAACAATTATTTAGATGAACTAAAACAAAACAAATTATATTATGGCTTAGTGAACCCAATCAGTCTCTGAATCTTCCTTTAGGAAACCAATCCTTCTCGCTACAGTATGTCACTCAATCATAAGAAAGGCTGTTGGGAAATGTAGTCTTCAAAATCCAACCCTCATTAAGATTTCCTATGTGCTAAATGAGATTTCTTGCTAATAGGACTGGTTTCACGTCCATCAAGTTGCATATTTGAGCTATCTGGCATACCAACATCCATACTGTATCTCCATACGTGCCACTGCTAAGCCTCGTGAGTTTTGGGTCTAAGACTCCATAGAATCACCTCATTATAAGTGGCCCATAGCCAAGCAGCTACTTATCTGGCCCAGTGCACCCTGGGCTACCACATCTGGGCTGCAAAAATCTGGATGACCACTAGGTGGCAGGAAATAAATGTAGTTAAGTCTAAGTCTTTGCTGCTACCTATGGTCATAGTGAATTGTGCAGCCCAAATATGGAGCCCTCGTTGCACTGCCAGATTGATTTTAAGCTGTTGAGATGTGTGGAAACATTTACCTCATTGAATATTGAAATTCAATCTGCACAGCCAGATAATTTACATTATAACATTCTTCACTGCTGGGGCTGATTTTTAATCATGCAAATAATATATGTAAAGGCAGAAATAATGTTTATAATAGTCATGATGAGAGTGGTAATACAGATTGGGAGGAAATCTGAATCAGTAAAATTCCTGGCTTCAGTCATTTTTAGACATTATTTTATGAGGATGAGAACATACAGTAACTCAGTGGCACTTATATGCTTTGCATAGAAAAGATTCAGCTCCAATACTTGCCACTTCTAGTTAAAAAGATCAGGTAGCAGGCGACAGGAAGAAAACTTGGTGTGAAACCGAGGAAAGTCACTGCCAGTAGCAGTAGATAGTCTGACTTTAGCTGGACTAATCTGTCATGATGCAACCGCTCTAGAAGAACAGCTACGTTTTTCTTGTAGCAAAAACAACAGAGTTTTGTGGCATCTTAAAGACATAATATAGCAGGGTTTTTTAACTGTATTCCACAGAACCCTAAGGGACAAAAAAAAAAAGCTCACTCAAATGGAGGAGTGAATATTTACAGTGGAAAGGGTGTGGCTTGTCAGCTGACCTTCAGAAGTCCCCCACCCCAGGGGGGGGGCGGTGTTTGGTGTTTGTGCTCATGATGACTCAACACTGTTCCTTTTTTTTTTTTTTTTTTTTTTTTTTTTTAAATATTAAAAAATAAACTTTATTTACATTTAACATATAACACAGACATTTACATTTTACATAAAACATATCCCATTTACACTTAGGCATTTCATCAATTGCATATTTTCATAGTCTTATAACTTATAAATTTTTATTTTCTAGTCTTTTGTATAATCCGATCTTTCAATTCCATTTATCTATTTCTACTTTCTTTTTCCTTCCTACCTTCTTACCTCCCATACTCCTCTCCCACTACTACATATCTCTTAATCCACAAAATCCCTCCCTTAGCTTTTTTATCTATTTTTAGTTCATTAGTTCCTTTCTTTCATTTTTATGTTTCTATATATATATATATATATATATATATATTCTATTATTCTCTTATGCATTTTTCCTTTCTTAATTTTTAAAGACTTAACCTCTTCTACCTACACATACATACTACATATTCATACACATTTAAAATTACTTCCGGCTTTCTTAACTCAGAACATTAAATGTAACTAATTTGTATACATTTTCTCTCTTACTTTCTATATTTCCTTATTTCCCCCCCCCCCTTACTATATTTTTACTTATAGTTGTATAATTACATATATATCTATTTAATATTGTATTCCTTTTTAAGATACTCTGTAAAAGGGTCCCATATCTCTTTATGCTTCCCTATTTCTTTCCCTTTTATTAGGTTAGTTAATCTGTCTGCTTGCATTAATTCCATTAATTTCATAATCCAATCTTCTTTTGTTGGTATATTTTCTTCCTTCCATAATTGCGCATATTTTACTCTTGCTGCTGTACTTAAATATAAAAATAATGTCTTTTGTCTTTTATTCATGATATCATCAGTTTTGCCTAGTAAATAGATTTCTGGTTTCATTTGTATGTCTTTACCTAGCATTTCTTTTATATATGTATTTATTTTAGTCCAATATTTTCTTGCTTTGTCACATTGCCACCAAATGTGGTAAAAAGATCCTCTTTTTTTTTTGCATTTCCAACAGACATTCGTATTTCTAATTTTTGATTTAAATAGCACCTCAGGTGATAGGTACCATCTATATATCATTTTATATATGTTTTCCCTTAAACTATTACTTAGGGTGAATTTTATATTTTTTGACCAAATTTTTTGCCACTGCTCATATGTAATTTCTATACCTAAATCTTCTTCCCATTTCTTCATATAATTTTTAATTTTTATATCTTTAGTTTTCATTTCCAATAATATCTTGTAAATTTTTGATATCAAGTGGTCATTATCTCGTTCTAATATATTATCCCAATTATTTTGATCTTTTATGAATTGAAAATTTTTATTGTCGATTTTATATTGTTCTTTTAGTTGAAAGTACGTAAACCAGTGGCACATTATATTTTCGTTTTCTAGTTCCTCCCGTGTTTTTAGTCTATAATTATTTCCTTCCATTTTTAACAAGTTTTGATATTTTATAAAATCCTTATCTGTTTGATTCCCCATTCTGGCGCCTGCCTCCTGTGGCGATACCCATAATGGCAAGCCAGGTAGTAATGTTTTTTTATATTTGTTCCAAATTTTTAATAGTGACTTCCTAATTATATGATTGTTAAATAACTTATGTACTTTGCATCTATTATGCCACATATAGCCATGCCAACCATACCTGTTGTCGTGTCCTTCCAAGTTTATTGTTTTTCCATCTTCTAATTTAATCCAGTCTCTAATCCAAATTAGCCCGCATGTTTCATAATACAATTTTAAATCAGGCATTGCTAAACCCCCTCTATTTTTAGTATCTTGTAGGTATTTAAGTTTAATTCTAGGTTTTTTTTTTTGCCAAATAAATTTTGTTATTTCTCTTTGCCATTTTGTAAAAATTTGATCTTTTATTGTAATTGGGATTGTTTGAAACAGGTATAGAAATCTTGGTAAAATATTCATTTTTATTGTGGCAATTCTGCCTAATAGGGATATTTGCAAGTTTGCCCATTTCTCCAAATCCTTTTTGATTTCTTTCCATAAGCTTTCATAATTATTTTTATATAAATCCAAGTTATTATTTGTTATTTGAATTCCTAAGTACTTATTTTTTTTAACATTTTGGAAACCTGATATTTGTTCTATTTTGTCTATTTCTACTTTAGGCATATTTAAATTTATCATTTTGGTTTTTTCCTTATTTATTTTAAATCCTGATACTTCACCATATTCTTGTAGTTTAGAGATCAATTTTGTTATTGAGTTTATTGGATTTTGTAATGTTATTACTAGATCATCAGCGAACGCCTTTAATTTGTATTCCTCTTTCTTGATCTTAATCCCCTCTATTTCTTGATCTTTCCTTATTTCATCTAATAAAACCTCTAGTACCAGTATAAATAATAATGGGGAAATAGGGCATCCTTGCCTAGTACCTTTCATTATTTTGCATTCCTGTGTTAGTTCATCGTTTACTATTATTCTTGCTTTTTGTATCCTATATATTGCTTTTATTGCATTTATGAATTTATTTCCAAAATCTTTTTTTTCTAATACTTTGAACATAAAATTCCAATTTACGTTGTCAAAAGCTTTTTCTGCGTCTAAAAATAGTAGTGTTATTTGTTTTTCATTATGTACTTTAGCATATTCTATTAAATCAATTACATTTCTAATATTATCTTTTATTTGTCTAGTCGGCAGAAATCCATTTTGATCTTGCTTAATAGTTTTCTGTAAAATTTTTTTGAGTCTTTCCGCAAGAATAATAGTAAAAATTTTATAATCGTTATTTAATAATGAAATTGGCCTATAATTTTTACAATCTGTTGGATCCTGATTTTCCTTTGGGATTAGTGTAATGTTAGCCTCTTTCCATGATTCAGGTATTTCTGACCCTTGAAGTATTGAATTAAACATTTCTTCTAATGGTTTAATTAATTGTTCTTGTAGTTTTTTATAATAATCTGCTGTGAGTCCGTCTGTCCCTGGTGCCTTATTTACTTTCAATTTTTTAATTGCTTCTCTGATTTCTTGGGTTGTAATATTGTGGTTTGTAAGTTCCTTATCTTCTTCTGTTAATTTTTCAATGTTACAATTTTTAATATATTCTTCTACTTTATCTGCTGGGGTTTTCTGCTCCTGATATAGATTTGTATAATAATCAAAAAAAACTCTCTTAATGTCTTCATTATATGTGAACTCCATATTTTTATTTTTTATTTTATTTATAATTCTTTTCTCTTTTTCTTTTCTCAGTTTGTACATTAACCATTTTCCTGGTTTATTTGCCTGCTCAAAGTTTCTTTGTTTTATAAATTTTAATTTTTTATCTAATTCTTCTGTTAACTCAATCTTAAGGTGAGATTGTAGCCATTTTATCTGGTTCATAATCTCTTCCTTTTCTTTCTTTCTTTTTTTATTTTTTTGCAATTCTAGTTCTTTTTCTTTTATCTGATTCATTAATGTTTCTAATTTTTTTTTAAATCTATTTTTAATATATTTGTTTTTCGAAATCAAGTTGCCTCTCATGAATGCTTTGCTTGTTTCCCAAACCTTTTCTATACTTACTTCATTATTCATGTTCCATTTTAGAAATTCTTGTAATTTCTTCTCTAGGTCTTCTACATTTTTATTATCTTTGAGTATATTTTCATTCATTTTCCATCTATATATTTTTTTATTTATGTTTAAGGTCATACAAACAGGATTATGGTCAGACAGCGTTTTTGCATTAATTGTCATAGCTCTAATTTTATTTTCCAAATTTTTTGTAACCCAAATCATGTCTATTCTGGAAAAGGAATTAAATCTATTTGAATAATAGGTATATTCTTTCTTGTTTCCATTTTTGTATCTCCATCCATCTATTAGCATTAGGTTTTTTGCCATATTAAAAAATTCCTTGGGTAGTTTCCCTTGATTTTTATTAATATGGTTTTCTGATTTTCTATCAATCTCTGGTTCTACTACCCCGTTTAAATCACCCATTAATATACAATTTTCAATCCTCTTTTCTGAAATTATTTCTGAAATTTTTTTAAAGAAATTTTTTTGCTCGTTATTTGGAGCGTAGAAAAGATTCAGCTCCAATACTTGCCACTTCTAGTTAAAAAGATCAGGTAGCAGGCGACAGGAAGAAAACTTGGTGTGAAACCGAGGAAAGTCACTGCCAGTAGCAGTAGATAGTCTGACTTTAGCTGGACTAATCTGTCATGATGCAACCGCTCTAGAAGAACAGCTACGTTTTTCTTGTAGCAAAAACAACAGAGTTTTGTGGCATCTTAAAGACATAATATAGCAGGGTTTTTTAACTGTATTCCACAGAACCCTAAGGGACAAAAAAAAAAAGCTCACTCAAATGGAGGAGTGAATATTTACAGTGGAAAGGGTGTGGCTTGTCAGCTGACCTTCAGAAGTCCCCCACCCCAGGGGGGGGGCGGTGTTTGGTGTTTGTGCTCATGATGACTCAACACTGTTCCTGAGAGGCAGAGGTAACAGCAGAGTGAAAATGATGGGTACAACTTTTACCTAGGAAAATGCCTCCGCCCAGCAGCACCCTCCCTACCTCTTGATCCAGGGTTCTTTTTTAAAAAGCTTTTAAGGTTCCATAGCCTGAAAAAGTCTGAAACCTCCTGTATTCATAGCACAGGTTTTCACAGGTTTTCATGTATGTGGTGTCTAGTCCACAAAACGTGGTATTATTAATACGTTTGTTAGTCTTCCTGGAGTCAGAAGGTTCTTTGCCTTTTCTGACTTGGAAAAAGGAAGCTTTATGTTGCTACGCCAGCACTCAGAAAGCTTCTGTTGAAACAAATCCATAATATACCAACCTTAATCCATCCTGCCCCAATTATTTAAAAATTAAATAAGATGCTGAATCACTGAAACACAGATCCCATACTCATTAGCTTTCACAAGACCTAGGCCTCTAAGGTCGACCAAATGTTAAACTAAAAACAAAAAAAGAGCTACTTTACATTTGGACACAAATACAATTATTTCTTCCTTCCATCAATTTATGCATTCTGTGCTCAGAAATCAAGTGTTGCATTTTGCTCTAGGAGTTACTAAGACAGCAAAAGATTAAAGATTAGATTTATCATAGCAGATAGTGGATTATGAAGAATAATTCATCAAATGTCAGAACAAATCGTTCACAATTTCTAGAAGCCAGGTTAAGTCTGTGAAATCTGATTGGACTTCTTCTTGACTAATGAATGCCAAACTTAATTGATGAGACTCTAGCTTGGTTGTCAAAGTCCATATTTATTAAGTATTCCTAATAATAATAACTTCTGTGCAATATAGTGCCTTTCACTCCAATCTGAGGCCTTGTATAAAATTTCTTTCCCAACTGTTAATGGAGATGTATCATGCCCTTATAATTATTGCCTATTATTTGGCCTAGCGGATGCTTTGCTGTAGTTATTGCAGAGCCTGACTAAGGCAGACAGCAATAACAATGGGATGGAAAGAGGAAACTTCCCCAACTAACAAATGCATTAGTCTCTTCATGGTTATAGAAGCCTTATACATACAGTATCTAGTTAAATTATGTATGAAAACATGTTTAGATCATTTCAGCAATCTCTACATCTGTCTGAGCACCAGCTGAAAAAGAAAGACCTGCACTGTCAACCCTATCCACAAAGTTATGGAATTCACTTGGACCATTTAAGAATAATTTAGGCAAATTGGTTCAGCTTTAGGAAAGGGCAAAAAGGATAATCAGAGGGGTAGAAATTGTCTCCTACGAGGAGAGATTTAAGGAACTGGGAATATTTAACTTTTGAGGCTGAATTTACACTGAGTGAATGAACCAAGAGAGCTAATACTATAGTTGTTTAATTGAATTGTTGAGGTGTTTTAATTCTCTCAATTTTCAGTTATACCACTGGGCTTATATTGACTGTACAATTTGGGCCCAATGCATTAGTTAAATCTGAAGTTTCTAAGCTATTAATATTATTAGAAAAAAGTTTTTGAAATTTCTAAACCTTCAATTAAAAAGTTTACAATTGAAAAGTTGTATTATGATAGATAATGGATAATTTGTCAGTAATTTGGAACAATGATTTAGAATAAACTGTTTTAACAAATCAATGTATTGAATTAGTATCATCGGCTCTTAAGATGGGTTATTTCAAACAAATACTCTTTTTTAAATACAGTGAACACCCCAGAGAATGATTAGCAAGGTTTGGGTTTCAACCTTTGAATGCTGGAAATGCAATATGTCAGAAGGAATTCTGACTCCTGTTTGGGGCTTGTTCTATGTTGACACCATTTTGGTTGAATATTCATAGGCAATGCAGGCTCAAGAATATATGATGCCCCTAGGCCACATTGACTGATGGTGTCACCTCCTGCTGATGTAAAGATTTTCATTTTTAGAATGAATTGGAAGGAAGGGCAGCATTGGCACCCCCCTAAGCTTTGGCACCCTTGGCCAGTGCCTACTCAGCCTTAGCCTAAAGCCAACCCTGTCCATAGCATTGTAAGTAGGGCACTTCGGAAAGAAATAAGGGCCAGAGATTTATGTTTGGGATTTAAGGGTCAAAGATGTGGAATTTCACTCTGGAAATTTGGAACCTACCCAAGTGTGAAGAACTTTGGATTTATCATCCACAGGGAGCAACTTAAGAAGGTTATTTTACTCTGGTGGAAACACTCTAGCATATCTAAATTAAAATCCTGGATGGAAGATATGTTTATCCTATCTACCATGAACTGACTTTCTACCCACACCGGAGGAAAACTGATCAATATAATTCTGTGCAGTCAAGGTTTATTTTGATGTTTAAGATTTGAGTACTATCATATATTTAATTATTTTTATATATAGCAACTATTTTTTCTTTCTTTTTTCTCTACATTTTAGTTATTTTCCAATTTATTATGTTCTCCTTTTTTATCATTTGTTTTTCTCTTTTGTGACAGATTAAAAAGCCACAGATTTTTTTTCCGCAAAAGAAACAAGTGTGGAATCCATAAAGTTTAGAAAGTGAGAACAAACCAGGTTTTCAGGTAGCTTTCTTTTTTCTCATGATGTTGCACAGGTTTTGATGAGAGTCTTAGAGCTGAAGAAAAAATTGTAGGTAACAGACAACTTTTCTTGATTTGTAGAACAGTATTAAGGAAAAAAATAGAATTGTCTGAGATTTCTGGCAATTTCATGAAAAAGAAAACTTGAGATTTGCTGGTATAAACAATAGTGGATATGACCTGATTTTAATGTAGTCAGGAGTCTTATATAAGCTAAGCTTATCTTCATGGTGAGCAGCAACAGAATAAATTATTCAATACATGTAGACAAATATTCCACATTTGGGTAATTTATAAAAGTAGCTTTATTTGGGAAAAAACCCAAATTCTTTCTTTTGGTGTTTTAAAGAGTCATTCCCCACTCAACCTAGCTTTCTATTAGTATGTGCTTGGTGAACAATACAATAGTGGCCATTAGCCTAATTTGATTTTTTTTAAAAAAAGAAATCTGAGAGAGATACTTTAAGGAAATTCTTTATTCTGTCCTAATTTATTCTTGCTTATCATCCACATTCAGACAAATACACAGAACATATTTAATTAAAGTAATAAGTTTAATGAAAGGTAGACATAGCAATAAAATCAGTAAGCCTGGATTGATCAAGTATTCTAATATATGGGTATCACCAGAAAAAAAGGAGTAGCAAAATATGTAGCCAGAGACTAGAGCAGGGAAAGCAACAGAGGAGAACAGCGAAGACTACAGTGGGCAAAATAACAATGCCAAGCATTTTGACCCTGTCACGTACAGGTTCGGATTTTCCATTCCTTACCCTTGGGTTTGGGAAAGTAGTTTTAGAGTTTTCATTTTTCTCCTCTTCAAATGTATTTAAGCCCATTTTAGGATTTATACTGTAGTTTTTGTGTGGCTTTAAAGGGGATTGGATAAACTCATGAAGGATAAGTCTATCAAGCACTACTAGTTGTGAGACTCAGGGTTATTTTTGGGTTAGGGACATTATGCCTCCAAATACCAGTTGCAAAGGAAGAACAGCAGGAGATTCTTGCTTGCAAGTACTCTAGAGCAGTGCTGGCTGGGGAATTCTGGGAGTTGAAGTCCACACATCTTGAAGTTGCTAAGGTTGAGAAACACTGTTCTAGAGACATGTGGTTGACATAATGGAAAAAAGGAACATGCTTTGTAAAACCTATTGTGATCAGGAAAATAATAAACAATTTGCATGCATTATATAATGCTGGAATATTGATTTACAGTATTTGTTGTTTCTTCCCTGTTTTTCTATATAACATATCATCAGGTCAGCCTAAAGCAACAGAACTACCACCAGCAACAATGTCATGGTTTTAAGAAGGAAAAACAGCTTAAAAACTTTAAGGAAAGAAATATGCCAGGAAAATTACCTGAAATTAAAACACATACAGTATTACTGCTTATCTGTAACTGAACAAATCGTGGACCAAAAGTGTCCTATATCGTATGCTTCCAAATTCTGGATATTAAAACCACAGCGGCCTCCTGTTCGATAGCTACCCATTATATCTTCAACAGATTCAAATTCAGATTGTAATGAGATAATATTATTGTACTTTTCCTTTCAAGTTTTATTTTTAAATGTATATAAATAATGATTCCAAGTCAAAATAGGTGATACATCTGTCAGGTTTGGCTGTATTAATTAATCCTACTTAGCTATGTATCATTAGGATACATAAACTGTGTGATTGTTTATTGAAACTATTCCTTTAAAGTTGGATTCAAAACTGCTCTTGGAGGCTTGAGGGCTGGGGTATGTGAGGAAGGAATTGGTCCACTGCTAAAATAAAAATGGCCTGTTCCTCGCAGTGGGGATCTCAGCCATTCCATAAAGAGCACTTTTTTTTCCCCTTTTGCAAAATATACCCTGAATCAGCCCACAATTCTTTATAATAATGCAAATTTAACACATTTTTTCCTCCTCCAGTTATACCATTATAAAGAGACATGAAATTGGTTTTACTTCTCAAATAGAGAAGAGCAATTCTGTCAGTAGTGACGTTTCCTATTAATCGATCAAGGCAGTTATTTCCCCAACTGTCAGAAAAACAATAAAAAAAAACTTTTTTCTTTTAGCTCAAAAGTAGTCTTAAATGGTTTGAGATGTATTCAGTTATAACACGTCCCCTGCAACTAAGAGTTTGTGTAGTGTTCCAGTTAAAAGACAACCCGGATTTAAGGCCCCATTCAGTCTCCGTCTAATCTGTATTGGAGAGGACACACTATGGATGTCACTCTCAGTTTCTTGTAGGGAGAGGGGGAAATAATATAATCATAAATGTAAAAGTTAAACTCCTACTTCGTTTCATTAAGCCTCTTTTAGGAACAGGCAAATCTGCCGCATTCAATCAAACCAGGAATTCACCTCCATCGTGCGGTTGAGGATATTCAAAGCAGCAGCCACAGCAGATGGAGAACTACAGGCAAGTAACCCCCTGAGAATATTTCTGACTCCCTTACGATCTAAAAGGAAACCCTGGAGGGCTTGTCAGAATGAAGAATGTTTTTTAAATTCATTTAGAGAAGGGGAGGAGCTTAAATATACATACAAACATTCACATATTTTGTGCATCTTCTGTGGAGATTGTGATCAGGAGATTATGTTCTGCCAGCTTATACTGATTCTTGATTGACTGTGACATCAAAAAGCACCCTCAACAGAAAAATTTTGGCATTCAAAATATAAATGTGAGGTGCTATATTTTGAGGAAGGGTTTTGTAACAAAGGGACACATTCTCTGAATGGAGGAAGCACAAAGTTCAATATCTTGCTCCACCAAATGATCTAGAAAACCCTAGAAAGCCATCAGTATAGACTCCTTCTGGGTCAATCACTTTGGGACTGATGGCTCTACCTGGGCTTTGAGTGGAATGCTAAAGCCTACTCTCAGAAATAACAGGCAGGGATAGACAAAGGAAGAGGAAGGGCCTGAACAAAACTAAAAATAATATTAAGCTTAATTATGATGATTCTACAGTTAATTTCTCTCAACTGTTGTCAAAGTTACAGTTCATCAACTAATGGAGATCCTCTGAGTGCTGGGGTGGGGAGCAAAATTGCATACCTCTGGTATGACCAACTTACTCCAACCAGGTACTTACCAAATGCACTGAGTTCCAAGGGCAGGCAACTTTTTTGTAACCAACAACTACAAAATTTAACTTTTTACATACAGTAACCAAGGGCCATAGTGGTCATAATAGTGATGCAGTAATGGATGGGACAGGGCTGGAAGCTTTAGCTCTTTTTCACGTTATTGAGGGTTCTTTAGAAAAAATAAGAATAGGATGCAAAATCTATTAGAGGCTTAACCCACCTATGTCACTGGATTTTCTGATGAAAACTGGCAAAAAAAAAGGCATTATGTTGCAATTTGCCATTACGTTTTTCTGGCACAATGATTAGGGATCTTGGAAGGTGCAAAAGGGGGGCTGGGCTATCCACAGGCTGCCTGTTCCAAATACAGCCCAACAAATCTGAAAGGCACCAGGTTGGAGAAGGCATTTTTAGGCAATACTGAAACAGGAGACTAATAAACAGACTTGGAATAAATTTAGCTTCCTGTGTTGTTATGTTTTAAATGTATACTCATAACAAACCATCCAACAAATGATAATTATAATTAATGAAATAATAACCCTAAATACATGAAGGCATTTTTAATGAATACAAAACCGTTCAACAAAACATGGAGGATGGACAAAATGGCAAGAAAATCGGCATTCGTTACTTGGGTACAAAAGGCAGAAGGAACTTGAGGTCACATGCTGGCCATTGGTTTTATACAGTATATATCTGTATGCATAAAAGAATGCTTCAGATATCACACGTTTTGATTGTTTTTATTCTTTTTTTTTAAAGTTACTACCTTTCAGTAAAATCAATTTATTGCACAGTGTGAGCAGATTTTCCCCCCGTTTGTTTCACATACTCAAGGGTTGCCACAAGGTTACACTTGTGCTGCATGGATTTTGTATTTTCAAAGCTAGATGCTGAATTGAAGGATTTGCCATGAAAGCAATGAAAAAGACACTATTCCCTTCCTCAAATCCATCTCTCTTTCCTCTTTGCATCTCCTATCTTCTTCCTTCCTTTTCCCACCTCAGATGCCAGAGGGCTGGTTCAATAATGCAATTCAAGCTGATTTTGCCATCTTAAAGCAGTGTCTGCTCGCATGTTAATGAGCCTTAGAGCCCAGCCTGTAAAATGGGCTTGTTCGCTAAACTCTATGAATAGGGAAACAAGCACAGCTGGCCTATTCATAATCAACATAAAAATAGATTAGCACTTTACATATTAAACATTATCGTTTCAACTATTAACATAAATCAGTTACAGTTATGGGCCCAGAGCTGCTGCTACTGCTCTTCAGGGACATGATCTGCAAGGGAAAGGAAACAATCTCAGATTGATGGATGTTACTATAGGTTTGTAGGGATGGTTAGGGATACAACAGCTTGTGCACATTTTTCTCCCTTACAGAAAGACATCAGAAACTATGTTATACCAAGTCAGATTGTCTGTCTAGCTCAGTATTGCCTACATTGATTTGCAATGGCTCTTCAAGGTCAGACAAGGATTTTCTTCATGGCTTACCCAATCCTCCTTCAGTAGTGATGGTAGGGATTGAACCAGGGGTCTTCTACATGCAACCTTTTATGTTTTCTCAGTGTTATTGGACAGATGGCAAGAACAAAAGCTGCTATCAGAGCAACTGCTAAAAAATAGCCCTATTTCCATTCCTAATCATCAAGCAGCAACTAAACATTAAAACAAAACCAGAATTATTCAGGGATTCCAAATGGATTCATCATAATGTATCATGCAGTGATTGCTCCCATTAGGACAGCATTCTCCCTTTAACCATACCTTCCAAAATTTAAGATACAAAAGCAACAATAAGCTTATAGCACACCTGATCAAAATCATTTGAGAGTTCCTGTGTTCTCATGGATGTGGTTACAGAATGCATAGTGCAGAATAATCTAGTTAAATATGTGGTGCTAAGCCTGGACTAATGTAATGATGCAGTCCAAAAGCTGATCAGGCATGAATAAGGAAGTTTTTGGTTACAGCCTTGCCTCTGCTGTGAATTCAGTCAATGATTTTAGGCAAATCTCTCCCTCCCTCCCTATCTTAATCTCAGTCCCTCATTTGCAGTTGAATAGTGGTGCTGGTAGTGGTGGTGATGCTGGTAACAGTAATAATCTGGTATTTTTCAGTGTTATTGTAAGGATTATAAGATAATGCACTAAAATGTTATGAATGGTATGAAGTTATGTAGAAATGTTAAATATTGTTAGTATGTCTCAGCAGGTGGCAGGACATGGCCAACCTTATCTAGTCTGCAAAACTAAGCAGAGCTGAGCCTCATTTATACATGGATGGCAATGAAAGCAATGAAAAAGACACTATTCCCTTCCTCAAATCCATCTCTCTTTCCTCTTTGCATCTCCTATCTTCATGGATGGGAGTACCAGAGCTATAGACTTGACTGAAAAGCTGAAAAAAACATCCTGTAAAAATTCAGAGGCAACTACTTCTGTATTGTTGCAAAGAAAACAAAATGTTGCCCCTCTATATTTTAGTAGTTACACTATTAAAACGTACACTACTTTCTTCATCCAGAGATGTTATAGCATCTAAAGATAACACAAAACTGTATTAGAACATGGGATCTATTTGGATCACATTTCCATCTCACATGGATCAAGAGTAACTGTTCTAGTAGAAAACTACAAGGCCATTAGACAAGTCACAGGACATACAGGGCTCTTCAGGAGGTGCATTTTGATATCCTAGCTTCCCTCTAAGCTACCCACCCAGAGAACTTCGTAGCTGTGCCTCTGGGAGTGACTGTATCTGAAAGCAAGCAATAGAACCGTTCCTCTGTCCGTTGGAAGCACATATCGGAAGTACTTATAAGGCTTTACCTCCAAGGGTCATACCTGTACCACTAGGTATGTAGATATTTCTGCATTTACGAAAAACAATTTTAGCCCACTATTCATTGATAGGAATCCCAAAGCAATAAGCTTTTGCTGGACATCAGTAGCTTGCACCAGACTGCCCTCAAAAGACCTCTCCTTTTTAAGGTGCAACAAGCTCATCAAGCGTAGGGGGAAAAATAGGCACATCACTTGAAATCAAGACGGTGGCGGTGGCGGCACAACTTTTCATTTGACTAATGTGGGCCCATTTGTTCTGGCTGACATTAATGCTCTATGCCATCCATCTCTGACTCTTTAAATTATCTTTTTATGGCTGAAATCTTTTTCATAATTGATAAAAATCTCCTTTTTATATCCTATGTTATTAAAACAATGTGAAAAATGTGGAGTTTCTTTTTCTTTTTATTCTTCATTTTAGTTTTAATATAAATGTGGTTTTTATTGATATATGATTGAAAAACTTGAAAAGCCCACTGGGAGAGAGTAACAAAGAATGTGAAAACATCAGCCCTATCCTAACTGTTTTAAGCTTCCATCCTCATCTTCATCATCTTGAGCAGTTAAATTAAACTGCCAACCTTTCTAGGACTCCCAGTACAAAGAAAGGTTCATCATGAAAAAACCATATGGAATCATAAGATGGATAAAGATCTCAAAGATTCTCTAAGTCAGCCTTCCCAGATATATTTAGCCTACAGCTCACATCATCCCTGCCCGTGATCTTCCTCTGTACCCTGAAACTCAGCTGATTTCAAGAGAGAATTCTAGAAGGGCATTGATGAGCATCTATGCTGCTTTCCTCATCATAGCTTCAAGCTGCAAGCACCGCCGGTGCTGTGCGCGCTGCCACACGTGGCGGCAGCAGTGCGCCATCAGCGTTTCTGGGTTGTCGCGCGACACACTTGGGGCCCCCAGGCGACACAGTACTGTGTCGCGACACAGTTTGGAAAGCCCTGATCTAGAGACTCTCACCAGCTTACACAGAGTACTAGACAACCCTATGACCCGTTGGGTTATCCCTTGAGAGAAAGGTAGTGCAGTCTGATGTGACCAGTATGAACATTAAATTTTAGGCTGTCTATCTATCTATCTATCTATCTATCTATCTATCTATCTATCTATCTATCTATCTATCTATTTACCCCAATGCTGGATGGTCCTGTGATCATCTAAGAAGAGTATATACTGTATCATAAATAGAAAAATAATTGTAGTGGTAAATAAACTTCAATAATAACTCAATATTTACTTACCTAAACATGTCTTGAAACGTAATAAAAAAATTATTTAAAAAATTATTAAAAAATATTTTCTTACCTAAACAGATAAGCAGAATGGCCATGGGCGGGCAAAAAAGCAGTGGGAGCAGGAGTGACTTCCGACTTCCTGCTGGCTTCCCCATTGACTTTGCTTGTGGGAAGCTGGCAGGGAACGTTGGAAATCATGATCACGTGACCGCGGGGATGCTGCAATGGCCACAACTTTGCAAATAAAACTGGTCTGAACATTGTGGAAATTTCAATTCCACAGGAGTAATGGGTCCCAGATTTTTTACGCATTCTTTAAGTTAGCGGATTTTAGGTACCTTGATTCAAAAATTGTTGCAGTATAATGCACCGTTTGGGCTAACTTGAGGGTACAAACAGGCAAACACAATGAGAGTTTTAGTAGTATATAGATAAAAAACAGTAAATATCTGTCAGGGAGATAACTGATGAAGAAGGAGGGGGTTCCCTCCAGGGTGATAAATGCATGCGTAGTTCTGAATCGCTTTGCTTTCCTCCCAAGAGGCTAAAGAAGGCCCCGCCCTAGTTTCATGGGCCTTTTCTCTGAGCATCACTAATTCATTACAGTTTAGCTGAATTCTGTCCAGCAGAATCGAACAATAAAACACTAGAGCTTTTACACCAAGTCTCAGCGTGTTCCTTCACTTGAAGTCAGGACAATATCCACAGTATAACAACTATAAAAACAATAAAACAACACTACCCAAACAGAAAACTACAAGTAATAAAAACAGAAAATGAAGATGGTATGATAAATCCAAGAGAAGGCTCTCAGGAACAACTCCATCTTTAAAAGCTTCCAAAATATCAACAAGGACGGGACTAGCCTGATCCCAATCAGGAGGCTGCTCCACAGTGTTGTCACTGCCATGTAAAAGAAGGGCCTCCTCTCTGTTGGAATTCAGCAAATCAAGCATGCCTCATTAGCATATGGGTGATTGCTCTAGGAGGCAAACTCTGTGCTTATAGAGGAAGCTGCTTGTTGCCCCTCCCACTTCCTCTTCTCTCTCTCTGATTCTTCCACCGATGGGGTAGGTCACACATGCCTCAGCTCCTTCCATGGAGAGGCCATGTGCTAGGCCTCAACTCCAGAGGCTTTTCCCCCTTTCTCCACGCAGCCTCTGGCAGCAAACTGCAAAAGATACTGCAAGAGGAATGATGGAAGAATTGTTTAAACTCTATGGGGAAGGAGGAGATTCCCAAGTTGTTAATCTGGTGAGAGAGTTATCCAATTTAAATTTCCAGCCAAATGAAGATATTGATGAGCATATTTCTAATTTTCAATCATTGCTGCACAAGCTTGCTTGTAATGATGTAATTTTGGATAACAGGATCCAAGTTGGATTTTTGTTGGGATCACTGTCTCAAAATTTTTCTAGTTTTGCTGCCAGCTATAGGGGAGCCAGACAACCCCTTTCAGATTTAATTCAGGAATTAAAGTCTGAATATAGCAGGCAGGCCTCCTATAGAAATGCCAAGCAGATCCAAATGAAGCAGGCTATTTTTCAAAAGCGCCTCAGGGCAAAAATGGTGGTCTGTAGCAGAGGAGCCTTTCAATAGCAAAGAGGCCCATCAAGTGCCATTTTTGTGGCAAGAATGGTCACTTAAAGAAAAATTGCTGGGCCAGGAAGGCAGATCAGAAAACCAACAAAGAGGGGGCTCCAGATGCGAGTCTTCTTGCATTTTCAGCCATAAAAACTGAGAAGAAGCCTGTCTGTCAAACAAAACAATAAAGTAAAACCATACTATAAAACTGTGTTCATTAATTAAAAGTCTTGTCATATCATAAACAAATGTAATAGACAATAAAAATCTGTTCACAGTCTCACAATATGACATCACTACCAATGTCAATAAAGGCTGGTTATAATATCGGTATAACCAAGACTTTTAATTAGTTACTGTTAACTTTGCTTTGTTGCAAGGCAGAGTTTATTTACTTTGGAGATACAATTTGTGAATATACAAGTTGAACATTGTTCAATGTATTTGTTCATTCGACATTACATTTCCCAATTTGACTGCTGATTTCTTTTCTTCAAGGCTGGAACTTCATGGCTAAGATAATGTGCCATTTGGCCCTCATGTATCTTTCTCAAGAGAGAGAAGTAAACTTTACTTTTTTTTCACCCCTTGAATTCTCTGCTATATACATCCAAGTCTCAATCCGCAGATAAGTTAGATTTGTTTATTATTGGGCTACTCTGCATTTTGGTCCCATTATTAACCAGTTACTGTCAGGTTCTTGCCAATTAAATTCTGGAAAAGCCAAAGACTACCACCCAGCACAAAGTAGGATTACAAAACCTGTGACATATTAATGTATATAATGCCCACTCAGTTGAAACTAACACCAGATAAATATTTTTCTACTTTCATAGTAAAACTGTTTCCATATCTATCAAATAGGCTCTTTGAAGACTTTTTCTAAATGACCTCTATAACTTAACTGCATACTTACAATTTCAAAGATTAACTTTATTTTTAAACAAAAAAATCCAGCAATCTAGTACACAATATTTTTATATTTTTGTCAACAAATGTCAAATTATGGGTTTTGTAGATTGTTATTGTGGATTTCATACACTACAGTAGAAGATTCAAACTTTGTAAAAAGTTTGGACAATTTTTAACAGTAAGTCAAGCAACAAAATGGAAATGGCCTGGCTATTGCTTATGGCAGAGCTTTCCAAACTGTGTGTCGCGACACAAAAGTGTGTCGCCACACACAGTCTGGTGTGTCGCCACACAACCCAGAAGCGCTGATCATCATCAGCGTTTCCGGGTTTTCCCGCGGCGACATACCAACTGCAGCGCGAAAAACCCGAAAGCAGCAGCAGCGCTTCCGGGTTTTTGTGCGCTGCCGCACTTCCGGGTTTTCCCGCGGCGACACACCAACGCCGGTTGGTGTGTCGCCGCGAGAAAAACTTTGGAAAGCCCTGGTTTATGGCTTCTTTGACAAAATCAATTATATTCTCCAGATATAATCATGTTTTTGGAATAAGAGAAGAACATATTTTGTTTTGGAGTTGCCGCATGTCCCCAATAGCAGATTATTGCAAATCGATAAAAAATAATTACTGTAGAGCACCTTAGTTCACACACCACAGATGCAGAGTGTTTCTTCATTTTAAAATGTAGATGCTACAAACACTTGATTTTCTAAACATGTCTAAAAACTCCTTTTTCCCTACATGACAGTATTAATTTTACTAATTTAGTGATAAGGTAATTGAACTGATTTTCACTGAAGAACAGAGTCTTGATCTAACAAGGGAGATCCATGTGACAGAGTCTTTTTTCATACCTGATAAGGACACAATAAACATTTATCATAGTCTTTCCCAAGCTGACATCCTCTAGATGTATTCGGCATCAACTTTCATTATCCCCCAACTAGAATATTATACCTATTAATGCTGTACTGAATTGGATGCAGGGAATCTTTGATAAGAATGAAGGTTTGCATCCACATCAGAATCAAAACTGGGTTTTTTATGAATAAAACTTTGAGCCAAGAAGTAGTTCCTTAACATCTATTTTTGTATTTGTGTAAAAGTTTGAAAAGCATCCCTGATCTGGCTTTTCCATCTAGCCGCAGAGGAAGGCTTACTTTGAATGTTGGGATGCGTTGGTGAACATATGGCTTTATTTTTTCTATCCCTTATGATGCTATTGTCTTGATGATGATCATCATCATGATGATTTCAGTGGGTTTATTTTTATTGATGGTTTTTTTGGGGGAGGAGGTTGGTGATGTTTCTGTCAGCCACTCAAAGTCTTTGGTGGTGAGTGGTGTACAAATACAGTAAGTAAGTGAGTAGGTAAAGCTTGCAACAATCATGAAAATCATAACAGAGGCCATTTAAATGCTCCTCCTCAAAACAGTTTTAACTTCATGTGAAATAGTCTGTCTTTCATGTATGATGTAAGAACCAGCATTTTGAATTACTGTCTAGGTCAATCAGCAACTGGTGCAATTGCTACAAAAGACATTAATGTATGCCATCATTCAGTATCCTATAAGATGTAACTGAAGGAAACCAATCCTGCATCACTCCCATACTCCAGATGTGAAGGTACATTTGCCTACATAGGCTCTGACCAGCCCATATAGGGACTCAGGCATACTGACCAGCATTACTTCTATCTTGTCTGGATTCAGTTCCACCTAATACACTTTCTAGATACTGGTATAGAAGCAAGAACATTTCTACAGGATGTCATGTATATTAACTAAATATAAGACACTCTGATGGCACTCAACTGTACAACATTCATTGTTGTCTCACAGCAATTTCATATAGGACCCTGGCCAAACAGACTCTCCATGTGAGGGTGTCAGTTCCAGGTGCTGAGATAACAGTTCCCTGTAATAAGCAATGCCCACTCACTAGGATGCTGCCACTTCAGGGACTGAGTTGTTCATGCAAACACAGGAGGATATATGCCACCAGCAGGGTGACCTTGCTCACTCTGGGCTGTATTTTCTTCTGCTGGCATTCAGGTTTTGACATTCCTGCCTGGAAACACTTTAGCTCTCAGGTGAAAAAAATATTCTGGATATAGGTATTAAAAACACTGGAAATAAAATCAAAACTTTAGGAGATACAGCAGAGTTATTTTCAGGGAACTGAGGTCCATCAACAATAACAAATTTAATATAATGTGCCAAAAAAAGGTTTACTCGGAGATTGCTACTGCAGCAGGTATCTTAACTATATTTTTGAAATATTTTATGATCCAGATTATGAAAGAAAGAAAGAAAGAAAGAAAGAAAGAAAGAAAGAAAGAAAGAAAGAAAGAAAGAAAGCAAGCCCCATTATTGAAGAGTCTTCAATAATCAACAGATAGGAGGTGTTTTCCATTTCATCTTCCAGACACAATTAATCTGTCAGAGAGGTACTGAAGTCATCTTAGCTTATAACTATTCAGAATCGTAATCCATCTCCTTTCTGCCTTATCTCTTTCTGCCTATTCATTCTTTCCTTTCCCATTTATTTTCTCCCTGTTTCCTTTATTGTTTTCTTTCCATCTCTCTAAGACTAAATATCAACCTGGTGTGGACCATGAGGGTGAAGGAATGCTAAGAAGAAAATCTGTGCCTGAGAAGGGATTCAGGCTTCCTCGCTGGGAATCAATGAGGCATGGAGGACTCTTTCTGGTTCTTGAAATGCTGAGAGAGACTGGGGTGGCTCAGTGGCGGCTGAAAATGTATTTATCCAAGAAGAAAAAGGTTCCTGTCATAAAAGCTACATTCAGCCAAAAGCCCACAAGCAGAGCTAGAGAAAAGCAAATGCTGCATGCTAATATAGCTGCTTTCTCTATGCACAGCAACTTCTGGATGAGATGGAAGCCATTTGGAGGGTGGCCTGAATAATGCAGGCTGTGTTTATACAACATATTTATCCATCATTCACTTAGCCATGGTTTATGCAAGTAATTTAATTTCTTGAGTTGTATGACCATAAATTGAACCATAAACTAACTACATAGGCTAGGTTTGCCCAGCATGCAGGGCTAAAATATGGTTGACTCATTTGGAGTTTCACTTGTATGACAGAGATTCACTGCATATTTTTAATGTACGAATCCAGTGCACAAAAATGTGTCCTAATTGTAACCTAAACTCACTGTATTCCTCCGAAGAGTACAAAGAGCCTCCAGGCTTGGGCACTTACTCTGGTTCTCTTTAGTTATTCCAGCTGCTGGTTTATGTACAACCTTTCCCAATCTGTACTAGAGACCCGGAATATGACCATAAGTGAAGACAGGGGAAGCAAAGGGTGCCTGAAAGTCAATGTAACTCCCAGCTCCAAAGAGTTAACAATGACACAGCTCCTTTAGTACCATATGGCCTCGGTGTGAAAGGCAGCAACGATTTATGTTGTTATTACAGGGATTTATTTATTTTTCACTCAGGGGTTAATTAAGGAGCGTGCAAATGTAAAGGGCTGACAGTGCTTATCTAGAAATGGTAAAGTGCAGTGAGAAGCAGCACAAACTGCCCATGAATAGCTTTCTGCCAACAACAACTTTTCTGCTGCTTTTAGCTGAAGCTGCTCTTCACGGGGAAGAAAGCTCAGTGGCTCTGCCACAGACAATCTGTGTTGCCCAACTGCTGTTCCTTATTCTCTGCCGTTTTTCCATGTTTTATGCGCCTACAATTTGTTGTATTTGCCATGTTTTCTGATGGGATGCAGAGAAAGGCCTAAAGGAAACTCACCTTCGGTAGGAGTCACCTAGCAGAACAAAGCAGAGATCAGATGAGGTTTGTGCAGAAGATGGCAACCAATTTGATCAGGTGTCTAGAACACTTTCTCTCGGAAAAAGAACTAGAAGTTTTGGGAGTCTTTAGCTTGGAAAAGGCAATGGGGACATGACTGAGGTGTATAAATTTATGCATGCTTGGAGCAAGTAGATATGGATAAGTTTTTCTCTGAAACTCTAGGCCCAGATATCATCCAAAACAGTTGATTGGAGGTAGGTTTAGAAGAGGCAACAGAAAGTACTTCTTCACACAATACGTAATTAATCTGCGGAATTTGTTACCACAAGGTGTAGTGATGGCCACTTACTTGCATGGCTTAAAAGGGGTAAGTTTATGGAGGACAGGCCTCTTGAGGGCTATCAGTCTTGAAGACCTAAGGTTACCTCTCGGTTGCAGGCAGCATATCTCTATTTGCAAGGGAACAATGATGGGAGAAGAGTATGTCTCCATTCCCTCCTTGTAAGCATGTTTGTTGACCATTGTAAGAAACAAAATGTGGACTATGATAGGCTTTGGCCAGAACCAGCTGGGCTACTTTTAATGATCTTCTGTTTTTAAGTTCTAGGTTAGAGGTAGAAAAAGCAGAACTTTCCAAAAAGATGGATCGACTTTGACAGTGATTGAGCAAAACAGGCATGCCTGCCAAATGCCCCAGCCATAAGAGTCCCTTAGTTAACAGGTATTTAAAGGGAGACTCTACTGAGAAATCTCTCTTAATCTTTATGAGCTGCCAGATATGAAAATCACTTCAGCCAGAGTGCTTTCCCCAGTGAGGTCTCCAGCCTTTTGGAGGCCTGGTCTATCTGCAATGTATTAATTCATCTATTTACTAGATTTGTAAGGGCTGTCCAACTCCAGAAAGAATCTGGTGGTTTACACAATATTGTATATATAATTAAAACACAGTTAAAAATATAACAAAACATAACTGCCTGGACAACAACAATAACATTAAGGAAAACATGACAGGGGCTCCACACGCACCTTAATCCCAGGCCTGGGAGCAGAGCCAGGTCTTAAGGGATTTCTGGAAAACTTGGAGAGGGGATGATGATGTGATGGTGATGGTGATGATGATATGATATGATAGGAGCCGTAAGTGTCAATGTCCCTGTATCCTGCTTTGTTGCAACTATGTCTCTTTCTAAAATAGTTGCTTCTGGGATTCAAACGTCTGTCAGGCAGAGGACTGCTGTAGCCAAAGAAGGCTTGGCAGGTCAATGATAACTTGTTAAAGGGCCACAAGCCATTCTGTGCCAATTAGACAGAAGGCCTTCCATGATTAGCCAGGCCAGATCAAGACTGTTTTAGACATTTTTACTGCAATGCAGCCTGCCGGGTTGTTTTGCCTACCTTCTGTACAGTATATCCCCCAATGATCCTCCTATGCCTCTGTATCTTAGCACCCCTGTTTACTTGTCCCACATCTGCATTAAGCATACTGTTCAGCATATGAACTATGCTCAGCATTCAACTTCACTGTGGTGCAATTGTTAAAACTGCTGCCAATCAGATCACTTCTTTGGATTTAACTTAAGGACACAGTGTGACCCCAAGTTGCATCAGTCTTATCAAGTAATTGGATTCCTGACAGGTCCTTCCCTTTTTGTTCTATTTATGCCACTCATCTATTCTACATCCCAGATTCAGCAATTCACTCCTGGATCCCTTTGAACTAACTGGGCTTTTACAATAAAGACTTCAATAGCTTTGCTTGCAGTAAATACTGTTGGTCTTGAAGAGAAAACTCCTACAGCTAGCCTTAACAAGACATGCCTCCCTGACCCCCAGAATTGGATGTTAGGAAAAAACCCACTGAATTAATATATACAAAATAATGCAGTCAGTTTACCCTGTCACTGACAATTGTGCAAGCTTTAACAGATTTTCTGTGACAATTACCCACCAACACTGAACATGACACAAAGCAATCAAAACAGACAAGAGAGCTAGAGAAAAGAACCAGTGTTTTAAAGGACCCAATAGTTCATTTTGAGCAGTGCAAAAAAATAAGACAAAACAAAGAAGTATGGGGGTATTTCTGCAGCAGAAGTACTATTTTGTGTTGCAGAAAATGCTTGTAACCTGCAGGGGGTGAAAAAAACAGAAAATGTATAACTGTTGTGTATATACAGTAGCTGTGTCTTTTTCATAGAAAACCACTAAGCAGGTCCGTTAGACTAATCAAACTACATTATGTTGTCTTGCTTGAATGACAGCCAACCAAGGGCTATTGCCTGACATACCCCTTTGCCTAGGTCCTCCTGGATCACTTGCTCGATCTCCTGCCTGCTGCTCTGAGGAGCTTGGCTGTGCAAAATCTTGAGGGTGTGGGTGTATTCCTCAGGCAAGAGATAATCAAGAGCCCCCAGATGCTGTCCTACTTTGATGAAGGTGCCTCGGTTGGCACAGCATAAATCTCGGAGACGTTCTGCAGAACGCAGATGCACCTGCAGAGAGAAAGGAAGGGGGGAAAAAAATCTCTGAAACTTTGCTTGAAACCTTTTCTCCAAATTGTATACTGCATCTTTCCATACATCCTCTCCCAAGGCTTTGAGATACAATTGTAATCAGGAGGCTTCCTGAATTGATCATTAGGATAGAAAGCACATTTGAGAAAAAAGCAGGCAAAAGGGCCTTAGGTCGATGTCTCCGTTTGCAATGCCTGCATTGCACCTGCATTACCCCCACAGGCATATCAGTAGGAACTGACACCCACGGCATGTGCAGACTTTCAAATATTTGATGTTCAGTATTTCCAGTCCCCTGACATATTCCTTAAGGGTATTCAAAAACGTGCAGCAAAAAGAAGTGGACACAAGCCCCACCCCTCATAGCCTGATGCTTGCAGTGTTCAATTTCTGCTTGAATCCTCCATTTTACAAGGCTCTGTAAGCTTTCTTGGTGTGGGCTGAGCCATGGCATGCCAAAGGGCAGCATCACCACCAGGTAATAAAACTCTCCCAACAAGCAGTATGCTTTCACCATGAAGAAGCACAGCCACACGAAGTAAGGACAGAAAAGGCCAGTTTTGTATGACTCCTTGACTGGGCTGTTTATCCCTTTCCTCTCTCTGAGTAGCAGAGACGCCAAGGGGGAAGAAAAAAAAAAGAAACACAAAAAAATGGAATGGAAAAGGTGCAGATGGAGGTAGAAAAAGGGAGGGAGGGAGGAAGCCAGAGCAGCTGGGCAGTTTGTCACAGTACAAGGAGTTCAGCCCATTACAGGGAAACAGTTTTTATGCAGCTTGGATAATTGTCCTCGACACTGTCTCCAGCAGAGGAGGAGGGAGGGGGTGGAATCAACAGCCAGCCAAAGTAGCGGAGGTCTGTCTATAGCTTTCCAGACTTAACCTGTGTTCCAGGGGGAAAGAAAGGCAAGATGGGTATATTTGAGAAGAAAAGAGGCCATTTTAGCCCCAATTCTTTATATTCTTAATAACTCATGTTGAAAAAACAAAATACTGTATATATTCCCTGTAGCTCTACAAAATATGCAAGAAGGCGAGGCTGCTGGGAACATACATGCACACACATACTGTACATTTAAACATGTTAATTCATCTCCTAAAAATGCTACCTCAAAACATTTTTGATAGCCGCTTACTAAGAAGCATCAAGAAAATCACAACCAGCATCATTGCAAAGATATAGCAAAGTACTATCAGATGACAACTCTAATTAGAGACAAGAGAATATATGCATACTAGTCCCATAAGTATCCTAGGGTGAACAATAATGGTTAACAATGTATACAGGGGTGCTATTGATTTCTTAAATGCTGAGACAGAAGCCACAGAACACAAGTTAGAGATTATTCCAAAAGATGGTGTGTGGAAATGCTTTTTTATCCCTGCCGTCACTGCATTTGCAAGTGGTGACTGCAAAGAGCAGAGCATTTGCACAACTACAGGTAATGCACCAATCGTGACCCCCTCCTGATATTAGCAATGGTTATTCACACCTCAGTTACATCCCATCTTGATTACTGCAATGCACTTCCCATATGAATCTGGAAAAATGCAGTTGGTGCAAAATGTGACAACTGGGCTGTTCAGAGTACAAGGGACAGGGATCCTATGTTGCCTGTACTGAAAGATCTGCACTGGTTGCCATTTGTTTACTGGCCACAGTTCAAAGCACTAGTGTTGACTTTTGAAGTCCTAAATGGCTTAGAGCCCAACTCCCTGAGGGACTGCCTTTTCCACTTTGAAGCTGTCCAATTCCTCAGATCAGCAGAGGTCTTTTTCAAGACACTTCTCTGCCAGATGGCCCACTGCTGGATAGGCAGGAGAGGTCCTTCTCCTGTGTATCTCCCAGGCTACAGAATCTCTCCCCAAGAAAGTACTGTACAGTTGGCCCCCCTCTCTCCCAGTAATTAGGAAAATGGCAAAAACAAATTATCGAGAGTCAAATTTTTAACTGTTATTTATTTATTTATATTTCTAACTTATATCACCGCCCATCTCCCCCCATTTCCGGAGGGGACTCTGGGCGGTTATTTTAGTGATATTGCTTTGCATTGTTAGTTTTAGTTTTAATTATATTGATTTTATGGTTATATTTTACATTTTGAATTTTTTAAATTGTGTAAACATACATTATGGTTTGGACCAAATAGAAGGATGGAGTATAAATTTAATAATAACGAAGAATAAATGGTGACTGGTCACAGAAGATTTTCTCAGATCAAATGAGATCATGATCTGAATCCTGTTTTCAACAGATTGAATTAGACTTAAATGGAATACTTTACAATAACTTATTATAGGACTGTATAAACATCTATTTATTTGTGTAAGCATTTACATAATATCAAAGCAAGGAACAGAATAAAAAAACATGGACTGAAGTTATTTCCTTTCTTTCCCAAACAATTGATGGATAATATTTAATACTAGAAACATCACACATATTGAGTACCCAAACTTAGCCATAACAACATAGCTATAACAACAAATTTAACAATATAGATTTCAGTAGGTTTACTCTGAATATTACTCAACTGGGATATGACCTTAGTATTTTTAATAGTGACCGCATGGAAAAGAAATTAAAGGCTAATTAGAAGATATGCCACTCATGTATTCAGCTAGACTTTTTAAAGTAAATGGTACCCAAAGTTGGTGTAAAATCTAACTGACAGAGAGCTTTAAGTGTCCCCTATGATGGTCCCCAAAAGAATTAGGACACCAAGCCTGCTATTTGCATTGCAGCAGGCACAGAAACTTCCCAACAGGTTTCTTAACTTTATCAGGTCCACTATGCCTGCTATTTATTTTTTAAAAGACATTTACATAATTCTTAATCACATGAATGGCATCTCATCTAATTTAGTTTTAAATTTCAATCCAGACCAGAGTATTCCTACAACTTAGGTTGGAAGTATTACTGTCCAGTTATTGCTGAACTACAATTCCCAAACATTTCTGCAATGGAGATGATGCTGGAAGTTTTAATTTACCAACATATGGAGGGGCACAGATTCCTCAACTCTGGATTATATAATAATATACCCATAAACCGGTAATAGAAGGCATGTATCTCAGGAATAAAGAAGCTGAAGAAATTCTCTTTGTTTAGAGAAAGGTAAAATAAATGCATATATTTTAATTAAACCTAAAGAAATTGAATATTGCATACAGATCAGCCACAATATTGCTTTATACTGGTCTAAAAGTGGGCATATTAAAAATAGACTGAAAATTCAATGCCAGAGCACTCAAGAGAAAATAGATGTAAATAAATTTTATTACAAAGAATGAAAATTTAAAAACAATGCACCCATTATACTAGAGTTAAGAAATGTAACATATAACATAAGATTAATTAAATGTCTAAATATAATGACAATATTTATACGGTTAAATACCGAAAATCTCAGCCATAAATGATACTGTGTCAAGCAAACTCTTAAAACTCTTATTTGTAGTAATGGATCACTTAATATCTCTATACTGACACACAAGGAATAATCTCAGGTGGGAAGTAAAATATGTCAAATACAGAGGATAGTACAGTACAGTATTTCAGTTATTGGCTACAATAAAGTATCTCTATGAATTGCCCAAATTGATAATTTGTTTCATTACAATCATCAGAAAGAAATTATTTGTTGTTGCTTGTTTACACAGCTGGGCCTAAATATCCCAAACAAGCTCTTCTTTGAAATCTCATTCAAATTTTAATCATACCAATTTTCTTCTCAGAGTTCAGGTTCAACACAGGCCAGATCAAATGCACAAAATAGAGCAAAGCAGTAGAGAGTGGATGCCCCTGTTGAAAATTACTATGAAGATTTTTTTCAAGGTTGCATGATCTTTCCTTTGTATGGCTTAGGCTACTTTCAGGGGTAAAAATCCTACAGCTCTTCAAATAATGAACTAACCAGAAGAAACTGTATAAAAATAAAAGAATGGAACTGTGCAATTAAGCCTATTATAACACTGGAAGTATGAGGAAACAAACATATTAAAGCAATCAACTGTAGGAAGATATCGAACAAGGGGGAAAAATTCAAGAATAATAGTTTTTAAAGGCTACAGTTTACATACAATTAAAATCAGGTAAAACTTCCATGAAATTGGCCAAAACAGAGAAAATTTTGGTTTGGGTGGGATGATTTGTAAACTGTCGTATGTAATGAAGTACAAAGCATATTACCATGCAGTGCATGCACTAATATTACTGTATGGAACATATAGGGGGCCGTGCTGGCATCACGGTTAGAGACGAATCATCATGAGCTCTACACAGAAGTACAATAGTTATCACAACATTTAATTGATGCTTCTGGGGAAAGAGATTAGGTTAACAAAGATTATATTTGCAGTACAGTAAAAAGCCTGGTATAAATTTTAGGTGAAAAGAAATTAGAAAATACCATTAAAAAGCAGAGCTCAGCTTTCATGATCCAGTCCCAAAAACCTTCAGAAGCTCTGAGGAGGGGACAGAAGCAGTCCCTGGTCATTCTCCCTTGGGAACCTCTGCTCTGGACCTTGTAGCTTGTCCCATGCATCCTAGGTAGATGCTGCTGATTGATTCCAAAGAATGGGCTTGGGATTTATCCAGTGAACCAGGACTATTGCCCTCCACAATTTCCACTCTTCAGAGTTGAGCCCTTCTTTTAAGAAGCCAGAGACTATAAACCAAACTGATTCTTTCAAAAACCTGAAACAGGATTTGTGAGGGTGAACTACTGGAAGGATTTCCATTTAAGTCTGTGAATGTTAGTTCTCACACAGTCAAAAGTAAACAACCCAATACTATATCAGTTCCTAAAATAAGGAACAGATGAAAACTGTATCTCCCACCCAAAAGAGAATTGCTGCTAGCCCAATATGTACTGGGCAGGAAAAAATATGACTTTTGATTATTATAAGTAGAACTCACATTTGGTACTCAGCAGTTATTACAATTCTTTTGTAATGGCTTTTTAGTTTTTCTACAATAAATTTAGCATCAGAGGTTTCTGGATTTTTTGTGCATGTTTAGTTAGTTTCACCCCAGCCTGCTGAGGAGAAGCCTGACACTTTCTAGATCAATGTTCTAGAAACCTGTCTATACTGGGCTTTAGTACTATTCGCTTTGGTCCTGGATGTGAACGCTTAAGATTGAATGGATATTTGTAACAGCTATTCAGGGTACTGAACCTAGTGCTTCTAGCTTGATGCCTTCAGCCATCCTCACTCTTGGATGGAAGTCCCAGTGGAACATGACATCAATTTAGTAATGTCTGTAATGTTGAAATCTGGAAGGATATACAATAACGGTAAAGATTTTAATTAAATTAATACAAGCTAGGAGGGAGGGTAATCGGTCATTGCACATACTGTAGATACATTTACTACTGTACTACCTGGCCTAGTACCATCCTTACCTATGGAACTAGGACAACAAATGGTACTAGTACAACAAATAAAAAAACCTGAAATGACAATCAACAATGGTGTTATATATTACTTCACTGAGTAGGACAGATGACAAACCAACATGACTGTTAATTTATTATAAATAGTACAATGGAGGAGGGATAGCAAGAATGAACAGAAATATTTTCAAATGGTCTTTATAGACTGCAAAAATGATCATTTTACAAGATGCAAACTCATAGCCACTGATCAATCACTGTCTCAACTTTCTCAGGACTTGGCTTCAATTTAAAACTCACTCAGATATACAGATCTTATCACTAGATCTTGAGTGCACTGTAATACAATCCTTATGAATCAGAACAGTTCTATATATTATCATCCCATATAAAGTAAGATGTACCCCTCCTGTTCTACCAAATCTGTGAACACATTTCTCTTCATCAATGGCCTGACTCACTATACTGAAAGCTCTTGAAAAGTGACTTTGGAACTGGGACCTCCAAAGTACATATACTTTATTCCCCAAAGAATTTACTCATTCCATGCTAGAGACCCATATGTACATGGGTGATCTCACTGTGGACAGCAGCTTGAACTAATTCTTGAGCTGGAATTGTATAGTAAGTCAAAACAAGAGACAACCAAAAAGGCAAGATTCAGGAGCAACACAGGAGCAAACCAAGATACAGGAACATGCCAGAGTTCAATAACTTTGTTCAGTAACTGAAACAAAGCTCAACTGAAAAGGAAACATTCTTACATTCCTTCCAATGAACAGCCTAGTAGTTGGATAGTCAATACAAGACCTGAATGGTTCAACTACTCATCCTATAAGGCAGAATTTACAGATCTAGTAGTTCTAAATATCATGGCAGAAAGCAGAATTACCAAACAGCTTGGAGGGAATTATCTGAGAGAAGTGCTGGCCCCACATTCACGTTTTAATGCTTTAAGATCTTCCATTTCCCAGAGGAGGGATTGCTGGATCAAGTCAAATGCTCATAGAGTTATCTATGGTGCTGCAATACGGCCTATGTGTTCCCTCCTTTTGTCAGTGTATCCTGTGGGCTTCCAATCAAGACATGACATGGAAGCTGATTTGAGACCCTTTTCCATCTCATTGAGCCTAATGCCAGTATTTTTTTAATGCCAGTAGGAAAAACACATAAACATATTTTCTTTTTATAACACTTTGACACCAGTATGTAATACACAAATATGTACAGATATTAAAGCTTGAAAACTAATAGATACACAAAAAAATACTATAAGGCTCAGTGAAAAATTGCACTTTTTCAGTTCTCCTTGCACATTCCATAAATCTTCAAAAACAAAGTTCAATGCATACACTCAAAATGGGAACTCAAGAGCTCATGTTGAGCTGCAAATTGTTACATCTTAAAGCTTTTTGTAAAAGTCGCTTCTGAACTGAATTCATAATACATCATGCTAAATCATCCAAGCAGCTTCCTTACGGACACTTTATAAAATGCTAGCAATATTTACTTAGAGCCCATTGTGTAAATATGTTCTGCCTAATTACCAAGGCTAGAAAATGTAACCACATTTGGCTTTAATCAAATTCCTTAGTTCTTTTATCTTCTGATGAGTTTGGCAGATGTAAAAGAAGAAAATTCTTGCAGTTTGGAACTTAAAAGCTACATATGATAAAGGCTAAATCTACCCATGAGAGAGAAAGTGACAGAGAGAGGGTTAGAGAGGGAAGGGGAGATGGTCAGGGTAGTGGCTACAAAGAATTTAGGATATAGCACTTATAGAAAAGAGAAAACAAATCCCCACCAACCTATATTTCTTTGAAATGGTGTTGATTGTTGGCTGCCCTTTAATTGCTATGCTGGAGAAAAGTAGGAACATCAGTAAATCACTAAATATCGAGCAATATACACATATTAGAATATTGGAATTTATTTATTTATTTTTATTTTCTGTTGTTGTGTTGTTTATTCGTTCAGTCGCTTCCGACTCTTCGTGACTTCATTTGGCGGTTGGTGTGTCGCTGCGGAAAAACTTTGGAAAGCCCTGAACTAGAGGGCACATTGCATTTGCACAGCTTTAATACATTTCTTCAGACAGACCGGCTCAGAATCATAGGGTTGGAGGGGACCTCAGAGGTCTTCTAGTCCAACTCCCTGCCCAGTGCAGGAGTCCTCATACCATCCTGGACAAATGGTTGGCCAGTTTTCTCTTGAAAACTTCCAGTGATGGAGCACCCACAGCTCCAGGAGGCAGGCTGTTCCACTGCTTAATAGCTCTCATGGTCAGGAAATTCTTCTTTATTTCAAGTTTGGATCTCTCACTGTACAGCTTTCACCCATTGATTCTTGTCTTACCTTCAGGTGCTCTGGAGCATAAATCCACACTCTTTTCCCTATCACAGTCTACTTCATCAGAATAAAGTTCTGCAAGTGGGATTTTATAAATGTATAAAATGGGCTAGGTTCACACAACATGCTGGATTAGGCTACAGTGGGGTTGGATAGCTTGTAGTTCCATGTATTATGGCAACCCAGCATCACTTTGTAATATGATTTCTTTAAGTAAAGCATGTTATTTGAATTCAGTGTTTATATTTCATTAGCCCAGGTTTAGAATTAAAATGTTGTGTGAACTTGCAATCATTAGAAAGAGGAGAGGTGAATGAGAGAGGTAGGAGACAGAACTGCTGTAGCTAGTGATCTTAAATAAATGGGGGCGGAGGGGAGGCAAGAACTCTTTTTTTCAAGAGAGGTTAGTCTTCTGCAGCAAAAACAACACAGTTATATGGTTACTTAAGTACCCATTCTTCTGATAGAAAAAATAAAGACAGGTTCATTCCTTCTGTTCCCATCTCAATAGGGGATATTTGTTTGTTTGTTTGTTTGTTTGTTTGTCAAATTTATCACCGCCCATCTCTACCGTAGTAGATATAATTCTACATCTCTCCCCTCTTTATACACTGAAATCCCATCATGTTTTCCTCCTCCCTGAAGCTCAGTTTGCTGATCTGAATTTTAAATGGGGAGAAAGATGAATGAAGAATTACTCTCCCTGCACAACTTCCTCCGTGGTAGGTTGGTAAAGGTATGATTCAGTCTGAGAGAAGGAAATGCCCAGATCACTCTGCTCACATGCATTCCTCTCCATCCCAATCCAACTGTGCCAGCCCCACACTTGGAGGGCTGGCCAGAACACGACTCAGCTGGGGAACAATGCTTACAGAAATTATTCTCCCCATACACCTTTCTCTCCATCACTATCATAGTAGCCCTAGCCTACAAAGAAGCTACTTGGCAGGCTGGGCAGATTTACCTTTGGAAAATGCTTGGAGGAAAGGTAACTCCCATTAGGTATTTCCCCAGCACTAGTGTATGCTGAACAACTGAGGAATAGGCAGACAGGAGCAAATCTGGGAGGTTGAGCCCACAACAGGCTAAGGCCACAAGTCACAGGTTAGTCTACACTTTAGGGCAGAGCTTTCCAAACTTTTCATGTTGGTGACACACTTTTTAGACATGCATCATTTCACAACACACTCTTACAGCAGGGCATCATTTCGCGATACACTTTTACAGCAGGGCACAAGGCAGGCACTAGGACCTGCGCGGAAACCC
The DNA here is from genome assembly GCA_023362775.1 of Charina bottae. NCBI lineage: Eukaryota > Metazoa > Chordata > Lepidosauria > Squamata > Charinaidae > Charina > Charina bottae. The sequence goes on from JALMGJ010000001.1 coordinate 122,341,360, forward strand.
AGCAGGTTTGGAGGCAGCAAGGCACAAGGCAGGCACTAGGACCTGCGTGGAATCCTGGCAGGGCTCGGAGGCAGCAGCAGCAGCCGCGACACACCCAGACACTGCAGCCGACACACTAACGTGTCGCGACACACAGTTTGGAAAGCTCTGCTGTAGGGAAATTCCAACTCTTTATGCTAATGGACAAACAGCATTTGCTTAGATCAGGAGTAGGCAAGTTGTGGCATTCCAGATGGTGCTGAGCTACTACTTCTAGCCAGTATGGTCAGTGATAACGGATTTTAGGAGTTATACATTGGCAACATCTGGAATGCTGCCAATTGTTTATCCCTGATCTAGACAAAATCTAGACAACTCCCCGTTGGGGGAGTTGGGTGGTCATATAAATTAAATTTAAATAAATAAATAAATAAATAAATAAATAAATTGAACTTCCCTCTTGTCTGTACTGACCCTTAGTTTATTATTCTTTATCTGAGCAGGCCAGATTGAGGTATACTGATTTTAACTCTCAGTCACAAAACACCCTAAGATTGTTGTACCCACTGCTACAAATAATACTTTAATAACCATCCACCCAGACCCATTGATCTAAATGTAGAAGCTGCTTCATTTTAGCCCTTCATCATAGCGATCTAGGCAAAACAAGTCCAAAAATCTAAGTTAGGATATACTGAATATACTATATTCAGAATCATAGCAACCAAGTCTCTAAGGTCAATGTGGCAAATATCATTCTCTTCCTGTGTCAATCTGTGCAGTGGCAAACTTTCCTAGGTCCTGTCTAGCAAACTATTGCAAACTAAAGATGCAGTGGCACAAAACATGCTGTTACATTAAATTTGAGGGGTTGCTACAGCATGATGCACTTAGAATTAACTTTCATGCTGTAATTCTTAAGGACTTAGATGAATACTGCGGTGCAGATAGATGATCTTTAGACATGCGAAAAATATTTCTTGATTTTCCAAAGTGATTATGCAAACCTTTGCATAAGATTTCCAACATGAACCCAAACTGAGTTCCACCATGAACCCATATTGAAAATATCATGAAAACCAGAGGGGATGGGGTAAGTGGATGCAATGGCCACCCACCTGCACCAAAAGCTTGAATAAAGCCTCTAGTCACTTTGGCCTGTACCTTCTTCCATTGCAGTTTGATGTACACACAGCTTGCGCTACATTCCATCTTCATTTTGCTCCAAGCTTGGTCATTTGTGCTCTGATTATCTCTTATTACCAATGACCTTGCAGTTTTAATCTGCCTTATACTAATTGAAAATATTTTCATTAGCCAACTTGATTTTGGGTAATTAACTAATATAAGTATCTGGGCTGCGATTACTTATCAATAGGGGTTATTAAGGGGAAGTGCGTATAGGAAGAAGCTGGTCTCTAAATACCAGTAAAGAGGGGTGCGATGGCTCAGCGGGTAAGACGCCCGGCTTGTCGATCGGAAGATCACAAGTTTGGAGGTTCGAATTCCTAGCCCCGCGTGACGGAGTGAGCTCCCGCACTCGCCCCAGCTCTTGCCAACCTAGCAATTTGAAAGCATGCAAATGCAAGTAGATTAATAGGTACCACTTCGGTAGGTAGGTAACAGCGTTCCGTGCGCGTCATGCCAGCCACATGGCCGTGGAAGCGTCTTCGGACAACGCTGGCTCTTCGGCTAACAAACGGAGATGATCACCGGCCCCTAGAGTTAAACACAACTATGCAGGGGAAACCTTTACCTTTACCTTTAAATACCAGTAAAACACAATCGACTCTTCTTAGAAGGCATTTTTAGAAAATCTTGGTACCTTAAGTTTAATTTTTTTAAATTATGCTTGAAACACAATTCACTGAGAAGTCTGTAGCTTGAATCATGTCAACTGGATTTCTATTTTCTCAGTGGAAACGTTTCGCTCCTTATCCAAGAAGCTTCTTCAGTCTGAGCAAAGTTAGTAAGGGAATCCTTAAATATGTTTCTAGGGTGGCTGTGTGACCTTGCACCTGGGGCTAGGTCATGGTTATTTGAGATGTTATTTCTAAGTCCCTTTATCATCCAAAGGAGGATCGTTAAGATTACCATGCTGCTGTTGAGCTTGTGAAATGGTCTTAATCTTCCTAGGCACAGAAGACAAAGCAGGAAGGAAAATAGGGGAAAGATTGTGCCTGAGGCCCCCACCTCTATTCAAGGAAGGATTTTCCAAGTTGGCATAAATGGACTCCTTGACCCCTCTCTCAAACCACCTATCTTCTCTGTCTAAAATGTGAACATTAATGTCCTCAAATGAGTGTCCTTTTTCCTTTAGATGAAGATAAACTGCTGACTCTGGTCCTGTGGTGTTACTTCTCCTGTGTTGGGCCATCCTCCTGTACAAAGGTTGTTTGGTTTCTCCAATGTAGAGTTCAGAGCATTCCTCACTGCACTGGATTGCATACACTACATTGCTTTTCTTGTGTTTTGGAGTTTGAACTTTGGGGTGTACAAGCCTCTGTCTCAGTGTGTTGGTGGGTTTGAAATATACAGGTATGTGGTGTTTGCCAAATATCCGTTTTATCTTTTCAGACACGCCAGCCATGTAAGGAATGACCAGGTTCTTCCGTTTACTCTGAGTCTCAGCCCTATCTGTCGCTGTTTTAGGTCTGGTAGACTTAGATTTAGTGAAGGCCCAATTTGGATATCCACAGGCCTTCAGAGCTGTTCTCAGGTGCTGATTTTCATTCTTTTTGGAATCCATGGAGGTGGGGATGGTTTCTGCTCTGTGTGACAATGTCCTGATGACTCCTAGTTTGTGCTGCAGTGGATGATGGGAATCAAACATCAGATATTGATCTGTGTGTGTGGGTTTCCTGTAGATCCCTATTTCTAGCTTGCCACCGGTCCCAATGAGGACTTCACAGTCTAGGAATGCCAGTCTGTTGTCCTTGGTGTCTTCTCTGGTGAACCTAATGTTGGCATCTATGGTGTTTATATGGTCCGTGAAGGCCTGTACTTCCTGGGCCTTGATTTTGACCCAGGTGTCATCCACATACCTGAACCAGTGTGTGGGCACCGTTCCCTGGAATGTGTTGAGTGCTTTCTTCTCCACTTCTTCCATGTATAAATTGGCCACAATGGGTGACACAGGGGAACCCATGGCACAGCCGTGTTTTTGTCTGTAAAAGTCACCTCTGTATGAGAAATAAGTGGTGTTAAGACACAGGTCCAGAAGATGGCAGATCTGGTTTGGGTTGAGATGGTTTCTCCTTTCAAGGGTGCTGTCCTCTTCTAGTCTCTTCCTGACAGCGGATAGAGCATGAGTGGTGGGGATGCTGGTGAAAAGGGAGGACACATTGAAGGAGACCATAGTTTCATCTGTATCCAGTTTCAGGGTCTTTGCTTTGGAAACAAATTCTTCCGAATTATGGATGTGGTGTTCAGAGTGTCCAACTAGAGGTGCTAGTATGGTAGAGAGGTGTTTGGCAATGTTGTATGTTACTGAATTAATGTTGCTGACTATGGGTCGGAGGGGTGTTCCTTCCTTGTGGATCTTAGGGAGTCCGTAGATGCAGGGGATGGCTTCTCCAGGATACAGACGGTGGTAGGTAATCCTATCAATGGAGCCATCATGTTCCAATTGTTTCAAACTGTCTATTACCTTTTTCTTGTAATTGTTGGTGGGGTCTCTTTTCAGTTTTTCATATGTATGGTGATCCTCCAAAAGTGAGGTAATTTTATTGTGGTAGTCTGCAGAGTTTAGAACCACTGTACACCTTCCTTTGTCTACAGGTAAAATGGTGATGGTTTCACCTTTGCTGAGGGCTGTCAGGGCTTTCCTCTCTTGGATGGTAAGGTTGGGGGGAGGAGGTTGAGCACTAGACAGAGCTGCAGATATTTTAAGCCGGAGTTGTTCCGCTTCCTCAAAAGGTAGGTGGTTGTTGTGGATGGCCGATTCTGTGGCTGTAATGAGCTCCACAACCAGAACTTGCTTGGGACAACAGACTGGCATTCCTGGACTGTGAAGTCCTCATTGGGACCGGTGGCAAGCTAGAAATAGGGATCTATAGGAAACCCACACATACAGATCAATATCTGATGTTTGACTCCCACCATCCACTGCAGCACAAACTAGGAGTCATCAGGACATTGTCGCACAGAGCAGAAACCATCCCCACCTCCATGGATTCCAAAAAGAATGAAAATCAGCACCTGAGAACAGCTCTGAAGGCCTGTGGATATCCAAATTGGGCCTTCACTAAATCTAAAAAGATAAAACGGATATTTGGCAAACAACACATACCTGTATATTTCAAACCCACCAACACACTGAGACAAAGGCTTGTACACCCCAAAGTTCAAACTCCAAAACACAAGAAAAGCAATGTAGTGTATGCAATCCAGTGCAGTGAGGAGTGCTCTGAACTCTACATTGGAGAAACCAAACAACCTTTGTACAGGAGGATGGCCCAACACAGGAGAAGTAACACCACAGGACCAGAGTCAGCAGTTTATCTTCATCTAAAGGAAAAAGGACACTCATTTGAGGACATTAATGTTCACATTTTAGACAGAGAAGATAGGTGGTTTGAGAGAGGGGTCAAGGAGTCCATTTATGCCAACTTGGAAAATCCTTCCTTGAATAGAGGTGGGGGCCTCAGGCACAATCTTTCCCCTATTTTCCTTCCTGCTTTGTCTTCTGTGCCTAGGAAGATTAAGACCATTTCACAAGCTCAACAGCAGCATGGTAATCTTAACGATCCTCCTTTGGATGATAAAGGGACTTAGAAATAACATCTCAAATAACCATGACCTAGCCCCAGGTGCAAGGTCACACAGCCACCCTAGAAACATATTTAAGGATTCCCTTACTAACTTTGCTCAGACTGAAGAAGCTTCTTGGATAAGGAGCGAAACGTTTCCACTGAGAAAATAGAAATCCAGTTGACATGATTCAAGCTACAGACTGTTCCACCTGGATGACTGAGAACCTTCATCGACAAATTCACTGAGAAATTTTCCAATGTGGGACTCCATCACTGAACCCTTGAGCATTTCATTCACTTCAATATATGCTGTGTGAGTAATTTTCTAGTCAATCCTTTCCTCAGGTATACAGACAGCTGGAGCCAACCCCAAAAAAGTTACTTTACTGAAACCAATTGAATTCGGAATATCTCACCTTTTTGCACTTATCAATGCTATCCAATCACTAGAACACTGGATTTGAATTAGTAAATTCAGATTAAATCCCACTTGCACAGAAAGAACGAGCAACTAAAGCTTCTCATCTTTAAATCCATAATCCATATTAAGGCAACATTTTCATTAGTTCAACTACACATTTACAAAATATTCCAGCTTTCAAATTTCCAGGAACAATTCAACTTGAAGGAATTGCTTAATAAGGATTTTTATTTTTATTTTCTTTCTCCTCATGGACAAGATGGAACCTTTCCTTTTTCATTTATATATAGTTTCTAGTATGTCTAAAACTTAACTTGGGATCTCACTCAAGGCACAAATGACCAGGCTCAAAATATCATATTTTGGTCATATTATGCAAAGACCTAGCTCTCTAGGGAAGTGTATAATGCTGGGAAAGGTGGAAGGACAATGATGAACAGCACGACCAGCAGCAAGATGGATGGACCCAATTAATGGGTGCACAGCTAAGACCTGAAGGACCACACTGAAGACGATCATCCTGAAGAAAGTCTATTGATAAGGTTGGTAAGAGTCAACACCAGTCTGATGTCACATAATCAGTCAATTCCCTTAAATGAGAGCTAATCCAGACAGACAACAGCTAATGAGTGGTGATGTGCCAGCTCTTTTACTCTTTGTTTGTATGGGTAATAGCATCTGCATGAGAGAATTGTATTGAGGAAACAGAAAGAAAGAGGATACTATGCCCCATATTTCTAGAATAACCCTGTGGGACTGTTAATTTACAAAAACTGCAATAACAGTTACAATAAATCTTAACCATACCACTCTTCCATATTATTAGGTCAGGAGCATGGTGGAGGATATAAAAACAGCTAATGATATGCTCCATCCCCAAGCTTGTACATTTGTTGTGATGTCACATATACATATAGAAAAGGGGGAGAACTTGCATTGCTCATTGTGACAAAAAAATTGGATCCTGGTGATGGCTCCATCCATCCCTGAGAAATTTGGGGGATTCATTTCATCTCTCCACCAACAGGGTATAAATTTTCAAGAAGCAATTTGCATTAATGACACAAATTATCCTGCAATTCTTTTATCAATTCTCTTTCAGTCTGATGGAATAAAACTTGCTTTTAAAATGTCTTCCAAAGGAAAAGAGTATTTTGATGAAATACTCCTAAGTTGTTCATAATGTTTTTGCATTAGTTTACAATCATGAGTAACCAAGGGTGTATATGAATGTTTGTCTTCATTGTACTATAATCTAGGTGGTTGGCAGCCTCTGAGTTCCTATGCTTTAATTAAATCCCATGGGAAGACATTATGAGGTCGGGAACTCCTCCCAGTGGGCTTTTTCAGATTCAGAAGTGTGGGTGGCTACAGAAGCTTCAGGGTGATGGAAGGATCTGTAACAGAAAACAACACCATCAGTAGCAGCTTCTGTTAACTCCATCAGGAAAGTAAATTCAAAAAACACTAACATCAAAATAAATGCTTTAGCACCCAGAGGGTAAGGTAAGAAAACAGAAGCTTCTTTTGGAAAGGGAAGAAAACCTTGGACAAACTGCAACAATATTGCTTTGCACAGAGTGCTGCTTTCGAGCAGTGCTCATCAACCTTTTGAACTGATTGTCTGGGGTCACCTGTTGTGGGAATTATTTTTTTAAAAAAAGCAAGTGCAAACTCACAAAAAGGGGTTGTCTAACTCACTTATACTGATGCTCTGAAGAATGCTACTGTAATGTGATAAAAGTTGCTCATTTAATTTGGAAAAAATCAGCAGTGACATCATCTGAGGCTCCTTAATGGTTTGTGCTAGCAAGGAAGTTCCCTCAAATTGTTACAACCATATCACAGTGCAGAGGTTGGCACATTCTTATCTGGTCAGAGTTAGTAGCCAATAGTATTCAGCCTTTTATTAAAGTTTCCTCTTCCATAAAGCTGAAGAGAATTCTTTCTCTATCTGACACCTGAAGTGATACGTGTACTGTAGGTTTATAGCCTTGTCCTCAATTGCACCTAACCATGGAAGAAACATGCTCTGGCAACATCATTCGCTAGCTGTGTCCTAACTACATTGCCTTCATCTCATCCCTGGCCCATGATGAGACAGACTTAAGTCATTCACACCTGAACAAATATTAAGGTTAAGGTAGTATTTCCCAATGCCATTCAAGGTGTATAAACTTTGTGGGCTTTGTCACCCTTTATCTTGGAGGAAAGTCAGAAGACTAGTAGTGACTGGACTGAACAGCAATTGGGATAGCAAATTTCATGCCAGTATAGTTTTCTGCCAACTCAATTTAGCTGTAGGGAAAGGCCCTATATTTATAGAAATTCCTCTCCCAGCCATGGCACAGATGGCTCATCATAGCATAAAACGCAGACTGGCGTGATTATCCTGGCATTGTTCTGAACAAGGCACTCACTATTTACCTGTATTGCAAGTGAATATTTTGTAAAAACATCCTGTCTGGCATAATACACTGGAGACTCTGCTGATCACCACCAGAAGTAAATTTCTGGTCATCATTGCTGATCTTGTTAGTCTCTGGTGGGAGAGGCTGGCTGTGAAGGGCAGGCTTCATAAAAGAATTACCGCATACTTGGGTGCGCTGAACTTAGGCAACCCCTTTCTTTCTTCTCTTTCTCCCCTGCCCTTATCATAGCCTTTCAAATACTCCAACAATCCTTCTAAAGCTTAGCCAACCTAACAGGTATATAGGTGCCTTGCCTTCCAAGCCCCCTTATCTTTATTGCTGTCCTTCTCCCAGAAAGGCATAAAAGGTTGGAACATTTGACCTCAACTGTTCACTAAACAGAAATCTGTCTGTCATTATGAAAACCGCCAACTGGTTCAAGCTCAGCTAAAATTAATGGGGCTAAAAGGTTAGAGCAGAGCTTTCCAAACTGTGTGTCGGGACACGTTAGTGTGTCGGCTGCAGTGTCTGGGTGTGTCGCGGCTGCTGCTGCCTCCAAGCCCTGCCAGGATTCCATGCAGGTCCTAGTGCCTGCCTTGTGCCTTGCTGCCTCCAAACCTGCTGTGATTCCGTGCAGGTCCTAGTGCCTGCCTTGTGCCCTGCTGTAAAAGTGTGTCGCGAAATGATGCCCTGCTGTAAGAGTGTGTCGTGAAATGATGCATGTCTAAAAAGTGTGTCACCAACATGAAAAGTTTGGAAAGCTCTGGGTTAGAGGGTAGAACACTGGATTATTTGCACAATTTTTTCAATTAAGGGCAAGCCATGAACAATGAAACAAAGCGGATTTCCAAAAAATGGGATTCCATGACCACATATTAGGAAGTCAGTACATAATGTGGATTGTCAAATTTAGCAAAGAATAACACTGAAAGCTGAACAAGTGCATATGACAAGTGGCTGCCAAATCAAACTAAACATTTTAGTCAGCTGGATGCTGACTGCAAGTTTTGACTCAAGGCAGTTGAAAACAGTAGTAAATGTGATACACTGACCCAAATAAATCATAGCCAAATAAATAAATACATTTTGAAAAAGAGCAAAAAAAATACTAAAATACAACACTGGAGATGACCATTTGAAAGCCAAAAAGCCAGATTAATCAGAAACAGAATTCTATCAATGACACAAGCCCTTCAAGTGTTCTTTTGTATTTAGTCTAATACATCTATCGTGTTTGCCCTACATACTAGAGCATGGACACAACTTCTATGGAAACAGCAGAAACAGTAAAAGCCTGTTGGAAATGATGCTACCCATGTCAGACCAGATCTTCTGCTTTGGCTACTTGATTTTTGCTCTAAAACATACAAAAGGGGAATGGTGAACAAAACTAATGTTGGAGAAAGTAGACAAATGAACGATGAACAAGTATGTTTTTGAGTCATTTGTTTTAGACTTTAGTTTTAGGACTTGTGTGGAGGCCAGATCACATTTTAGGTCATATTAATGCAAAAATATTGAAAATTCAAAAGGGTTCACAAACTTTTAAGCAGCACTGTATAATTACTGAATATGCTTGCATCTGTGTATAAATAAACATATTTTGTAGAAAGAGGGAGGTAAACAAATGCCCTTTTTAAAAAGAATGGAACTAATTTGCCTAGAAAAATGTCATTCACAGTCCACTTGGATGTACTATGATTTCTATTTGCAGTTTGCCCTTGGCAGTAAGTTGATATAGATAACATGCATTATATCAGGCATCTGGGGAAAATTTTATTTGTAGTACATAAATGACCAACATCATGCCTGCCAAAACTTGAAGAAAAATGAGAAGAAATCTCTTCTACCACCACATTTATCAACCATAACAAGATATTTCCTAATTAATTTATCCCTAACAGTTTCCATACAACAGCAGCAACAAAATACTTTAGGATAGCAATTACCTCTCATATCAAAAAGATGAGGAAAACAAATGTTCAACCATCAACAAAAATATCAACACTTTCCACACTCCCCTTTTTCTATCATGGGTGACAGAGTTGCACAGGAATTCCTGTGCAATTAATTACAGTGCATGTTATGATTGAAACTACATTTTCCATCTAAAGATAAACTAGTCCAAGAGGAGGGGTACATCTGTAAATAGACGTGGGAGAGGAGAGACATTGGTGCAGAAGTGGTCAAAACTATGCATTATTCTTTAATTAGTTGCACATATGTTCCATAATTTGCAAGCAGTCAGTAGTATATTTATATATTTATGAAACTGTTTTCATCATCAAAGGAGTTCACTTAGAGCAGAGCTTTCCAAACTGTGTGTCGCGACACAAAAGTGTGTCGCCTGCGGGGCCCAGATGTGTCGCGTCAAAACCCGGAAGCGCTGATGGCGCGCCATCAGCACTTCTGGGTTTTCCCGCGGCGACACACCAACGGCGCCGCAGCCACGGCGGTGCGCAAAAACCGAAAGCGGCAGCAGCGCTTCCGGGTTTTCCCGTGGCAACACACCAATGGCGGCGCGCAAAAACCGAAAGCAGCAGCAGCGCTTCTGGGGTTTTGCGCGCTGCCGCAACGGCGGCACTTCCGGGTTTTCCCGCGGCGACACACCAACAGCGGTTGGTGTGTCGCCGCGGGAAAACTTTGGAAAGCCCTGACTTAAAGCAAAGGCACGCCTGAATCTACTACTTAAATTAAAAACACATAGCTACCCAGGTTCCTTAGTCCTGATAATCAAAGTATATAAAGCTAAGGTTACACCTATGCTTTTATATGCAGCAGAAGTCTGGGGCTTAAATCCCACTACAATAATAGAACAGGCACAATCTCAGCATCTGAGAAGTATCCTGAGTGTAGATAAAAGGACTTCAGCTGCTGCAGTTAGAGCCGAATTGGAAATTTACACAATCTACTCACAGTCTAAAATTAGAGCGTACAATTATTGGTGTAAAATCAATGAAATGGAGTCCGATAGACTTCCAAGATTGTGTATATTAGAACAGATAAAATCCCAACTACAGACCTCTTGGATTACACAACTGACAAATTATATAAGGAGTTGCAGTCTCCCTGTCTCTTGCGCTTCCAGAGATCAAGTCAAAAAGAGTGCTACACAAAGAATCTTGGATATAGAAGTGCAAAAAGATATAGCCACCCTTAGCAAGGTTGGCAATCTGAAATGGCTGAGCCGATATAAATGCACTTTTCAAATTGCCAACTATTTAAAAATACAAATGCCAAAACATCTCAGGGAGGTATTCACCCGAGCTAGATTTGATCAGCTTGATACAATGGTCAGATTTGGGAGATTTAACAGTACCCCTTATAATGAATGCACTTGTATATGTGGAGCGCCTGAAATTGAGGATATAGCACATATATTATTTGATTGTAATTTGTACAAGAAGGTGAGAGATCTGCACCTTGGCCCATACATTAAACGAACGACCCACTGGGAATCACATATTAGAACAACATATTTTATGCGTGGCCAAGACCCAAAAATAACATATAATACAGCTCTGTATTTAAGCAAATCAATATGCTTGAGATCTACATATGTGGGGTTGATCGGGGTAAACTGTAGGGGTGACACGGAAATATGATCTGTATTTTCACTTATATGTATACTTATTTACTGTATTTTTATTTACTTCTTACTCAACTTGTCTTTTTATATTAATTCTATATAGAGTTTTATTAACATTTACTGTTTAATCTTGTATTCTGATATGGCATAAGGGCTAATCAATAAACTTTGATTGATTGATTGATTGATTGATATTTATGAAACTATTAATGGCACACATGCTCCACAATTATTCTACTTAAAGCAAGTTAAGAAGAGAAAAAATTACTCTTGTTTGAATTAACCAATAATTATCTTGAAATATTTCAATAATCTCTTGAAATATTTCCCCACTATTCTACTTGTTCCTGCTGCAATCAGAGTTTATATTTAGTGCATACAGCAACATTCCAGCTACCCTAATCATGGTTTGGCTACTACACTGCACTCCCAAACTACTTTCTTTTGGAGTTGTCTATGGCTTGGATTTATTTAATGTTCTGCAAATCATCATGTTTGCTAGTGAAGCCAAGTCAAATACTGCTACCTGGATTGTCCCAATCCTTCAAAACTTCAGCATATACAGTATTGTCAGGAAAACTTTTGTTGCAACGCAATGTTGCACTTCAGGGGTGAACTTTGTGTTGTCTTATGTGGAAGTACTGAAAATCAGGGTGATATACAGTATAGTGGTTAGCATGTTGGACGAGAACTTGAGAGAGCCAGGTTCAAATCTCCATTCAACCATGAGATTGAGCCATTGACTATACCTCAGCCTAATCTACTTCCCATGATTATTTTGAGGATAAAATATAGGAAATAAGATCTATGAATGGTACCTTGAGCTTGTGCAAAAATGGAGATTTATATATCATATCATCATATCATATCATATCATATCATATCATATCATATCATATCATATCATATATCATTATATTCTTCTTCCTAGCATTTGTCTTGCTTGCTTGCAGGGTCTGCTTGTTTTGTACCATGCTCACAAGTTTGTATTCACAAAGCCATCAATGCATGATGCACCTAGGGGGTTGTTCTTCAGCCAGCTTGTCAGAGGTTGATGCTGTTTAGGACTGAGAGAGAATGACTGGCCCAAGATCACCCAGCTGGCTTCTGTGCCTGAGTAGTAGAAGAAACCTGGGTCTCCTGCTCCTAGTTCACATTGGTTCTCATACGATACTATATGATACATGATTTAGCATTAGAATATCAACGACATAATCTGCAGTAGTACAGAGATTACAGTCATTCTGAACTTCATCACGAGTCTTGCATATGATGAAGAAACTGAAACTACTACCTTAAGTTGGGGAAATTTTAAGAACTGGGTGCAAAGGACATAATTTGTTAATAGCAAGATTCTAAGCAGAACCTACGGTATACTGGAGCCTCTTTCATTTTATTGTCATGCCAGCTGTCCTGGTTCAGCCTCTGCCTCAAAGCTCCAGTGAGGAGTCAGAAGATGAGCTGCCCCTGGCAAATCTTCAGGGGACTGAGCCAGGCGAGGCCCCAGACACAGGCACGGCCCCAGACGGAGATCCAGCACCACAGGAGTTGGCAATACCCGAGGCTACAGGGGAGCAAGCCGGGGATGGTGGTTTGTCCCCACCCTCTAGCCAGCAGCCAGCTGGAGCCCATCAGCCTCCCAGCTCACCTGAATCTCCCAAAGGGCAGAGGTGGAGGCGTGTGCGTCTCACCTTAAAGGATAGAAGGAGGAGTGCTCGGCTTGCTGCTAGGGATTTACGCAGAGGTCAGGGAGAGTCTTTGCAGGACCCAGATGACAGCTCCTGAGCTCCTGATAAATTACCAGCAGAGCGATGAGGGAGTTGTGGGAGCAACGTAGCATATTGGCTTCGCGACCACTCTGGTATCCTGTCTTGTTTCCTGTGTTCCTGACCCTGCTTGGACTATCGTTACTCTGCCTTCTGGACTCCTTGACCCGGTTTTGGATTTTCAACTACCTCCTGGCTCCACTCTTTGACCATTGGCACACGGATTACTGGTTTGTCTCTCTCTTGGCTATTCTTGCAACGTGACTTTGGCTGCATTTCTTGCCTCTGGCTGACTGCCAAGGCTCTTTGTAACTTGATACGGAGGCTAGCCAGCACAGTTTGCTCCCACCTCAAACAAACGCTGGGAGAGAGAGAGAGACACGCTTTTGGCAGCATGACTAATCCAGCTGCCGATGCGATGGCTAATTTGTCAGCTCAGAACCAGACGCTGGCTACCCAAGTAGACCAACTTGTGGGGCTTGTTAGCCAGCTACAATTGCAGCTGGCCACGGTGGCTGCCGTGCCCAGCAAGTGCCCAGTGAGCCCTCCTGAGAAATATGAGGGTAAGCCTGAGGATTTCCCTGCCTTCTTGGGACAATGTGCGTTATATATGAAGGTACGGGAGAGGGATTTTGTATCAGACCAAACCAAGGTCTGTTTCCTTATCAGCCTCTTATAGGGCCATGCGGCTAAATGGGCCACCCCGTTCCTGGTGGCTGACTCTCCGCTCCTGAACAACTACCCTGCCTTCCTGGCACAATTCAGGAGTGCCTTTGAGGAGCCTCAATCCCTGGCCAGAGCCAACCGGCAGATCAGGCGGCTGCAACAGGGCAAAGTGTCGGTGGCGGACTATACAGCGGAGTTCCGGCTCTATGCCCAGGATTTAGACTGGAATGAGGCTGCCCTGCGTGACCAGTATTTAGAGGGACTGTCTGAGTCCTTGCTGGATGAGGTAGCCAGGGTGGAACGCCCTACCACCCTGGAGCAAACCATCCAGTTGTGCCTCCGCATCGATGGGTGGCTGGAGGACAGGCGCCAGGCCCGACGGGGACATGTTGATCACGGGCTAGGTGTCCTGTTCCGACTAAGACTGACACGGAAGCGTTATTGAAACAACTTTATTTACACGATACACAAGCCGCCCAGTTTACACAGTCCTCTTCTTCTACAGGCTGGATAGCAGCGAGATCGGGCAATACTCTTGGCCAGGCAGGAAGGAGCCGAGAGGAGACGGGCCCTGTAGCAGAGTCTGCAACCAGCGGTGAAACAGAGGTGACAGGCAAGGTGTCCGCGGGCGTGGAGTTGGCTGTGCTGGTGGTAGTCTGAGTAGACCAGGGCCTGACGAAGGCGACCCACTGGTGGCCGGCGTCAGCTAGGCTTGACTGCGGATCTGGACTGGTTGGAGTCTGGGTAGACCGGGACCCGACAAAAGCAACCCACTGGTGACTGGCGTCAGCTAGGCTTGACTGCTGATCGGGGCTGTTGGGAGTCTGGGTAGACCAGGGCCTGACAAAGGCCGCCCACTGGTGGCCGGCGTCTGCTGGCTTTGGAGCGGTAAGCAACGGAGAGTCGGTGGCTCGGGCAGTCAGGAGGGAAGCAGGCAAGGTGGTGGTGCTTACCCCAATGCTGGTTTCTTCCACAGGTAACAAGGACGGAGGCGTGGCAAGCGGACAAGGTTCGGGTCCGAGGCTTGGCACAGAAACAAGGTAAGGCTTGGGTCCGAGGCTTGGCACGGTGGTGGGGCAAGGCATGGAATCCGGGTCTGGCACGGTAACAAGGCTAGGCTCGTTCACGGGTTCCGGGACTGTGGTAAGGCAGGGCTCTAGAGTGAGGTTCGGGGCGGCCGTGAGGCGAGGCTCGGTAGCAGGGTCCGGCGCGGAGTTTAGAGCCTTCAGCGCAGAACTGTTAGAGCGGTTAGAATGGTTGTCTGCGGCACCTGAGGTAAGTCGCGCCGGCTTTTTATTCCGTTTTTCGCGCCTTGGGAGAGCAAGGGCCAATCGGGCTTCAGGTTGCTCAGCCCGCCTTTCTGCTCTCCTTTGGTGTGCGCTTATTGGCGGAGGCGTATTTCTTTCAGAGCCTCGGCCAATCAGCATTTCCGGGTCCCCAGTCAATTTCACACCGAGACTGCTGCCTCCTATGATTGGCTCCTCTTCCGGTTCGGAGTCCGGCATGTCGGCTGGTTGCCAGGTAAGTGAACGAAACCTCACACTATCCCCCCCCCCCCGCAGGACCTTCCTCCCCCCGGCTTTGTGGTCTGGGTTTCTCCGGGTATTGGCGATGGAATTGTTGTACCCGTAACGGTGCGTGGACATCTGCAGCATCTTCCCAGGAGTACTCATCTGGCCCGTAACCCTTCCAGTCTATTAGATACTGGAGGCGGCCGCGACGTTTGCGCGAGTCCAGGATGCGAGCAACCTCGTATTCGGTCTCTCCTTGGATGATGACAGGAGGAGATAGTGTCTTCCTGGTTCTGAGCGGGCTGTCCGCTGAAGCAGGGACCAGCAAGGATCTGTGGAACACAGGGTGTATGCGCATGTGTCCCGGAAGGGTCAATCGGAAAGTGACTGGATTGACTACCGCTTCCACTGGGAATGGTCCCAGGAACCGGTGGTCCAGCTTCCGAGATGGTCGTGCAGAGGATAGGTGTCTTGTTGACAACCACACCATATCACCAACCTTTAGTGGGGGTCCCATCCTCCAGTGGCGGTCGGCGAAGCGTTTGTAGTCCTCCTTAGCCCTTTCCAACTGGTTTTTAAGGACTTGGTGGCTGGCCTGTAGTTCTTGGAGGAACTGATTTGCAGCTGGCACTGCTGAGTCCGGCGCGGTGAGAGGGAACGATCGCGGGTGGAACCCATAATTTGCAGCGAAGGGGGCCATCTGGGTCGAAGAGTGTTGTGCGTTGTTGTACGCGAACTCCGCCAAGGCTAGGAGGTCTGCCCAATTGTCCTGTTGGTAGTTCACGTAACAGCGCAGGTACTGCTCCAGGATGGCGTTCACCCGTTCCATTCCTCCGTCCGATTGTGGATGAAATGCGGTGGATAAGTGTCTCTGGATTCCCAGATTCTGGAGGAGTGCCTTCCAGAAACGGGCAGTGAACTGCGAGCCACGGTCTGACACCACACTCTTCGCTATGCCATGCAGTTTGAAAATGTTTTTGATATAGAGGCGTGCCGTCTCTTGGGCTGTGGGCAAGCCCTTACACGTGATGAAGTGGGCCATCTTCGTCATGGAGTCTACCACTACCAGGATAGTAGTGGCGTCTTGGGACTTGGGAAGGTCTGTAATGAAGTCCATAGAAATAGCCTCCCATGGTTGTTCAGGAGTGGGTAGGGGCATTAGGACACCAGCAGGCTTGTCCGTTTGATTTTTTGCCCTGCGACAGTCTGGACAAGAGAATACATATTGTTTCACGTCGTCCCGTATGCGCGGCCACCAAAACTCCCGGGAGACCAGGTTCAGCGTTTTAAAGAACCCGAAATGGCCGGCGGCCGGGTTGTCATGGCATAGTTGCAGGATCAGTTGGCGGAGTTCCCCCGGGGGTACATAGTAGCGGCCTCGGAAGCAGACCGTCTCATGATTGCATGTCCATTGATCAGTCTGACCGATGGGAAGGTGTGCCAGCTCTTCTCTTTTTTTCCTTGCCCGGGTATCGGCTCTTTGTTGTTCTCGAATCCGTTGGCTTAGGTCACCCTGTACGGTGATGGCAGCAAATGGCTCCGGAGGGATGACAGGTTGAGGTGGTGCTGGAGCCTCTAAGCGATCATATTCAGGTTTTCTTGAAAG
This sequence comes from Charina bottae, assembly GCA_023362775.1. Lineage (NCBI taxonomy): Eukaryota > Metazoa > Chordata > Lepidosauria > Squamata > Charinaidae > Charina > Charina bottae. The sequence continues at coordinate 122,358,063 of JALMGJ010000001.1, forward strand.
TACGTCTGCCCGTTGGTTCTGGCCTCTCGGAATGTAAGTAACCCTGAAGTTGAACCGGGAGAAGAACAGGGACCATCGTATTTGCCGCTGGTTCAAGGTCCTGGCGGTCTTTAGATGTTCCAGGTTGCGGTGGTCGGTTCTTACTTCCACGGGGTGTCGCGCCCCTTCCAAATGTTGCCTCCATGTCTCGAATGCCACCTTAATGGCCAGGAGCTCCTTGTCCCAGATGGTATAAGCCTTCTCTGCCGGGGTGAGCTTCCGGGAATGGTAAGCACAAGGGCAAAGGGTGCCGGTCTGGGTGTCGGCCTGGAGTAAGATGGCGCCGACGGCTACATCAGATGCGTCTGTTTCTACAACGAATGGCCGGAACGGGTCTGGGTGCCTGAGTATAGGCTCCATGGTAAAAGCTAGTTTGAGCCTATCGAAAGCGCGTTGTTCTGTGTCTCCCCAATGAAATTTGGTCTTTTTCCGGAGCAGGTTTGATAAGGGTGTGGTCAGTCCTGCGAATTGAGGAATGAAGTTCCGATAGTAATTTGCAAACCCGAGCAGTCGTTGGACATCCTTGGCCCGACGTGGAGGCTGCCAAGTTTGCAATGCCGCTACCTTGCCTGGTTCCATGGCTATGCCGGTGGCAGAGATTCAGTGTCCCAGGAACTCTACGGTTTCGCAGGCAAATTGGCACTTCTCCAGCTTGGCATATAGATGGTGCTCTCGCAGCCGTTGCAGTACTGTTCTGACCTGACGTTCATGGTCGTTCGGAGAGGAAGAAAAGATTAGAATGTCATCTAGGTAGATTATCAGGTACTGGTCCAGGAGATCCTTGAATATGTCGTTCATGAAATGCATGAAGACAGCAGGGGCGTTTGATAGTCCAAATGGAACGACCGTAAACTCGTAATGGCCGTAACGAGTGCGGAATGCGGTCTTCCACTCGTCGCCCTGTCGGATACGGACCAGGTTATAGGCCCCCCTCAGGTCCAACTTTGTGAATAGGCGAGCATTGCGGAGTCGCTCCAGGAGCTCTGGTATCACTGGCAAGGGGTACCGATTCTTGACTGTGATCTCATTCAACTTCCGGTAGTCACAACACATCCTGAGCTCACCTGATTTCTTTTTGACAAATAACACGGGGGCAGCCATCGGAGAGGTAGAGGGTTGGATGAATCCCCTCCTAAGGTTGATGTCAATGAAGTCCTTAAGGGCTGCTCGCTCCAGTTCTGATAGGGAGTATATCCGGCCTACTGGGAGCCTTGCGCCTGGAATCAGGTCGATGGAGCAGTCGTAAGGCCGGTGTGGAGGAAGTTGGTCCGCCTCCTTTTCATCAAACATGTCCGCGTAGTCCCGGAATTGTGCAGGAAGCTGGAGTCTTGGGGTGACCAGTTGTAACGCGACAAGAGTTTTGCTGACGTGGGTGACGCAACTAGGGTGAGAGAATACGACCTCCCCCGTGGTCCAGGTGATTTGTGGTTTGTGTGTCTGTAGCCACACTAATCCCAGTACGAGGGGGCAGTGGGGAGAAGTGACCACGTAAAACTCTAGCCACTCCTGGTGGTTCCCCACACACATTAGTATACGCTGGGTGGCGGTGGTTACCGGACCGGAATGGAGCGTGAGGCCGTCAATGGTCTCGACCACCAGCGGAGGATGCACCTCGCGTTGGGGAATTCCCCACTTCTTGGCGAACCCAACATCCATGAAGTTAAAAGTAGCCCCCGAGTCTATCATGGCCTGGGCCCTCAGTGTAGGGTCCGTCGGCACCTGGAGTGTGACGGCGATGGAGAGGTGCTTGAGAGGAGCTGGAATGGGCAATGGTGACTGATTAAAAAGGGTTGAATATGGGAAGAAGGGAATTATGTAACGTAATTTTAAAGAGGGAGGAGAGAAAGGTCAGAAGTTGCTTCTTTAAATATCTTTTTCTTTTTTCTTCCTCTATCTGTATTGTTTGTTGCACTTTTTCTTTTATCTTTCTTCTTTTTCTTAACTTTTCTTCATATATTTCTTTATGTTTATCTTTTATTATTGTAAAAAAACTAATAAAAATTATTTTTAAAAAAGGATACAAAATGTCTTAGGCTTCTAGCCCTCATGCTTAGAGGGGAAACAATGCATTACTTTTAAAGCTAAGCACTTCCTATTTTGCCTAACCACCTTGTCATTTTAAAATATATATTCCTGAAAGGTCTGCTGTAGCAACCATTTGTAATCGGATTTTAAGATACTCCAATATGATTTTCTAGATTTACAGAAGCACCAGACAACTCAGTTATTCAATAACTAGCAAAGGCTACGGATAACACTGTTGCAAAACTCCATTTCATTTTTTACTGTTTCCATTTAAAATCAGCTGCTACTGTCATTAGTAAAGATAGACCATTATATCATAGTTTAACTAAAGCCCCAGATTAAACTCCAGCATTTCACTCTTTGAATGTTGATTCACATAATCCCGTTGACTAGCCATCTGAAAAACTTTCCATATCATTTCTCTACCAGTGGTCAGCCAATAATAAGCATTGACTACCTCTGCTGGGAATAAATCTCTTGCGCACCATCTACAGACTTACATTTTGAGCATTTATATTAAGAACAACAAAACTTAGACCTGCATGAGTCATCAGCTGCAGACGATCAATAGGCTATGGACAAGGAGCTGGCCTTATTTTTCCTACTTCAGGTATCACCAACTAACAGCACATATTCATTTACTATTTCTAAGCTACTTGTCATCAGAAGGCCTTCAAAGCAGCTATCAACACAACAGTCATGTTAATCATCCTTAAGATCTTTTTATAATTTGAAGAGTCAACCCCAAGCCAATACCAATTTCAGTTATCCCCTTGACACTGACAGAGTAGGACAAAATGAAGATGTTGAATTGACAGGTAAGCTAATTGTGTGTTAGCCTCAAGCACATTCCTTCATCGGATGCACCTTAGGGAAATTTTGATAAGGTCACTGATTTATCAGAGGAAGCCTCCACAATTTATAAATCTCATCCCCAATCTTTGTAAAGATCCTTTACTAGATACAGTATATATTTCTATAACAGGTATAATGCTACTCCCTTTTTATTAAGCAAGTTAGAAAAATAATTCCTTTTATTCTCTTCATATGAGACCACTCATGTATGCCAGCACTGTTGTGGCTACTTTGCAAAGTAGATCCAAAGAGGTGTTTCACTTGCTGAGTGATTTGCAATGCACACTACACAGCACAACTCTAAATTGCAAAGAGAAGGCATATTGACATATATTTTGACCATCCCGGGTGAAGTAAGTGATGCAGTCGATGCCCTTTCTCAGTGCCTGGGGTCTGGATGGGGAACAACAGGCTTCAGCTGAACCCTGGTAAGACGGAGTGGCTGTGGATTGATAGCCTCTTGGGTTCCAGGAAGTTGTCATCTTTGGTCCTGGATGGGGTAGCACTGTGCCATTCAGAGCCGGTGCGGAGCTTGGGGGTCCTCCTGGACTCACATCTCCTGCTTGAAGAGCAGGTGGCAGCCGTGGCCAGGAGGGCCTTTGTGCAACTTTGGGTTGTGCGCCAGTTGCGCCCATTCCTGGATCGAGATGCCCTCCGAACAGTCACTCATGCCCTTGTCATCTCCCATATAGACTACTGCAATGCGCTCTACATGGGGCTACCCTTGAAGAGTATCCGGAAGCTTCAGCTGGTCCAGAATGCGGCCGCGCGGACAGCTATGGGTGCTGTAAGATCGGCCCATGTAACACCTCTACTGCACGAGCTGCATTGGGTACCAGTTTGCTTCCGGGTCCAATTCAAGGTGTTGGTTATCACCTTTAAAGCCCTACATGGCATGGGACCAGGTTACCTGAGGGACCGTCTCATCCCCGGAACATCGACCCGCCCCACTCGGTCATGCAGAGAGGGCATGCTAAGGATCCCATCGGCAAAAGAGTTCCATCTAGCGGGATCCAGGAGGCGTGCCTTCTCTGCAGTAGCACCCGCCCTTTGGAATATCTTGCCCCTGGAGCTGAGGCGAGTTTCTTCACTCCCGACCTTCTGGAAAGACCTGAAGACCTGGTTCTGCCGCCTGGCTTGGGACGGGAATGCTAATAGTTCCTCTTGGGAGTGGCTGGTGCCATGAAACCCGCCTTATTATTAACATCTTTTTGTTTGGATTTTATATGTAAATTATTGTTGCTGTAATTTTATATTTTTATCTTATCTTATTATTGTGAACCGCCCAGAGTCCCCAGGTGTGGAGGAGATGGGCGGTGATACAAATTTAAATAATAAATAAATAATAAATAAATTTTCACAGGAGAAGGAAGGATGCTTCCACACTATAGCATTTCCACATATCAGTAACTCACACAATCTGACACTGACCTCCAGTCACCTTTATTTCTGACAACCTCAATCCTGTATTTCAATATCTATGTATTAGCTTTATATACCACCATAATCTACAACTGAGTGATTAACATAATAAAACCTTAAAGAATATTTAAAAATATATAAAACTCATATAAACATAACAACAGTCAACCAATAATAATCACACATGGTGCCAAATCCCATCATCCACCAAAAGGTCTTCTGGAAAAATTCACCATTAATCAATCTCTAGAAAGTTGTCAGAGTGAGCAACAACTGGCTTCAAGGAAAAGATTGTTCCATAAAATAGGAGCCATTATGAAAAAACATCATTTCTGGGCACCAACCTAACACATCTCTCAGCAAATGTGGAGCTACAAGAAACTTTTCCTGGGAAGAATATATCTTGATTCCTTGTAGAAGAGACAATTCTGGAGATACCTAGAAGTCAAGTCATACAGGACTTTATAGGCTACAATCAGTATTTTGAATTTCATCCAGAAACCTACTGGAAGCCAATGAGGAATGTGTAGCACAGTTGTTATTTAACTACAACACAAACAAACAAGACACTGCATTTTGTACCAACCGGGGTTTCTAAGTGGTCATCAAAGGTTGCCCATGTACAATACTACAGTTGTCTACTGTACTGTATTTTTCTTATTTTGATAACCTGCTTAGGAAACACATACAGTTTTGGAAAGTAGCCATGTAAATGGAACATTATTAATAAATTAAATTAAATTAAATCAATTGAAGCATGACATGAACATTTATCCCTTTATTTGTTGCCTTGTGTATTAAAAAAAAGCAGGGGGAAATTTGAAGCACTAAACTTACACTTGCAGAAGTATTTTCTCCCCATAGTTTCAATCCTGCAAGCAGAAAACATACCTGGATGTGCTAACAAACAGAAATCCAACTTATATATTTTGGTTACTTTGGACTTCTTGGTTTTTTTTTCAAATACGCTGATTTAAGTATTTGGAACCAAAAATTGGTATGTAAATCTTTACAAACAAATAAATGTCTTGTAACTATATTTTTCAATCTAAATAAATAAAGCCTCAGCGATTTTCAAGAATTCCAAGACATTAAACTCTAAAGCAGTGTTTTTCAACCTTGGCAACTTTAAGATGTGTGGACCAACTCCCCAAATTCCCAAGCCAGCATGCTTCAAAAGTTGAAGTCCACACATCTTAATGTTGCCAAGGTTGAAAAACATTATGTGACTGAAGACATCCATTGTGATTAAGAATATTTATATTACAGCATGGCAGTATTCAGGTTTTCTAGAAATAAAATAAAATGGATTTCTACCATAGAATTAGTTTAACAAAATGTATAATTAGAAATTAAATATAGGTTTAACAAAATGGTTAACACTTACACAATGTAATTGTGTATTAAGAATTATTCTGTAATTCTTAATTCTACAAGTCGCCCGGAGTCACCGTGTGAGAGTTGGGCGGCCATATAAATTTGTTTAATAAATAAATAAATGTCTAGTGCATTGTTTCTCAACCTCAGCAACTTTAAAATGTGTGGACTTCAACTCCCAGAATTCCCCAGCTGGCATGGCTGGCTGGGGAATTCTGGGAGTTGAAGTCCACAGATCTTAAATTTGCTGAGGTTGAAAAACACTGGTCTAGTGTATTGCATTTTTCCTGTTCTGGTAAATGGTTGCAGGGAACACATATTGGTAAGTAGCCATATATATGAAACATTATTAATAAATAAAATAAATGAAAACATTGTGTGAACATTTATCCCTTTCTTTGTTGCTTTGTCTACTGAAAAAGCAGGGGAAGATCTGAAGCCCTCTTTGGAAGTTACTGTTACAACCATTACTTTACAGTAGGAAAAGGTGAGTGTAAGTGTTTCCTAGTCCTGTTTCAGAAAGTGTCCCCCAAAACCCAAATTCTAAATAAGCCTTATAGCTTCTATCAGATGTGACACTTGCTCCCAGCATATCTCTAGCTTTTTTAAAAAAAAGAAATGTCACTTCTTTTAGAAAATGAGTTACCATACAGTAAAAGGTAAAGGTTCCCCCCGCACAGTTGTGCAGTCGTGTCCGACTCTAGGGGCCGGTGCTCATCTCCGTTTGTTAGCCGAAGAGCCAGCATTGTCCGAAGACGCTTCCACGGTCATGTGGCCGGCATGACGCGTGCGGAACGCTGTTACCTTCCCACCAAAGTGGTACCTATTCATCTACTTGCATTTGCATGCTTTGCATGCTTTCGAATTGCTAGGTTGGCAATACCATACAGTAGATGTGACTATTTTTTCCCCTTTCCCACGCTTGTTCCATGGTTTTCCCATCCTCTTCAAAACAGTTTATTCAGATTCTTCCTTTTTGTACTACCGCCCTCCCTGTCTCTGCAGCAGCTACACACACACACACACACACACAGACACACAAGCCCCAGCTACCTTCCATTTTGTTGCCTAGGTAACCTGTTCCTCCCTAACACCACTTTCTAATATATCTGCCTAACCTTTGGGGGTTAGCAGGCAAGTTTGACATTTTCAGAGAACATTGTAGGCACTCAAAGAAAAACAGCACCACAAAGGGAGAGGCAAAAAATGGCTGTTACAGGGGGCAATGCCAACACAAAATGCCAATTACCAAAAGGCAAACTGAAGAAGGCAAATGAGATTACTTTCTCCAATCCCTCCTCCTTAGTGATACTGACTAGTAGCCCACAACCTCTCTCTTACCTCTCTATTTTTCTGTCTAGGTTAACATATATATAAACAAAGCATAGGGCTGCATCCACCAGTATTTTCATTTTTTAAAGAATGCATATGGGGCTTAACTGAATAATGGAATCTAAAGGCATTTTTGGAATTAAAGGAATCTATAATTGAATCTAAAGGCATTTTTGGATAAAATTATCTATTTTACAGATAATTCTGGAAGTTCATGCTTCATTCTTATGCATCCAGATTTTTTAATATTTTGTTTTACATTTAAAAAACTCCTCTAATTTTTTTAAAATTAAAATCGTATTTAAATTTTACTGAAAATAATAACGTTAAAATTTTAAATTAGAGTGGGTCAGGAGACTTGATGGACATCAAGGAGATCCCTGCAAGCATATTATGTCTCTACTTGTCATGTTGGATCCCCCAGACCTAGACATTTGATTTCCAACTTCCTAATGATGTTCAGAATTCAGGCTCATTCAAAAGAGCTGAGGTATCTGATTTGCAATCTAAGAGACATCCTATGACCTCAGAAATCTCTGAGATTTAGATTTGTGCTGCTATTGATCCCCCCTTATGAATAGTCACTGATCCACTTCAGCAAGGAGGAAACTGCAAAGCCTTCAAAGAAACTGAAGGAGAAGACTGTAGTGCATGGCAGCTAACAGGGCAGAAATGAATCTGCACTCCTGCTTTGGAGTGATAAAGCCTATTATCTTTTCACTTAGCACAGAAAAAATAGCCTCAAAATTGCACCAAGAAATAGTGGATCAGTGACATAAGTCCTTTCACAGGTTCTGTGTAATAGGCAGAGATGAGCCACAGACTCCAAACCCACCTTTTTGTGTGGAGCCTCCATCCAAAATTTTGATTGCCCATCATTTTGAAAACTGTAAGAATAATTCTTAAAAATCCCTCTTCCAAACCAAAAAAACAAAACCCTCATTAACACATGTGTGTCACTGTCTCATCCACCAGAGCCCTCAGTCCCCTCAAAAATTGTTAAATGCAATTCTCAGACATCTAAAAGTTGCTCATCCATCCTGGAGGCACTGATGACACTCTTCTAACCTAGCACCCATTTTGGAAGTCCTGGTCTCAACAAATCTAGAGAAAATCAACTCCAGCTGGTGCTGTTAAATGCCAGGTTAGTGTGTAACAAGCCTCCCCTCATCCATGACCTTATTGTGGATGAGGCAGCTAACCTGGCAGCCAAGAATGGGTGGATCAGAGGGGCGTCACTTTCTCTGAGATGCACCCACCTGGCTTTTGGGATTGGCACCAGCTGCAATCCCAAAGCAGGGGGGATGGGCTGGCAGTTGTCATTTGGGAAGCCCTAATGGCTTTCAGGGGCTCTATGCCAGAGATAACCAAATGCAAGACACTGTGGTTGAAGATGAGCTCCTGGGAGCAGTTGGGTTTGTTGCTGCTGTACTGTCCAGTGATATGCCTGCTTGAGCTGCTCAACTCTGTTGCTGAGCTGGCAGTGGAGCAACCAAGGTTGATAATTCTGGGAGACTTTAATTTGCCCTCATGTGGCACAGGGTCTGGCATGGTTTGTGTCCACTATGGACCTGAGCCAGTTTATTGAGGCCCCAACTCATGGAAGTGGTCACACTTCCAATCACAGGGAGATAGGACCTTTTCAATTCTTCTACTCCAGGCGATTAATGGACCTGGATGGGTTTCAGAGAAAGCCTGGGGTTTTTCCTATGGATCTGATAGGCAGTTCAACTGAGGCTTTAGTCTCCCCTAGAATGGAGGCATGATGAGGGCCTTGGATGGGAGTCTTCCTATATGGCCTCTCCCTGTTCATTGAGCTTCTGTGGTTCTCTAGTTTCCAAGGAGCTGAGTCAATGTGTAACAGGGTTCCTTATGGTTGAGGCAGATGACCTGGCATGTATAAACAAGAATGGACGGGCTCTGAGATGTAACAACAGAAAAGATGCCCAAAGTGCTGTTGAAGAAAGAAGAACGAACCCAACCAAGCATGTGTAAGAGCTCGTATTAGGGATTGCATCATGGTCATAAGAGTGGCAAAATGCAGTTATTTTTCTGCTTTTACCTCATCTGCAGATAGCCAGCCAGCAGCTCTGTTTAAAAAGATGCATTCCCTGCTGGGGAGGGATGGGTCACAGGAATAGCTACAGGGCCATTGTGAAGAATACTCCAGGCATCTTACAGATAGTTGCTCAAATCTGCTCTACATTAGACTCTGGCTGAGCAGATCCTGCCAAGTACTCCAAGGCATGGTCCTGTCCTGTTATCTGGGAAATGTCTGATCCTATGACTCCTGAGGAAGTAGACAGGATTCTCACGACTTTTAGTCTGTCCACCTGTTTATTAGACCCATGTCCCTCCTGGTTGGTTAAGGCTCCCAAAAGGTGACATATGGTTAAATCTATGTGATGGTAAATTCATCCTTGAGAGAGGGGAATGGGGACTTCCGGGGGAGGCATGGCGAACTGAAGATGTCTCCACAAAAGCAGAGCCAATGACTGTGGCAAAGACCAAAGACCCAGTGAGTAGACCGGTTCTTTGGAACCTCTACAGAAAAGGAGAGGATAGGATATCACCCACATGTGCTCCGGACAGCTGCCACTTGCAACTGGAGCAACTGTCTGGATCACTTGTGGGTGATCTCCCATCCTCTCTTTGTCCGGAGAGGTTCGAAGAGCCAGCCTACTCACCGGCTCTTCATTCTTGGCCATGGTCATTGACTCCGCTTTTTGCAGAGCAGGCTTCAATCTGCCATTTCTTCCTCCAGAAGTGGAGGGAACTAAAGATTCTAAGCAGAAGAAGAAAAAATACAAGCCAGATTTTGGTGTCGATTAACTTACAAAATGACACAAAACATAATAACGTTTAATACTGGAAATATTAAAGGAGATCTTTGAAGAATGGAGCCAGAAATTAGTAGCTACAATATCAACAATGTCAGTAAATATGTCTGATTCTATAGAAAGATTATGTCCAAATGAGGGAATGACAGATGCGGAACAAATTTTGTCTGACAAGACAGAGAAAGTACCGAAAGTGGAATTACAAATGACAGGCCAAGAGAATGATTTGGAAAAGGATGCTTTACTGGATATACAAAAGAAACTGGCTGAGGTTTTAAAAATTAAAGGGGAAATACAAATGACAAACCAAGAGAATGACCTGGAAAATGTTTTCTTATTGGATCTACAAAAGAGGCTTGTTAAACCCTTGAAGAAGTCTGTGTAATAGGATAAAGAAGAATTGATGAGAAATCTAATCCTACAACAATATTTGAATGAACTAAAGATTAAGACTGTTAGAAGTAAAAGGAAGGAATATAAAGTTGGTTTATTAGATCAAGGTTAAAATAAGACATTTATTTGCAAAGTTCTGGCAACCCTTTATGGACTTTTTGCTGACACCAGGATTGAAAAGTTAATGTTTTGTGGATTTGCTTATAGATAAGGGATGGGATATGGGATAAAGAAATACAGTTGCAATCGAAATTATTCAACCCACATTGCAAATCAGGTTTATTGTCAAAATTTACAGACTTTCAGCTGTTTGCAATGAACAAATCAAACAAAAGCAATTGAAATAGCTCAACACAACAAATGCTTCAAGTGGTTTCCCCAAATTCAACTGAAAATGCAACTTATAATGACTTCTCCAGTCTCAAAATTATTCAACCCCCTGAATAGAATCTGTCACAACAGCACACAGGTGTTGTCTCAAGCACACCTGATGCAACTAATCAAGGGCTTCATTAGTTGCACCAGGTGTGCTTGAGCTGGAACACATGAAATACCTGAACTGGCTAGGGGTTTGTTGAGTGTCACATTTGACTGCATGTTAGAAATATGGCTAAGTCAAAAGAATGGTCCAAAAAGGTAAGAGAAGAGATCATCGCCCTTCACAAACAAGGAACAGGATACAAAAAGATAGCGAAGGCACTGAATGTTCCTAGAGACACCATTGGAAGCATAGTTTGCAAGTTCAAAGTTAAAGGAACAGTGGTTACACTACCTGGACAGGGCAGAAAAAGGAAGCTGTCAATGGCTGCAACCAGATTTCTGAGAAGGCAGGTTGAGAGAAACCCTTGAGTGACTGCAAAAGACCTGCAGCAAGACTTGGTGGCAACAGGCGCTGAGGTTTCAGTGAGCACAGTAAGGCGCATACTAAACACACAAGGTTTCCATGCCAGAACTCCAAGACGTACATCACTACTGACCCAAAAACACAAGAAAAGTTGGCTCCAATATGCTCACAATCATATAAATAAGTCACAGAAGTTTTGGGATTCTGTTCTGTGGAGCGATGAAACAAAACTGGAACTTTTCAGCCCGATGGATCAGCGGTATGTCTGGAGGAAGAAGAATGAAGCATATGCTGAAAAGAACACTCTGCCTACAGTTAAGCATGGTGGTGGCTTGGTGATGCTCTGGGGCTGCTTTGCATCCTCTGGCACTGGAAACCTGCAGCGTGTGGAAGGCAAGATGGATTCATTGAAGTATCAGGAAATCCTAGGAGAAAACGTCATGCCGTCTGTAAGGAAGTTGAAGCTTGGGCGTCATTGGGCCTTCCAGCAGGACAATGATCCCAAGCATACCTCAAATTCCACTAAGGCTTGGATGCAGAAGTAGTCCTGGAAGATTCTACAGTGGCTATCACAGTCACCTGACTTGAACCCCATAGAAAATCTCTGGTGGGATTTGAAGAAGGCAGTTGCAGCAGGCAAACCCAAGAATATTACTGAACTAGAGGCCATTGCTCATGAGGAATGGGCTAAGATTTATTTATTTATTTATTTATTTATTTATTTATTTATTTATTTATTATTTCAATTTATTCCCCGCCCATCTCCCTTGCAAGGGACTCTGGGCGGGTTCCAGGATTCCTCAGGAACGCTGCCAGAAGCTGGTGACTGGCTATGCATCTCGTTTGCAGCAGGTCATAACAGCAAAAGGGTGCTCTACTAAGTACTGACGATGCTTGCCATGAAGGGGTTGAATAATTTTGAGACTGGAGAAGTCATTATAAGTTGGATTTGGGGAAACCACTTGAAGCATTCATTGTGTTGAGCTATTTCAATTGCTTTTGTTTGATTTGTTCATTTCAAACATCTGAAAGTATGTAAATTTTGACAATAAACCTGATTTGCAATGGGGGTTGAATAATTTTGACTGCAACTGTAGCTGTTTGTAACCTTATAGGGGTGAAGAGTTACTAAATTTGTCTATACTTGTAATGAAGGTTGGAAGTCAATTCTTTATATATTTATTTTCTTTTTCTTTATCATAGTCTTTCTTTTTTCTTTTCTCTTCTTTTTCTTTTTTCTTGCACTTTTTCTTCTTCCTTACTATTCTTTTTTCTTTCTTTAAGTTTAGTTTGTATTAGTTTTTACTATTGTAATCAAAACCCTTATTTAAAAAATTATATGGAAAAAAAGAGAGAGGGGATGGTACCACCTACCCTGAAAGAGGCACTGGAGTAGCCTTCCTCAAGAAGCCATAACTGGGCCCAACAATTTTGGACAATTTTTGTCCAGTCTCCAACCTTTCCTTTTGGGTAAGTTTGTTGAGAAGGTGGTCAGACCACAGATCCAGAGGGCCCTAGAAGAAGTAGATTATCTGTACACATTTCAGCTGGGTTTCAGGCTGGGAATGGTATGACCTTTAGTGGAGCCAAGATGGGGCTAGTGTCCTGGTTGCTCTTCCTGTTCTCTCAGCAACTTTTGATACCATCAATCACAGTATCCTTTTGGACTGGCTACAGCATCTGGAAATGGGAGGCATGGTGTTGCAGTGGTTCTCCTTTCTCTGTGGCTGGTTCTTGTTGATGGGGGTGGGGGCGAGGTCCAGCTGGAGCCCTGAGTTTGTAGAGTGCCTTAGGACTCAATGCCCTCACTCCTCTTGTTCAATATCTACATGAAACCATTGGCTGAGATAATCTGTTGATGTGCAGTCAGATATCACCATTATACTGATGATACTCAGTTGCATACCTCAACCCCTGGTCAACCAAATGATGTTGCTGAGATCTTGTCCCAATGCCTGGAGGCTGTTCAATCTGGATGGGGAGGTAGAGCCTTAAGCTCAATCTTGACAAGTGAATATGGTTCTTCTGGTGCTAGAGAGTCTCTATCTTTGCTTCTGAATGGGGTAACACTTTCCCATACAGAACTGGTGCACAATTTGGAGGTCCTCTTGAAGAGTAGGTGGCAGCTGTGGCCAGGAAGGCTTTCACACAGATTCAACTGGTGCAGGGCCACAACTAGGGGGGGGGCAAGCGGGGCATGTGCCCTGGGCGCCATGCAGGGGGGTGCCAAAATGACAAAATAACCCATGGGGGCGCGCAGAATCCATGTTTGCCCCAGGTGACACAGACTCTAGTTCCATCCCTAAACTGATGTGCCAATTGCACCCTTTATTGGGCCAGGAATCCCTCATAATTGCCACCTCATGTGTGGTTTATTGCAATGCATTCTAGATGGGTCTGCTTGAAGACTGAATACTTGAAGGCCACTTAAAGCTACAGCTGGTCCAGAACACAACAGTGCAAGCAGTTATGGGCGCATCTTCGTATGCCCACAGAACACCTCTGATACACAAGCTGTGCTGGTTACCACTGAGTTTCCAGATACAATTCAAGGTGCTAGTTATCTCCTATAAAGCCCTTCATGGAGTAGGCTCTGGCTATCTGAGGTACTGCTTCTCTCTCATAATTTCTGCCCATCCTGTAAAATCTGACATAGTAGGTGCATTTTGTGTCCCATCCATTAAGCAATGTCATCTGATGGGACCAAGAAAGCACACCTTCTCTGTCATAGCACCTGCTCTCTGGTACATCATCTCCTCCAGAAGAACAGACTGCCCTGACTCTGAAAACATGTTTTGTTTCCCTAGCTCTGGGATAGATCATCTGGTGTACAGAGTCTGTTTTAGTTAGGGTATGTCTGTTTCCCCACCCCCATCCCCATTCCATTTGATTTACTGTTATGTTACCTTTTGTTTTATGTTAGGGTATTATATCTGTTTTAATATGAACACCACCCAAAGTCAGTGTTGAGTTGTGCAGCCTAAATAAATAAATAATGTGTGTTGAGGACAGCTAACCTACTCAGTGATTGAATAGCAAGAATAGGCCTATTTTGCTTAAAGTAGAATTGCATTTTTGAGCCAACAGCACTGTAGTGTTGGGAGTACAGTCTAATAAAAATGCCACATTGTCACAACAGCTGTTAATGGAGTAAGAATCAGTTGGAACTTTCATTATAAATGATCATCAACAACACACTGACTGGACAAAGCATGTAATCATTGCAAAAATACTTAAGGAGCCTTCAGTCTACTGACATCTCTTGTAACAAAGCAGTTTACATTTGCAGTTGATTGTATTACCAGGCTAAACTACTTCCTCAGATTTGGTTTAAAATTCTGAGAAACTGTGGTGAAGGTAAGAAATAAAGAATAGCGAGGCATTAAGTAATGGCTTTCTGACTTGAAAATTTGCAGACATGTCTTCATGGTCTTTTGATATACATACAGTATGATGCCTGTTATTAGTGTCATCTATACTCAAAGGTAAAGTCTCTTTCAAGTGGAGTTTCATTCTGGTGTTTCATGGTGTGTGTGTGTGTGTATATGTGTCTTCGAGTCAGTGTTGATTCCTGGCAACTGCCTGGAAAAGTCCCTGCAGTTTTCTTGGCAAGGTTTTTCAGAAGTGGTTTGCCCTTGCCTCCTTCCTAGGGCTGAGAGTGACTGGCCCAAGGTCACCCAGCTGGCTTTGTGCCTCTTGCACAGTACCTGACACAGTATTCCAGGCACAATTTGACCAGTGCAACATTGAACAGAACTATTACTTCTCATAATCTCCACATGATACGTCTGTTGATGCAACCTAAGATTGCATTGCCTACAGGTAGTCCTCGACTTACAACTGTTTGTTTAATGACAGTCCAAAGTTACGACGGCCTCAGAATGGATGCTTTACGGCCTGTAAAACACTTCCAATGTTGCAAAACGTCGCACCCATCCCTGCACGGTCAAATAATAGCATTTTGGGTGCTTGGCAACCAGCTCACATTTACAACCGGTTGCAGCATCCCACGGTCACATGATCACGTTTTGCAATATTTTTTGCCATTTTCCAGCAAAAAATGCCCATTGGGGATTTTTGTAAACCGCCCAGAGTCCCCCTTTTGGGGGGAGATGGGCGGTGATAGAAGTTGGATAAATAAAATAAATAAAAATAAAAAATTGGGGAAGCTGGATTCGCTTAATGACTGCAGTGATTTGCTTAACGACCCGTGATTCGTTTGACTGCTGTAAAAATGGTCGTAAAATCGGGTCCAGTCACATGGTGACTCAACTTATGACAGCAATGACTTATGATGGAAATTCTGGTCCTAACTGTGGTTGTAAGTCAAGGACTACCTGTATTTGGCAGCTGCAGCACATTGCTGACTCATGCTTGATTTGTGGTCCACCAGGACGCCCAGATTCTTCTCACAAGTTTCTAGCCTGGTGCCTTAACCGCGGCACCAAATTGGCTCAGTGTTTCATGGAAACAACCATATAATTTGGTACAGAGGAGCACAGAGATTACCTTGGAGAAGATACACGAAGATCATTAGCAAAACATGAACCCAGACCATTAGGAAAATATGAGCTCAGTCTGGCAAAATAAGAAAGCATGAGAAAGAAATTTAAAATTGCCCCATCTTCACTCTCTTTGGTATAAGAGGGAAGGAAGAAGAAACACTGTCAGGTTTTCAAGATTCTGTTATTATAGCCTGCAATCAATAAAGTTCTAGTATTTCTTATGGTGTCTGTTTCCTGACCTGGCCTACCTCAAAGGGCTCAGCAGCAACACTGAAATGGTTTGCCACTGCCTTCTTCCAGGATGTTTTTTTATCTGTCCAGTTTAGCTTATAGCCCTGGTATTTATTGCCTGGAGGTCTCCCATCCAAGTACTAATCTAGTCCAACTCTGCTTTGCTTCCAAGCCTATCTCGATTTTAATTAACAGAGAGGGAAGCATAGCATTCCTCACAGCAAGCCTACACACATCTTTGAACCTCACCATCTACTACATCTGAATGAGATAAAGCATTACTGCAATTGAATCAAAGGGATTAATATGGCAAAATACTGTATTTTGAGATGGAAGAGAATCTATTGTCTGTAATTGACTACAAAAGGGTCAGAATCCTTTAAGCTAATAAATCTATTGGGCCTATCTTGGATCCAACAACAAAGGAACAGCCCCACCTGGAGATGAGAAATAGAAATACATATAAAATCAGGCTAAATAAGGAGAAAGAACTGGAATGGCATGCAGATCCACAACCAGACTGGAGACAAATATTTTTGCTTATGAATGTCACATAGCCTAATCGTATATTCACAATGAAATTAGATGTTATTTAAAGGTTTGCAGTTCTACTAATTTGATGCAAGACAATGAAGCATAACGTGCTAGCTAATATACCAGTTATTTCCCTTGGCAGATATCTTACCAGAAGTCACATTAATCTGAGACTTGCTTAAACAAATCCTTTAAACAATTGCAGTCATATTTGCCATGAAACAAATATGACTAGTTTGCAGAATTCAGAACTTAAACCACAACAGACTCCTCCAGAAGGTGGAAGGGATTCCAGTGTGGTATAATGGTAAAGGTCTCACTCGCTGGATCGTCACCTTGTTGTGGTGAGTGGGCTTGTGTGTTCCCAATGAACCCTGTGAGCGAAGCCGTCAGGAGTCATGTACTCCTGGTAGGGTCACCCATGGCGGTAAGGTCCAGGGGGAGGAACCAGACAAAGAACGATCCAAGAAAGTCCTCAACGGCAGAACAGGTGGAAGATAACAAGGTGTATTGTTACAACGGCTGCGAAGGCAGATGAAGGCTGCAGCAGACAAAAGGTCACCAATCGTCATGGTATCCATGCCATTGGATTAGAGCCTTTTTCTGTGAAGGTTGTGTGCTGATCGTTGTGCACCGATCTCCACACATAAAACAAATTCACGCACAGGCGTCTTCCAACCACACCAAACCCAAAACAACCAAAAGTCCCATGGCGATTGACGAATGGCAATGGGGGCAGGACTGTGAAATCCGGAAGCTCCTAGTCATGGACCAGCACATGGGCGGTGGATACGGATTCAGTCGCCCTGACTCAAGGATTGAGGCAGTTGAGTAGTTCGGCAGCTGTATCCACGACTGAGCAGCCCTATTTAGGTTCCACTCTGCTCACCCCATATGGGGAGGGGGCTAGAAAAGGTGCCCTAAACATAGTCTGCCTCATTTTCTCCCTGACTGGATTACCGCGACCAGTGGGGTCACCATCTAGCGGTCGTAAAAAACACATGAATTTTGGAACATGGAATATACGGACACTGCAAGACAATATGGATAGTGAACGACCTGAACGTAGGACTGCCATTATTGCAAGGGAGCTGAGACGTTTTAATATTGATATAGCAGCACTCCAAGAAACTCGAAGAGCAGGAGAAGGACAGTTGAAGGAAGAAAAAGGAGGTTATACCTTCTTTTGGAAAGGACTGCCTGAACAAGAACGACGAATACATGGGGTAGGCTTTGCTATCAAAAACGACCTTGTGAAGCTCTTGTCAGAAGTTCCCACTGGGATTAACGAACAACTCTCAACTCTCCGAATAAAACTCGCCAAAAACCAACAGGCAACTATCCTAAGTGCTTACGCACCAACACTAGATGCAGATGAGGATATCAAGGAAAAATTTTATACCCAGCTGGACACCATCTTATCAGAGGTACCAAAGGAGGATAAAATTATCCTCCTGGGCGATTTCAATGCAAGAGTTGGGCGTGACTTTGATTTGTGGCCAGGGATCATTGGGAAAGAAGGAGTTGAGAACAGCAACACGAATGGAATCCTACTTCTGACTAAATGTGCAGAGCATAACCTTGTCATTACTAACACACTCTTTCGCCAGAAAAATAAATTTAAAACATCATGGAAGCACCCACGGTCGAAGCACTGGCATCTTTTAGATTATGTAATTGTCTGTGCTAGAGATCGCCGTGATGTACTTCTCACCAGAGCCATGACGAGCGCCGATGACTGCTGGACAGACCATCAATTAATTCGATCCACGATGGCCATAAAGATTGTCCCTCATCGTAGGCTCCAAGGAAGAAAACCAAGGCGTAAAATGAATACACTGGCCCTTCAAGATCCTATTAAACAAGCTTGCTTTCAATCAACTCTCAAGGAACATCTGCCTATGGAACTTCCTGAAAATGTTGAGGAAGACTGGATTAAATTGAAGACTTCTATTATTTCAGCCTGTGAACAAACTATCGGATACCAGACTAAGAGACATCAGGACTGGTTTGATGAGAACGATAGTGAGATTGAACATATTATTGACAAGAAAAGGAAAGCCTTCCAGATATGGCAAAAAGATATTAACTGTGCCGTTAAGAAAAAAATCTACGCCAGTGCAAAGGCAGAAGTCCAAAGAAGAACTAGAGAACTTAAGAACATATGGTGGATAAAAAAAGCCCAAGAAACCCAACATTTTGCAGATGCTCATGATGCACGGGGCTTTTTTAATGCCATAAAGGCCATCTATGGACCAACAAACCATGGTACAAATCCCTTACGCTCAGTAGATGGTGCTAAACTTCTAAAGGACAAAGAGTCTATTGCACTGCGCTGGAAAGAGCATTACCACAATCTCCTTAATCGTCACTCTACTGTGGCTGATGAAGTCTTCTTGCAAATCCCACAAAAACAAATAAGAAATGAGCTTGCAGTACCCCCTAGTTTGGAGGAAGTCAGTAAAGCCACTAAACAAATGAAAAATAACAAAGCTAGTAGACCTGATGGGATTCCTGCTGAAGTCTTTAAAGAAGGCGGGCCTGAACTTACACAACAACTTCATAAGCTCATCGAAAAAATCTGGATGAGGGAGGAGATTCCAGCAGACTTTAGGGATGCCATAATTATCACTCTCTTTAAAAAGGGTGATAGAACAGACTGTGGAAACTATCGAGGCATCTCCCTTCTAGCAACAGTAGGCAAAATCCTGGCAAAGATCATCGCAAACCGTCTCCTATCTGTATCAGAAGACATCCTCCCTGAAACGCAAAATGGCTTCCGCCCTTCCAGGGGAACAGTGGATATGATCTTCACTGCACGACAGCTTCAAGAAAAATGCAAGGAGCAAAACCGCCCTCTGTACATGGCGTTTATTGATCTGACTAAAGCTTTTGATACTGTAAATCGTACTGCTCTCTGGACCATCCTTCTGAAAATCGGATGCCCTGATAAATTTGTGAACATCTTGCGGTTACTCCATGAAGACATGATGGCAACAATCCTGAATAACAATGGCTCTCAAAGCGATCCATTTAAAG
Source organism: Charina bottae (assembly GCA_023362775.1). NCBI lineage: Eukaryota > Metazoa > Chordata > Lepidosauria > Squamata > Charinaidae > Charina > Charina bottae. The sequence continues at coordinate 122,377,499 of JALMGJ010000001.1, forward strand.
TGGAATCCGGCGTTAAACAGGGATGTGTTATTGCTCCAACCTTATTCGCTATCTTCATCGCTATGATTATACACCTTGTTGAAGAGAAACTTCCTACTGGTGTAGAAATTATATATCGAACAGATGGAAAGCTTTTTAATCTTAGTAGGCTGAAAGCAAAAAATAAGGTAATTGCAACTTCTGTTATAGAACTTCAATATGCTGATGATAACGTAGTCTGTGCACACTCCGAGGAAGATCTTCAAACTATCCTAAACATTTTTGCAGAAGCATATGAAAAGCTCGGCCTCTCGATTAACATTAAAAAAACCAAAGTGCTTTACCAGCAAGTTCGAACCAATCCCTCTGCAGCGCCATCAATCCAGCTGAAAGGTGTGTCACTAGAAAATGTCGACCACTTTTCTCATCTCGGCAGCCATCTACAAAATCCGACATCGACGCTGAAATTCAGCATCGCCTGAGCTCTGCGAGTGTAGCTTTCTCCCGAATGAAGCGTAGAGTGTTTGAGGATCGGGACATTCGCAGGGAGACCAAAATGCTTGTTTACACAGCCATTGTACTACCAACCCTTCTGTACACCTGTGAAACATGGACCCTCTACAAACGCCACCTCCAACTTCGTGAAAGATTCCATCAACGCTGCCTCCGAAAAATTCTGCAAATTACTTGGGAAGATAGGCGGACTAATGTTAGGGTATTAGAAGAAGCAAAAACCACCAGCATTGAAACAATGATCATCCAACATCAACTTCGCTGGACCGGTCATGTTGTTCGAATGCCTGACCATCGTCTTCCAAAGCAGTTACTTTACTCCCAACTTAAGAATGGAAAACGGAATATTGGTGGACAGCAAAAGAGATTCAAAGATACTCTCAAAGCTAATTTAAAAAGGTGTAATGTCAGCATTGAGAACTGGGAAGCCCTAGCTCATGAGCGTTTCAATTGGAGGTCAGCCTTTATTGATGGCGCTATGGACTTTGAAGAAGCACGAGTACAGGGCGAAAAGGAGAAAAGAGCTAAAAGGAAGGCACGTCGGGCAAACCCTCATCATGACCGTCTCCCACCCGGAAACCTATGCCCTCATTGTGGGAGGTTGTGCGGATCCAGAGTTGGCCTTTATAGCCACTTACGGATCCACCGTTAAAATTCTACCTTTGGAAGACAATCTTACTCGGCTACGAGTGATCGCCAATGAATGGTAAATGTGCTGGAGCAGAAGTAGGGAGACATACAGTAGGTCCTAGTCTACCCTCAGCCACAGAAACTCATTGGATGACTTTGGAACACTCTCTCTCAGCCCAACATATCTCACCTGGTGTTATTCTGGGGAAAGATAGGAGGCGGCAGCATTAAGGCAAGATACACTGTAAATCTAATTTTAAAAACTCCACTTGATTTTACAAATTGCTATATTCTTCAAGGAAATGATTCATCTCTTCCCTCAGGTTCTGCCTAAGAAATAGTGGTAGCAGAGTCCACAGTTTTAGGAAGAGAATGAGGTTTAGTTTCCCCTAATTAGTGATCAAATCCAAATCTGAACTGAGGAGAGAGCAGTTTAGCAAGATTAGCTTGGCCCTGGGACACATTTCCAAAACATTGAAAAACAAAACAAAATCACTGCTGCTCCTCATATCACACCAGACCAAATTAATCAAGGATCTTCAATATTTTAAAAAATGCCTTTCAGGGGCAGACACCATCCAGCCCTCCTGAACAAAAGAAAGGAGGTAATGTATGGCTTTGTTCTTGACAGAGCAGATCTGAAGCCAGCAGTGTTAATCGGGAGAATGATGTTGGCTTACTATTTCTTGGGACTCCATACAAGCAGGTTTGTTTCCATTTTCTTACAGAGAAAAGTAAATAGTCTCCCAATTTGCTGCCCATAAAGAGATGTTAGGAACTGCCTGGCTGTGAGCATTAGCAGCATGAGTAGTTCACATATGAAAGGAAAAATGGAGAGGAACCAAAGATGTTCCCTTGAAGCTAAGTAGGAACCTGCCTAGGAGTCCACGGGGAGCCCATTTCCTTCTTAATCTGCTCAGTCTGTAATTGTTTCCTAATGACAATGTCCTTGTTTGGCCCCAGCAGACTCAGGAAAAAGGCTGACACTGACATCTCCCGTCTCCTCACAACTATTATGTCTATTCCATTAAACAGTGCCCCCGATTAATTGTTGCACATTGTCCACATTCACAGCAAAGAATCTTCAGAGGTAAAGCAACAGCAATTCAGGGAAGGGGTGAGGAAATACAGTGCACCTGTATTTTCTCTTTTAAAAGAGCCTCTGAAATGATGGCTCAGTGATTTTCATATTTCAGAAATAATTCTGTAAAGAAACTGAAATGCAGATAAAGCTTCAGGGACAGAAGATTTAGCTGTAACAAATATGAGGCAGCTACTACTCTTCAATATCAGATCCTTAAAAATAATATGCCCTAGTGACCTCAAGAATGGACCACTACAACGTGCTTTATTTAGGGCTGCCCCTGAAAATCACTTGAAAGCTACAGCTGGTCCAACATGTGGTAGCATGTGGAGTAACGGGCGTGCCACAGTAAGCCTACATGACACCACTGTTCCGTGAGCTGCACTGATTTTCAGTTGGCTTCTGGTGCAATTCAGGGTGCTGGTTATTACCTATAAAGCCCTTCAGGGCATAAGGCCTGGTTCACTCAGGGAACACCTATCTCCAATACCTTCTGCCTGTACAGTAAGATCTGGCAGAGTGGGTGCATTTCAGGTCCCCTCAATTAAACGATGTCACCTATTAAGGCCTCAGAGGCATGCCTTCTCTGCACAGCACCTGCCCTCTGGAACAGCACTCCCCCAGAGATCCATATGGCTGCTGTACAGGTGAAGTTCCAAAAGGTGCTGAAAACCTGGCTATTTTCCCAGGCCTTGGGGCACTGTAGTGAGTGAGCCTTTGTATGATTATGTTATGATAGATATAGACACAGATACAGATACTCTGGAAATATATCATCTATTTCACTTTTATTGTTCTGACGTTTTAAGATAGACAGACAGACAGACAAATAAATAGATTTGGAGAAATTAAAACACACAAACACACACACTCCAAAAAAACTTGGCAAACCAACTAGAAAAGACTCAGGAGGGATCAGAACAATGAGAAAGAAAAAAGTTCTGAAAGTTGATTTGAGGTCTAATCAAGATTCTAGAGGAACAAGTTATGATACAACCAGGCACCAGCCCCATCCCACTTCTTTGACATCAGAGTTCTGGAATCAGGGGAAATAAAATCGCTCTGTGAGTGAGATGGGCGGTGACTAAATTCGAAAAATAAATAAAATAAATAAATACAAATATCCAATTGTTTCAGATGAATTTACATTCCAAGTCAAGGCAGAGATAGAAAAATATGTAGAACTCTGGATCAGAGTAGATGCCAATCTGATTCATCTTCTCTTTTCCATAATGAGTTATTGTTGTTAAAGGAAAGATTACAAATAGTTGTTGTTCTTCAGTGACTGGGAATGAATGGCATGCTGGGTCTGATTTTGGATATCCATGTAGGTCATCATTGGAATAACCGAAAACATATGTTTGGAAGGGACCTTGGAGGTCTTCTTGTGTAACCTCTGCCCAGAGCAGGAATCCTTAGACCCTTCCAGAAAAATAACTGTCTAACATTTGCTTGAAAACCTCCATTGATAGAGTACCCACAATTTCAAGAGACAGGTTATTCCACTACTTAATAGCCCTCATGGTGAGAAAATTCCTCCTCATTTCAAGTTTGGATCTCCCACTGTAAAACTTCCACTCATTAGTTCTTATGCTACCTTCATGCACTAGGGAGAATAAATCCATACCCTCCTCCCTGTGACAGCCCAAGTATTGTCAGACTGCTATCATCTTCCCACTTAGCCTTCTCTTTTTTAAGCTAAACATACGCAATTCTTTTAATTGCTCTTCATTTAGCCTCCAAGCCCATCTTTGTTGCTCTTCTCTGTACTCTTTCCAATTCCTCAGCATCCTTCTTGTATTGTGGCAACCAAAACTTGACACAGTATTTCAGGTTCAGCCTGACTAGTGCAGCATAGAACGAAACTATTACTTCTCATGATCTCAACATGATACCTCTGTTGATGCAGCCTAAGATTGCATTGGCTATTTAGCAGCTGCAGCACACTGCTGACTCATGCTTAATTTCTGGTCCACCAGGATGCCCAGATCCTTCCCACAAGTACTATTTTTGAGCAAGGTACCTCCCATCTTGTACCTGTACATCTGGTTTTTCCCTACCCAAGTGCAGAATCTTATATAGCTTGCCACTGAACCACATAATATTGATAGGGCCCAATATTCAAGTCTATCAAGATTCTTTTGAACCTTGAGCCTGTCATCTGAGGCTCATGGTTCAAAAGAATCTGAGCAGTCTTTTCCAGTGTTGTGCTGTCTGCAAACTTGATGAGCCTCCGTTCTACCCCCTCCTCTAATTAAATATATGAAAATGTTGAAAATCACTGGACCTAAGATAGAATGCTGGGGCACCCTACTGCATAACTCTCTCCATGTACACATAGATCCATGAAGGAACATACACTGGACATGGCTGTTCAACTAACTGCAAATTTATCTGATAGCAGGACCATTCAAAAAACATTGTTCCATTTTATCAACTTAAGGTCAAACTTAATCAAATATCTTACTGAAGACTAAGTACAATACACTCAGAGTGTGCCCTTGGTCTACTCTGATGTTTTATTATAGAAAACCATCAAGAATATTTGGATTCTGACAGTATATGTGAAATAAACAAATGAATAAAATATATTCATCAACTTCAGTCCATAAGTTCTTGCCATCTTCATCCAGATCTATGACATCCTTCCCCTTTCTCTTAGTTTCACAGATAAAAACACAACTGTTTTTTTCTTTTACTTCATTTGTTCATTCATGCTCTTTATCATTTACTCCTCTTACATTACTGGTACAATCTTCTATATGACATGGTCATCAACAGATGGACCCATAGATATTGACCTCCACCAGGCATATCAACTGGGGCTTTCACAAAATGTTTTTAGTAAGATAAGGTGAAGATTAGGTTACTAATCTTAGTTTTACCCATGCCACATTCCTTGCTAACCATCACTTTTGGCATATTTGTTTGCATATTAGTTTGGTCTAGTGGTTAAAGCAACGGGCTAGAAACCAGAAGGCTGTGAGTTCTAGTCCCGCCTTAGGCATGAAAGCCGGCTGGGTGACCTTGGGCCAGTCACTCTCTCAGCCCAACTCACCTCACAGGATTGTTGTTGTGGGGAAAACAGGAGGAGGGAGGAGTATTAGGTATGTTCACCGCCTTGAGTTATTTATAAAAATAATAAAGGTGGGATAAAAATAAATAAAAATAAAAATAATAAATAGTTGCTCAATAGGTCACAAGGGCAACCAGAGTGTAGTTTTACTCCAACCATTCTCACACTGTTCTATTCAAACTATGTTCATTACTCCAGGAACCTTGTAAGCCAATATACTGTTTCACGAACTAAGAGATATATGCAGTGTTCTGACACACCCTCGGGATGTGTCAAATTTAATACATCTTCATACATACTCCAAATTTACCTGTAAAGTGACAAATCCCACATTTTGTAGCTTTTCCTCACAGGGAAGAAACTCATAGGAACTGCTATTGATAATTTTGGTCATCATTTTCTGTATTCATGTGTGCCAAATATACTAGACCCCAACTTTTATACCATCTTCTTCATGACTCAATAGTTGTACAACCATGGTTTAAAAAGCCACATCAATCAGTTAAGAAAGAGCAGTAATGATGGCAGATACTGTTGAATACCATTAATGAAAGACTGGACTGAGATGATGATGATGATGATGATGATGATGATGATGATGATCTGAATTTTAACCCTGGAAAGAGTTACTGCAATCCAGGATTTGAATCCCTTCACAACTTCCAGATATATTGCCCATGCTAGCTGGGAATTCTGGATATTATAGTCCTAATGCTACTGGATGGTCTCAGCTAGAAAAGGCTGGTTTAGCACTACAGGTTACAACACAAGCATAAACAATGGTGTACATCTTGCAGTACAGTAACATACTGAATTAATGAAGCCTTCACCTTGACTAGGCTTTAATGCTGAATTGTGACAGCTAGGCTGCCAATTAAAAGGAAGCAAATGAAAGGAAGTGGGCCTCTCCCCCATGCATTAACTGAAAACCTATCAGCCAATGTCTGACAGAGGTTAATGAGGCCATAGAAACATAAGGCCAAGGGTCAAAGCTTTGCATGGGCTATTGACAACAGCTATCAAACCACAAAAATGACTACAGTAAAAGAACAACCCCAGCATCAACTCCTAGGTAGGCAGAAGACATTAGGGTCATTATTTCTTCCAGTCAATTTTGTTAGGACCAAAGAAGATTCCAGAAAAGCAAACTTTCAGTCTTAATAAGTTTTGCATCTTCGAAATACCTATACTCCTTTCAACAGAGAATTTGCTTTCTCTCTTTATCAAGGCTCATGTGTTAAGCCAGCTATGTTCAACTTCCTGAAGACAACAGCTGCCCTTAGCCTTTGAATGTAGTGTCAAGGATGGTACTCTAAAAAGTAAGTGGATTCAGGACAGTGAGGCCCAGACAAAAACTAAATCTGATTTTATATAATTTAAATGTTAAAGTATTTGAAATTGAATTAATTACTATAAATATGATTATACCCCATATTGTCCTGACTTTGAGTGAAGGAAAACACGCTGAGACTTGGTGTTGAGGCTCTGGTGCTTTATTGTCCTTGACAAAATTCGTTCAATGTGAAAAGTTACATGCAGCCGCTCGATGAAAAGCCGCCTAGTCTGCACTATCTGTAGGTGTGTGCAACATGGGATTGTTCTCTCACTTTATCACTGTGGGAGTGGAGTGCTGGTGCTGTTATTTTCATGTTTAGTTACTGTTAATACTTTATAAAAAATTTGCACGGATTTATTCATTAAATTGCAGTTGAATTACCCCTAAAATGGATAAGTTTCTAATTAAGAAAAGAAAAGCTGGTGAAGATGATGTTTGCAATGAACAAAATGTAGCGGCTATAGAGGAAACTACACAAGAATCAACTGTTAAACGGTCTGTATTAGTACGTAAGAAGTATAAAGGAAAAATTTCCAAGCCTCGTTTATACAATAAAGATTATATGAAACTGCGGTTCACATTTTCTGATAATGAAAACAATCCTTGTCCCGAGTATTTAGTTTGTGGGGATATACTTGCAAATGAAAGTATGGTACCAAACAAATTAAGGCGTCATTTTACCTCAAAACCCAGTCATTTGTCAGAAAAACCAGTAGAATACTTTATTGAGCTTTCAAAATCTATAAAGAAGCAGTCTGCATCATTCACAAAGAGAATGAAGACATCAGAGAAAGCTCAAAAGGCAAGTTACTTGGTTGCTCAAATAATTGCCAAAAACAAGGACCCACACACTATTGCCAAAACCACCATAAAGGAATCTTGCTGTGCTATTGTTCAAACAATGTTTCGGCCTGAATCTGAGAGAGAAGTTAATAAAATCCCTTTGGCAGATAACACGATTGGAAGACGTATTCAAGACATGTCTGATGACATTAAGCTGCAAATGAAGAATATTTTTCAAGACGATAATATGATCTTTAAATTGCAATTAGACAAATCAACAGATGTCAGTGGGTTAGCACAATTATTGGTTTTTATACGTTTCATTCATACTGACAGAATTATTGAGCAATTCTTGTGTTGTCTAGAACTTCCAATGAGAACTAGAGGTGAAGATATATTTAAAATTTAGATTGCTTCATGAAGGAACATAATTTGCAATGGTTAAATTGTGTAGGAATATGCACAGATGGTGCACCCTCAATGGTTGGTTCAACAAAAGGTTTTATAGCTTTAGCAAAGAAAGAGAATGAAAATATTACTCATTGCTTTTTACATCACGAAGCACTAGTCGCGCAAACCATTGGAAATGAATTAAGAAAAGTTATGGACAAAGTGGTTCAAATGGTCAATTACATTAAATAGACCTCTTAAATCAAGATTATTTGCTTATATGTGTGAAGAAATGGGGGCAAGGTTTAAAAAGCTTCTACTACACACAGAGATTCATTGGCTCTCAAGAGGTCAAGTGCTTTGTCGTGTATACGAATTGAGGGAAATGATGCTTGAACTTTTTGAGGAAAATCAGCAAAATGAATTCTGCGATCTAATTCAAAACAAACTTTGGTGCACAAAATTGGCATATCTTGCTGACATATTTGAACATTTGAATAAAATAAACACCAGTATGCAAGGAAAAGGAGAAAATATCTTAACAGCAGTAGATAAAATTTGTGCTATGAGAGACAAAATAGCAATTTGGAGAGGAAAGTGAAAGAAGGAAATTTTGAAATGTTTTCCAAAATTGCTGAATGCGAGCTAAAATGTGATATCAGTTCGCTAATTGTTGACCATTTAATATTGCTCGGAGAGAAAGTTCATTACTTCCCAAATGTTGAAGTCCAAGACTATGATTGGATCAGAAATCCATTTCTTTTAACTGCAACAAGGAACTTTTCACTTATTGAAGAAGAAGAATTAGCTGAAATAAAAAATGATCGAAGTCTGTTAATGATGTATGAAGTGGGTGACTTAGACAGCTTTTGGATTCGCGTTTCAAAAATGCATCCAAACATAGGTAAAAACACGTTAAAAATTCTTCTGCAGTTTTCTACTACATACATTTGGAATGTATCCTTTTCAACTATGACAAACTTAAAGACACTGAAACGTGGAAGCTTAAAAATGCTTGATGACGAAATGCGAGTGTCTTTATCTAATATTCCACCAAATATTCAAAAGCTGTGTTCATCCCATCAACCTCATACATCTCATTAAAATGGCAAGTAGTTATTGGTGTTATTCAATTTTTTTTAATTCTTGCACATATTTACATATTGTTACTCATAAATGACAACAATCTTGGAAATGTATATTATCTTACAAATCATATATTTTCAAAAATATAAATGAAAGGTTTTCATGAGATACGTTGTATCCCCATACATTTTGCTATTACAATTTATGTATGTGTACGTATCTCTTATAAGGGGTTAGTTTAACCTCCAGTTTGCTAGTAAAACTAAATCAATGTATTGCAAAATGATGCATGTCTAAAAAGTGTGTTACAACATGAAAAGTTTGGAAAGCTCTGCAATAAGTCATATTACTGCAATGTATAGGCTAGGACTATCTGATCTAGGCTGCAAAACACTAGATGGCAACAAGAGATACAGAACTCTTTGCTCTGTACTCTTTGCTGCAATCTAGTAATGATCTGGATTTGTGCAGTCCTGGTTTGGTAGCCCTAGTACGGGTCTAAGCACCTTGCTGGAGGGGTGAATTTTAGCTGCTTATCCAGTCTGAGATTGCTAAGAATTAGCTTGTCAGTCTTAAGAACTATCAAAGATACTGTAAGGGAATAACTGTCTGGGAAATGGCCATGTAGATCACAAAACTCATGGATACAGAGCAGTACTATATCTCCAGCTGTTACTTTTTGTATTGTTTAGCCATTTTCTTCTGTATTACAAACTGGACAAGAATTTGCCATGCATGTTCCCTTGATATCTTCAGGATCATCCAATGCCTACTTACTGTAAGTCAATATTTGGCCTCTGTGTTTTAATGCCTACATTATAATGCCTACAAAACAACCATTAAGTTATATTTATTTTAACAAGTGTATTTAAACATACTGTACAACTAGTGCTTGTAGGTGAAGGTGGTGAGAGTTCCTCTATTATGATCCTCATGAAAATGGCTCTTCTGAAGCTGCCCTTTGCATAGGGAGCACCTTTCAAGGCATTACTTCATGTAATTCATGAAGTACTTCTGCACTGCAGCAGGGAAGGAATGAGAATGCTGAGCAATAGAAGTTCCAGTTGTCAGGAAATGCCCAGAATAAAGCTACCAGTGTTTTTGCAGCTCATCTTTAGCACAGCCTCAGAAACAGTGAATCCTTTGGTACTATTTATTCTGAAGACTGTACAGTAAGATTGTCTCTAACTTCTTTTTGTTTTCTGCAGCTGAACACTGTCTGCCATTCTGCCACATGATCACCCAGGCATACACTCTGCTTTGGTACTCTGACAAACTGGAAGAGGAATGTTTTTACATTTTCACATAGGAGTTCTCACAAGGGGGGACTGGAAGTTAATATGGGCTAAGGTGACTGGCAGGAACTGGGGGGAAAGCAGATGAGACGGCTGACAAAACATGGCTGATGAGGCAGTTTTGAAGCTGCTGGAGTTCTGCTTGCTCTGAAGGCCGAAGCATTCCAGAGTGGTCCAGACCATAAGAGGGATTGATCAGGGCATCATGGGATCCTGTTCCAGAGGAAGATAACATCCCACCAGTCTGAGAAATTGCCAGCCAGGTGTAATTAAAACCCTTGCTAATGTCTAAATAGGGAGGGAGGAACAGACAAAACTATACACAGCGACAGCCATAAACTTAAGCTGAGCACATAGCAACTAGAGGTTAATCTAGAAACACTGGCACAAGTAACAGTAAATCACTGCTACATTCTTATCCTTTTGGCCAAGGAAGAAAGGGAGGATGGAAATACAGTACACTTGTTTAACTGCCTTAATTGAAAACTGCATTATTAGCTTCGCACACTTGAAAATGAAACTAACAAACTTCCAATTACCTCTGTTCCATTTCTTTCCTGAACTGCTGTTTCCTTCAAGAGAACCATATTGCCATATACAGCCCCCAAAAGAAACACTTGCCCCAAGATAAGGCACTGATTAGGTTCAAATCCTGACTGCACACAGATTACAGTAATAACCTTTGAGTTCCCAATTTCCCTTTCTGTGCTTAGCAGGAGCTGCTGGTTTTCAACCCAACAGGGACACTCAAGCAGGGAATATACAGCATTTGGGAATCTGCTATCAAAGGGCGAGTCAAGCGCAATCATACTTTCTGGGTAGGCTTTAATTAGTTTTTCCCTACTCTTTTGGCTCCTTTCCTGAAGCCTCCTTACTTCTGTTATTTTCTGTGATGTAATCAGAGTCTAAAGAAGGCTGCTCTATAGCTCTCCGTTTTAAATTTTACTTTAATTCATAACCAAAACCCGAGAAAGTTGAGGGCAGCATGTGCACACAGTGAATTTTGAGCTGTTGATATCCAGCCAGAACAGATGTCCTTTGAACTTCATGTACTCAGAACAATACTATCCACTTATGCTCTAGTTCTTTTTCTCACCCACACCTAAAAGCATTGTTTGAACATCCCTCTCTCACCATTTTCACCAGTGTTCAAGCTCTCCTGGCACAAAGATTCCCAAATCTCTTTGTTGTTCTCTATTCGTTCAGTCGCTTCCGACTCTTCGTGACTTCATGGACCAGCCCACGCCAGAGCTTCCTGTCGGCTGTCACCATCCCCAGCTCCCCCATGGTTGAGTCCATCACCTCCAGAATATCATCCATCCATCTTGCCCTTGGTCGGCCCCTCTTCCTTTTGCCTTCCACTTTCCCTAGCATCAGCTTCTTCTCCAGGATATCCTGTCTTCTTATTATGTGGCCAAAGTACTTCAGTTTTGCCTTTAATATCATTCCCTCAAGTGAGCAGTCTGGATTTATTTCCTGGAGTATGGACTGGTTTCATCTTCTTGAGGTCCAAGGCACTCTCAGAATTTTCCTCCAACACCACAGTTCAAAAGCATCTATCTTCCTTCGCTCAGCCTTCCTTATGGTCCAGCTCTCGCAGCCATAGGTTACTACAGGGAATACCATTGCTTTAACTATGCGGACCTTTGTTGTCAGTGTGATGTCTCTGCTCTTAACTATTTTATCAAGATTTGCCATTGCTCTCCTCCCAAATTGCTTTTGGCAATTTATTCTATAAATATTTGTTATTTAAACTGTTGGGTTCTAATGCTATTGCAGCTTCTGAAATTCCATACTTGCTAATGAACTTGGATTATTTATTAGGTGTAACTAAAATCAGCCCAACTCACATCACAGGGTTGTTTTTGTGGGGAAAATAGGAGGAGGAAGGAGTATTAGGTATGTCCCCTGCCTTGAGTTATTTATAAAAATAATAAAGGTGGGATAAAAAAAACTAAAAAAAAATCAGCCAGTTATCTTTATCACAAAATTTAAAAAATAAATGAAATAGTTATTATTTACATGATCTTTGGAATAACGTTTAAATTCATGGCAAATTGTTTTAAACACAGTGAAACAAGCGTTATCTATATACTACTAAAACTCCCGTGTCTGTTTGATACTTTGTAACCTTTAATTGGGCAAAACGGTGCGTCATAGGTCAACAATATTTGAATCAAGGTACCTCAAATGGACTAACTTACAGAATGCATCCAAAATCCAGAACCCATGGCTCCCATGGAATAGAAATTTGGCAAATTTTATAAAACATTTTATGACATAAAAATTATCATAAAACATGGTTAATACAGCAACAACAAAATTCACACTTAGTAGACACCTCAGAAAATATTTAAGAAGACTTAGTTGTATTCTTTTCATTGTTAAGATCGCAATTCAGTAGTTGGAACATTACTTATATTGTTTGCTTTTTTGATGTTCTGGAGTGAAAACTCTAGAATCCTTGACATGATTTAATAGCCAGTACTGCTTACCAAACGTGTACAGGGTGTAGCATATGGAAATTTATCTACAATGTAAGTCTTCCACCTGGATGACTGAGAACCTTCATCAACATAATGTAAGTCTATGACAGAGCTTTCCAAACTGTGTGTCGCGACACAAAAGTGTGTCGCCACACACAGTCTGGTGTGTCGCCACACAACCGGAAGCGCTGATCATCATCAGCGCTTCCGGGTTTTCCCACAGCGACACACCAACGGCGGCGCGCAAAAACCGAAAGAGGCAGCAGCGCTTCCGGGTTTTTGTGCGCTGCCGCAACGGCGGCACTTCCGGGTTTTCCCACGGCGACACACCAACAGCGGTTGGTGTGTCACCACGGGAAAACTTTGGAAAGCCCTGGTCTATGAATACATCATGAATGGAGAAGCAGGTAGCCAAGAACATTATTTTAAAACATAGCTTTCCAAACTGTGTGTCGCGACAGTACTGTGTCGCCTGCGGTGTGCAGGTGTGCCGCGCAAAAACCCGGAAGCGCTGATAGTGTGCTGGCACGCCATCAGCGCTTCCGGGTTTCACACAACACACCTGCATACCGCCGCTGCGCTGCCGCTGCCATTGATATGTCTCACCAACAGGAAAAGTTTGGAAAGCTCTGTTTTAAAATATTAGGAGAACAAATCTACACCAAACTTGCAGAAGTGGATTGTATATTTTTGTAAATATCTGAAATGAGGCACAAAGAAGATTTTTATAGCAATTTGGTCAAATTTGCTTGATTTGTTTTGCCTACAATTATGGTTTTCCATTTGTTGTCGTTTTTTTAATGTAATTTTTGTATATTATGTATGTTATTATTGTGTCAATTCAGATCACATGATAGGGTAGTATCTAAAATATTTTTTTATATATTTTGCTGTGTCTTGTGTTTTATTTTAATCATTTAAATATTCAGATTTCAGTACATTTGCTGAATTTTATTTTATTTGTCTAATTTATATAGCCGCCCATCTCACAAAACAAGCGACTCTGAGCAGTGTACAACAGAACTAAAACAACTAATAAATACCTAAAACCATTATCATTATTAATAATTATTATTATTAATTATTATTAATTTATAGACTGCATTGGGGGGTTAATTAAAAGATAATATATTTAGAAAAAAGTAATGAAGAAAACAAACTACAATTTATGTGGAAAAATATAGCAGTCATACCAACAATTCATGTCTTGCCGTATAAGGACATGAAGAGGCCGGAGACTCGCAGAAACTTCCTGAAGAGAGAACTCTGTGAGGTCACTTCCTTCTTCTTCCTCAGACTCTCTCCGACCATGCTTCCAAAATGAAAGCAGCATGTAGATGTCTGAGCCCTCCAGCCTCAGATAATCATGAGCAATCTTAGATATTCTATTCTTGTAACCTAGTATGTCTTTTTAAACCTGCCTTAACTACTACTGCAACTGTTGTTTTTGAGAACTAAGTTATGTGAGTAAACATTACTTTTATTACTTCACAAAACTGTGTGATCGTTGTCTTAAGAGGGATAAAAAGGGGTAATACCAGGATAATCCAGTCTGCCTCACAGCATCCTGGATTATTTTCTAGAAGGTTAAACCAACCTTGTCTCAAGCTTCCAACTTTTTATGCTGCTGGGGATGATACTTTGCTAGTCTCACTCACGTGAGAAAGGAAGGATAATATCTAAACAATATATCCTCTCCTAGTATCTAACCTCATCCCCAACAATTTATTCCTTTTAGGAACTCTTATGTTCCATGTTTTATCAATCAAACATTTAAGGAGTTCCTATTTGATGAATTCATCACCGTTCATGATAAATCTGGGGCAAATGAATGAGGCTTGACAGGTTCACTGGAAAAACGTTGTACAACCTGGCATCATTCCAACTTCTGCAAGAGCAGGAGCAAATCTGTCAGGATGGAGGCTGAGTCAGAGACGGAAGAGGACAAAGGGACTGTTGGGGAAAGCGCGGGAAGGACCGTTGGGGAACGCGCAAATTTCAAAGAGGAAACCGAACAGCCGATTGGAGCCAGACAAGGGGCAGATTCCCCGCCTCCGATCAGCGCACGAAAGAAGATGGGAGAGGCAGGCCAAGCAGAAAGAGAGGTGATTGGCTAGTGCCCACAAATGGAGCGAAAAATTAAAATATAAGGAGTCTCGAGATCCGGCACAGGCTGCTGGAGACAACCGTTCATGTTGCCTACAAGAGCCTGTGAATCGCAATCTTGCCGCCGCGTCAGAAACCCCACTCAATCCTCACCTTGTCACTGTGCCAGAGCCTTCGTCAGAACCTGGCCTTGCCGCCGCACCGGAACCTCTGTTGGATCCTTGCCCTGCCACCACACCAAGCCCCGATCCAGAACCTAGCCTCGCTGCTGCGCCAAGCCTCGAGCCCCAGTCGCGCCTTGCCATTTCAAGCCTCACACCAGAACCTCGTCCTGCCGCGGCACTCAAGCCTCGTCCTGCCGCCACGCCAAGCCTCGTGCCCAAGCCTCGTCCTGCCGCCACACTCAAGCCTCGTCCTGCTGCTGAGCCAAGCCTCGTACTCAAGCCTCATCCTGCCGCCATGCTCAAGCCTCGTCCTGCCACTGTGCCAAGCCTCATGCCCAAGCCTCGTACTGAAGCCATGTCCTGCTGCCACGCCAAGCCCCATGCCAGAACCTAGCCTTGTTGATGTGCCTAGCCTCGTACCGGAACAGCGCCAGTCCCTTAACTCAAGCCTCGTATTGCCGCCACGTGTTGGCTTCCCACGCTGGTAACACCCACGTGTTAACCACGGTGTGTACGAATCACTGCCTTGTATGACTATTACTGTATATTATTATAAATAAAGATTATATACCACCACTTCCGCATCATGCCTTAGTCGGAACAGGACAAAATCTGACTGAGAAATGAAGGACATCAGTAGAAATATTGTAAATATCTACTCTAACTTATACCATGGCAGATGTTATTTTTAATTGGGCTATTCAGTAATATCCAAACAGCTGCAACAGCTGTTGTTGTTAGTTTGCTTTGTTATTTCTCTTTTCTTCAGATATATTAATCATCCAGGCAACTTTTCTTACCGCCACATCCCCTTTATGCACATTAATTTGTTCCAACTTTCAACCATTGTTCTCTGCTTATCTCTATCCAATTATATCAAGAATCTTACTGCTAACCCTATAAACAATATTTATAATTGCCATAGCTAAAATATCTGCCATCTGGGCTATCAGAAATTTCATGAAAGATGGGAGTTAAATCCATATTAGACTGATAAATTAGTGATTCCATTGATTAATTTAAGAATGCCTTGTATTAGTCTCTGTCGCTCCCCTATTGACTCTTTACCTGTGATTTGACATAGTCATACTCTTCTGTGCCACGTGGAAAATTCCGGAGAGAAGTGAGGTAGTCTAAGGTGATCACTGCTGTCTAGAAAACAACCCAGAAACAAAATTAGAAACATCTCTTTCCTAGTATTCTGTTAAAAACATTTTGACACATCTGATTCCATATCCTAGAACAGTGCTTTCCAAAGTCCCGCCGTTGGCGACACACCAACGGTGGCGGCGGCGTGCACGGCAGTGGCAGTGGCCTCGCGTTTCGTGCTAAAACCTGGAAGCGCTGATGGCGCGCTGCTGCCGTCACTGCTGATGCCGCTGCCACACGCACCGCAGCAGGGGCGGCAGCGACGTGCCATCAGCACTTCCGGGTTTTGTTGCGACACATTAGTATGTCGCGACACACAGTTTGGAAAGCTATGTCCTAGAAGTATAGCCCTTCATTCAGAACTTGCACTGTGTTCTACTGTCAATGAACATAAAATTCATCCACAAGCTACACTTTATTCTGCATTAGTCAGACATCCCACCTTCAATAATGTGTTAAATTCTGGACACCACAGTTTAAGGACTTAGATACACTGGAACAGGTTCAGAGAAATGCAAGAAGGATGATCAAGGCAGTAGAAACAAACTTTTATGAAGAGAACATATTTTAGTCTTGTGAATAAGGTGGATACAATGGCACATTTGTGAAAGGATGTTCCAAAGAAATTTAATATCTGTTCTCCCTCTCTCCAAAGGGAATAATAGATATAAGTTTCCAGAAGGCCAATGCCGATTAAATGTTGGGAAAAAAACCTTTCTAATAGTATGATCAGTTTGACAATGGAACCAGTTACTCAGAGAAGTGGTGGGTATGTATGCTAGATGTGTTCAAACAGAAGGAAATAACCATCTCTCAGAGATGCTTGAAATTGGATTCCTATACTAAATACGGAATTGGACTCAATAGCCTAAATGTCCGTTTCCAACTTCATAATTATATTATTCTAAGCACAGCCCAATCTACATACCTCCTTTTCTGCTAAAATCTTTGGCAAAGATTTTTTTTTCAATATCAGCTTCCACATTCAGTTTTAGTTTAAAATGCACAGCAAAAGTAAAACCTTTATAAGCATTCACGGGGTCCTTTCAAACAATAGTCCAAATAACAAGGCTTTCTATAAAGTAGCCTAAGGATTTCTATTTCGAACATTCAGAATTAGAGGCATGAAGTAACAGAAGGATTTTATTCAGTGTCCTAGAATTCATCATCAAAGGCAGGATGAAAATCCAAGAAATAAGGGCCTTGCTTAGCCCAATTCATATTTCATAGAGTCATGATAGAACACAAACTAAACTTGACTTTATTGTCCAATCCCTTGAATTTTCCTTCTACCCACTTTTTAGAACTGCATCATAATTCACAACAGTGGCATCATATCTGCTCTCACAGTGACTAAATCTTATTTGTTAGTATTGATATGCATCATACATCAGAGCAATGTAGAGACAGAGAGATACAAAGAAAGATGGGTTCCAATGGTGCAATATCTGAGACAAATGTCTTCTATATTACTTTTTCTCTTTATTAGATCATCTCACCAACATGATATCCTCCAAATGTATCAGTCTTCATGCCTATCATTTGGAAGTCCAACACACTTGGAAAATACCAGGCTGGGAAAGGTGATTAAAAAATCAGTCAGTCATGTAATTAAGAATGTGTTACAATCTTATTTTATGACAAAGATTTTGGAGCTTTAACAATATCATGACAAACAGAATCCCCAAACACTGTGCTTTCTCTGCCATGGAAAAACAGTGATGTGAAAAAAATGAATCTGCAGTTAAAGGCAAATAATATTAGGAAAAAAAAGAGTAGTAATCCTAAATTGGGGGGCGGGGGAGGCCAAACAATGGTTTTGCAATTTCGACCAAAAATATGATTTTCAACGACTCACATCAACTGTAAATCAGAAAAATCCACATTAAATATATAACGTTAGCAAATATACTCTCTGGAATCCATTTCTCTTTCAAAACGATTCATTCTTTTTAACCCTAAATGTTTTATGTTAAAAAAATCTTAATGTTTTCATGCATACACGCTGCCAGGTTGAAACTTACTGTGGCAACAGCTCTGCCTACTCGAACAGCTCCAAAATCATTGGGATCCAGATGCTTGTTGCTGTACAGGTAGAAACCAGCAGTGGCCCCTGCTACACTGGCAAATGATGCAAGTTTTAAAGCTCTTCTGGCCATGGTGGCGAACTGCATGGAAATAAAAACAGGGGAAACATGAACCTGCAGCATAGATGCCACAAATAGCAGAAGGGCAGGTAGGCCTCACTGTGCATTAATTAGATCTGAGCACTTCCCTTGTTTGTCCAAGTAGACTAAAACAACCATTGGAGTACTGGATGACAGTGCACTAACTCACCAGAAATGTAAACAGGCTTCTGCTAAAATAACAGGAATGCCGGGGAATTGGGGGGGGGGGACTATATATTTTCAACTACAAATGTTCCAACTCAAATAAATAACAGGATGGCTGCACCATCTTCCACTGACTTTCTGCTTAGTTAGGGGAAGGGATTTCTATGTCAGATTTAACTGAAATGAGTAATATTTTATGCCTAATGTTTTCTTAGGTTTTCTGCTTGATTTTTTTCAGCAGCAATTCTTTTTAAAGAAGTCTGTCTTATTCTCACCTTTTTTCCTATGTATTCTTTTATTATTATTTTTAAAGGACTTGTGCCTTGAAAACTCCATCTGCTTCTCTACTTTATTCTCACCTGAAGTCAAATGGGGCCATTTGTGTCACTGCTACTACTGAGCTACTCACGTTACTGCAACACTTAGCACAGGATGGTAGCTTCAGTGGGGAACCTGAGCTATTAAGCAACACCTGCTTTTGTGTGTGGGGGGGTTGCAATAAAGTGAGAGTTATTAAAATATAAGGTAAAAGGAATAATTAGAATAAATTGCTTTGGAAATTTTCCATACAGCATTGGTGTAGCTCTAGCATGTAAAAGAGCTGCTATATATCCCTTGGGAAAAGCTTAAAACCTTGCCAGCCCCACAATGTTTCCAATATCCAGATTCTCAGCATGAGAAGGCCTTCTGATTTCATGGGAATCACAAGGTGGTTAAGACCAGCACACTAGCGTAAGGACAACCCTTTGGAGGTCAATTACACTAGAACAGTTTTCTATCTACTTGGATGATTGTTTGTGATTTCTCTATGTCTTGCTTTTAGTCTTATATTCAATGCAATGTAGTATAGGCAGTGAAATGACAACCTCGTCAAAAAACAGAGATGGGTATTGTTTTTGAAACTCAATGCAACTGTAGTAAAGGACCTTCAGTCATTGCTCTGATTATGCAATCTATAAAAAGGTAAAGGTTCCCCCGCACAGTCATGTCCGACTCTAGGGGCCGGTGCTCATCTCCGTTTGTTAGCCGAAGAGCCAGCGTTGTCCGAAGACGCTTCTGCAGTCATGTGGCCAGCATGATGCGCACGGAATGCTGTTACCATCCCACCGAAGTGGTACCTATCTATCTACTTGCATTTGCATGCTTTCGAATATACAATATATACCATTTAAATTGCTCATCTGTTGAGGACAAGAATAACTCACAAAGGTATAAGGATAGTTTAAATCTTTACTATATCTCTAATTCTTCTAAAATTAAAAAGCATTCTTTACAGACATTCAATACTTTCTGGGAATAGAAGGGGTCAACCTTAATTAGTAAAATACATGTAAATGTTGACAACATATGTTTTCTATATTCTCATTTTAACAAGCAGACATCAAATAGTTCCCCTTTTGGGAGAGATGGGCGGTAATAGAAATTTAATAAATAATAATAATCAACCTTTTCCTAATGGCAAGCTTACATAGTGGCAGAAAAGACTATGTAAGTGGCAGAAAAGGCTACAAAGAAAACTTTGTAGTTAATGTGGCTAAGCCTTTCCCCACTGCAAGATTTTCCCCATTGCTGAGTTAAAAGTTAAAAGTGCTATCCTCTCATCCTTGAGTCAGCAGAAAACTATTAAATTTGCTGTTCCTACTGCTGATCCCTACCCATCCACTGCCTCTATTTCAAGTCACAGGACTGCCCTCCAAGATTTTAGGTAACTTGAATCTTCCCTTAGAGACTGTGATTGAATGTGGGGTGGGGGGAGACACTACTTTAACATTAACATAACTAAGAACATCTTAAGTCTATTTTACTCATAGGCAGGGAACAAGATGAACACATCATAGAAACCCAGCCGAAAAAATATGTTGCTGGGACATGTTTGTGCTATGGTTAGGCGCAAATGGCAAAAAGCTGTTAATTCAACTCTCAGACAAAATGTATGTTTAATGTCATCCGCAAATCTTCAGACTTCACTTTTTTTATGTGCACACTTATTAAAATGATACGTAGGGGAACCATGTAACTCAGTGTATGGAAACTGCATTATGATAGACGTAGGCAAATTGGTAACTACTTTTTTCAACAGAATTTAATATTGGATCTGATAAATATTAAAAAAAAACTGAGTCTTTCTCCAGAAAAAAAATGTCTGTTGTTTCAAACCTGCTTCTAAAAGAACCCAAGAATATGAACACTGAAATATTCTGAAATGGACTAGTCTACAAAAGGTTTTGTTGCAATGACAGCCATCTATAAATGTCTATTCAGGAGTAAGTCCAATTGAGTTCAGAGTGACTATGCTCCATGATAGAAGATGCCTTCATTCCTGAACTTTTGAGGGAGTATGCTCCACTGACTTTCATGCAATTTATTCCTGAGGAGACATACAGTATAATACAGGATTATGTTGTAAATCTGTGAAGTGTTTAATACCACAACATTCTTTACTCAAGATTCCCCCCCACCCCTTCAATGGTTACTTTTCCACCTCTCCACAGCATTTGCTGAGCTGGTCTCAGCATTCAGTACAAAACTACTTTGTTATAAAATGGGTCAATAAGATCATTGAATGGGTTTTAGTCCAAGCATGAAAGCATGTTCAAGAGGAATCTCTATGTTCAATTCCCTCACTCATATTTAGTGT
The DNA here is from genome assembly GCA_023362775.1 of Charina bottae. Classification (NCBI taxonomy): domain Eukaryota; kingdom Metazoa; phylum Chordata; class Lepidosauria; order Squamata; family Charinaidae; genus Charina; species Charina bottae. The sequence goes on from JALMGJ010000001.1 coordinate 122,398,547, forward strand.
CAGTTACAGCTTCCTAGGTTTTAATGTTTTTGTATTTTTGTATATTCTAATTTAATTAATATTCTTTTGTTCCTGTTCCACACTTAGTTTTTAAGCACAACATAAACAAATACTGTACTGAAAGTTCCTTGTCCATTAAAGGTTATGTCGTAATAAATGTGCATCTTAAAACTGCTAAAATATCCTGGCTCGCATTCGCATTAGTCACTCACTACACGTGAGACGCTAGCCGGCTTACGAACCAAGAATTGGAGGAGGGGCGTCGATTGCGAAAACTTATAAAAGGGAATATTCTGGTGGGTCTTCTTGGGACGCAATCCAGTAAAACTAAATTATAGAGGTCAATAAATGACCGAGTTCTATAGAAATGAGAAGTGACCGACTGCCTGCATTTCGGGAATGAAAGGCAGAATATTGTACACTGGGTAAGTGAAAAATCAACTCTGACCGATTACTGAAGCAGTAGATTCCATGCATCAGTCTTGCGGGGAAAAGTCCATACTTAAAGGAAAGAGCGGAAGCGAAATCCTCGAATCACATGAATAACTGGGAGGGAGGAAGTGGCGAAGGGAGTCTATTCCAATCCAATTCATTAGAATCCTCTATGTTCCCCTTATTCAACGTTCTGAATTCCACAAGGGCTTCGATATCCGCATGAATAATTTCAAAGGCACCTGCTCCTCCTCCCTTATCCGTCCCGCCAGCCATCTCCAGTAAAGTCGGAACAGAGCGACCTTTCCACCCTGCTTGCCTCACTTACCGGCTTCCTGGGCACCGCGACAATTTTAATTGGCGGAAAATATGGCCCCTCCCCTTCTCATCCCACGTGGTACAGGCTTTTCTCTGTAGGGGATGCTGGGACTTGTCGTTTTTTTCTGGCAAAACGAATGGCTTGTACCTACAAGAAGCATGCGCCCGGAAGAATTAGGACAGCGGGGCTTTCGGTGACTTTGTCGAGCGCGAAAAGGAGACCGAAGCGTTAACAGAAGGTCGTCAGTATTAATGTCTATAGGGTTGCCTTAAATCTTTAGGTACGTTAGTAGCAGACCTTGTTCTGTGACTCTTGTGTGCTGTACCCTATTGTGAAAGCTTGTGGAGAGAACAGGTCAAACCACTTTGGCTTTCAGTTCATTTCAGAAATATTTTCCCAATTCTCTTCCAACTGACACCATTAGCAACTGCGAGTGTCGGTTGGACTGTTTGGTTTGCTTTTGTTCTGCTGTTCCCTTTAAACCATCTTTAGGCTAGAATCCTAACGGAGATGAGCACCGGCCCCTAGAGTCGGACACGACTGTGCGGGGGAACCTTTACCTTTGTTGTTGTTGTTGTTCAGTCGTTTAGTCGTGTCCGACTCTTCGTGACCTCATGGACCATAGCACGCCAATCAGGGTCTTTTCCAGTGAGTCCTCTCTTCGCATTAGGTGGCCAAAGTATTTGAGCTTCAGCTTCAGTATCTGTCCTTCCAATGAGCAGTCAGGGTTGATTTCCTTTAGGATTGACTGATTTGACCTCCTTGCAGTCCAAGGGACTCTCAAGAGTCTTCTCCAGCACCACAGTTCGAAAGCATCAATTCTTCGGCGCTCAGCCTTCCTTATGGTCCAACTCTCACAGCCATACATTACTACTGGAAAAACCATAGCTTTAACTATATGGACTTTTGTCGGCAAGGTGATGTCTCTGCTTTTTAATATGCTGTCTAGGTTTGCCATAGCTTTCCTCCCAAGGAGCAAGCGCCTTTTAATTTCATGGCTGCAGTCACCGTCTGCGGTGATCTTGGAGCCCAAGAAAATAAAATCTGTCACTGCTTCCATTTCTTCCCCTTCTATTTGCCAGGAAGTGATGGGACCAGATGCCATGATCTGAGTTTTTTTAATGTTGAGGTTCAAGCCATTTACCTTTACCTTTTACCTTATGTACCTCCCAACAACAGTAGTTCTCTGGGCAGTATGCAAAATACTTTATAGATGCTGGACAGGGTAGCAGGCCTCTTTGAATAAATATACATGCAGATTGAACTGAAAATCCTCATATTCCCTATCCCACTAGCACCCAAAGACTATTCGTGATAATATAGGAATTAATTAAAGTCCTGACAACTTCATTTACCTACACACCCTACCTGCAATATTAAGAGTAGATGGAAATCCATGTATGGCTTGGGAATTAAATCTATGAAGAAAGCATTAACAAAAAATAAAATTGAAAACACATTAATTTAGAGATGATGGGCACAAATCTTCTACCAGTAATGACAGCTTTATCACAGATGTTATTCTTATTAAATGTACTGAAACACCACATTTAAGGCAATCTGGCAGCACCAGCCAACTCTGGGAAACAGGGTCCTGCCTTGTTAGTTGGATGGGAGACTACCAGAAAATATCAGGGTTGTAAGATAGAATGGAATTTGAAAAAACAACTCAGAAAAAGACAGTGACAAACCACATGGATGCATCCATATAAGTCACCAAGCTGAACTCAAAGGAGGCTTTACATACTTTACAAACTGGGATGTAATTAAGGTAATTTTTTTTTAATCGGTTCAATCATGTCTGATTCTTGGAGACTGCCTGGACAAGTCCCTGCAGTTTTCTTGGCAAGGTTTTTCAGAAGTGGTTTGCCATTGCCTCCTTCCTAGGGCTGAGTGTGTGTGACTGGCCCAAGGTCACCCAGCTGGCTTTGTGTCTAAGGCGTGGCTAGAACTCACAGTCTCATGGTTTCTAGCCTGATGCCTTTAACCACTACACCAAACTGGCTCTCAATTTAGTCAGCACTCTAGTCCATCTATTTCTTTTGCCTTAGAAAAGGATTAATTCCTGTGAAGAGTAATAAAATTATGCAGTTTGAGAAAAAGCCCTGCCTTCTTATCATTTTACGTATTTTTGGCCTTTATTCACAACATTTTAGAGGGGGTCCAGATGTCTTCTAACTCTAGCAAGTTCCCTCCCCAAACTTCTTCAATTGTTGTTCTTATCACATTAAAAACAATTGAGAAAAAGACAATAGTTGTGTAATTTTTTTGACTGCTAGTATTCAAAACTGCCCTGAAGTATCCTAGGTAGACTGCCATTGGGGGTGAAGGGCTTATTGGAAGAAACACCATATTTCCTCATATTCCTGAAGCTATTTTGAGACTGATATATGAAAAGACAAACTATTTTCAAAGCTCTTCTTCTACATGCCATGAGGAATGAAAGTAGCAGCAACAGGAGTTGACTGGATCCCTTCTAATACTATCCCAACCATATCCATGGAGTTTCAAAGGAAAACTAGCAGTGGAACCTAATCTGAAATGCATAATTTATGAGCCTGGGTCATATAAAATTCAGAACTTGAACTTAGATCTCCATGCATTTGCTTTCCTTCTCCCATAATTGGTAACACCTCCACCAGTTCTGTCAACATATAGTTTATCAAGATTCTCAATAAACTGGAACATTTCCTGTATATCACCACTATTGCTGTCAATAATCAAGGATAAATATGCTCATTAGAAACAATGGAAGTGTTGATGACAAGGGAAAATGCTTGCAGGTGTGAGAGATGAAGCTTCCTCTACAGCTGGTGCCTAACTCAGGCCTCCCTACCATCAGAATGAAGAATAATGGCAAACATCACTGATTTCTAAAGCAGTCCTAGAATGATGATGATTATGATAAAACATACTGAAAAAGTTTAAATGCATTTTATGGGAGAAAAAATCAGAAAAATGAGAATCTGACAGAGCAGTAAAATTGTCAAGGAAAGCACACCAGATCTAGGGCACCAATAACTGCTTTGCATTTTCCATTTTTCTGACTTAAAAGGACATTTCAGGGACAGTTTTATAAAACGTCTTTTCTTCAAGGGACCCTTTTATGCAAATATAGACACAGTTATAGACAAATGAGGCAAAGATCTTCTAGAGAAAAAGATAAAGAATACATGGCATGAATATACAGAAGAACTGTACAAAAAAGATTGCAAATCATTGATACATACAGTATAAAAGCTTAATCAATGAACTACAGCTGGATATTCTGGGAACTTAAGTTAAATCAGCCTTAGGAAATATTATTAACAAAACTGCCAGAGTTGATGAAAATCCAGCAGCACTATTTATTATCTTACAAGATTATGCAGTTGAAGGGCTTCTTGCATTTTGTAAGCAGGTATGTAAAATATGGGCGTGGTGGCTCAGCGGGTAAGACGCGAGGATTGTCGATCGGAAGGTCCCAAGTTTGGAGGTTCGAGACCCTAGCCCCGCGTGACGGAGTGAGCTCCCGCACTAGCCCCAGCTCTTGCCAACCTAGCAATTCGAAAGCATGCAAATGCAAGTAGATGAATAGGTACCACTTTGGTGGGAAGGTAACAGCGTTCCGCGCGCGTCATGCCGGCCACATGACTGTGGAAGCGTCTTCGGACAGCGCTGGCTCTTAGGCTAAGAAACGGAGATGAGCACCGGCCCCTAGAGTCGGACACGACTGCACAAATGTGCGGGGGGAACCTTTACCTTTATGTAAAATATAGTATTGACCAAGCATCTGGAAAATATCAATTTATATTCCAATACCAAAAAAGAACAGTGCTTAAAATCCTATTGAAGAATTGCACTTAACTCACATGCCAGTAAGATAATGTTTAAGATCTTGCAATCCAAACTTCAACAGTATATGGAACAGAAACTGCTAGATATACAAGCTGGGTACAGAAGAAGCAAGGGCACCCAGGATCACATTGTTAATATCCAGTGGAAAATGGAAAAAGCAAAGTTGATTTAAAAAGACATCTATTTTTGCATTATTGATTATATAAAGGCTTTGACAATATAAATTATAACAGATTACAATAGCCCTTAAAAATATAGGTGTATTAGGCCAACTCATTGGGTATAGAAGAATGTGCAGGATGACCATGAAGCAAGAGTAAGAATGGAATATGGAGCAACTAAACAGTTCAAAATTGTAAAAACAAAAAACATGCCAAGGTTGTATACTGTCATTTATTTAACTTGGAAGCAGAATATATCATGAGAAATACTGGATTAGAAGAAATAGAAACCTCAACCTCAGATATGAGGGCTGGAAGTAAGGAAGACTTAAGGAATCTCTTGTTGAAGTTTAAAGAGAGTGTGAAAGCTGACCTCGGTATATTTTTTAAAAAAGCTTTCCCCAAGTGCTAAATTTAGAAATAAAGTTCTCAAAAGAATTGTGCTTTCTGGGTGGATTATATAGGTATTATTAATCAACTCTGCTAGTATCCTAGCAAGCATTTGTTGGAAATTTTCCACACAGTACAGCTTCAGCAGCTTTAGCTAGAAAACCACCATCTTGCTTCTTCAAGCACAAGCATTGTATGGTTTTGTTTTTGAATAGGTGTTGCATAGTTCAGGAGTGCTTTTTGATGATGCCTGTGATAACATCTCTAAAAGAGATTATTTTATTTTTAATAGATACTTATCACTTGGTTTTCAATAATGTGTCACAGAATTATAAAGGAACAATTTTAAATCAACAGCTGCATAATATGGCAAACACAACCAACTTAAAAACTAAAAAAGCTTGGAAATAAGATGTTTTTACATGACACTGAAAAGATAAGAAGACTAGCTTAGACTCCATTATAGAAAACCTGTTTCATCTTGGACGGTGTCAAGACTTTGAGAAGGATTTCCATATACAGTAGCAGATAGATATAGCAGATCTATATAGCAAATTCTTTTAAAATCCTATCCTTTCTCCTGTGCTTTTTGAATTGCCCACTAACAGGCACCTGGAACTAGAGGCCCTGGCAACAGTTACTCATGCCCTTGTCACCTCCAGTTTGAACTACTGTATATTCAAGGGAAAAGATTGGAATCACTGGATGTACAGCTGTGTGGGAAGCAGTTTATTTACTTGCAAGGAAGATCTGTCCAGTGTGTTCATCCGGATTAGGGGTAATACTATGAGATCCAGAGAGGATGGCTGGGAAACAATGTTTCTCATTATATGCTCCATCCCTATGGAACCACCATCCTCCAGAGATCCAAATGGTACCATCCCTAGGACTTTTAGGAAGGCAGTCAAAATGACATTTCTGCATGGTTTCTGGAAGTAGTCACTATGGGAGGGTTTTAATAATTTAATAGGACTGTGGGTTATTTTATATTGTGGTTTGTATGATTTTACTGAGATTTATATAAGTCCCCCTCATTCAGCGCTGTCGTAACTTTGGTCGTAACCCAAGGACTACACGTAGCTGATTCTGTCGGTGAGTGCATTACACTATAGTTTTTGTGTTGTTGTTTTTCTGACAAAGGGTTTTGTGTGGCTATACTATTTGCTGTTTTATTACTCTGAGGGGGCAGCACTATTTTGCCTACTCTGCAGGCTTCTTCCAGGAGCTGCAGGCCACAGCTACTCGCTGCCAGCATATCCATTCCTTTGCATTACTACTTATTTACTTATTTGGCACATTTCTAAAGCCACCGAACTCCATAATGACTCTGGGCAGCACACAATACTAAAAACCATAAAACCATTACATAACCAACAAAAAAGACAGATGTTCCAAGAAAGCAATAAAAACAACCCTCAACCCCTCTTAACTCCCAAAAGGGTCCCCACACACTCCCTAACCCAGTCCTTTCCTTAATTTACCCATGAAGGAGAAAATATGGCATAAAGTTAGGCAAATAAAAGACTTCATCCCCAAATACTTTCCTAAGGAAAATAAACTGTCAACTGATCCATAAAGCACTTAGACATAAAGGAATGCTGAGTCAGATATTAAATTACGAATAGTAGATACTCTGGCAAGCAAGGGCAACACCTAGGGAAAAGTAACATCTTAACACACACATTCTTAGACCTTTTTTCAAGGAAGCTATTGCATTAATTAATTAATTTATCATATTTATATCCTGCCCACCTCCCTCACAAGGAGGGACCCTGGGTGGTTCACAATAAGATAATTTAAAATCAATAAAAAACCATAAATAACATCAATAATCAGTAAAAATACATTAATCCCATTATCTCACCATTCTGAGTTCATTAACATGCACACACCATAACCCAATCAAGTATTTGCTGTACTGATTAAATGTATATTGCAATTTGCATAAATTCACCTACTTTAGGTTTGTCTATTGCAGGGGTGGGCAATGTCAGGCCCGCGGGCTGTATAAGGCCCGCGGGGCTCCCGCCTAAGGCCTGCGGGGCTCCCGCCCACAAACCCCGCCCCTTCCACGCGATTGGCTCCCGCCCACAAACCTCGCCCCCCAGTGCTTGTGATTGGCTCCCACCCACAATCTCCAGCCCCCGGTCCAGAAACCCCACCCCCCACCCACCCCCGGTCCCCGGTTATAAATGGCCCTTGGCAGAAAAAAGGTTCCCCACCCCTGGTCTATTGCCTCTGGTACTGAAATAAACCAATTTGTGCTTCAGTGGAATTGTGCAGTTGTCTCTGGTCCTAAACAAACTCTTGAAAATTCTCCTATACCCACATTAAACCTACAAGGACAACACCACTCTCCAGCCTGATTACTGAAGCAGAAGAGGGCTCAGATTCTGACAAAGTGCACTTTATAAGTGCACTTTATACCAGCATACCTTTTCTAGGGTAGAGGGACTAGAAAATAGCATGAGAAATAGCTATTTACTAGAAATAGCATGGCCATGAGAAAGAGCCCTAAGACTGCAATCTTATACTAACTTGTATAAACTTGAGATCTAATAAACATAGGTCTACTTAGAAGGAAATGTTAACAGGATTATTCTTAAAAAAACCACTGACACTTATTTCTGAGTAGAGTAGTTTATAAGGTCTCAAGTTCTTTTGAGCCATTTATACTGCATGTGATTAAAATTTGGTTTTCCAATATTTTGCAGATACCATAAGTCAGAAGAAGTCCCTGATACCATAGTTATATTTATACAAGAGCCACCAGTCTCTTAGAATGGGACATGCAAGATTATTTTCTGGAAAGAAACATAAGGCATTATAGAACTTGACATGCCATTCAATGTCTTTAATATTTGAGATGAAAGGAAGGAAGGAAATGTACATTTTTTTTACAGAACATCTAATCAATAATTTAATATCTTCCTGCTCTATTGCATGTAATTATTATATTCCTTCTGAATATAGTGTTAATTAATATAGGGCAGAAATGTTACTGATGCCCTAATTTTGGTTTAGCATGGTGTGCTGTATGAATTCAGTTGTTGCCATTTGTAACATATGGTTTCTGGTTCAGCATTATATGCAAATCCAGCCATTGTACCTTATTCAACAAGCTAGTGCCTGACCACTCAACCCACCACAGCAAAACCAACAGAAGCTATGAAAAGGATTACACTGCCATACATCAGAAACATCTCAGAAACTACTAATAGACTGTTACATCCACACGGCATCACTGTAGCACACAAACCAACCAAAACCCTTCAGAACATTGTAAGTAAACCAAAAGACCCAGTAGCCCAAGGAGAAAAAACAGGAGTTATCTACAACATACAGTGTAAGGACTGTAACATCCACTATGTAGGACAGACGGGCAGAAGACTAGCAGAACGCATCCACGAACACCAACTAGCAGTCAGAAGACATGATGAAAACTCCTTAATCTCACAACACATGGACAGACTTAACCATACTTTCAACTGGGAAACTGTGAGCATATTAGACCTGGCCAAATCCAAAAATGCTAGAGAATTCCTGGAAGCTTGGCACTCAGACAAAGCAGCCATCAACAGACACATAGAGGTTAACAACATTTACATACCATTCATAAGAGACAATAGAATAGCCAGAAGACCAGAACACCCCTGGGCCAGCAATCAACAACAAGATATGCATAGATTAACAGCAAGATTAGCAGCAGAGGAGCAATCAAACAACACAATAGACCTTAATCAAGGAACTATTAACTCAGTCAATCACCCAAACAGCACACAACAGCCCAATCAAGGAACTACCAAGGAGAGTACAACACCCCCACCAACACAGGCAGGACAGGACAGGGTATATAAACAGACAGCAAGTTCCACTCCCTTTTCGCACTGAACATGTTGCCTAGCCTGGCAATGAAACGTCTGCATGAAAACAACAAGGCTCAGAGAGCACCAAAGCCTCCCCAAGCTATTATTAATTTATTATTATTATTATTATTATTATTATTATTATTATTATTATTATTACATTTATTTATCCCATAGACTCTCATAGAATCTGGGAAGCTTAATACAAATAATACAAAAACAAATAAAACAATAAAAAAAAGTTAAAAACATACAGCCTCACAAAAACATACAAGCTATTGTTAAGCATCCTTGCTATGGAATTCCTTTCCTAGTTATGGCTGATACCAAGTTTTAAACTTCCACCTAAAACAAAACACTTCTAAGTTTTGTTCACCTTGTACTGCTGCATTTCTGACAGTCTTCATAGTTTTAAAACTCTATTGGCCTTGTACATATGTTTGAGAGGTTTTATTGAATTACTCATTTTAATTGTAACTTTTAAAAAATAATTTGGGGTTTGTATTTGTTTTTGTTCTGTTTTTTAAAAAACGTTTAATTGCATTTTCATTCTGGGATTTTTGAAAGACAAAAAAAGTGGAATACAAGCATAAACTGCAAAATACAGTTTGCACAAAATATTAACCCCATGCTTTCAACATTATCTGATGGCATTGTCATGAGGATAAACAGACAAAATCATGTCTGCCATCATGAGTTCCTGGAAGTAAGGCAACATATAAATGTAACAAATGATGTGTGAACTCAGTCTGTGGTTAATGTATAGTTCAGTGTTACAGGAACCCAGAAAATTGGATTGAATAAACAAATCATAGTTAAGTATAGGTAAGCATATCATCAACAGTGGCCATGGGGTTGGAAAAGGTCAGTTTACATTCCAATTCCAAAGAAGGGCAATGCCAAAGAATGTTCAAACTACCGTACAATTGCGCTCATTTCACATGCTAGCAAGGTTATGCTCAAAATCCTACAAGCTAGGCTTCAGCAGTATGTGAACCGAGAACTACCAGAAGTGCAAGCTGGGTTTCGAAGAGGCAGAGGAACTAGAGATCAGATTGCCAACATTCGCTGGATCATGGAAAAAGCAAGAGAGTTCCAGAAAAACATCTACTTCTGCTTCATTGACTACGCTAAAGCCTTTGATTGTGTGGATCACAACAAACTCTAGCAAATTCTTAAAGAGATGGGAGTACCAGACCACCTTACCTGTCTCCTGAGAAACCTGTATGCGGGTCAAGAAGCAACAGTTAGAACTGGACATGGAACAACCGATTGGTTCAAAATTGGGAAAGGAGTACGACAAGGCTGTATATTATCACCCTGCTTATTTAACTTATATGCAGAGTACATCATGAGAAATGCCGGACTGGATGAATCACAAGCCGGAGTTAAGATTGCCGGGAGAAATATCAACAACCTCAGATATGCAGACGATACCACCCTAATGGCAGAAAGTGAAGAGGAACTAAAGAGCCTCTTGATGAGGATGAAAGAGGAGAGTGCAAAAGCTGGCTTGAAACTCAACATTAAAAAAACCCAGATCATGGCATCTGGTCCCATCACTTCCTGGCAAATAGAAGGGGAAGAAATGGAAGCAGTGAGATTTTATTTTCTTGGGCTCCAAGATAATCACAGACGGTGACTGCAGCCATGAAATTAAAAGACGCTTGCTCCTGGGGAGGAAAGCTATGGCAAACCTAGACAGCATATTAAAAAGCAGAGACATCACCTTGCCGACAAAGGTCCGTATAGTTAAAGCTATGGTTTTTCCATTAGTAATGTATGGCTGTGAGAGTTGGACCATAAGGAAGGCTGAGCGCCGAAGAGTTGATGCTTTCGAACTGTGGTGCTGGAGAAGACTCTTAAGAGTCCCTTAGACTGCAAGGAGGTCAAATCAGTCAATCCTAAAGGAAATCAACCCTGACTGCTCATTGGAAGGACAGATACTGAAGCTGAAGCTCAAATACTTTGGCCACCTAATGCGAAGAGAGGACTCACTGGAAAAGACCCTGATGCTGGGAAAGACTGAAGGCAAAAGGAGAAGGGGACGGCAGAGGATGAGATGGTTAGATAGCATCACCGATGTAACGAACATGAATTTGAGTAAACTCCAGGAGACAGTAGAGGACAGGAAGGCCTGGCGTGCTATGGTCCATGAGGTCACGAAGAGTCGGACACGACTAAACGACTGAACAACAACAACAAAGCATATCATGTGACCAGAGCCTTCAGGAAAAACCTTAGCTCTTAGGTCAGAGCTTTCCAAACTTTTCATGTTGGTGACACACTTTTTAGACATGCATCATTTCACGACACACTCTTACAGCAGGGCACCAGGCAGGCACTAGGACCTGTGCAGAATCACAGCAGGTTTGGAGGCAGCAAGGCACAAGGCAGGCACTAGGACCTGTGTGGAAGCCATGAGGCAGCAGCCGCGACACACTAATGTGTCCCGACACACAGTTTGGAAAGCTCTGTCTTAGGTACTCTAATCTTTTTTAAGCCTATTGAGGCTTCAATTTCATACAGTACATACAGCATTTGGGCTGAAACAAGAACTTTTATAGGAAACTTAGAGAGGTCTACTGTACTTCCATATAATTTTATTTTAAAAATTGAGTAAGTTTAGTCATGTAGAGCAAAACAGGAAGATCTCAGGTATGTGGGATTCTTTTGTGTGTTTGTGTGTGAACGGTAAAAAGTTTTAGCTGGATTCATGTATCACAATACAGTACTGTAAATGAAAATGATTTATTTTGACTTAGCATGTTGTGCAATCCCAACCTTTTTGATGTCGTAATTAGAAATCCTTACTGATCTATTTCAAATAATTCTGAGAGCTGTATTTTCGGCTTGTCCCCAGTTAAGAAAGTTTCATTTGGCTTGTCCATCAACTACAGTAAAGGTTGTGGACTGGGTTGTGGCAGTGTGTTGTGTGAACTCAGCCAGCTATGCATTGATGGTTCAGTGCTTTGTACAAACCCGGGGCATTTTCCTAGTTGAGTAGACCACCGTTAATCGTGGGCTAGGTAGCATATCGCGGGAACCCAGCCTTTATCAATACACAGTCTAACTAGTCCTCTACTCTTCACGCCAATCTATTGTTTTTCACTTTCAACATCTACTGGCGATATCAAGGAATTTAATTTTTTTTCATTCCATATATTGTAACCACTACTTTACAAAGGCTTTCTTGTATTTTATACAGCTCCGCTCCTTCCAAATTGTCATTCACTCTCATCCTGCAAAGACAAAACCCTCATCGTGCTATTACAGAATTCCACCAAATTTTCTTCCACTCCCTACAACAGTTTCCTTATAGCTTCTTTTCCCTTTTTATTTCATGGAGATACATTTGAAAAACAATCTGTGTTCAGAAGAATCACATTCCCAACGAAATCCTCAACTACTGATTTCTTTATATCCGTTACAAAAAATCTCCTCGGAGCGTTCTACTACTGTAAAGCGTCCGCGGAGACAGACTCATGTCTTCCCGCTTACATTAAAAAAAACCGTGAACACTACAACTCCCAGAATGCCGTTGGATTCCTCGCTTCCTTCGGGGTGGGCGTCATTCACCATCAGCAACGCAGGATTCGCAGAAGAGGGAGGAGGACAACAAAATGGCGCTGACCAGGTGGGTTGAGGGGAAGAAGCGGGAGCTCATTACGACGTAGGGGGAGGTTGTTCACTTGTTCCCGGATTTCTTATTTTTTTTTAATATACTGTAAGCCTAGATGTATACACATCGTGGTCTGTGGTGAAATGGATTGATTGCAGGAAGGTTGCGTTAGGGAGGTCTGGGGTGATCCGGGCATTTTCTTTAGCGCTTATTCCACAGGCCGGTCTGTTTACCTCTCCCCCGCCTCCGCCCCCATTTAGTGCACTTAATAAGAATAGTAGAATCCTTTCAGAAGTGAAAGCTTCGGTTCACAGATAATAAATAAATGTTTGGCCGCACAGTGTTATTAAGGTTGCCCGACTATCCAGAAAAAGAAGGTATTGGGTGGACACCCCTTCTCTGCCCCCCCCCCCCAATTAGGATCGGAAGGGCGTGATTGATTGACCACAGTATACCGAAAATTGAACTTCAAATCTAAAATTATTTTCACCCAGCAAGGATTGTATAGGAGGTTGCTGATAACTATGGCTTCCACATGCTCAAATAGGTCACTGTTATCTCCAGGTGGAATTGGAAGCCACTGCTAATGACACTAAGCAGAATGGGCCATTTTTTATTCCAAGTAGCCCCAAACAAAACATTTTTCATGAGTTGAGTTTACATCTTCAGTTTTAATTTGTCAGTTGTATAATAGCAATGCACGTACATCCTTATACAGCAACTTGTATTTCAATGTACAGTATGTTCATCTTATATACATAGTAAAAAACAGTTGCATAGTAAAAAAATCTTATGTACATAGTAAAAAACAGTTGGTTTCCCTAACACATTATAGCTTAGAGTGTAAATCCAATGTAAGTAATTGGTATGTGTGTCCATATTGGCAGTGATGAATATAGAGGAGAAAATCTAAGCTTGTTAAAAGCGAGCCTTTAGCAATTAGAATCTCAGCTCATCTTTTCCATTTATTTGTTGGTATACTGTATAAGAGAATCACAATGGGATATATTGCACTGTATATAAAGCACTGCAGTAAAGCTCTAAATCTGAAGCAGTTGTTATTTGGAATAATTGAAATAGAATTTGTAGCTTCTGAGTTCCTAAAACAATCTAAAAACAACAGAACTGAAGATGACTGAAGTGAAAATTAATCCTTTCTCCATAGATGGAATTGCCAAAAGATCTGAACAATATTAAGCACTCTGGATAGTTTCACAGTCAAAGGCAGAACCATTTTAAAAAATATTTTGTTGGAGTAAATGTCACATGTTATATTGAAAGAGAGAGCAATATTAAATTCTTCTTCGGTTTGCTTAGTTTTTTACCAGCACCAACTCAGCTGTCTCAGGACCAACTGGAAATAGAGGAGAGAGCAAGATCTCAAAGAGTGAGACAGACTGCATTGGTGTCATCACGAAGGGAACCTCCTCCTTATGGTTATCGAAAAGGATGGATACCACGAATGTTGGAGGTAAATAATAGTCCACATTGCTTTAGCCACCAGTAATGATTTCACTCCTACTGAAATATAAAGTCTTGATTTTTTAAATGTAATGTGTAGATTTTATTTAAAATGCTTTTCTTTCATAGAAGTCAGCTTAGATGTTCCAAGCTCAGAATCCTTTAATTTGCTGTTATACTATTGGAACGTACTTAGCTTGGTGCCTTTTGCCCAATTGTAGCTGCCAAACATTTTGCAATATAAAATGTTTTTATTATGTTTTTATGGTTTTTATTGTGAACCATAAAAGTATAATAAACAATAAAACAGTTCAAAAAAGATATCAAGTTAACTTGTGCCCACTGTCGCCCAGTCCAGTGGTGACCATTCAAGATTGAACATTCTTCCTCAAGGACATCAAGGTGGGAGAAAGCTGTTCCAGAGTGAAGGGGATGCAGTGGAAAAGCATAGCCTCTGTACCCCAACCTCTCAAAAGAAGGGATCTTAAGTACTGCTATAGGAGAAAGGCCATTTCTGCTTGCAGAGATGGTCCTGAAGATATCTGGGAGTCATGCCATGAAGGGCTCAAAACTATCACTTTGAACTGTTATAGCTTAAAACTATTGAGTGATAGCTCAAAATTGAGTAATAGCTCAAATTGAGTGATAGTTCAAAACTATCACTTTGAATTGTGCCAGGAAAGCTAACAGAAGCCAATGGAACACACACAAAATAGGTCTGATGTGATTATAATGGCTCTCGTGCACTAAGAGATGGGTTGCTGTGCTTTGCATCGGTTGCAGTATAAATAATCCTAAAAGACAGCCCCATGTAAAGTATAGTCTTGCTTAGAAATGATGAGGGCATAGGATACTGTCACCAAAACATCCAGCACCAATAGGACTAGCATGGGCTCACCAATTGAAGCTGGAGACATGGCCACAACACTCCATTTGCAAATCCAGCAGTAGCTATGAATTGCAGACTTGATCATTCAGCGGGAGTGCAACCCCATCCAGAGTTACAGTAGGAAGTAACAGAAAGCCAGATTGTATGATGTATGTATGTATGTATGTATGTATGTATGTATGTATGTATGTATGTATGTATGTATTCATTCATTCATTCATTCATTCATTCATTCATTCATTCATTCAAATGTTGCTATCGCCCATCCCCCCCAGAAGCGGGATGCTTTTTGTACAATGCAACTCCATCTTCTAAGGATTCGGTTTCAGTTTATTTAGCCCCATCCAGACTCTTCATAGTTTCCAGACACCATGTTAAGACCTCCACCATATCTCCAGCTTGGTCTGGTGTAATTATATACATAGCAGTCATCAGCATGCTAATAATACCTCACCCTAAACCAGGGGTCGGCAAACTTTTTTTGCCGGGAGCCATTTTGACATGCTCGTGCACATTTTGAAGTGCTCGAGAGCCAGGGGGCGGGGTTTGCGGGCGGGGGGCAATCGCGTGGAAGGGGGCGGGGTTTGCGGGCGGGAGCCAATCGCGTGGAAGGGGGCGGGGGAGGTTTGGAAGAAGAAGAAAGCCTCCCCTCCCCTCCCCTCCCCACATTCACACGCTGCCCTGGAGCCGGGGTAGAAATTCTCCCCGCAGAACAGCTGAGCCCTGCTTGCGCGCAGCCTCCCTACCTAAACTGAGGGCATTTTCGGGGTCCCCGGAGCCTGCCCTTTCGAAGGGGTAGCACTGCTGCTGCTGCTGCCCCTGCTGCCCCTGCCCCTTCGAAAGGGCAGGCTCTGGGGACCCCAAGAATGCCCTCGGTTCTGGCAGGGAGGCAAAAGCCTCCCCTCCCCACATTCACACGCTGCCCTGGAGCCGGGGTAGAAATTCTCCCCGCAGAACAGCTGAGCGCCGCTTGCGCGCAGCCTCCCTGCCTAAACTGAGGGCATTTTCGGGGTCCCCGGAGCCTGCCCTTTCGAAGGGGCAGCACTGCTGCTGCTGCTGCTGCTGCCCCTTCGAAAGGGCAGGCTCCGGGGACCCCGAAAATGCCCTCGGTTCTGGCAGGGAGGCAAAAGCCTCCCCTCCTCACATTCACACGCTGCCCTGGAGCCGGGGTAGAAATTCTCCCCGCAGAACAGCTGAGCGCCGCTTGCACGCAGCCTCCCTGCCTAAACTGAGGGCAGGCTGCCGGGCTTCCTGGCGCACAGCTGATCGGTGCGGTGGGGGGGGGGCGGGGTGGAAATTCTCTGTGCTGATCAGCTGTGCCCCGGGAAGCCCCGCAGCGTGCGCGCGCGATTTTTGCCTCCCTGCTGGAACCGAGGGCATTTTCGGGGTCCCCAGAGCCTGCTCTTCCAAAGGGGCAGCGGCAGCAGCGGCGTCCTGGAACCCGGAAGCACTGATGGCCCACCACCGCCGCTGCCCCTTCGAAAGGGCAGACTCCGGGGACCCCGAAAATGCCCTCGGTTCCGGCAGGGAGGCAAAAATCGTGCGTGCAGGCTGCCGGGCTTCCCGACGCACAGCTGATTGGCGCGGAGAATTTCCACTCCGGGTGGCCTGGCAGCGCGCGCGCATGCGATTTTCACCTCCCTGCCAGAACCGAGGGCATTTTCATCAGCGCTTCCGGCTTGTCCCGCGACACACTTGGGCCCCCCCGGCGACACAGTATTGTGTCGCGACACACAGTTTGGAAAGCCCTGGGTTAAGGCGATGGGCAAGTGCCCGTCGTCAAGATGGCTGCCGGAGACGGAGGCTTCCAAACTCTCGCGCGACTGTGTGAAGCCCGTCCCCGGAGGAAAAAGAGAGGCTGGGCCTAGGTTGCCAGGGGTATGCCCACAGCAACGCACACCATGCCCGCTGCCGCGCCTGCCCCGCCACACTCGCTGCCGTGCC
Organism: Charina bottae; assembly: GCA_023362775.1. Taxonomy (NCBI): domain Eukaryota; kingdom Metazoa; phylum Chordata; class Lepidosauria; order Squamata; family Charinaidae; genus Charina; species Charina bottae. The sequence goes on from JALMGJ010000001.1 coordinate 122,415,468, forward strand.
TGCCCCCGCCACGCCTGCCTGCGGAAGAGCCACACTCAAGGGGCCAAAGAGCCGCATTTGGCTCGCGAGCCGCCATTTCCGACCCTTGCCCTAAACCAACAGATGATCTCTCCCAGCAGTTTCATGTAGATGTTAAAAAGCAAGGAAGAGACATTTGAGCCCAAGAGCATCATAGAAGTAAGCAACCCGCCTGGCTGACATCTCTCCCCCACTGCCACTGACTGGAAGCACCCACATAAAAGGGATCAGGACCACTGCAAAGTACCCTTCACAGACTGTTCAGGAAGGTTCCCATGATCTACAGTATTGAATGCTACTGAGAGAACGAAGAGCACTTTCACTTTCTAGGTTCTGATGAAAGTCATTCATTGAAGTGACCAAAACAGTTTCGTTGTTGTTGTTGTTGTTTATTCGTTCAGTCGTTTCCGACTCTTCGTGACCTCATGGACCAGTCCATGCCAGAGCTTTCTGTCGGCCGTCACCATCCCCAGCTCCCCAATGGTTGAGTCCATCACCTCCAGAATACCATCCATCCATCTTGCCCTTGGTCGGCCCCTCTTCCTTTTGCCTTCCACTTTCCCTAGCATCAGCTTCTTCTCCAGGGTATCCTGTCTTCTCATTATGTGGCCAAAGTACTTCAGTTTTGCCTTTAATATCATTCCCTCAAGTGAGCAGTCTGGCCTGATTTCCTGGAGTATGGACTGGTTTGATCTTCTTGCAGTCCAAGGCACTCTCAGAATTTTCCTCCAACACCACAGTTCAAAAGCATCTATCTTCCTTCGCTCAGCCTTCCTTATGGTCCAGCTCTCACAGCCATAGGTTACTACAGGGAATACCATTGCTTTAACTAGTTTTAACTAGTTTAACTAGTTTAACAGTTTCGTACCATTCCCATATGTAAATCCTGACTGAAAGGGATCCAGGTACTTTGCTTCATCTGTAGTAGAAGCAGACAACTGTCCTGCCAATCCAGTAAGCCCAAATTGGTGTCTTAATATCCTCTGGAACCCACACTTAACTGTGGCATTGTGGAAGAAGACCCCTCCCCGGTGTTCTCTCACTTTATGTCAGACCTCCCACCATGATTCCCCATCTCTCAGAGGGCCAGTCCCCAGCAAGTCAAAAGTATCAGCCAGATCTGACAAGAGACAATAATCTGGGCAGACCTTCTGCAGGTACATAGGACCCCAACCAGTCACCAGGATCCCCAGGGAACTTGTGGTGGCCTTGGAGCAGCCTCCAAAAAGCCCTCCCCAGACTGCAGTCCTTTACCATCAGCAATCCCAGCCCAACAACTTGTCCTAGCTGCTACTTGCTCTGCCCAACACAGACTTCAGAATGGCCCACCTCCAACACCATATCCTTACAGCATTTATCTCCGACCAAATCCATTCTCCAGTACCACAGTTCCATGGCCCCCTCTCCTTCATTCCTTCTACTCCCCACCTCACAGTTTGGGTGTATTTCATTCTGTTTCCTAAAACAATCCCTCATCAACAATTCTCTACTTATCCATTCTATGGTGGGAAATGTGTTGTAGATCAGAATCTAAAGTGAGCTAGAATTTGAGAGATCTGGATTTATATCCCATTTTAATTGTAAATTAATTTATTTTGCTTGGGGCATTTTTTATCTCTAGGTTTTGTTTCTCAGTATATGAAATGAGAATAAAAAATAACACGTTTTGTTTTATTTTTATATTCAAATGATACAAAATATAAAAACTTAACAGTAATCAGTAGCAGTAATGGGTTACAAAATATCTTTTGAGATATAAGGACATCTTATAGAGAAGGTACAGAATATGTTGTTATTTAAGTGTGTTTGTGTGAGGAACTCAAAAAGTAAACAACTGTTAAACTCCTACTGACATAAAATAAAATATACTGTTATTCCACAATAACTGAAATTGCTATCAATTTCCTAAAGACAAAGTGTTGCTACACTAGTTAATTTCCTTTTTTAATTTAATCAGCTTCTCAGGCTTCAGACTTATCCAATCTATATACTACTAAAACTCCTGTCTGTCTGTGTGTGACCTTTAACTCGGTGTAATGGTGCATTGTAGGGTAACAGTTTTTGAACCAAGGTACCTCAAATGGGCTAACTTACAGAAAGCATCCAAAATCCGGGACCCATGACTCCTGTAGAATAGAAATTTGGCAAATTTTATAAAACATTTTATGACATAAAAATTATCATAAAACATTTTATGACATCATCCTGTTGTTTGACTGTGCTATACAGTTCAATACGAATGACATGGGCTATTTTCAAGGCAGGTACATCTCTGAATATCTCCCTGAGTTTTTAAGAACTTTTCCAGTGAAGGCAGTACATTAGAAGCTCTGCCATTGTTGAAGGCTTTGAGGAATCTGGTAAGGAAATATCTCTGAAAC